>LR824546.2:6312416-7512416 GCA_902850265.1 Spodoptera littoralis
TATAGAAATATAAAGAGCTTGTTAAACTCATTATATTTTACTTAGAGGGTATTGTATTAGGACTGTATTTACTGACACTCACATTGTACTTGAATGTTGTGCATATATCTTTATTTGATGTAAACAATAGTCTTATCTCTATTTTTTTTTCAATGATTGTGTTTACATTGTTGATATGCCTTAATAAAATAAAATCTGAAAATGAAGAATTAACGAAGTTATTTTTACTATACCTATTTATTCTTTTGCACATTATCATGAACGAAAACCCTCTATCGATCTTATCAGATATTTTCCAACGCACATGGCTTTCAATATAGGCACCTAAGGCCTATGTTTATTGAAAATATTCCAAACATTCTTCTTTACTCTTACCCTAAGGATAATAAATCGCTATTTAACTCTCAGTTTTCCCGCTTTAATACGAGGACATTGGTATTTCGATAATGTTCCTGTTATCTCGCATATCTCCCCTTGCGACAGGAATTTATCTGGGGAGGGCATGCGAAAAAATACCGTAATAATGAGTATTGGGGACTTCTTGAGTTGTTTTGATGATTGGCAACACTACTTATCCTTACCCGCTTACTGGTGCTTAGTTATCCTAACCTTCGTACCAAAAGGTACACTAGTATAATGAAATTAGAGTCGCAATTTAATTACAAAGGTTTTTGAACAAGAAGTAACTAAATATTCCATTTTATTTTCACAGTCTGTCCTAAATATGAAGCCCATTTTTCAAGAGAATATGAATAGCGTCGCGAACGTAATCCTAAGAAAAGTAGATTTCTTTTTGTTTGCGAAATTATACAATGTTTTCTTATACTCAGAGAATTGTCGCGCTTTTAGTCTTTATTTATCCAAGAAACTCATTTTAGTTCGAAATATACCTACTTAAGAAAAGAACACACGGTTAGCGTCTTCGAATTACTTTTACAAAACACACGTACCTACACAATTGTCGGATACAGATAAGCCCCGTAATACCGTTTTCACCTACATACGAGCAAATCGATTCCAAACATGTTCAATCGAATCTTCAGCTTCTCGATTATAGAATCGGAATGTCAGCAAAAGTCATAAAAACAAATCGATAACGCGAATTTAACCCTCCGTTAGAGTCCCCTCCCATTTTCCGCGTTTTGATTTTCCGTTGATTGGGTTTAAAATGCCCTCCCGCTATTTTGATAAAGCCCACAACAAAATGCTTGGATCACTCGGACCCTTTGAATGCGCGAAACTATATTCATGAAGGTAAGTATCAATTTTGTTACGTTTATTAGGGATAGTGGTCCTATTCGATTTGTTGTTTTAGGCTTTAGGTTCTTTGATATGCTTATTTTGGGGAACAGTAGTAATAATGGGAATTTTAAGCTTGATGTTGGTACGTTTATGTATTTACAATCTGTTTATACATTGAACCCCTAATGATATTTAATGACGATGTTCTTATAAATAAAATATATCTCCTTATCGATTTGATAATAATGACATATGTGGCACAAATATAATTATTAGACATCTTATCAAACCCAAACAAAAGCTGTAAGCCTTCGAGTTAACTGAACGATGAAATAAATACCAAATTCATTTTTTTTAAATGTTGCTTCACATTAGTATTTTCTCTGTGTCGTGGGTGCGTTTACAAACATGCAAGTTCACATACGCAATGACACCCAGACCCGAAACAACAATTTGTGGATCACAGAAAGTATTGTTCCGAGCGGGAATAGAATCCGCGACACGTTGCACGGAAGCCGGTTACCCAGCCACCGCACCAACCGTGCAGTCGTCATAACCGGTAGCAGCTAACTGAAGAGATTTAGTACTTCCCATTCTTCTTAACAGTCTTCTTAGCGATGCCTAACATCATATTTTGTAACGAAACACTTGAAATTACATGAAGTTTCATTTTCATCTCGACCTACTTTGCAAGGAAAAACATATTTTTTGTTACATAATCTTATCTTGTTGCCTATAAGTCTGGAGAAAATAAATTATTTAGAGCTATGTGCAACCTTGTCGCTGTGTTATTACAGACCTGGATTTGCTAGATTATTCTAGAATTTTATATATGATAATTTTGTAAGAAGAATTCGCAAACTAGTTCGGTCTCTATACTCTTAACAACTATGCGCATGAATTCTTTTTTGTTAGGTTCTTTTAACAGCACAACTAGCCAACTTAACAATATTTGCCTCTAAATTTGTTCATACAAAAGTAGTCTCTAAAGCATTGGAAATAAGGCCTATAATATAGTTAGTGGAGAGCGGTCACCGGCGACCGCTTGGCGATAAATGGGAGCTCTAATATTGATGGAAATGACAATACAGTGTGTAAATGGAATGCTCCCGAAAAATGCTATCATAAAAATGTTTTTACAATTTTAATCATTTTTGAATGACATGTTTTTACATGCGACATCATCCTTGAGCCGTTGATTACAACTCATCATCGACAGCCTATAAATGCCCACTGCTGAGCAAAGCCTCTTCTCACACAGAGAAGTTTTGAGCACTAATCACCACGCTTGCTCAGTGCGGGTTGGTGATTACAAACTTATAATTAGAAATTATAAGCCTAAGTTTCCTCACGATGTTTTCCTTCACCGTTTGTCAGTGGTGTCTAAATAATCATAGAAAGTACATATAATTTGGAAAAAGTCCCATTCATGAGAGAAGCGGGCGTCTTAAACCTCCAGGCCATCACGACATCCTCCAGGCCACCACGACATCCTCCAGGCCACCACGACATTCTCCAGGCCATCACGACATCCTCCAGGCCACCACGACATACAACTATTATAACATAAAAGACAGGTTTCATTCCTTACCTTTATGATAATAAAATTTATTTTTGACCATCACCTGTTGGCGTTTTTGTGAGAGTTCTGTATTTTAGGACCGGAAAATATAGATTAATAAAGTATATAAGGAAAATTAAGCAACATAAAAATAGTCTTTATAGCCCATCAGTTCTATCTAACCGACTCATAAACAGTTTTAAGCACAGCATATAATACGTGTTAATATCCACAATAGAACTCTTTGACAAAGCGTCAGCGATACCTTTTATACCACATTGCGTCAAACAAAGGCATTACACAAAATGGTCGTATATAAAATCGTGGTTTAGAGTAAAAAATATATAAAATCCGGACTTTTATTTATCATACAGCCCATTGCGTTTTTACTGAGGCGGTTTCAGCGTTTTGTCGATGACAGAGGACGAATAACAAATTGTGTGTGACGTCATGCAGCTTACGTTGGTTTTGGTACTTCGGAAAGGTCCTTTGAAGAGATTTTAGCTCGAATAGATACGTATATATGAAGTTATTTTCGTAATGTTTTATGTTTTCATATTATATGTGTGTGGGTACTTATTGTTATGTTTCTGTTATGTAGGAGTACCTAATAAAAAGAAGGGGTTTATTATCCTTTTGTAATTAGTTCGTGTTTTTCTATGTGAATATTTTATTTGGGCTGTGATGTGAAAATGGTGAAATGAGATAAGTTTTATTTGAATTATTTTATAGTGTTTTAAAGGTAGATATACGTTTTGTTTCACTAAAAATACTCTTGGAGTGGAAGGAGGTTAAAAAGGCCTTTGCTCTGCAGTGAAACGAATATTGCTGAAAAAAAAAACTCTTTATGAGTGTCTTAGAGTTTTACTCAGTACCTATGTGATCAGAACTCTGCATACATTGTTCGGAAGTTAAAACCCATTATTGGTATTGCTATTGCAAATAGACGGAACAATCACAACCTTTTAAAGGACACAAAAGTATCTTTACAGCACTTTGAAGGTCGAATACTCATAGAAAAAAGAAAAAAATAGGGTGTTTTTATTTAGGGTGGAATCGTAGGTGTCATCGTCACCCAAGCCTTTGTGGCATGTTGCTTACGTCAGCTTTAGGGTTGTGCCACGTACTTAATTTGGTATCTACACGTCTTGCCGATATAAATAGGTGGGAGGTTACGTCGATTGATCAGGGAGTATAAATAAATCCCATTCAAGCTGCGGTCGGATTTGGATTATGTCAAGTCAGTGTTAAAGGGATTTTAAATTGTCAATTTTTTTCATGTATAGTGTTTTTGTATCCATAAGATATTGAAGTTGCTAAGAAAGTGAGTAGTTATGGATATCTCAAACTTTTTACTTTGTTTAGCTGAAATGCTTTCAGTATCGCATTTAAAGTTAATCGAGTGAAAGAATATTTTTCTTTATTCTTAAAAAAACGTTGCCCCACTCTATGATTTTCTCCTGTGACGTGGGTACGTTTACAAATATACAAGTTCACATACACATGACACGCAGACCCGGAACAATAATCTCTGGATCACACAAATAATTGTTTTGTGCGGGAATCGAATCCAACCACTACGCCAACAAAGCGTGTGAAAGAATACATATTAGAAAAAACTGTTGAGTTGCTGAGAGCTTGTTTATTTCTTTCATTGCGTCTAATATTGTTGAGGCAAGGATTCTTACTCCTGTGCGTCACCCTTCGACAAAAACGGATTTTCCCGGAATGTAATACTCAGCATTCCAATTCATACGTAACGAAACAAATCTGTGTGTTTCCTAATCCCAAATAATTTTATTCGATACACAAAACCAGAAAAGTGTCTACAAAGTTTGTGATTCATATTACGAAAAACAAATTTCATTACAAGACATTTTTTTTAAAGAAAATTTGTACAATCCTCTATTCCTATTTACGTCACAGTTCTAATATGACCTCTATTGGCATAAAGTTAAGGTTGGATTTGTTGAAAATATAGAAAAAATGATACATGTTTTCATTTTCGCGTTGTGACAGCAAGGGGAGACGTATGACGGGAGTCCGCTTCCAAAATCCAATATGACAAATTCGGAAGAACGTGATTGGAATGAGTGCGGGTAGAGAATTTTATTTTTGGACCGCACTGACGGATCCCGGGACACCTGGGTCGTTACTACGGTTGGACGAACCGATGACTTTCTGATGAGAATTATAAAAATTGAGAATATATTATTAGAATAGAATCAAGATGGAGGGTGGAACTCGGTCGCAAGGACGATGTAATAACGTATGATTTGCAATAATTGAGACGTCGTCGTATAAATTTCTTTATAGGCATAAATTGTGGGAAAATATTTGTCGTTTTTCATTTAGGAAAGTGGTATCATATTGTCAAAAAATAGCTTCAACGCTTTAATTAATTTTTTGTATTAAGTATTTTTGAAGATACATAAAATCTTGTAGAGAAAGACAAACAAAGGATACATTTTCGCAATTACAGTAAATATAAAGATTTGAGCCTTGTAGTCACACAATAGGCTCCACGCTTTAACTATAAGACACTATGAAACCTTATACAACATAGAGAAATGAAAAGCTTCGTTGCTTGATCTGAAATTTAACTGAGCAAAGGGTACAGAATAACCAGAGATACATTTGGTGTCGGCGCATTAGTATGGCCATCGACCATAGAGGCGGCGACCCGCGGGACGGGGGTATAAAAACCCAAGACCGCGCGAGCGCCGCGCTTTTCATCCACACACTTCGCTAACTCACGCCAAAGCTTTCGTGCGTTTCTTTGTGTCAGTGCGCCACCGGTCTTGATAAAAATTTGTGAACAAACCTACTTAATGTGCAGTCTTCTGTTTTAATTTAAAAAACCCGACAGAGCTACGACATTTGGAATTATAATTAACAGTATAACGCCTTACATAAAGGGGGTAACTGAAATGAAGGCAACTTGATTAACAGAAATAATTCAATAATGTTACATCTGGTCCACTAGAATAGGTCACTGAGTTAATAAGTAGGTCAAAGGTGTCTGTTCTACCGGCTTGTTAAGTTTTCATAGGCCAAATTTCTAATTATTAATGATAAATGTTATATTGTCTAAGTAGCGCCGAGACATTCGTTTTAATGATTCTATGTTACGTTTTTTTTATAAATATAGTCTTCAAATATGTATTGGGGAGTGTTTTTTTTATATATATGATGGGCGGACATTTAACTACTATCTCGTCTGGTGGTTAGCGATATTAGTGATAATGCATAATCCTGAGTAAAATTATCATGGTTCGTGATTCATAATTATATGACTAAGTAGCAGGTGTTGTTAAACTTGGCTTAGGGTATATATTTTTGTCCTGAGTCAGGTAAAGAGGTATAGTATGTATGTATATAAGTTTTAACTCTCTCATTTTAATTTTTACTTTAATATCTGGCTAGTAAAATTAAATGGAACCTTTTTTGCTAAAACAAAAATATGTCGCGTAATTTTTAACGTCAAACTTTTTACAGCAACGGCCAGAGATATGTAGTAAATATTAAAATTATGAGTATATCCTCAAAGTGACCTATTTTCTTTGTGAAAAACTTTTTGCTGTTGAATACAGACGATAAAGTAGCGTAACATTCCGAATACGTAAATAAATATCTGAGGCACGTGAAAGCAATACTAACTGGCTGAAAATATTTCTAGCGCTTAGAGAGGACAAATAAAAAAGTTTGTTTTCTTTTCGGTTTATTTTAGTTTGAAAATATAAATATAGAACTTTGAATTGCGAATTTTTCTGCAACACATAGTAAAGAGTTCGAAATTTTACTCGATGACTTGTCTATTACTATTTGGAACTTTATGACATAAGTGGTAAAATGAGTGCTTTGAAACCAATCCTGAGTCTAGTCTCCCTATAAAATTGAAATATGACGTGCACAGAAAACAAAAGACAAACACTAAATAAAAACATAACTCACGCACCGCACACATTTTCATTGACAAAAAAAAGAAAATTAAAAAACCTTGCCAGTGACTGCACTCCGCGTTTTAAAACCGAACACGAGCTGCCAATTGTATGAATACAAAAATATAAATTGTGAGCACTGAGCATTGAGCCCCAAATGTATACATCGTACGTCAATATGAATGTACTTTTACGAAGCCCTATGAAGTTGATTTGCAATTTTTTTTATGTTAGTAGAATATATTTTTTAATTATTGTTTATTATTATTATTCGCCGGCAAAAGCCATGAGAAGTGAAATATAAAAAATATTTTAAGTTAAAGTTAACGAAATATATCGTCCTAAGATAGTTTTTCCTAGTTAGGATAAGTTTTAGAAATATTTTTGAACAAATCATTTAATTCCTTATTAGGTAGATATTCTGCTTTTCACGCCTAAGCACAATCCACTTATTTACACAAACATAACTATAACATATTTATAAGCCTCATAACAAAAAACCAGCTCTTAGCCAAGTATCAATACATTAAAGCACGTATATATAAAACAAACAACTCTCTATTTGTTAACACGCAATAAAAGTATCCGCTGAAGCTCGGATTCGGTCAATATTTGCAGAAACAAGCGAATCGAACTAGCAGAAAAGGTAACCCCACCGATTGCTAAAGTAACACTAAAGGCCTAGTGCAATAGCCGCGAGCTATAGGGGGTTTACAAACACCTTGAATAGAGATCAAGACGAGGGTTGGTTTCGGCGAACGCTTTGTAGGCCGAAACTAAATTCGTTTCGCCGAAACTGTTTTGACGCTTATCGTGTTCGATGAAATTATGTATTTGGTAATGAATGGATATATAATGTTCATTAGTTTATTTAATGAACTTTATAATCCTATGTCTTTATTTTGTTGTTATGATTAGTATTCCAAGTGACTTTCAATTTGAGGTCTAAGAATTTATTCTTATTGTTAACACTGCTTCATAACAAAGTAATTGTAATTAAACACTTGGCGGCTTAATCAAAACAAACATTTTGGCACAGTGCTATTAGTTAAAGTTTTTTATTATTCGGCCTTGACCGCGATCTTGGTTTCGGCCGATACCAAATGCGTATCAACACTAGTAGAGCCCTGTGCCCTATGTATCCCGGTGACTGAAAGATTTAGAGGCAATAACGTGCGATGTTCGCTCACTGCAATACCATCTCATTGTTGAAGATTGGTGAAGCTCAATCGGGTATTGGGACTGAAAGTAATCAACGATACAGTGCGGAGTGTCCCTGTTGATCTATGTTCAGAATCTATTGCTTCAATAACGTGTTTGAATCAATCAATGGTTTTATCAGCATTGCTCTAAAACAAAGTAATCGGTTTGAATACTGTTTAAGGAATTTGTTAAATCTCTAAATTGTCGCACTTTACAATGTATGGATGGATACATTTAATCTTAGTGACGTACCATGGACGTCAATAATGTTCTATATATTTAATTTGTGAATACCTTTTTTGTAGGTTATGAAAAATGACGCTCTTTAACTACTTTTTGCATGATCCTTGTCACCCGTTGTTTTTAAACTACCTATATTTAATACAAGATTTTTTTAAATCCTTACCTATTTATACTGTTTAACTAGAGTAAACATCTAAAATAATTTTTGTACATTAAATGGTCTTTGAAGTCGACAATATAGGTACTTTTTATTCTGTAATTTAAAACTACGTATTCGTGTCCCGGAGAACATTGCAAGGGTGATCTGAAATCTAATAAGGATAAACATAGGGATGCAAGTCACGCACTTAGTGAATTTGCCTAGAACTGCGACTAGGTAATTGACTTTCAGAGTTGATACTTTGGATTAGGTTGCAGCAACTTGTCTTTACCATTGTTAGAGGTCTGAATTTGAAAAATCTGATTTTGCGACGAATTTGTGGGTTTTATAATGTTATATTCTCTTTTAACTTCCTTAATCGACGAGCATGCATAAAAAGACTAATGAATGTTGATGAAGCGAAAGAGGTACGTAAGAATCGTAGCAATTGGTGTTCCATAGTCTTTGCTTATCCCCATGAGGTGAACATTTATGTAAGTATGTATTTCCTTTTATCAATTTTATTCATCTAACAAATATTCTATTGAAGTTACATAACAAATTCTTAACAAGATTCACAACAGAGTGAACAGAAAAATCACGAAAAAGTTTGGACCTTCCTTATATTGCTTCTCATAAGTCACAAGACCCAAATAAAATGAATGAAGTAAAAAAAATATAAGCACACTGATCCCGATAAAGGTTTAGGCTAAACAAACAGGTCATATTTTTAGCCTTCACTTACAAAAACTCTTCACATTTTTAGCTTTTCCATCGAAAAAGGTTCAAATAAAACTCAGATGAGAAAAGGGTCGATCGAAAAAGGTTCATTGGATAAAAGTTCTAGATTTTTCCACCGAAAACCTGAGTGGCGAATACAACAGAAATCCGAATACCTAAATGCAAATACAGTACGCAGAAATAGAACGAAACTGTTGAAGTGCTGACCCTTGTCATAAACAAAAGCCAGAAAGCTTATTTCGTTTAAAAAAGGTCTAAAGTTGAGTACTTACTCCTTTATTTTTGCCTTACTTCATAAAGGAAGGCAATTGTGATGAAAATTAAAGAAAATAAAATAGACTCATTATATTTTTACGTTCGAAAATATTCTGAAGTAAGCACAAGACGTTTAATAAAGGGCCCACACTCGTTCCGCGGGACCATTACTATTGTCTTCCCTTTTCATTTCAACCGCTAAAATGTAAGATTCGACAATGAAATTTAAATAAAAGGTCATTTTCTTCTTTTAAAGTTGAAATCTTTGGTGGGATTGAAGAATATTTTAAACTTGAGGTCTTTTTAGGGGTGTATGTATGTACGAAGCGCAGTTTCTTTGGAGTTATGGGCTTGCGTTGATTCTTTATTTATGACATGCCTCGTACTACATAAGCACTGAACAAAGTCTCGTCTGAACTTTGACTGCATCAACAAGTGTCTTTATTTCAATTGTATGAGTTTATATAACTTTGTGCTTAGACGTTTCTTTTTATATTTCCCGACCGATATATTATATTTTAGTGTTTATTGTCTATTGGTGATGATACACTAGCTGGTTACAAGTAATCAGTATTGTACCATTAAAAGAATATATTTTGAAATAAAAAGAAAAAAACAAAGACTATTTTTCCTTATTTTGATTTACACAAATACCAATAGAAACTTACATTCATACGCAAGACAAGACATCCCTCAAGCATGCTCTATTCACAAGAGCTCTTACTCAACTTACAGTTTATGAATACGTTTAAATATAAACGTGTACTGGACCGTACCAAACAACATTGCCAAATGACGCTAAGATGAACAACAACTCTTGGCAGTCAGGTAAAGAGGCCAAACAATGCAATGTCATTTAGAATACAACATTCTCCCGTAGTAATGGTATTATGCTCCCGAAAGGTATGAATTCCAGATGAATTTAGCATGAAGTGAGTTCAATTTACTCCACCGACGTTTTCATACATAAAGCATGAGACCATGAAAGTCAGACTGTCTGCCTCTTTAAATTTAATATTCTTGGGTACTTAAACAGAGGATAGACGCTTTTAGAAAACAGTTTTAATTACTCACTCTAATTCATAATTAGGCTGGTTTAGCTAAGGTTGCAAGAGGTTGGTAGTAGTTTTTTCAAGTATTATTAGTGACGTGAATGTTTGGAATAATTTTGTAGATAAAAAATGTAGAGAAATTTTCATATCGAAGGACTAAAACATAACAGTCTTGTTAGTCGAGTAACAGTACGATGTTTAGAGCAAAGTTATATTGCGACTTAAAATAAATACGTATCCAACTAGAAATTTTCGAGAATATTGTGACTGTACAATGCGAAACGTTACTATACGGTCAGTTAATTCAATTTTTTAACGATATCCATAATTCTAGTATTACATTTAAAACTATAAAACTACTTCAAAATAATATAAATCAACGTACTTAACAAAGGGTCTAAAATATTTCTACCATTATTATTACTTTATATCTAAATAAAACTAATGCTAAGCAAACAATACCAGCCATAACTACATTAAATTTGCTTCCTCAGCCCCACGCAGACGAAGTTAGCAAAAGGTATAAAATCGCTAAACGATGTGCTGTCAGGCGCACTCTCACTAAAACTAGATAAATACTGAAATGTACGAGTTATAGTGGTGAAAGTGTTATAGGAATTGCCTGTATATGGGGAATAAAATACAAATAGTATTCTGTAGTAGACTAATGTGTTTTGTGGAATAATCTATTTTGTTGAAATAAGTAATGTTGTCATGTCTGTCTGCGTATTTGTTTGCGTTTAACAATTCTTGGCAGTTAATTAGTGTTTCCTATACGTTTCCACGATTACATGCCTAGTACTACTTACGGATAAATTTCTTAATAACTACTACAAGATTTTTTCCTGTCTTGTTTAGATTGTATTGTCCGCATACTACGGGATAAAATGTCGACTTTGAATTAAATAATGACTCATAAATTTGTGCCTGATTCTTTTAATAGATATCGAACTTCATTTTTAAATTTAACACAAGACCATAAAGAACACTCATTAAAACGAATTTCTTTCATCCCAAATTATCGTGATTCGCAAGAAAAGACAACAAAAATGTTAGAAAAAGACAGCATGACCCTCTTGTATCACCCCCTGTAAGGCTCACGTCAGTCGGTCATTCTTTTCTTAAAGACCGGTGAAGAGAGGGTGAAAATGAAATTAAATTCTCAATGAAAGCCGATCTCGCCGTGAGATAAAGGGGGATCTTCTATGAATCATATCCCCTTGAAGACAAGGGGGGTAGAACAATAGTGTAATCACCCAATTAAGTGTTTGTATGAGTTCAAAGCGTCTAAGCTGGGAATGTGAAGCTTAAAATTTTCGTCGCGTTAAATTATTGTCTTTGTGTTTTCGTGTATTGTTAGGTTTACCTTAATTCTGGTAATTAAGGTTGTAGTTACTATTGCGTATGCAAATGTTTAGGTTAGAAATAGAGCTATTAGTTTCCAAAATTCTGTTCATTGGAGTAAAGGTGCTGCTATAAAAAAACTGTTACATTTGAATTATTTTTCCAGAGTTTTATATACAGAGCATACATACTAAAGCTAATAGATTAAATTTGGTCATGCTGAATATTTTATAATTCACTCGATAAATGTTTTCAACATCAATCACGTCCATAAACAACATTTAAACAAAATCAAAGCAATATTTTTTGCTCGAAAACGTCAACTGTACAAATTCATTCAAATTGCGTCCAATTCGATGAATTAATCGTCTAACTGTCATTCATATTCATATTCAGGGAGCCTGCAATAAATCGGAGTTCTGTTTCGGACACTCTCTGTACCGAATCGCTCATAATTTTCGATTTTCCACACAATTGCACTAGATCGGCACCTTTTAGACGCATTGGCGTCGTTACTGGGGTTTATAATTGGTGACTGTATTGAATGTTTCTGAAGGCATGGATTTTGGAAGCTCTGTAAGTATTGAAATAACATTTTTTTTGTGTTAACGTTTGATTACATTCTTCTGGTTATTTTACACATTAGAATAAGATTAGATTTAAGTATTTTTTTGAACTGCTCGTTGCTCAAGTGGTCGCAAGTGGGACTGCCGGGCAAGGGGTCTCAGGTTCGATTCCCGGGTCGAGCAAAGTATTACTGGGTTTTTAAAAAATTCTCAGTAGTAGCACGGAGTCTGGAATTGTGCCCGGTATATGGCAATAAGCTCACCCCCTATTACATGGGACACAACATAAATAGTGAAAAGTGGGTGTTAGATGCTACAATGTGCACCTCTGCCTACCCCATCGGGGATAAAAGGCGTGATGTTATGTTATGTTATGTTTTATTTTTTTAAGGGGGGAAATTCATCAAGCCTCTAATTTTTAGCAGTATTCGGTTAAAATATGACATCAGAGAATGACTAGAGATTTGTCTCTTACTCAGTGTTTGATCTATAAAATTTTATTGCTCTATAAAACACATTTTTGAATAAACTAGCTTACAAAAAAGTAATTTTTGGACACAAAATTCACCAGACAAAAGTAAGTTAATCCAAAAACCTTGTACAAGAACGAACAATAATAAACAAAGGGCAAGTTCTGTAATAAATCGTGGAAACTTATCTTGTCTTAGTATATATTTGAATTTGAACCGGCTACGCCGCACTTAAACACGATTAGACATTATACCCATTTTCCCAGGTTCAAAGCATTTAGGTTAATGAGTTATGAAGGCCTTTAACCTCAAAGAAATTAATATTGCTCTACAGATTATAAAGTATATAAAGGTTTTTGAATAAAAAATACCTTTAGTAAGAACTTTATTGAAATAAGTTAATGGTTTGAGAGAGTTTGTGCTCAAAAGATTTGAGTTTTCAGCTTTTGTTAAACGAGGATAATGTTTAAAGGGTAACGATATTGTTGAAGGTTAAGATTTAAAGATTTTTTTGCCCTCAAAAGCACTGAAGGCCCATTTTAGGTAAATTATTATTTTCTATATCGGAAAGTTTACGATTACTAAAAAGAAACTTGAGCGGATTATTCAATGAATTATTATAAGAATATTCATATAAGTTACGCATGAAATACCCTAAAATTAATTCCAATGGTCCCCTATCCTTCATATGACGTTGGCGCCCTTCAAATTTTAAGCCCGGTTCGTTCCCCTGCGCTGAGAAGCTAACTCTAAGATTAAGATTGGCTCAATTCCATTTCGAGAACACTAGACCGAGCAAATGAGATCGACAGTAATAGACTTACAAGTTGGATAGAATGCAAATTTATCTAGAGCCACGTGCTTTGTTTGAAATCAGTGTCCATGAAATAAAGATGCCAAAGAGTACTGGACATTTGTTTCTGTGAATTTTGTAGAAAACTGTTTAGAGTTGGGAAGGGTTTGTGTTGATTTTGCTCGTTGATCTTGTGGTAAACAACTTTGAGGACGAGGTATTAAGTCCATTTTTCTTTTACACCAATAACCCATATGAAGTTTTTGACTAGATATGTTTTTGAATTTTGTAGAAAACTGTTTAGAGTTGGGAAGGGTTTGTGTTGATTTTGCTCGTTGATCTTGTGGTAAACAACTTTGAGGACGAGGTATTAAGTCCATTTTTCTTTTACACCAATAACCCATATGAAGTTTTTGACTAGATATTATATGTTCTGTGAATGTACTACCTCTATATTATGATCAAAAATATGGTTCCAGTATTCATATTGAAAGGTGTTTTATGGTTGTTCTCACGTGGCCCTGAAGTGTTTGAAAATGATTCCATCTTCTCACACACAGCCTTAATTTCAATTTTAACACAAATCTTGTTTGAAACTTGCTTTTAAATTGTTTTAAGAGTTGAAATCTGCTCACTTGAAATAAAATCGATAATAATAAAAAGTTGATGTCACTTCATTACATCACAAATTAAAGTTTGTGTCACTTCATATCGCAGAGATACATTTTCACTCTATTCCTGACTCTACTATTTTAAATTGCTTCATTTCCTTTACTGAATCTGTTGAACAATGTAATGAAAGTTTTTCATATCCTTTGGGTACTTTAAATCAAAGTTCGAACGATCTTTATAGGTCCTATGTCCCTATAGATTAGGATTGAAATTAGGCCACATGTGAAAAAGAAACGCAATATAATAATAAATGTATGTCAAGAAAGTCACAGTAGCTTTGAAGTCTCAGACTTGTTAGTGGTAGTCTTCACTAATGAGTATGACGCGCAATGAATAACGTTGAGAAATTTATCCTGTCCATTTGTTGAAACCGTCTACTTTCAAGATTTAAATACCCAATCTCTTTAGCTTACTGCAAACAAAAATTATTTCATTTTATTGTGAACTAAAGCTTGTTTAAGTAAAACGTCCTGGAGCTCTTTGTTGGGTATTTCTTTGTCAACTTTTTATAGAGGAATTGTGACTGCTGCTTAAGCGCTTTTGTCAAAGAATAGTCAAGTAGATTCAGCGTTCAGAAAATGCAATCAAAATTGAATCTACTAACTGGATAAATAGGATAAAATTTCCATCTCGGACTCTGTGTATACTCTAAATAAGGGCGTAGAATAAAACACTAAGGTAATGATATCATTTTCCGAGCACCTTCCATTCGTACCTGCATTCTTCTCAAGTTACTCAAAATAATGAAAAAAGTTTACACTCAGTATAAGCGTGTCTGGCAGCTAATAATTTATCCTTGGAAGTACCAAACTCATTCAAAATTATCCGAAGCATCATTGTTTTCCGATGGCCTCCTGGTAGGGCTAACATAAATCTTGATAATATGCAAATTTTATTTCATTAAAGCGGTTGGTCTATAAGCAATATTGCCCGGCTGAGTTACTGCGGGACCGCCCCTGGATTAACTAATGGCTCTTTATCTTGTAAAGATCCCCCGTGCAAGAGCCCCACTGAAGGATGTGTTGGAATTATTAATTTGAACGTTTTAAGATGACTTCACTTTACGCAAGTCGGGCGAGGTCGTAAAGGTGCCTTAAGTTTTGGCTAGTGGGCTCAGTCCGTTGTTCAAACCTGTGGCCCTTCTTAAATATTTGAGAAGCTGAGTATTTGCTGTGAAATACTTTTAGCAGAAATAATGTAACTTAAATATGAACCCATATTTCATAACGGATGGTTATAAAATTCAATGAGATTTCTTGTTTACAAGTGTAAATAACCAAAGTAGTTATTTAAACCGGTTGCGGTAATAAGTTTCTTCAAGGTATCACTAGATGGCGGTCATACTAAAAAACTATCATATTTTCTCAATTTTTAGCTATGTAATTAGTTTAGTAGTTTATCAATAGAGGTCTCTGCTCCTATGTTTGGTGTACCCATGTGAATAGAAGTATTACCGTCATCTAAGAACGAATAAAAATATCCCCTATCGTATTGTAATTGAAAAGATTGAAGTCTTTTATGACTTAAAGGCAACTTAGATTGGTTGTAAGTCGATTTCATCCGATAAGCGCGTAACTCAGTACTTTTTACAGTTATTTGTTACCGTCAACTTTTTGTTCGCGCTCGCGTTAACCTGACGAGGGTTGAAAAGAATATGGATTGATGGCAGGCGTTACCTTCACGAAGCATCTTTAACTTTTCTGAATAGAAACTGTTGAAGTATTAAAACTAATAAAGCAATTCCTGTTTAGGGATGTCAGGGGGCTCGTTAAATAACTCCCCCATTACAAATGCTGCAAATTTGACGCAGTTAACCGTTAAATATATGCGCTTCGTTAAAGCGCCAATCAGCGCTCTTGACGCGCGCGGAAATCGTAAAACAACACAATCACAGTGTACGTGAGCACAACAAAGGCTCACTGAACGTATTCATTTCGCTCATTTGCGTTATTGAATCACGACATCGATTATTCCATTCGAAAACTGATAATCGAATGCATCCGTTTTAATGTTCGCTCTTAATATTCGGAAATCGCTAATAAATCGGTTCTGTGTTGTCGTATCTCATGATTTATTCTGTCTATGCATGTGAATGGGTGCAATTGTTTTGTGAAACGTAATCGAATAGGTGTCTAGTGTCAACAGAATGTGGCATCGGTATCGTTTCCATTTGTTTCTGTCAACTATGTAAAATATGGTATCCGGTTAGTTGAAAGTTTATTTATTGAGCCATCTGATCTGCGTGAGCAGCCGAACAGACCGCGTATGTGTTAAAAATACTGGACAGTTATAAAAGCTATAGTGTGATTCTGTACCACATGTGCCTTCATTGAGTTTTTAGTTAATAGCGTTGTCTGTACCTCTACATGTAATTTCCTTACTTATAATGATGACCATGTTTATGGTTAACTTCTGTTAAAAATGCATGTATACTTAATGTGAGGAGCGTGGACTTATATGTCTGCTTTCACAGACTAGTAGGACAGAACTTTATTTATATCTTTATGCGAGAAACACTACCGAAAAGTAGATACTGAATATTTAAGTCCTTGCAACTGCATTAGAGAGACGAGAATAGTTGGACAAAGTCACCAACAAAACTCAATTCTATAAACATCAGTAATGTTTTACATTGGAAACCGTATTGTTTTTTTGAAACACGATAAGACGTTCAAAAGCTAGAAAAGTAATTTTCCCCGTTCATACACACAAAGGGTTGCATATTCTCATATTCTCCACGCACTTCGGTTGCGTGGGGAACTCTGCTCTTTTCGAAATGAAAACCACTGTTTATATTTTCACACAGTGATTAAAGTGAAGTGTCAAAAACAAAATGCCAACACCACTAGGGGGAAGCATTTTTACTCCTTAAAAGTGGTGAATATTATGGCTTTGACGCGGCGTCGATACTAACCGTTGAAGACTATAATTTTCTTTGTTCTTCGCTTTTTTTTTGTTTTGCGCCATTTTAGTTTTCCCCTGTCAAGTAATCGGAATTAATTTTGTCGACAAACAAAACGAAACATCTCAATCGTTTGTGGTTGTTTTTCTGTGATGTTCGTTTGTTTTTCTCCTTTTGCAAATGCAGTATTTGTTTTTTTTTCTATGTTTGAAATAGGAGTGAAGTATGCTCGCTCTGTTCTTGCATCAAGGGACTAGAACTGTAGATGCATTTTGAAACCTGATGTTGTCTCTGAACATTGCAATTGATATGCTTTTCGGTATTGACAACTATGTAACTAGAGAATTGTATTGTAAACCCGATTAAAAAAGAGTAACCTATGGAGTTTCTTGCTTGTTCTTATCCATAGGAATCTACACCTTGGAATGAGCAACTAGCTTCACTTCTAATTTTTTTTTGTTGTTGACGTTCAAAAGTGCTTTCCTGGTCTAACTGAAATAAATGATTTTGACTTTGACTTTGATTTTGAACTGTCTATTGTTTTGAATGATTCGGTTCAATACAGTAGTGTCGTATTATGTCTACTATAAACAAACCCGGTTTACCTACTTTCGTAACGACAGGTTTTAGGTGAGATATTTACGTTATATGTATACAATATGATACAATATATTATTATTATTATTAGATTTTCTATTCACTAATTATTATATTACAGTAAACGCCTTTGATATCTGACGCATACAAGTAACATTCATACTAACGCAATTAAGGTAATATGCTTGTTAGAGAATATTCTGACGTAATCTAATTTTAACCTTAATACTTAATTCAATCCCACATATTAACCTATTAAATAACTACTCACTGCAGCCACTTTTATAAATAAATTAAACCCACACCTATTGCAGTCTAAAGTCTTATAATAGTGCTTCGTATCAAACATGTCGTCATAAAATTTTGACACTACAATCAACTTTGATGGATATTGTCAGTCAAATTCAATTCACAGAATCTCTAAGCTTCCGAACGTCAAATGCATCAATCAAATCCATTGGAATCGTCTTCAAACCACCGTCTGTTGGAGATACCGCGTCACCATTGATAGATTTTAATGCGGAGACGTCAGAAAGAGGGAGACACCTCTTATCTTTAAGATGCAGACTTTTTAAAAAACAAAAAGGGCACAGACAGGCTCATAGTAGTGCAAGGGTGTCGTGTGGTGCAAATCCTGAGAGATTACGCATTGAGTGATTGCCTTTTCTAAACTCTCGTGGCAATGTTCTCTGGAAGTGAATGTTATAGGTGTTCTTTCTTAGGTACAGGATGAAGGGAGTTTGTGGTGATAGTCGAATTATGCATGTCTGGGGTGTTTTTCTTTTGTTTTATTGTTGATGCTGTTTTATTCAGATTTGTAACTGCTAAAGAGAACGAGTAGGTATAAAATCACTTATGTATCATTTTGAGCAATTTTACCAATGATGAACTAGAAATTGGTTTTTGTGATTTGTACATATAATGAATTGTTTGTATCACCATCTTCTCTTTGTAGTAAAAGAGAAATAAATTATAAATTACTTTGAATTTTGTGTCTATAGTATCTATATTTTTTCACTACACCAAAACAAAGAAAAAAGATTGATATGGCACAAAACCATCCATCCATCCATGCATAAAACAGTCGCAAATAATATAGTCAAAATACAAAAACCATGTAAACTATAAAGCACCAAGATCGTTCGGGCATGTGTAGTAACACCACTAATGCATTCAATGATTTACCTATGGGGCGACAAAATTACCGTCACCCCTACATTTGAAAGTACACCCTACGCTAGAAAGATGAAGGTTGATATTGCAATGTGATTGAAGATTGCATGAAATTGGTGAATTGCCTTCTCTCAACATGAGTTCTACCGGCTTTGATGGGGAAACTTTTCTTATTATTTTTTATTTATTATATTCCCCGCTGGTTGGGTGTAGCTGTTGTCTCTAATGCTTCTGTACTAGTCTTTCTTGGCTGTATGTCTTAGTAATTTACGGGCTGTAAGTACTTGAAAACTATCTTCGGAGGTTTCTTTTATGAGAAATTTTGTAAGTTGTGTCTAGTGGATGGGGCCCAATAGGGCTGATGCTGATATGGAGCCGCGGAGAACTTAGCGAGTTGCCGGGGCTCCGGCTCAAAGTGCAAGAGTAGGAACGGTGTGGTTTTTAGTCAGTCAGTCAGTCAGCGAATCTTAATTCAAAGTCCGCTACACTATATCTAAATAGTAATTTTTTTGTTCATATCTTTCTCTAGTAATTATTTTTACAATATTTTTTTATTTATAAGGATTTAAGTACTGTAGTTTGAGGAGTTTTCGTCTCACCTGGACGGGAGAGGTAATATGATGATTTTTCCCCTCGCAAAAAATTGGGTTTAGTGATTGTGTATAATAATATCTTTTTATGAAAACATGAAAATCCATGCTTTACTATTTAGCGTATAAAGCCAATTAACACTGTATAATAAACTTGTATAAACTCTGATACAAACTACATAGTTTTATAGTAAGTTCTAGCTTACATTTAAAAGTACTAGACTTGACTTTGACTTTAACTTTAAATTTAAAGGTAGTAAGGTTGACTCAATTTCTTCTGAAATTCAAATTAGAGATTGAGATGGTTATCTAATGAATCTTCATAGTCAAATGATTTTGGTAACTAAGATCTAAACACCCCTAGCTTCACTAGTCAAGTGAAAACTATCGATTCATTACTCTGTTGTCGATGGCCTGCGACGTCCCACCGGAAATATAAAGCCGCGTGAACGACACCTGATAGCGCGACGGCCACCGTTTCCGGTGGCGCTATGCGTTTCCGGTGGCGTACGATTCGTTTGCTCCCATTGTTTATTTAATTTGTAATCAAACGTTATTTGTTTGTCCATATTAGTTTCACCTTTGCTTACTTGTCAAGAGTTTGTTTTATGTTTTTGTAAGGAATAAAGTAGTGGGGTCACACGTTTCGATTGTTTGATTTAGACTGAAGGTATGTATGCGTAACCAATCAGTACATTATATTACGGCTTTGAATGGACGTTCTAGTGGATTAAATTTCGACTGAGGTCGTAAAACTGTTAATAACGCATATTTTCCTGGTAAGGATCACTCATTTTAATCTATCGATTATTTTTTTTTATTTAATACTTCTGCACATAATTAACAGAAGACGGACTTAATGCCTGGGGCATTCTCTGTCTACTTTACGGTGGTATAATTTTATAGTTAACTAATAAATAAGTAATAGTAATAAACGATTTGAATTTGAATTTAAGTGCTATTAAAAATAAGAAGAAGTATAATCATCATCATAATATCACGCCTTTCATCCTCGAAGGGGTAGGCAGAGGTGTACATTATGACACTGTACAATGTAACACCCACTTTTCACTATTTATGTTATGAGTCCCATGTAATAGGGGGTGAAAAGTATAATGTAAATTTTAATTCAAGTAATCTTGGTCATCCATCTGAAAAATTACATTTTATAAGAGGCTTAACAGTACGCCGTAAACTCCCCGGTGGCGTAGACGCAGTTGCTGAACATAAAGTATAATACAATAGTATCTTTTTAGTTCGACATATTCGAATCAAATTCAAAACTCCTTGCTTAGAAACCGGACTTCAAACCAGTCAACAAGCCAGTCTCATCTTATTCACCCATCTGAAAAACTGTATTTAAAAAAGTTTATTTAATAATAAAATCATTTTGGACAATATTCTTTGTTGATTGAAATCGGACTAACAAACCAATTCAACGAGCCTGTCTCATCTCATTCATCTATATAAAAACATAAAAAAATTGAATTAAAACATTTTGGACAATATCCTTCGTTGAGTAAAGTATATACCGGTCATTGTCAAAAACGTACGGTCAGCAACGATAAATATAGAATACATTTTGCTCAAGATGAGAACATAATCCGGATTTAGAAAAAAACCGTTTTCGTCGGCGGTCGGATAAAGTAGGGTAGTGAATGAGAAATGAGGTTTCTGCGTTTTATTGGTACGAAATTCTGATATTACTTCGGGTATTATTAGTCTAGAAATGTAGGTTTTATAGTTATAGGTATTAGGACGAAAGTTGGATATTAGATTTTGGGTTTTATAACGGTTCTAATTTGGCTTTAAAGTGCTGCTTACTCATTGTTAGGGAATTTTACCAAGGTTTTATAAAAAAAGGTTTTATACCATGACATATACCTAATGTCATATGCTCTGTGCAAATAGTTATTTTTAGTTTTCTTTTAATTAATTTTTATTTTATATTTGCCAATGTTATTTTCCTTACTTATGTAATTTTACTACAATAACATTCATGTTGAGTTAACAAAACTATAAAGATTGTAGTGTTGGAGATTTATTTTAAAATATTCATTTAAAATATACAACCTACCTAAGTTATTAGATGCATGTTCACATTTATATCACTAAAACATACTTTTTAGCATAAAAGGCTCGTAATTTTACCCTTTCCCATTTTACTTTTTACCGCCAATAGTGACAGCACAGCACTAGCTGTCCTTATAATAATGCGCATATTATACGATGGAGAAAAAGGACAGTTTTGGGTAAATCTGGTTCTTTGTTGTCAATGACGTCATCCTTTGTGTGGTTTCATAAAGATATATAAAATACCCGGATTCTGCTGGATTAAGCTCCTTTTGGTGTTAATGTAGTATGGGACTAGAGTATGTTTTGAAATAGTACAAAGGAATTTCATTTGAATATAAACTGTATCTATTACTGCGTGCTTTGGAGCTTTGTGTATTTAACCTTTTATAAAATTCATTTAAATCTAAATTTTAAAAACGTTGCCCCACACTAGTATTTTCTCCTGTGTCATGGGTGCGTTTTCAAACATACAAGTTCACATACATAATGACACCCAGACCCGAAACAACAATTTGTGGATCACACAAAGTGTTGCCCCGTGCGGGAATCGAACCCACGACACGTTGCATGGCAGCCGGTTGCCCAGCCACCGTACCAACCGTGCAATCATTTTTACGTCACAATCCCTTTTTTAAAAATCATGATGTCCCTTCCTCTTTTTTGCACATTCGTAAAAATAAAATACAAACATTTTTAATTTGGATAAAAATCCAATGTAGGGGAGACTGGGGCTGGTTTTAACAGGGGTAAATACTAACAGCGTAATAACATAGAACCTATTTAACTTACAACGCTAATTCCAACGCACTTTGTGCCTACGTATGCACGCGAACGTGTCTCGACCTGTCAGTTGCCTGCCGAACTTCACAGGAGCAGGTGGTGACAGATGCCTCAAATTTCACAGGTAAACGATCTTTTTTACGTGTTTTATTTTTTGCATTACTCTTTATATATGTATCGTAGAAAATTGGCTTTGGTATTGCATAAATCCGTATTTATTGTATTTTTCATTAATGTTAAAGTTTTAATCGAGAGTAGAACCGGTAAAAGAAAAACAATAAGTTTGTGCAAAATGGGGTCGTGGGGTTAGTTTTAACAAAATGCAGGGGTAGGTTCTAACGCGTTAATATTTGCCCCGCACAAGGGGCAGGTTTTAACAGTTGAAAAACTAGGTGATATTGTTCGTACTGTTTCTCTACGAAGTTCCAATTTTGATCCCAAATGCGATCTTATTTCGAAAAATGTTAAGGTATGCTATCTTTGAGTAAGCAGATGACAACACAGTTGTTAAAAGGTATGTGTCCGATGCGCGGACTAGCGGAACACAGATCCGATCTCTAAGAGAATCCATGATCGAGCATTTGAACTCGTCCTTGAAGGCGGTCTCCGATTGGGGTGACGCCAATTTGGTGAAGTTCAATGCCAGCAAAACCCAGGCGTGTCTATTCTCCGCCAAACGGAGTCAATTTCCGCTAATTTAAGATGATGTGACACAGGCGAAAGGTTGACCACCTTTCAGTTTTCTACCGAATACATTACGATGAGTGTACAGGGGAATTGCACAACTTGTTCCCCCTAGTTCTTACCATCGTCGTACCACAAGACTATCGGCGAAGCGACACCGATTCATGGTAGATGTCCCGCCCACACGCACGAAGCGCTTCGCATCAAGCTTTCTTGTGCGTACTGTTAAGGAGTGGAATTCTTTGTCAGAGTATTTCCATTTTCTGAAGGGTACAGCCTGGGTGTCTTCAAGGCCCGAGTGAATAAATTGCTTATAGGACGACGTGCTCTATCGTAGGCCGCATCATCGCTTACCACCAGGCGAGATAGTGGTCTACGTTGACCCATCAAATATAAAAAAGACCTCTGTTGTTAAGTGGACTTCGTGCCGGTTAAATCTCTTGGGTTCGACCCTGGTCGGTGCAATGTACAAAAATAAATTTTCTACATTGTCTCGGTTCTAAGTGTTGTGGTAACACAAGTGCATAAGCTACTTACTAAGGGATCAGAGCTATGTATTAGATGTTGTTCACTATTTATTTATTTATTATAGATATATTAAACTTATATTGTTTTTTTAGGATGAGGAATTATAAAAGGAAAACCACGCGTGGAAGTACTTCGGAAGAGGATCCATGAACTAGCAGCTAAGGAGCTAGAAATTTTGAAATATTATTCAGTTTATATTTTGTTCTTTGATTTGAGTAATGCTGACTGAGTGACTCAGTTTTACTAATTTAATTTAAGTTTTCTGTTTGTTTTATGAACGGTAAGGAACTGCATTTAATTTTATTAGTGTTTCTAATAAACAATGAATATTATTTTGATGTTTATCTTAACCAAAATCCCATCAAAATTCCATTCTCAACTACGTGTTACTTCTTACCCCTGCTGTTAAAACTTTCCCCAGCGCTGTTAAAACCAACCCCATACCGGGGGTAAGTTTTAACAAGTGACTTGTTCGCCAAAACTCGTTTTTTCTCAGATATGGTAATTATTACATACATTTTGTTGTATTTTACGTAAAGCTCATTAAATTTTGCATCATATACCAAAAAACCACGTTCCTTGCTAAAATAGTTTAGAAAATATTACGCTTAATTCAAAATTTGTTAGGACCAGCCCCAGTCTCCCCTACCTAATTTACATTAAAAACAACCGAAAAGTTCCGTATTGCGGCAATTCGGTTGTACCATGTGGTGTGAAAATGCCAAAATGCCCATTAAATTATCATTACTGGCATGTAACACCATATCCTTCATGTTGCCCCTACCATTGGCCATATTGCTATAAAAACAATTAGACGCCATATTTTTTTCTCAAAGCACGTACACCGTAATTGCGGACAGATGGCGCTCGTTAAGCTTGACATTAGTCATTCATGCGCGGGAAAATATTGCACGCTTTTTGATGCGTTCGAACGGTGGCGCTATCCCTATCTATCTATCTATATTAATAATTTCGTCAAGGGGTACGGTAGACTCGATCGAAACATTACCAAAACATAAAAAAAATATCGATTTCGAGTCGACAACATATATCCGCAAAATTCGGATTACGGAGATTATTTCGTTTTATTAATTCATTTTAATGACACTGACAGACAAACCGCAGTCGTCATCTTGAGTAGACAATAAACGTTCCGTTTCATACTAGCTCTCAAATACGCCTTGCCAATCAACACGTTGTCGCGTCAAAAAAGTATAAATTAGCAATAAATATGAATAATTTCATGCGAACGAAGTCGCGGGTATAGCTAGTATCTAAATATTTTTGTACCCACGATCCGGTTTTTGAAACAATAATCTAATATTTTATCTGGTTTCCCTCGTTAAGTTGTCTTCAGCCGAGTTTAACATTCAGTGATGGTAATCTCATCATTCGTCTGTGAATCTTAATTCAAGGTCCGTCCATACTATATCTAAATAGTAATTTTTTGTTGATATCTTTCTCTAGTAATTATTTATATTATATTTTCTTATTTATAAAGACTTAAGTACTATTATTTGGTTAGACAGTAAGAGTCTGACACTCCCTCTCGCCTCACTAAAGCAGGAGAAGTCATTGGATGATTTTCCGCCCTCAAAAAAGTACTGTGGTTTACGTTTAAAATTATTAATGTAAACTTTTTTGCTGCTCATATATATAAAATATAATTTTCATACTTACAATTTAGACTTAAACATCGGTGAAAAAATGAGTCTAACAACTTTAACTAAAACCTGCAACCAATTCCAGTCTCAAAAACCGCAAAATACCTATATAGTCTAATATTGCTAAACGAGCCATCAATATTACATACAAACTACGCAAATACCACTACAACTAAGCATGACTGTCAGATATTTTAATCTTTACACGTATCAATAACTTGGTTCATACATCAGAACACGCCTTGGGATTCAACAGACATTTGTATGAACAGACCCTTAGCAACAGATGTGAATGATCCCTTATAGTGAACCGAGTTTTCCTCTTTACATATTTTGTATGTGAATTGTATGATAGCAAAAAGTTCGCGTTTTGGGTCAAAGATTTTCGCTTTCAAGCAATTTATGTTAGTAAAGATATTTTCGCTTATCGCGAAAAAGGCTATGACTGTGTTGTCCGAATAAGGTGGTGGTTATAAATTTATTTTGCTTTGAATTGTGTTGTGTCAATTGGTTAGTGCTTTTATTCTCACAAAAATATATAGAAATGTTAAAGAATATTTATTTAGGTTTGGTATTTCGTATAACATTTTTAAGTATGGGAGAGACATGCTTCGGCACGAATGGGTCGGCTCGACTGGAGTGATATCACGGCCTCACAGAAAACCGACGTTAAGCAACGCTAGCGTTGTGTTTCGTCGTGTGAGTGAGGTTATCGGGGACCTAATTACCTTCCCCAATCTCCCCAATTCCTGAATCCCCAACGATCCTCAAACTCCTAATCCCCAAAAGGCCGGTAACGCACGCACTAGGTGATCCGTCAGATAGTTTACCGGCTTATGACATTAAAAAAAAATTTGCAGCCATTTAGCGCACCAAATTTAAATTAAATTCTCTTTTTAATATCCAAATAAACAAAAATTAACATAACACAGTACAGTAGTTATTCAAAAGCCACGCTATTTCTACAGGTTAATATTTTCTTTTCGCTGCCAAATAAAAATCCCTGCAAGTTGCTACTCGTATCTTCCACAGTAATTATAGAGTATACAGAAACTAGAGCACTGCTTTATTTACCTTGTTACATTTATAACACCACTTCAAGTACTAAAGTTAATTTAAACACAAAACGCCAACCCAAAATAACTCAAAATGTCCCAAAACTTTTGAAATTCTTACTTTGAACCCTTGCAGACCAAAGTATGTGACTTCTCAGGTACATCGTGTTAAACATAGCTTAACTTCTCTAAAATGTTTCATACTATTGCTATCCTTTTCATTTGCTCTCATGTGATTGATAGCGTCTCATTCCCACATGGCAAGTCGCAATAACCCTATGTATTTGTCGGTACTTTTCTCTAAAGATAGAATTTATCAAAAATAGATGAGTTACTAAATAATCAAATTTTGACACATTTTATATAAAGTCAAACTTACAGACAGATTACTGAGGCTCTCTGTTAATAGAATATCTAAGTTCAGACAGGTCAAAATTAAGTTGAATTTACTCTAGCCAGCCGTGATAATATTTCATCCTAGAAGATTGTTTGGCGTGCCAATCTTACCGCCTTTATTCTGCCAGTCATCCTGTCTCCGATGATAATGAAAATATTAATCACCAAAGTCTATTATGACGTCATTAGATCCCCAAATATTGGAACAGCTACAAATGGGCAGCGAAGTGGAAAGATAAGCACTATGTAGGTTATTATAGCAACGTAATTCGCTTGATTTTGTTTTGTATAAATACAGGAATATGAGTATTAATTAATGTTGTATCTAATGTCTTGTAGGTATAATTACTAAACTTTATCCAATGTATGTATTTAGTTTACAAATGATACTTTTTATGAAAAGATAGTAATGTAATAAAATAAGGACTTATTTGTTTCTGTAAGTTATTTAGCTTCTATATGGTTCACTACAAACATACATATTGTGATAATGATTGCTTCTACGGTATAAAAATTCTCTCTTCTTTTTTCTTCTTCTCAAAACATTTTGTCGACTATTTTGAAAAAAAAAAACAGTCAAGTTATGCATTGTCACAAAAGCTTTTCTTTACTTTGAAAAGTCAAACGGAACTAATTACATGTCGATGAAACGAATTCATGAATATTCTCGCATATCAAGTTAGTACATACCTTAATGCTAATGAACGAAAGTCGAAATTGAAAAAACAATGCATTAAAGTGGTTTTTAGTCGTACTTTGTTGAAGAAACAATGCAAGTGCTCATCGAAAATACTTTTAAATTACTTCCGCGACATTTGCGTGTACTTAAGTCGATATTTATTTAATAGGGACGTTCTTTGCCGAGCAAACGAATCCGATAGCGCAAGACGTTCATTTGTTTTAGGGGTGGTTTATATTGTACCGAGACCGGGAAGTAGAATTAAAATTAAAAAGTGTTGATTTGATCAGAATATTGGTTGTATTCATGGGTTGTAGTACCGAACTACATATGTACATTTTGTTTAAGAATCAAAGTATATAAAAATAGAAACGCACTATTCTATTTTTGATACTTAGCTGCAAAAATAATGTTTGTGATGACAAAATGAATTGCTTAAATTGGCTGTCTTCTATGTAAGATATATTTAGAAAATTTTCTTCTATGTGTGTAGTACAACAACCAAGTTTAAATAAACTACAATAAAATCTAAAATCAAATATCACACAAAATATTTGAAGACATCTAAAATGTGAAACAACCTTAACAATATCTTAGAGTCTCCCCCGTTTCTTTTCAATAAACTTCTACTAAAAGCTTTTCAGAATATTCATGAAGTCTGTTCTTTTCAGGTGGGTGTTTTCAATTGGCCTGTGGTGAGTAATTATTCCTTTTTTCAGCTTCAGCTTCAGCGTCACCCAGGTGAAACTTTGTTAAGGCAAAAGTTATACTTGCAGTTCATTTGATTTTTATTTAAAACTGCATTGGTTAATTGAATTTGTATTCGTGTGCACTGTTTCGTTTTAAAGTAGTTGAAATACAGTTAAAATTTTCAGAGAGTTAAATACGTGTTGGGCATTTTTAGTGCAGGAATCAATTAAAATCGAAAATATCCTCGAAAAGAGAAGAAGAACACTTTAACCATTAGTTGGCTACTGATTCGTCCAATGGTTGGTAAAAAAATAATACTATATCCATATTGAATATTTATTTTCTTGTATTTGTATAACACATGTGTATGACATATCCCATAGGCCACATTGTGACCTTTAACTTCATATAACGACGTATGATACTCCAATTATTCATCACTGATCCTTGATCCTCATTCATCACTATCTATCCTTACATAGACCAATGGTGATTAACCACAGAATTAATAATAGTATCAGATGACCACTGGCCATCACCCAACGTATACAGATGACAGGTATCCGCTTACAACCAGTTTCATGACCGCCATTTAATCATAAACGAGTATCGAACAAAGCGAGCGAAATTTTAGAAGGGGTCATAAATTATTTAGTATGCCGTAGACGTTTTCGGGTTTTCCAGCTATAACCCTGTGACGGCCTCAGATTTATTTTTTAAACCCTAAGTATATGACGAAGTGTTGACTTTAGATATAAAGAGACTACTACTACCTTCTTGGTCAAGTGATCGCAAGTGGATAGCTGGGGTAAACAGTCATGAGCAGATATTATATATATGTATATCATGGGTCGGGTAATGATACTAAGGTTAATTTTGTTTTTTGTTACGTACAGGTTTTGAATTATGCCTGGAGTCTAGGTCTGCCCCATATTCTCCCTATTACAAGATAATCATATGATAAATGGTGAAAACTGGATGTCAAATGCTTTAGCCTGCTTTTTCGGGAATTAAAAAGGCTTTACCTTATAACTTTTGACATAAACCTGCTTAGTTTGATAACCTTGCTTTTCATAACCTATGACCTTATTCGGGTATGATTTATTGAACATACATTTTAATATGAAAGGCTGAAAGAGATGGATGGGCATCGATGACTCTTGTCGCAGTAATTAATTTGGTAAGGGACGGGTTTAAATTATATATGAGTTATATATTAGAGATTCGGGTCTCCGTCGTTAGGCACAGATCCTATTTCACTTCTTTAATAATGAGTGTGAGGTTGTAAGGTTTATGGAAATGGATCGGGGTTTTACGTTCGTTATTTAATATTCACTGTTGGTGATAAAGACGGGAATAAGGGTATTGGTCAGTCTTGATGGTTGACGCTCTCTGAGACAGTTTGCTTGGATGAAACTAACAGGAGCTCGAAGTTCGTTTGTGATTAACATTAAAAAAGCAGTTTATTCCAATGAGCCTTCTTTTTTCAAATAGTAACTCATTACTAAAGTTGTACTATTTGTAAAAGATTGAGGAAACAACACCACAGTTGTTATTTTGAAAAAGTTAACCACAAAAAATGTGACAGACATCAGATTTACGACTTCTAAGACGCAAGGAATAAACCCAATTTGACGTCCACAAGAACTATCAAGAAATCAATTCGCCAATATTTTAAGACGTGACTTCACGTCCTGTTGTGGCTGCAGGAATGACACCCTAGGGAGTGGACGTAAAGATTAACGTGGCGCGACTGTCCTCGGGCCTAAATCACATTATGGTCCCCCTACTCTTTGTTTAATGTCGTCTTAAGATAGACGGCCTTTGTCAATGAGGTTCAGATTTTTCTTTTTACCAACCTGTGCCTTTAAGCCTAGGGCTGATGAAAATTTTTGTTTGGTTCGGTATCGATTTACTTTTTGTTGTTTTTTCTTTTTTGGATTGGCGTTCGTAATCTGTGGTATTTTTGTTTTACTTTCTGGTTTTAATTACATTTATAGTAGTGGACCCCGATAGATTCTTTTTAATGAAAATAACAGTACTAAAAGGATTTAGCCAGAAATATGAGTAAAGAAAATTGAGATCTTATTTTTTTAGTTACCTACTTATGTCTTTTTTTAATTCTAAAGAGGAATATGTCATTTTGTTCATAGACTACAAAAGTAATCCCATATCGAACACAAAAACAAAACCGAAAACCATTCAAAACTTGAAACAAAATAAAAAATCGACATCAACACGTATAACGCTTGTTTTTGCAGCCTTGATTGCAAAACTTTTACGGTTCGTTTAACACAAAAAATGTTCAGTAATTTTTTGTTAGGCTGGGCTCAAACTGCGACAATATATTTATTGGTTGGGGACATATGGGGTCAACTGTAGCGAGTTTGTCCATAGTGAATGCTTGCCCTAACATCCTTTTGTTTGGTTAAAAATATTACATTAATAACGTCCAGGTAACCGCCTACATACGAATATTTATAACTTAAATAAATAATTAAAAAGTTTTAAATATTTTCATATGAATTTTTGAACTGCATTTATCGTTTTCGGGACATTTTACTGGGCAATTTGTACACTCATAAAAATTCTGTGGCATCTCGTTTATCAGGAATATTTAAAAAAATGTAGACATGAGAGCGCGCCTGTGTGCATAATGTTCGCATTAGCCAGGTGTGTGGAAAAGTGAGATATGATATTTTATGACTGCAGTAGGAAAGAAGTGACTTAGTAGATATTTTCATTACGCGAGATCAACCTTGACTAATAACATAAATATTTTATCAGCTGTCTCTGAGGATTATGTTTCTCGAATGTGGTAGATTGTATAAAAATCGATTTATAAATTAGTCATTGGTCATGCTAGTAATGATAAGAATCATTAAATGCGTAAATGATCTGTAGGCATAATGTGTCATACATATTTTATATTAGCTGTTGCCTGCAACTTCGTCCGCGTAAAATTTGATTTCTGTTTTATTCCATGAGAGCATTTTATCGGGGTAAAAGTATCCTATCACCTAAGTCAGCTCATACCCTGACTGCATTTCATCAATATCCATTCAGTAGTTTCAGCGTGATTGCCGAACAAACATCCAAACGTAGAAACTTTTACATTTATAAAATTAGTGTGATCTATAATTGTAATTAATTTCAACACACACAATCAACAACTCGTAAAAATGTAAAACAGGGCTTCTCTATATGAGAATGTTTAAAAAATTCAGTACTATCAGATAGTGATGCTGCCCTGATGTGTGACAAAGTATGTGTAATTGTATAGTCGCCTAATTAGTTCTTACAGACGCAGAAAGAGTTCTTTTTTATGGGATAAGCCGGTAAGCGGGCAGACGGATCACCTGATGGTAAGCAATCGGCGTCGCCCATGGACACCCGAAAAACCCAAGGCGTTACAAGTGTGTTACCGGCCTTTTGGGAATTAGGAATTTGAGGATTATGGGGGATTCAGGGATTGGGGAGACTGGGGAAGGGGATATTTGGGCTTCCGGTATCACACACGCCAAAACACAATGCAAGCGTTATTTCACGTCTGTTTTATGTGAGGCCGTGGTATCACTCCGGTCGAGCCGGCCCGTTCGTGCCGAAGCATGGCTCTCCCACACTTAAAAGGTTCTTGAGAAATATGTTCTACAATACCGTTACCAAATTTCATAGAAGAATTATAATAGATGGGTACTTATTACATAAAAAAATAATTATGTTAAGTGAGTAAGGTATCAAAGCTTCAAAAAAGTATTTTCTCTTTATTGTAATCAGACTTAACTTGTAGGGTTGGCACCAATTTTCCAACAATCTATCAATATGCTGTTCACGATTGTTTGAACATGTCACGACGTGTTAATGACAGGCTTCACGCATTGTTTGTTTGTTTTGGTATATGCAGAGTTATAGGTATAGTAGCGAGTAATGTAATGGATATGACGGGTGCATACAGAGTAATGGGTGGAATTAATGCATAATGCACTGTATGGTAAAACGTCATCATCATCATCATCAACAGCCTATAAATGCCCACTGCTGAACAAAACCTCTTATCACACGGAGAAGGTTTGAGCAATAATCACTACGCTTGCTCAATGCGGATTGGCGATTACAAACTTATAATTAGAAATTGTAAACCCAGGTTTCCTCACTATGTTTCCTTCACCGTTTGTCAGTAATGACTAGATAATCTTGGAAAGTACATGTAATTCGGAAAAAGTCACATTGGTACTTGCCGTTAGTAGGTTTCGAACCCACACTCTCATGCATGAGAAGCGGGCGTCTTAAACCTCCGGGCCACCACGACATGAAGCAGTGGTGGTAAAGCGTATGAAGTCTTAATTTGGTTAGTAAATTGCTAATACTTAGCAGCAATGATCATTTTTGTTGCATTTAATTTCCAATACATTTTCAGTGTCATTTCTTAAGTTACGATTAAAGTTTTCATGTAAACATTTCATAATAATACTGATTTTAAGAAACCGTTAAAATATGAGATCTACGTGTTATTTTAAAAATCTGAAAGCATATTTCATATAAACGCGAGGTCGATAAACTCGAAGCATCGTAGGCTGTAAATCAGCGCGTGACGTCACACCGCAGAGCACGTCGACCGCTGTAGCGCTCGTAGCACGTAGTCGCTACGTACTTCATAAATCTGTAGCCGTAGCGTAGCACCGTAGTCCCGTAGTAACGTAGTATCATAATGTTTCATAGCGATAATTTTGTTATTGAAAGTTTCCTTTGGATTTGTGGTAACAGGGATTTATTTTGCGATTTGATAATTTTAACAGTTACATCGTCTTTGTTACAATTATTAGTAGGTTAAACTCAAGGGTGTGCTCGATTTTGGTTCGGTTTCCTAAAAAGTTTTAAAATAAATTGTTTTAACCACCCACTCCATCACTTTAATCAACCCACGGATATTGGCGTAAAGGATTGAGATTCACCTTTAAAATATAATATTAGGAATACATTTTGATTTTAAAAATAAATCACCCTTTGTACCTAATCATGAGTGTTTAATGTTTCAAATATAACTTTATTTTAAAAGTTTAAAAAAATCTTACTCTTAATATGTACTTAGTTATTCTTTTCCATTCATTAACAAAGCTCATAACAATCGCAACACACTAAAAGCCCCATACAACAAAATTGCAGACACCCAGATAAAATCAGTAGCTACCATGGTACATTAGCCAGTTTCTTCCTACGCCTAGTTATTTATTCTAAGGGCTGTTCAACTCTGTCGACATTGAAAACCCTTTACAGACGTCACGTGAGGGGTCTGGACCCTTATTTAGGGAGTAACTTTGGAAACGGATAGGTTCCAAAGTTTTACAAGTTCACTATTGAATTGGGAGAAAGAAACTCTGTACTTAGTGACAATCCTTGTTATTAATTTTATAGGAACTGTAAAGGTATTGAGATCTCCCAATTTGTAATATATCAAATTTCTATTGAAATGGTACTTGGATTTGGTGATGAGTGTAATACAGAAATGAGTTAACTTTATAGGGAAAATTATACGTTTATGTTTGAGTTTGGTTTTTGAACGTTTTCTTATTTTGTTTTATTGAAAACGAGATCTAATACAATATAGTTTGGCTTTTGCAAACTTAACCTTATCATTAAGTCATATGGTCTATAACGATTATTTGTTGATCAAGCTAATAAGTCATTGATGATAGGTGTGAAACAATAATGATTACTAAGACTACTAGACCTATCTCATTAACAAAATGAGGTATCTATTAATATATTAATTAAGTTTGTTGAGGCCACAGACATAATAATAAGCTTTTGGAAGCAGTCCAAGGATTTTGGTGAAAGCCGGTATTAAAATCATACTCCATACATGTAGCGTTAATAGACTAGCATAGAGTACATGGTTTTTAATTAAATCAATTACAAACTATGATAAAGGTTTGTTTTGATGTTTTTATTTCATATTTTGTATAGATGTAAGCGAACTCTTTGCTGTAATATCCTGTTATTTTTTAATGCATGTTGTGGCAGGCTTTAATTAAAGCTACACTACAATACCTAGAGTGTTAATTTTTTTTTTTTAATCCTAACATGTATTTTGGTGTGTGTTTTGTTGGTTGCCCTTAAATAAAATGATTATAGAATTGGATACGTGTATTATGTATTTTTAAGTATCTGGAATCTGGATACCTGGATATGTTTTCTTGATTTAACTTGTTTACATACTTAAAAAGAAAAAGACGCAGAGGTTACTAGTGGTCATACAAATTGTCCGATTCATCATCATCATCATCAACAGCCTATAAATGCCCACTGCTGAACAAAGCCTCTTCTCAGGAGAAGGTTTGAGCATTAATCACCACGCTTGCTCAATGCGGGTTGGTGATTACAAACTTATAATTAGAAATTATAAGTTCAGGTTTCCTCACGATGTTTTCCTTCACCGTTTGTCAGTGGTGTCTAGATAATCTTAGAAAGTACATATAACTCTGAAAAAGTCACAGTGGTACTTGCCGTTGGTAGATTTCGAATCCGCACCCTCATGCATGAGAAGCTTAAGCCTCCGGGCCACCACGACCGATAAAATTGTCAGATTATGTACCTTTAATAGTTTTTACTCGACGTTTAAGTGTTTCAAACATCAAACCATTCACCTACAAGTAGTATCGATATCTCCAATTAATTCAAACTTCGTACTGCACTCGTTAATCACTTAGAAAGTATCTATCGATACGCCTTGCATCCCCTTTTGTATGGAGAAGCAAAATTTGGTACAAATCTCTGTTAATTATTCCGCAGTATCGAATTCGAAGGGAGACGTGAGTTGCATTCAAGATTTGTTCCTCGTTCAGTTAAACTTGGCTGTTAGGACTGCTGTTACCGTTTGCTTTTAAGCTTTATCTATTTGTATATTTTTAAATGAGACAATGAGAATTTGTTCAGGAATAAAATAAAGGTTTTTAAAGCTGAATTATAGAACTAGATATTCAAGAAACTGAAAATATATGTAATACAAAATACACTAATAATAAATGCAAGGAATGTGTTATAAAAATTAATAGACTATTAACTAAACATAGTTTTGTCTTGTACCAGTACAGTAACACATTCGTATCAACATCATCATTCGTTGTTTCTTTTGCCAGTGTTTAAGAACACACACAGGCAAAGACGAAATTCAACCGTCTATATCAAACACACACATACACAGACCTCACATTACCACGTTGTCAAACGCTTTCAAAGTATCAGGTGTGCAACATGAATACCTAATCTTAATGGAGTACGTACATGTACCCACGACTCAATCGACCTGTACCGAACCAATTTATCATGGCCTTGCTTTGTATAATCTTTTCCTACATTCAACGGCCAGTTTATACTGGATTTGTTAAACTTGATGTGTAGCCTATGCCTTAGATAAGGGACGGAATAAATCATCGAGTGAATGTTTCACCAACTTCCCTCTGGGAAGAAACAGATTGTACAAGCGGTCTCGTAAGAATAAAACTGTTTTATCGCGATTTCATGGGGACTAAATGTTTGAGGTGTCATAAATGTTTCAGTGTAAATGGGGAATTAGAATTAATGGACGATTTTGAACAAGTTCGGAAATTGTTCCCGATTTTGAGTACATGAAAGTGCTTTAGAGATATTACAATTTTATTCCAATTTATGGTATTTTTGTTACAAGATCTAGCTCAATAATAAACATAATTTATTTGCATTATCAACGATGATATAATGACTATAATCATTGCGTAATAGGCTTGTGTAATAAAAAGATAAACTTAAGCTGAGGTTTGGCTCTTATATACAACAAACTTTGACTCATTCCGATTACGACAGGTTTGTATAAAACCAAAAATAATCCGAAACAGAAACATGCGTGGGATATATTTATTTTGCATCAGAAGATAATAAGCAATCCTTCTCTCGAAGATAGAATATGCTGGATATCATCATCGGATACACGATAAACATTTTTTCTTAAATTCCAAATCCCAAGAATTTATCTCTACAACCCACTCGAGAGCAAAGTCTACAAAAATGTAAATATTGTTCTAGCAAACATTTCGAACGACCTTTGAGCATTATATTATAAATTCCTAAGAGTTAAAGTAATATACTACGTATAAGTATAATCTTACAGTTGAAAAACTAACAGCTGTAAAAAATTGCTTTCACCCTGAACGGACACGCGGTCGCAAACGAAATGATTTTCGCAAAAAAATTCTCTGTTAGATAACGTTTTCCTTGCCATCTTAACCGAAAACACGAAACTGATCTCTATATCGTACATCATAAATAACATTTTTAATATCGCTGAGAATTTCCGACAGATTTTCGCCAGCCCAACCGAATTTAGAACTAATCTCGGTGTGTTTGGGTTTATAATTGTGGGTGTTTTGAAGCAGGGGTTTTGTAGGCGCCGGCGTTCGTCACGTTTAAATATGATTTATGCAAGTAATTTAGTTAAGTACATATAGACATTACGAGCTACGGATAGATTAAAATGTTCGTCGGATCGTGGATCCTTTTGTGGTGTCGTGTCCTTGTCGTGGCAATGAATTATGTCCTACCTCAGTAGAACAATGCGAAAATGACGTCATTCGAATATTAAGGACATAGCTGTTAATTATCGTTATTAGATAATGTTTGTGTGATGTTAGCATTAATTTTCGGCTTTGCAACTTCGAAGGGGTAGGAGGTTTAGCTACTTATATCTATGTTTGCTTTTGATGCAGGTACCTACATATGTAGGTGAAATTAAAGTAATCTTTGGGGTATAATATCGTTTGAAATGATCGGCTGCGAATTCAACCTCAACTATTATTTTAACTCTTAGTAAAATAATGTTGTCGTTTTTGTGTACTCTAAAAGTCAGACCGATATATCAGGAAATATTTACACTTCGTATACTGACCATCTCATAATAGAATACCTAACAATACCGTCGATATAGAACAGTAATATTAGCTAGTGTCTGCACTGAATGAGCAGGACAGTTCATTAACATTCTTAATTAATTATCTCAATCAAATTATTTCTGTGACGTGTCTATAATTAGATTTTATATCACATACGCGATATACCTACGCGATATATCTTTATGACCTGGTGAGATTATTACAGGTCTAATTAAGATGTAAACTAATTGTTACTCTTGTTGCCAAGTCGTAAATGAGTCACTTCCTAACAATAGTTCTTTGGCCTAATGCTGTGTAATTATTTCCTACTTAGGGTAAGGGGATTATTATGATCTCTTGCTGTTTCTAACTTTTTGTTAATCTTTGATTGCATTTAGATTTTTAGTACGATGTATAGTAGGATTTGCTTCTCATAGCAACGAATTGTACTCATAAGCTGCTCTTCTAAAATTCCACTGCTTATTAATATTTAGAGTCCACCTTTCGAGAAAATTAAACTAATACTTATTATTAAGCAATTAGTCTAAGTTCATTGCATGGTTGATAATTACAGGTTTCCAGATAATTGTAGCGAAAAGCTGCTTTCTTCTTAGCACACCTCTCTTACTAAAAAAAGATAAAATGTTCCACTTCATACTAAATAATTGAGATTATTAAACCAACGAGCCATCCAAAATAGGATAAAAATATACCAAGCGAAAAATAGAGCAGCACGTAGGCAAGCACATATATTTGTCAAATGACTAGTGTTGTGTCGTGGCTATTCTAGACTACAATGCCTCTGGGTGCGACGGAGTACGAACGACGTATAAAATTTCCATACAAAGAGTTCAAGGCTGAAACTATGTTTGGGGCATGAGCGATAGCGTTTTATCACAGGTTCAGAACATTCAGTCTGTTTCTTAATCAATATGTTTGTGTTATATGCCTTTCAAAATGAGAAACAACTAGTAACATATTAACCGGTAAAAATCTGTGTGCCATTAGTTTATTTCTGCCTCTTTCACGAAGTCATATTATAAACCGTAATCTTTTTCTAGTTTCCCATTTAAAATATTAATAGATTCGTTAAGAATAAATACGTAAGATAGCAAGGCATCCAAGTAAATACACTCCCTTCCGCCTCACCCTGGCGGGAGAAGTTATTCGACGATTTTCCCCCTTAAAAAATCCAAGTAAATACAAGTTAGTAACCAATTTACATTATTGCAAGAGGCCGTCAAGATTGCTTCCATGACTAGTAAGGACTAGAACTGATGCCTAAGATACTTTAGATAGATACTTTTTTAAATCAACCTCTTATAATTTGTACCACAACCAATGGCTAGTATGACTCACCAGTCGCTTGGAAAACTCTTCAGGCGGTCACGTGACAATCTCATGACGTAAGCATGCGCGCATCGTGCGAACACTATTGACATAGAATTCGTGATTATGCGCAATATTAATTATGTAAATGCCGTAGCCAGCTTCAGACACCATTGTATGTAGATGGAATTACATGACGAAACAGAAATACCTATACGTACATTTTACTGCATTTCGATGAAAATATCGTCAGCCTGCTGTTTTGTATAACAAAAGAGTTTTTTCTTGGGAAAAATTCTAAAGTGAACGGTTTATTTTTCCATAGAAAAAAAGTGTGTTCTTCTAAATTTATTCACGTAATATCACTCTTGTGTTGCTACACGTGCCAAGCATATATTTTCTAATTTTTGCCGACTATTTCTTTCGTGAAACGTTGAATATATTTGGAATGGAATCCTCTTTTAAATTTGTATTAACAGCTCTTAAGGATTCTTACATACGTATAAAGGTATAGGCATACAGGCAATAATTGAATAACGACCCAAACATGGAGAAACAAGTATTTTATTACTGTCAAAAATGATTAACGTCCGACAGATTCCTAAGCAATATGGCGTCTAATTTACCGACAGACTACTTTATTTATTTCCTCTTACAACTTACTTAGGGGTCGTCCTAATGATGTATCGCCGTAATATATGGCGATTAACTTGCAGTTCTGACCGGCCCCTTACGGTGCAAGTGCAGGATATTGTACGGAACGAATGCTTGTTTCACACGCGATCGTAATTTAGAAGAAGAATTAAGTGGTTAGGAGTTGGTATGATAGATTTTTTGTAATTCTGATTGTGATGTGCTGTTTAGGGACGCATTTGACGTATGGTGGTCGGCCTGTTTTGTTGCTCAAAGGAATTTTATTAGACTTGTTGATCAGAAAATTTCAACAAAATATGTCTAATTTTAAGAAGAGATTTGTATCTATATCATCGTCAAAATGTTAGTTACGTCAGTCAAGCTTAGTATAATTTATAAATTGATATCTTAAAGAGACCGTCAATATAGGCAGGAAAGTCGTTATATGAATTAAACTAACTACTGGACTTACACAACACCTATGACTATGCCATCGAGGAAAAAGCAGTAGCTATGTAGGTAACAAATGTGGGCAGCTTCACCAAGAATTACGTACAAAACCCAGTGTTCTTAGTAATAAGCTAAAAAAGGAATGTCGATGTTTTATTATTCGAAATAGTTGACTATTGTGGTATTAACATACAGCATACATATGTAAAAGTATGAGTACATTAAACTCATTAAATTATACGAAATACGACGAGTATTGACGTCAAAGAAAGTAATGAATAATCGGTTATCGGTGTAATTTATTTTTAAGTACTTAAAGTAAATATTTAAATAGACATGATAATTAAGAAAAATGTGTTGATAATATGTAAAAGTAAAAACAGTGGTAGCACACGTTTCGAAAATTAAGTAGGCGTAAGATTTTTCCGTGCTAATTTGAGCTCTGGCCGAAATAAATATTGGAATTCAGACAATCCAAATATTTGCGATGACTCAATTATCTGATGTTAAAAAATGTTTTCACATTCTTTGTCTGCGGTTTTTGGGAGTCATTCCAGGTTATTTATTGAGTCTATGTGTATATACAAAGTTTATTTACCTCTATAAATAACGAAAACGAGTGCCGCGTTGACGACTGAGACGTGCAGACGTCTTATTTAATTTATCGTGTCACTTATTATTTCTAAAAGTATCTCCATGTTATTTAGTAATTCAGATAATGGATAGATTTGGAAGATCTCTAAGTACGGAGTCTAGTACAGCAGAAGAATTTGTCATGAATAAAGAGATGACGGAGAACACACAAGCAGAAACAATGATTGAAAGAAGTACGATAAATATGGAAGTAGAAATTCCGAAAGGTATTGAGAAAAGGGCGAGGGAAGATAGTGAAGAAATTATCGAAGAAGATGATGATTTTACTACCGTAACCAGAAAGGTGAAAAGAATATTACGTAGTAAGTCACACAATAACAACAACAACATTTTAAATGATGTGGGTAGTTGTGAAAATAATACTCAACAGCCGGAACATTTTGAGGTATGTCTTACATCTAAAACAGTACTACCGAAAATGGTTGGAATGGCCAAATTATTGAAGTCTCAAAATATAAATGGCATACTTAAAATCAAATATAAAAGTCCCTTCAAAATGTCTATTATACTAAAACATATTGAAGATACTAATAAAATACTTAATTGTGAAAAATTTAAGGAATTAGATTTTAGATGCCAGAGAACAGATGAACTAAGTATTATTTATGGCATTGTGAGAAATATTGACTTGGATTTGGAAGAGACTGAATTTATGGAAATATTTCAGAGTGAAGTTGAGATCTCCGCTGTTAAAAGACTAAAACGATTAGCGGAAAGTGGGCAATGGGTTAATAGTGAAGTTATTCGCGTGGCCTTTAAAGGAGCAACATTACCTTCGCACATATATGGATACGGGTGTCGATTTAAAGTGGAATCGTATATATTTCCTGTAACCCAATGTTCTGGATGTTGGAAGTATGGCCACACAAAACGGTTCTGTCCTACCTTGCAAATAATATGCCCTAAATGTAGTAAAGGACATGATAATTGCAATACTGAAGAGTTTTCGTGTGTTAATTGTAAGGGTCACCATATGGCATTGAGTAAAATATGCCCCGTGTATAAAAAAGAAAAAATGATCAGGGATATAATGAGTAAGGATAAATGTTCATACAAGATAGCACGGGAATTGTATATGAAACAATATAAAAAACGAAGTGAAATTACTTCTGTAAACAATGGAGTAAGGGATACGTTACCTACTCCTGCACTACAGAAGGAAAGTTATAGGGATTCAATCACACCCCTGGTACCACCAATATATTCCATGAATGAGTGCATAGATTCTGATGCCTCACTGGATGACGTCAGCGGAGGTGAAAATGAACCTTACCAAAACGTAAGTCACTTAACACTAAATAAAAAGGTAAAGAAAAAACAGATGGAAAAACAAAAACGATCAAAAGATATAAAGAAAAATGAGAAATCACAACAACAAAAACAAAAACGCGATAAAGAAATAATTGAAGAAATTCCTACTAATATGGATCCTGTATCTAAATTGAAGGTGTTTTATGAAAAGGTTAAAAACATATGGTCGGCAGATTATTCAACAATAGAAAAAGTGCAAAACATTATAAAACTGGTTTTAGAAGAAATAGTGGTATATTTTGTCAAGTACTATAAAGACTGCAACATTGTAAGTAAACTGTTTATGTTATTTACTGATGGATAAAGTTTACATTACTACTAATATAAACATTTATCAGTGGAATGCTCAGAGTTTAAAACCGAAACTAATTGATTTTGATTTATTATTAAATAGAAGCAATATTCATGTGGCTATTGTAAGTGAAACATGGTTGGACGCAGGTAGCTGTTTAAAGGTCAATGGGTACAATGTTTATAGAAAGGATAGGTATGACTCATACGGAGGAGTAGCAATAGTTTCGCATAAATCTTTAAAAACGTTTATTGTTCCGATAAGTGTGACTAATTCAGGTATAGAGATATTGCATATTAAAATCCTTAATTGTAAATTAGTTCACAATATAATTTCTGTTTACTGCCCGTCTTCTGTGAGAACTTCGCAATCAGACTGGGAAGATATTTTTTCAAAATTCCCAACAAATACTGTTATTGCGGGCGATTTTAATGCGCATCATGCCTGCTGGTCCAGTAGAAATGATTCTAGAGGTAACCAATTATATGATGCTGCAATCGAAAACAATTATATTTCATTGAATAATGGCGATCCTACGAGAGTGAAGCTCGTGAGTGGTTTTTTACAAAAAACCTCCCCTGATGTTTCATTCTGTACCACAGACATAGCTATTAATAGTTCCTGGAGTGTTAGTAGTGAAAGTTTAGGTAGTGACCATTTAATCATAAAATTTTGTTTTAAATATCCGGAACTACTTAGTATGACGTTAAAGCGAAATTTAAAGCGAGCTGATTGGTGTAGTTATCGTGTCGTTATGAACAATAATTTTGAACGAGGTTTACCACCTTCGGAAGACGTACAATGTATGTATGACTTTCTTACTACTCAAATTATTAACGCGGCCGACGAATCGATTCCATTCATAAAAATATGCAACAATCCAACGCGTAAATTCACGCCAAAGATATACTGGAACCAGGAACTTTCTAAAGTGATAGCTGAACGGCGTTTAGCCTTAACAAAATTTAGAAAGAACCCCGTGCCTCAAAATCTGGATTTACTCAATAATAAAATTAATGAAAGCCAAAAGATGATAAGACAAGCAAAATCTAAAGCATGGCATAATTTCTGTAACAGTATTGACGAGACTACAACTTCATCGGCCATGTGGAGGAAAATGCGCTGGATGAAAGGTTTTAGGCAATCGAAATCTTATTCATCAGACAAAAAGAAGGAAGAACTATTGAGAACATTGGCACCAGATTTTGTGATGACTTCTACTCCGTCTTTTGATTATAGTGAGTCACCATTAAATTGTGAATTTTCGTATCAAGAACTACAATCATGTCTTAAAACTAAAGATACATCACCTGGTATAGATACTATTACATATTCCATGATCTTTAATTTGCCCCTTAACTCTAAAATGTATTTACTTAAATTATATAATTTAATTTTTAAAACATCAGTAGTACCTTTCCAGTGGCGCGACATTTATATAGTCCCTATCCCTAAACATAGCAGTACCACTGACGATAAGCTTCGACCAATCGCATTGATATCTTGTTTATGCAAAATATTTCACTCCATGATCCTGAAGCGATTAGAATGGTTCATAGAACATAATAAGATACTATCCTCTAGTACTACTGGATTTAGAAGGGACCACTCATGTCATGACAACTTAGCGAGACTCGTAACCAAAATTCAAATTGGTTTTACTAAAAACATCCCCACTGTAGCGGCTTTCTTAGATATAGAAGGAGCTTATAATAACGTACTTATTGATAAGGTCGTAAATACTCTAAATTATTTTAAAGTTGGCTATTGTATATCTTCTTATATTTGGAACTTTTTAAAAGAAAGACATCTAATCATAAACGCTGACGAAGGTGAGGAGCAACATGTAAGGTGGACTGGTAAAGGAATTGCACAGGGTGATCCCTTATCCCCCCTCCTATTTAATATAGTTACGGCTACTATTTTTCAAAATATGAATAATATAAATTACAGTCAATACGCCGACGACTTTGTAATATATTGTAGTAATACTAAAATACTAGATAGTATAAATAATATACAGCACGCGCTAGATCTTTTTATGTCATCAATACGCTTACTGGGCTTAGAATTATCAAATAATAAATCTAAAATATGTGTATTTTCTAGAGGACATAAAAGGTTCTCAGTTGATATTAAAGTTAACAATAACACTTTGGAAGTAGTTGATCATGTTAAATATTTAGGAATGTGGCTTGATAAATGCTTGAGGTGGGGAAAGCATATTAACGAAGTAAATGAGACTTCACAGAAAAATATTCAGTTACTTAAAGTGTTAGCGGGATCGTCATGGGGCGTACATCCTTCACATATGCGTAGACTATACTTGGCTCTTATTAGGAGTAGAATTGATTATGGTTCTTTTTTATACGATAGCTCTGCAGTTAGTCACACTTATAAATTAGATAAATTACAAAATATTGCTTTAAGAACAATCGGCGGTTTTATCAAGTCCACTCCAATACATGTAATGGAGAGTGAGTTGAGTATTCCTCCTCTACAAATAAGAAGACAGTATATTTCTTTAAAATTTTGTTTAAAATTGCAATCCAGGACAAATGACTTGTCCACTAACTTGATTAAAGATCTCAATAACATAATTGAAAATAGGTACTGGACCAGGAAGAGGAAACCGTTGCTAGTTACTTCATACAACATTATAAAAGATGAGGAGATTTCGTCTTCCTGCCCTATTTTGATGTTTACTTTAGATACTTGGATGTCTAACATAAATATAAGGGATGTTATTCAATGTAACTTACTCTGTGTCACAGCTCCGAAATCAAAGTATGAAATTAATTCTTTAAAATATAATACCCTCAATGAATTGCGTGAAAGATATAGTGGCTGGCACGTTATATACACAGATGGATCGAAAACATCAGACGGGGTGGGAGCAGCTTTTTGTGATTTGGCAAATAAATTTCATAAAATGTATAAACTGAATGGCTATATTTCTGTCATGGGTGCTGAACTATTTGCCATTTCCGAGGCTTTGAAGTATGCATTAGAACTAAATGTGAAAAATGTTGTGATGTGTACGGACAGTAAAAGCGCGTTACAGCATATTTTAAAATGCATTCATAATGGATCAAAGGGTTTAGCCACGGCATACAAAATCTTAAGACAAATTCAGCACTTTAACCAGGTTGATAGAAATATCGTTATCCAGTGGATTCCGTCTCATGTCGGACTTTTGGGTAATGAGGAGGCTGACAGACTAGCTAAAAATGCAATTCAGGGCGGTACACAAATACGGGATTTATTGCCAAGCTATACGGAAATTTTAAGCAAATTCAGAAAATTAAACAACTCATTTTGGAAGGAACATTTCAACGAAAGATCGAAAACAAAAGGGATTTGGTATAAAAGTATACAATGTGAGCCTCCTCATATACCTTGGTTTACCGGGTCAAAATTGAATAGAAGACAAATTGTCGCTGCACTTCGATTACGGTCAGGACACATTCCACTAAACCACTTTGCTCACCTCATGCGAAAATCAGACTCCCCTAATTGTGAGATATGTGGCAGAATAGAAGACGTGCAGCATGTGTTGGTGGAATGTGTCCGACATACAAATAAGAGAAATACACTTCTCAACTCCATGAAACTGTCAGCAATGGATGTTGGAATGTTTAATGGTATTTTAGGTAAGCCTACATCTGAAGCTGCGAAAATTATATATTCCTTTATATTAGATAGATAAGTAGACTAAGTTATTTTGTTTAAGTTGTAAATACATTTGTTATGTAGAAGCACGATGGGATTGACATCGTCACATAATGTGTACAAAAATCCTTACAATAAATGAGATTAAAAAAAAAAAAAAAAAAAAATAACGAAAAGACCTTTCAATGACTATCATGTTTGTCTAAACAAATTTTAATTGACTGCCATTACATCAATTCGTACATATTTACACGGCAAAAATATCCGTCGAGAACAGACTTATAATTTGGCTTCTGCATTTTTTTCTTCACGTGTTATCCACAAACGGTTCGTTTTCAATTAACGTTATAGAGATTTTCCACGTCGTCGGACGTAATCCGGACCGGCCGTAATGGAGCGCAAAAAACCTCTTGACGTTTTTTCTAGGCCGTGTGTATTGAAATTACTTTTTGGTATAGCATTGAGGGTTAGATTTTAATTGAGAACGTTCGTTATGTCTGAATGACTTGTTTTCCTGTTTTCTATTGGTAGTTCAGTTGAAATAGGTCTAGTATTGTTTTCAATAGGAGAACCAATTTTTTATAGCTTCTCATAAATTTTAACACACACACCATTAAACTTGACCAAAACATTCAAATACTGCAGCGTGAAGTTTTATGATTTCATTTAAAACACCTTTTGTTATCTCTTCATATGAATTTATCAGTCTGTTTTGAATATTTTAATACTTTACGACTATAGTCCAGCAAGCCAAAAGTATTACCATTTATGACTCAGGCAGGCGAACACAGAATACGAAATTCAAATCTCATTTTAATTTTTCCACCCATAAACGGATTCAATTCCGTACTTAAACCCTCCTGATAGCAATGTACCACGTACAAATTTCATCTTGGTCGCTTTTTTAATTGAGATTACTGAACCGATGCACTATTTGTATGCAACATCCGAACATGGAGCGCATTTCAAACATTAAATGCAAGTAGTCTAAAATAGACGGGAAAATACGTGGGACTGAGGTAATGAACGTAAAAGAAAAACATTTGTTTACGCTAAAAACGTGTATAGGAATAGAATTTTTACAAAAAATATTTTTTTAATTTGTATGCATATAATTGATGGCATAGGGAACAAATGTTATAAAATATTTCATGATTTGTCTCTAGCCTTTGAGTACGTATACACTTTAATCAAAATCAGTTTCACTTAACCATATCCACTCTGAGGTCGCGTGATTGTCTCCGAAGCCATTATTCAGATGGACTAACTTCTTGGATGAGTTGCGTGTCGAAACACGCAAGCTCTCGTGTTCCAGATGGGAGCAGATTGATCCGGCTTGGTCATTAAGGTGAAAGGCTCCCTCAGGGAGCTACATGGGGCCGCTCCGTGAAAAATAGTAGTTAGGTTTGGTTAATGGCTTGTATTTTTAAAATGGTGCAGGTTAGAGTGTTGGTTTTTCTTTATAGTTTAGCTTTTAGAAATAGAATTAATACAAATTCCACCTGTTATTGTGTTTAGGAAATATTAAATATATTAATTAAAACTCGCGGGTTATTCACGTGAATATATTGCGAAAAGCTCTAATTTTACCTGCGAGTTTTAGTTAATTTTGTATGCTCACGATAGTTATTATAAAAACTTGAAATATATTATTTAAATTTTTGTGTAAACGTCTATTAAACACGGCACAGAAGGTAAAATTAAAAGTACCCACATACCAAGCAACTGAAGTATAAAATGCTAAAACTTATCCCTCAACCGTTTGAGGAAAATAATGATGCAGAATTTGGACGGATTTGGAAGGTTTCGAACCTCGCGTGGAACAAATATTTGTACAACCCATAGATGATTGTTCCGGTTCCGGTTGTTTATGTAGGTCAAAGAGATTGGTATTTGAAACGCACCCACAAAGTGGAGAAATTGTTCAACGCCTGATATCACCAAGTTTGCACCCAATAAATGGTGACAAACAGTGAAATGCTGTTTGCTGTTCACAATGTCATACTTGTGACTATTTAAATCCGTCTACAATAACTAGAAATCATTTGCGGTTTGAGTCTAAAAATAATTGTAACCACAGAGATCATGTGGTTTTAAATTAGAAAGGCCCATGTGACCTTCATGGTGGAAGTTAATTAGGATTAAGTAGAAGTAACACATTGATATAAGCTGCCATAGTTACAAATACATATGTTTACAAGGCATGGCATTTTCAGTAGATGAACGGTGTTTGTTTTATGTAATGTAAGTGACAGTAAAATTCTGAACATTTATTCTACAACTAGCTGTTTCGTAGCGTTAAAAAGATATAACTTTATATTTCATTTTTCTAAAGTAAATGTTGCCTATGTTACTCCTTAGTATATCAGCTACTTGTCAATAAAAGTTCCGTCAAAATTATTACTATTCCAGACATTAGCAAGTACAAATAGACAGACACACAAACAATATAAAAAAATGTTATTTTGGTGTGTGCATCGTATGTATATTATGAATGTAGTAAAAAGCGGTTATTTTAATATTACAAACACACACTCCAAATTTATTTATGTGCTTAGTCACGTTAACATCTATTTCTGTTCGGTCAAACTTTGACACAAACGTTCTGTGATTTGAAGGATTTGGGTGGCAGAGTGTAAATGACACACGGAGTTTTCCTGCTGGTGAAATTACTCTGATATGCAAATATTTTTTTTATATATTTGAATTCGGTTACCTAATACTGTTTTACGTATTATATAGCGAATATTCTCTCTCCGTTTTATCAGAATCATCAAAGATTTTTCTAGTTCAGTTAGCAACATTATGCAAAGGCTATCCAGATTGAAATAATGTTCTACCTAGATGTCCAGTGAGCCTTGACACTTGTTTGAACATCTCACAAGATAAAGTTTCCTATCCTCCTAGGTTCTATGACCTAAAAGGCAACACTTGACTAACTTTATGTTCGTGATTTACATATTATATTTAGCAGAACCAAGTACTCAGTTAATACTTTTGGGAAATTTCTTTGACGCCAGTCCTCTAATAAAATTGTTTTTATGCTTGTTCAAAATCATTAAAATTAATAGTGCTCTTGGAATTTGTGACGATGAAAATGAGAATAGGAATAATTTCTTCGAAATCTATACTTATAATAAATCTGTAGAGAGGTCAATTCTGTACATAAAATATATTTAAAAAATAACTATCAAGGGGTAGTTAGGGATCGCCACTGATGCCAAAAATGCAATCAGTAAAATTTTTGTCTGTCTGTCTGTCTGTCTGTATGTTTGTTATGGAAACAAAAACTACTCGACGGATTTTAACGAAATTTTTCACAATTATTCTTCATACTCTTGGGCAGGTTATAGTATACTTTTCATTACGCTACAATCAATAGGAGCAGAGCAGTGAAGGGAAATATTGGGAAAACGGGAGAAGTTACTCCATTTTTTAAGCTTCTGTCGCGTGTGCAGGCTTATAGGTTAAAGCTACATAGAAATCATGTACAACGGAAATATTCTCCTTAAAATTATATAAAAAATATTCCTCGACAGCATATGTCTATCTTTTATGGTTGACTCACAATAACACGTGAAACTCCCGATAGCTTAGCAATTCGGTGATTTCCGATTGTATTTGTCTACTCTAACGTTTACAATACTCATTCATAGACTTTACGCTGTAACCGAAACGCCAATGGTTGAGATTCGCTATTATAAATGAAAATATGTGAGTTTATGTGTATGTTTATTACTGAGTCATATTAAAACGACTGAAGGGACCGGAATGAAATTCGGAACAGAGGTAGATTATGGTCTGAAGTGATACATAGGCATTTTACCCCTGGGATCGCGGGCGAAGCCGCTGGCAGAAGCTAGTACGAAATAAAAACTTAAGAAAAAGATTGAAGGACTTATTTAAAAGATACATTTTCATATTTATTAAAAAGTACATTAGAAATACGAATTAAAAAATATATGCGTGTCATAGGTAAGCCCTAATTCTTTATTAAATCAATAACCAAAAATATAGGTACCTACCTATCTTTAATTTTGAAGAAGTTTGCGTACTTATCATGTCAATAGATAATATTTTTATACAAGATTCTTAAAGTCACGTGCAAAACAATAGTGAAACATGCATTCGAAGCCTTACTTGTGCAGAACAATATTGCTGAGTAGTACTTTTCAGTAGTAAATATTGAAGTAGGAAAACCTACTTTACTGCAACGAGATAAAGGCGTTAGTAAATCCATTGTTGTTATGAATGAGGGTCAGAGTTAACTCGTTACTGCTGTAGGTTATTTTTAAACTTTGATCTTGTAAAGTTGAAAGGTGTATTGGATTATTTCTGTATGTCATCTGTTGGGGATTACCACTATGACATGGTTCATTTTTTTTCTTAATAGCTAAGTAGACGTTTTTAGGAACTGCTCTATGTGATTAATAGTACAGAAATTGTTGTACATTGTTAATTATATAATTCACTAGCTTCTGCCCGCGACTTCGTACGCGCAATCCCGATATTTCCCGTTCCCGTTTTTGATTTTCGGTAAAAAGTAAAAAAAAAGAATTGGGTAAAAAGTATCCTATGTCCGTCTCCTGGTTCTAAGCTACCTCCCTACCAATTTTCATCCAAATCGATTTAGCCATTCTTGAGTTATAAATAGTGTAACTAACACGACTTTCTTTTATATATATAGATTATTACAATTAACTGCAAAGTTTGTCGTAACTAGTTATGTAGAAGGCTGTAATGAGCTGTGAGTAGGCAGAGGTGCACAGTACGGCACTTAATGCCACTGTCCAATGTAACACCCACTTTCACTATTTATGTTATAAGTCCCTTGTAATAAGGGGTGAGCCTATTGCCATATATCGGACACATTTCCAGACTCTGTGCTACTGCTTTTTTTGTAAAAACCCGTTATTCTTTGCCCGACCCGGGAATCGAACCCGAGACCCCTTGCTCGGCAGTCAGTTAAAGTTATGTTATTTTACATATGATAATTTGTTATATCCAGTACATTACAAATCTTGTAAAACAAATATTGTTAACAGAATGATCTACTCGACAGTGTGGAAAAAACGCGTTTTACATTTTCATATTCATAATCCTTTATCTGCATGGCATCCACTGTAATAGGGAAAAAATGCCTAGACAAAAGGGGACGCAAATATGCGCCCTGCGATCAAGAACGTCATTTTGTATCATAAATCTCACTGATCCTTGCTAGAGATCAGCTCTGTACAACATGGATGATGAATGCGTATTTTTTACAAAATTTATTTCTGCCCTAGAGACTACGCAGCGCAGAGAATTATGCGTATCGCTCTAGAGAATATTTTTTCTATTATTTGTATTGTGGCAATCTATATGAATTGTTTTGTGCATTCTTTATTATGTAGGCAGGTAAGGCCATAATCATTTGTTGGATATAAACGTAGTAAAGAATTTTGAACGTTTGTTAAATAGAATTGTTTTTGTGTGTGAAATTGCATTAGGGTAGTATCCTAAATTTTAGTCTGGTAGATTCTTTTAAAACATTAGACAAGTATTTTTTTTCTTACAAAGTTTAAGTACTTTCGACGATATTCTATTGATTTGACGATATATCAAATCAATATGGCGTGTGACGTCACTATTTACTACATTTTATAGGGCAGCGTGACGTAATGACCTCCCACTCTTAAACTTAACTTCGTTTTATCTAAGTATTCTTTTCTTAAACGACAAAATAAAAAAAATATGTGTCTAATATTTTTCATTGTCTAACTGACGGACTAATTACATTTTTTATTTTCATACACTGTCTACTACCCTATTAAGGTAAGGTGTGTAAGATTTAGGTATCAATGAATAAATTAAATTTCACAATATTTTATGATCATACCTACAATCATAGTATCTTGCATTTTTATCAAAATAATAAATTGTATCACGCGATGGAAAATAAAACCATAGGTATATACATATAACCATGATTAGATTACTTACAAGTATGTATTGATATTGATTTTGAATGGCCGATAAATTTGGTGTAAGTACCGAAAGTATGACGCAAATCGTACCAGAATGACATTGTATTATGACTAATCAGTATTGTTTTGACTTGTTCTCCATACTTTTGTTGTTGTGAAATCTATATCTGATTAATGTTTACTGCTAACCTAGAAAAGTTAGACTTTCTTTATTACTTTTTGTCTATACTACAAGATTAGCATGTGTCAAATTGTTTAAATGTGTTTAGATAAGGATCCCTGGGATTTTAAAGGATCAGACTTTATGTTTCATAGATAACTTAAAAAGAGCATGTAGATTGGGAATTAATCTTAATCTATTTTCAATGTTTGATTAATATATTTTTAAATATTTTATTATAAAAAAAAACATTTAATAAAAATTTTAAAATCCGCCGGTAATAAATCCAAGCTACCGGTGGTCAGGGAATATTCGCGCTGTGTCCAGAACAGCTTTCTGCATCAGGCCCTTGATTGGGATTCTTATTAGACTCTCTGTACGCCTAACTAATTAATTAACCTTACTGTAAACCTGGTAACACCAGTGGCAAAAGGTTGGGAACTAGAGAAAGGAAAATTAAATTGTGGAATAAGTAACTGATATATTAGATGAACTCTTTTTTATTGATTTCTGCAACTTGGCAATCTGTGTCAACATAATAAGCTATTCAGATGAGGTGTCTTGATTTCTGACTTGTGAGTAGCAGAAGAAATTCTTTGTTAATCCCTTTCATCTGGTATTCGGAAGACATCAGGAGGACCAACAACAGTTAGATATTACACAAGTCTTAAGTAACGAAGTTTTTGTAAAAACTAGACATCCTACAACTCCGTCCGACCAGAAACAGACCCGAGCGTACGGCGCGTCGCGTTCCGCGCGCGTCTCAAAGAGCCATCAGACCACCACAGATGGGGCCCAACAGGGCCGATCGAATCGGCATTCGGAGTCGCGGAGAACCTAACGGGTTACCGGGGCTTCGGCTCGACGTGCAGGAGAAGGAACGGGGTGGTTTTTAGTCAGTAAGAGTCTGACACTCCCTGCCGCCTCACTCAAGCGGGACCTGACATTGGATGATTTTTCTCCCTTAAAAAAAGACATCCTACAACTACAACAAACAACATATCTGCAAAATAGACGTCATTTGTGAAAGAATCGTTTCACTTTTACAATGACTTTAAGGAGGGTTAACCATTACATAAATATGAATGGTCAGTAATCATTACTGTATGTTGTGACATACTCTCGTCACGTGTCCAAAGACCATTTCAAAGTACCATTTGTACCAGGAACACGAGTGACGCATAGAAAACGGACGAACGCAGATTTTTCTGCAATGAATCTTGTTATATGTATATTTTTGAATCATAACCAATTATATTAGTCTTGGGAATTTTACAGTATGGGATTGTATGATGTATAGTCAGTAAAAAAAGTAAGATGCAACTAAAGTAACGATTTGCTTTTTTGTTTTTGACTCTGTTTCCTAAAGGTAGATTTAGAAGTTGGTTTTGATATATTTTCTTGAACTTCGTATGATTAAAATGTCATAAACAGTGGATTCTAAAATGGAAAAAAAGGTTTCCATGATAGGTGTAATAATTAATAATGTTTTGTTTATTTACTCTGAAGGGAATATTACTTTTATCTAAATAACCTTCGCATCTATTCAAAAGGTCAAACCGATGATGGCAGTGTAAACTTTGATATTAACATACACATGTGAAAATTCAGAAATAACAATGTATCTTCTAAACATTCAAGCAAATGACAACATAGGTTAACGCTTACGACCTTATCGTGCAAAAAACTAGTTTTTAACATACAAACATGATGTATTATCGTGTCATTAACATAATCATGTTAATGTATGGAAATTGTATGGAATGGACGCAAATAAAAAACTAAATAAAAATTTTATTATTATGTTTCCGACTTACTCACATAACTGTTTGACGAGTAGCACGACTAGTTTCAAGCCATAATAGGGGCTCATATTCGCGCTGTTACTCGAGTCTGACTCGACTCAGTAGCCAGTAGCAGCCCGACAGTCGTAGCGTCGCGGGTCACGGAATGCTGCTTATGAATATGAGCCTCTAGCATGGCTTGAAACTAGTCGAGTTCCTCGCCAAGCAGTTACGTGAGTAAGCCGAAAACATAATAATAATTTAGTATGCCTCACAAAGGTTTTAATAAACAAAATTTTGTTGCTAACTCTACACAATTCTACACCTTTTAGTCTTCAAAAATCAAAGGGCTTCTACGAAGTTTGTTAAGAAGAAAATTTTATGAGTTAAATTAGTTGGAAGACTGAGTTTTAACTATTTATAAGTTTTCTGGTAAAGCAAGGTGGTACTTGTGGGTTCCAGTAATATGAGTCGTAGTGTATATTTTTGTTCTCTTGATAGAAGTTTGGTCGGGAATATGCTCAGGATATGCTTTGATGAGTTTTTCGGGTTATTTCAAGTTACTTGTATTTTCTTTCCGAAATACTGTTTCCGATAGCATACTAGGTTATAGTTAAATTGACAGCTTTTACAATTGTTTCTCTTTTACTTCTAGTTTTGATAACCAAACATCTTATACCTATGCATAAAAGAAATAAGAAAAGAGTCAAAGAATTTTTAGGACACACCTTTTCTGAAACACAATTAATATTGATTTAACTTTCTTCCGTGTTAAGGTCGGTTTTTGCCCAACCCTTACTAGACACGGAAGCAACCACAAACCTAAACGTGCTCTGTGACTGTGATTCCATCAGATCACACGTGTAGATTAAACGGCAGTTAATGTTACCGGTTTCCGAATTACAATATAATGATCTTTAATTCCCGTAATTTTGATGAGTTTGCGGACATACAAGGTTTGTTAATGATGTTCGATGATTTCCATGACATATGTTTATGGAATGCAATGAATGACTAACAAATACCTTGAACGTAGGAAGGTAGAAACCCAGATGTAATTTCTTTTATTAACTATATCATAAAAACCCATTGTTGCATAAATGTATATCTACCTTATTTCGATTACAATAGGTACCTATTTGAATTACCTTGTGAACATCACACACTGGATACTTCCCAATTTGATTCTAAGTAATTATTTAAGGATTTATGACTTATTGATGAATGTAAGTTATTTTTTTTTACACCTAGATAATATCTCTGTATTGCCCTATTAATACCTCAGTATTATTGATGGCACTGAAAACAATATTGTTTAATTATTCGCATAAACAAGTAAACGGTACGAACGTTAGCTTACGCAAGAGGAAATAGTGGAACGAACAGTTTATTATTTTTTAAACTGTTTACAAAAGAGGCGGCGCCACATTACGTCAGAAACAACTTCTAAGGAAAAAAATCAAAGATATCGGTATAAAAATAACACTTATTAACAACGTTTCCTGGAACGATCGATATTATGCAAAATACAAGGCATCGTTTGTAACAACGAAGGCCGTTCGTGTGGTGACTCACCCTGGAATTGGGGCATTTCATTCTATGGTTCACGTACCGATATATTCGTACCAAGGTGGGGTAATGGTTCGTGACTAATATTAGAAAATATACTAATATTACAGCTATTGTTATACCTAGTTTTTGTATGAACCTTGAACTCTTCTGAGTCATACACAGGTTTTAGATTGTAACGGTTATTTGTATTTAAAATTGTATTTTTATCAGTGAGTCAGTTGGGGTAGGTTAATGGCTTAATGGAACGCAGGATGTCAAGGATAATTGAGTTCCAATTGACATGAGTAATAAATTTATCGGTTGACGCTTATTCTTAAAGCTCTTGATGATAATTCGCAACAAATCGATAGATTTGTAATCGCAATTACCTACTTCGTAATCATGATTGATGATATTTTGACGGTTGTTTGTTTAGGTATTATTTTGTTCAAAATTAAGCCTTATGTAGATTCCAAAAAGTTCTGGAACACTTAAAATGTTACATTAAAATGTTTTGTTACTTTAAAATATATGTAAAAATTAGTTACATAGGTAATAGCCATGGTGCTACCGATCGAATGATATATATACATTTATATATAAATACATTTTATAGCTCGATAATAACTGTACATCATTAACCTTATGACATCACATTTTAAATCTTATGAATAGAACATAACGTTCAATTTAGAAGAAGAACTACTAATATGCGTATTACCACTACGAACCAAGCTACACCTTACCGCCCTTGATGGTATTAAATTTAATTATGTTGAACTTTCCCACCTATTCTTTGACCCTGAACTCTATAGTATGAGTCATAGATAACTTTTTAGATTGTAGGTAACAGTTATAGTTGGAAATGTATTTTTACGCGAATTGCGTGATTTAGTTGAGGTAGGACTAGCATTTACCTTATGGGCTAAGAAGTAATAAAAGGTTTCTGACTTGATCATGGTAATTTGAGAAAAGCTCAACTAGTTTTAAGTCATAGTGGGATTTTTACATATGAGCAGCGTGTGCAGACGCGTGATATCGCGACTATACCAGCAGATTAACTCTTTCGATCTGTCTTTATTCATTGGATTTTCAACTCAATGTCAATACTATAAAGTTTAAGATGTAATAGAGAAATTTACCAAAAAAGGATAGGTTGCAGGTAGTGTGTCAATTAATTTAGATTTTTATTTAAATTTCTCATGATATATATTATACTAGCGACCCGCCCCGGCTTCGCACGGGGTCAATATTCATGTACTATACATAATAATATAAATCTTTCTTAAGAATCACTCCATCTATTAAAAATAAAAACCGCATCAAAATCCGTTGCGTAGTTTTAAAGATCTAAGCGTACATACATAGGGACAGAGAGACGGCAAATAGCGCCTTTGTTTTACACCATGTACCTAGTGAAGTACAAATATAGTAATTGAGATTTTTTTTGAAATTCTTAGCAAAAATTTCGAATATAATTATAGACATAGTGCTTAAATAGGCTCCTCTGACATGACAGAACAACAGGATCGACGAAAAGTGAGTTTCTCATTTAATGTGTTTATGTAAACCTTTGCCAACTTCCCTCCTTCGTTGAATTAAATGTGATTTCTTCTAACAGCTTGCATTTGTCACGCCAGGAAATAGTTTTATATTATTGTCATTAGCATCGTGACTAAAGACCTTGTTGCCAGTTATATCTTTAGTTTTATAGGCTTCATTGATTCATCGATACAGATTCATCAGAATTCATTTAAATTGTTTCTCATTCAGACTAGCTGTTATCGAGTCAAATGAGTCATTCTGCTTAAGTAGGATTAAAAAAGGAGTTTAAAAAGGACTGGACAACCTTATTGAGAATTTGTAGTCAAAAATCGTAATGGTTATTTGCATGAGTTCAGTATTGAACTATAAAATTCTTAAGGCTTAAGCCAATTACTGTGTCTACCGAATACCTACAATGTGGTTTACGAATCAAAGTTTAGTTTCGCTAACACTACTCACCATCTAGTTTATCTCATTTATGCAGATTAAACGAATATGAATCTAAATTATCGCAACACAGGATTTAAATTTGATTATGTAAAATTAATTAATAGGGATATTTTCATCCGAATCATAAAACCGTTCATTATACGAACAAATATTCAGGTTTTTAAAAAACATTGCCTTCCCCTCTATTGTAACAGAACAATGGACATCCGAATTAATATTTAAAACAAGAGAAATATAGGTCATATTACAATGTGACCTCGTAGAAGTAATCGATAAATTTGGAAATAAATACTCGCATGTGTGTATGTAGATATAACCTTAACTTCCGTATTCTGGATATAAAAATTATATGGCCAAATTTATGGGGTTTCACTTGATTTATATGGCCTATGGTTTAATAAAAATCGGTGCAAAAACGTTCCGTATATAGGTGTAAACTATTTTTATGACGATAAAATGCTTTTATGGTTTCTAAAGTAAGGTCTAAGATTGAAATCTTGGTGTGGATCAAGTTCTTTGTGTTATTGTCAGGGAAAAAGCTATAAACATCATATCATTTTTCATATATATACACCGTAATGTCGAATAAATAAAAAACAACTCTATACACATGCACAACAAATACAATATAATAAATAAAAAAACCCATATATCCCCAAGCGGTCACCGGTGACCGCTCTCCACTAACTACATTATAGACCTTATTTCCAATGTTTAGAGACTACTTTTGTATGAACAAATTTAGCAGTGGCGTGCACAGATTTTCGAGACAGGGTAGGCAACTAAATATCGTATGATTAAAGCCCTCCCCCCTGGTCATACAATCATACTCCAACAAGACAGGTACATGTACAGAATACATTTTGAAAAGTGCGTTCAATAATATTGTGGTTTATTCTTTCGCCAAATTACATACATTGACATCTCGCGTATTTTTTGTAAAGTACTTCATCAGCTATCGAATAAGCCAACAAAACTTACAAATAATGAAGCATCTGTTTATTATACTAATAATGAATCATAAATTTGATGAACCAAATTCAATTATCAAATTGCTAAATAATCTATTTAAAATCATAATTACGAATTAAGAACGTAGATACCTACCAACAAACAAAACAACAACAAGCGCGGCCGCTGTGGCCGAGCCGAGTATAGCGGTACATTGTTATTACATTACATAATATTAATAAAAAATTAATATGTAAATCAAAACAACCCGAGGTATAAGTTGATATTTTTAAGAATTATCAATCAATAAACAAGAACATCATATAAAAGATCCATTATAGTACCTACATATTTACATTACCTACCTTTGACTTGGGTCAATTCTCGTAACTTGAGTTCTGCCTATGGTCATTACCTGAATCTAGTCGTTATAGGACACTTTTTGCGAAAACTTACTGTTTTTAACTTTAAACAAACACAAAAATTACCTATTATCAACACAAACTTCACAATCGAATAATATACCTACTAGACATTGATAAACAAATACCTACACTATTTGAAAAACCGACACATATATTTTAATACTTCTACACATATTTATGCAACTTTATGTTTAAAACTAATTCCTTATAATTAAACGAAAACATAAACAAAGCGATCGCACATCTCATGAAAACAATATGGCCGAAAACATTTAAAGTCATTACCCATCGTAGTCAATTGAGTGTTTATTATAAAAAAATTATAGCTAAAACATTAAAGCAACCCAGTGTTTAATTATAAAAAAACAAAACGTTAATTTACATAAGTCAAATGGAATTGCATCATTGTCTTATTATTATTTTCCAATAAGAAACATTGGTTGATAATAATTTGAAACTTTGAGTAGCGGCAACTTGACGTTTCGATAACTTCCTTTTAACTTTTAAAATAATAAAGTCAACTCCTCGTTTAAAGTTTCTATAAAGCGACAACGCGTAAAAATGTTAAGATTTAATTAAAACACCTGAAACATATTTTTTTAGTATGCATAATTATAAAAAGACATTCGCATTATATTTATTCAGAAGTTTTAACAAAAAATTCAATAGATGGCGCAGATTCACAAATTTAAAGTCCGGCTAGATTGAATCGTGTAATAATTTTTTGCGTTTATGAATGGTTATTCTGTGCTGTGACCATAGTCACGTGACCTTCACGCATGCGCGTTGCATACTTTTTGTGACGTCACAACCAACAACCAAGATTTAAGGAATAGCAGCGCATGCGTGGTGCGTGCGGCGCGCATTCATTGCTTTACAAAGGCGTGCGGTCCGTGTATAGTATAATATGTGAATGTATATTTATGTTAGCCGTTTTTTTACAAACTTTTATTATATTATTAAATCTTAATAAACGCGTTAGTACATTTTATGTCAAGCAAAGCCTATTTGCCTATATGGACTGCACGCCACTGAAATTTAGGGGATGATTTTCAACAATTGTCAACGGGTTAAATAAAAAGATTACAACCGTATTCATAACATCACTATTACAAGCACAAAGGTACCTAAATTAAATCAAAAGAATTGCAATTAATTTCAATCAAAAACAAAAAGTAATTAAATGTAAATGACCAAGCTTGAGTGAGATAAAATCTAGACATGCAAAATTCATTTAACAATAGTAATTAAGCGGCAATGCCTAATGGAATTAACATATTTACAAAATAAACACTACCTACTGCAATTTGCAATTTCTTTATTTAAAAACATACGTTTAGGTAGGTACTTCAGTAAATACCCTAGGCCATTTACATATATTAGGAGTCTTGGTACTTGAGGCACGCAACTGAAACACGCATGACTGAAATAAATTACGTTTAGCTGTAGGCATTTAGTCAAGTACTACTCAGTGAAGCGATTAGATGACGCAATCGGTTTCATGAGCTTTTATCTGAAAGTGGGTAATATCAATATGATGTACTTACTTACAATAATGAAATGTAGGCAATTTGTGTAGATATCATAAAATACATAGTATAAAACAATGTCGCTATCCGCTGTCTTATGTATATGTTAGTATAGTTGTCTTATAAAAACTGTATTATGTATCTACCTGTGATCTACAATGAATTTGAATTTGAATTTGTCTGTATGTCCCTATGTATGCTTAGATCTTTAAAACTACGCAACGAATTTTGATGCAGATTTTTTAAATGGTTAGGGTGATTTTTAAGGAAGTTTTATATGTGTTATACATGCATAATATAGCAGAGAAACACTGATAAATGTAGAGGTTTCTAACGTGAAGCCGTTTTTTTGCGCTAATATTGCAAACGCTGGCTGAACCCTACGAGATAGACCAAAATAATGTACTACAGTATTGTCCACATTAATTGTTTAATGGCAAATAAGCTGTGAGCGTTGTGTCTTTTATCCCCGAACCCGAGGTAGGCAGAGGTGCACATTATGCTATTGTACAATGTAACGCCCACTTTTCACTATTTATGTTACGAGTCCAATGTAATAGGGGGTGAGCCTATTGCCATATACCGGGCATAATTGCAGACTCCGTGCTACGACTGAGATTTTTTTTAAAACCAAGTAATACTTTGCCCGACGCGGGAACCGAAACCGATACACCTTGCCCGACAGTCGCACTTGCGACCACTCGGCCAACGAAGCACTCAGGCAGTATAATAATTATTCTTATCATAATTAAAGAATTAATAGTACTGTCCAAATCATGCACTCAATGATTTTGAAAGAAAAATATACCTACTTTCAAAGTTGCGCCCAAGACAAAGGTTCTACGTAATAAAATTTCTTTAAAACAGGAAAGGTTTGTACATTTTTACATTGCGTGCTTAGACTAAGAATAATTTACATGTTAATGAGATTCTAACAGCAATAGTCATACTTTCAACTTTCACATAATATAAAATACAAAATTCGCCATGTTTAAAAAAAGTCAAGATTTGCATGCTACACTAACGCAATTTCCAATGTTTTTAGTTACTGTATCCTTGTTCGTATTATAGCCATTCGTTTTTGGGACAATGCTTTTTTTTGTCTTTAAATAAACGTTGTACCCCATATTAGGATTTTCTCCTGTATCGTGGGTGCGTTTACAAACATACAAGTTCACATACACAATGACACCCAGACCCGAAATAACGATTTGTGGATCACACAAAGTCTTGTTCCGAGCGGGAATCGAACCCGCGACACGTTGCACGTGCAGTCATGTATCAATGTAAATTCTTCTTATTTATTAAATTGAACATAAATGTAATGGTAAACTAAAATGTATGTTGTAACTGGTCTAAAAATCCAGATGACAAAAAATCCCAAGTTATTATTAATTTTTGATGTATCTCTTATAATATTTAAAATATCAAATAGTTTGGACTAAAGCGCAGCAAATTTCTGTCATGAATATAAAAATTAAATTCTTAAAATTGTTCGGCTTTTAATTTTCACACCGGTTGTAAAAGAGAAAAAGTACAAATATGGACAAAGAACGAAGCGAAAATCAACGCAGACTGTATTTACTCAACTGTTGTAAACATACAATCCTTTTTGACGTCCGCCCCAGTACAAAACAGTGTCGTTCTTTTTGCACAGCCAACCACTTTCAATTTCACTCATTGTGAACTCTATTCAGAAGAATTTTCACCGTAAAATTTATTTACAGTGCTTTAATCGAAGTGATCCGACACTTTGGAAAGGGACAGTAAAGATAAATACCACTATCTCGACTTAATGGCTTTCTGTCCTATGTCTTAGAAGGGTGTCCGATCGGAGCCGTCAGGTCAGCGAAACTTTGATTTGTCTTCGTTATTTCGACATATCTGTTGGCGCGTACAGAATTTTGATCCCCGTATTCAATTTAATGGACACTGCGGTTTCATTCGGTAATTGAATGGAGTCATTTATTGGGAGTCTCAAACGGCATCGAATTTTAAGACACTCGGCTCTCACGAATAGTTTTGTCACTGACAAATTCCTTGTACAATGACAGAGATAGTAAGATATCAAGTTAAACTTAAAATTGAGTAGAATTTCTATATTCGGCCGTGAATGTTTTACAACCTTTGTTAATTTAGTAAGGAATATCGAGTAAATCACTCAGTAGTTTTCTGCCTATTATAAAGCGATGGACGGAAATTGGGCATTTAGAGCCGCTCGAAGAAAATGTCTGAAGAAATTGTCACTTTTCACACTTGTTGCGTGTCGAGTCATGTAAAATGCCATACAACAAAATTGTTTCCTAAAATAATGTAGCGTGTAAATCAACTTTACTAAATTTACTTTACGATATTTGTAGTACAGGGCTTTTCTTACATTTAGATTCGTATCTTACACCTCATCAATTCCCTTGAAATTGTATCTTAGAAATGTATACAAGATGACCCATGATACCATAGCATAGATATTATTACATTACTTTACTCGGTCCCCTTTTATTTAGTGTTATGTCTATCGGTCAACGAAGGTAAATCCATTTTACAAGGCAAGCGGGTGTGCTATTACGGTGACGTCACAGTGAATAAATATTCCTAAAGCATAACATACTTAAATATTTAAAGCGTGTACGCCGTCTCCATCGCGAGCGGGCTATTTCACACTACTTGTTTTCTCGCGAACAACATTTATACTCAAGACTTATGCGAGCCGTGTGCAGGGTGCATTTTTCTGGCTTCTATTATTCAACGACACAATGCAATATAGACTTTCGTGTTAAACATTTTGGGATGATATTCGTTTGGTTGCGATAAAACAAATAAGTCACCGTCGTCACCTGAGCAAACGTAGCGGGGCCCCACAACAAGTTTATATCAATTTTCTACCGAGTGCGTCTGGATGGTGGAAAACACTTAACCGTGGATGTGAGCCTTTACGTTCTTTTAGAATAAAACTGTTTTATTTCTTCGCTTTAAGGAGGTAAATTAAAAGAATATGAAGCTCGCAGAGGAGACGCTAAAATGAGGAGTACTTTTATTTTTGTCTGAGGTTGTATGTTTTAACGAACTCTTTATTAATGACTCGCTAAATCAACTCTCGGAATAAAGCTTTATGAATAAGTAAGTGTTTTTAAAAATTGCTTGTTAATTTATTATTTCTATTATAGAAATTGTATTAAGTAAGTAATAAGTTTTTTTATTTAAAACCAACATTTACGACAAATGTATTGGTTTTATGGCGACTGATAACGTAACTACCCTATATTTCAATTTCTAATGTTACTACTGAAGTGAACAACAGGCATGATTCTATGAAGACATTTACCAAAACAGAAATAACATTAAACTTTACAATAAAGTCCCTTATTCTAAGAAAATACGTACTTAAATTGCTATCAAGATGACTCATTATAACAAATTGTTTGTACGTGCTGCTAATGTCTGTTTTCTCATACATTTCTGCTTAGGTAAGGTACCAACGTATCTCTTAGTTTACGACAGTCATATACTATTAGATAGGTACTATGGATTTGTATGTGTTATCTCCAGTTATGACTTTGTTCATATTGATTGGATTCTGCCTGTGGATAGAACACACATAAACCAATTTGCTAAGTAAACAGTTTTGGCAAGCGTCTTGTAAACATAGGCGTATCTTAAGCTTACTTGTTTATTTAAGGGATTATGTCGACGAGAAAGGAGTAAATTACGCTATTATAACTCTTATTTCAACTTCACTTAATCTGAAAATTCATTCAACTTTCTTCACAGAATATATTTAGTAGAAAAAAAAATTGTTGATAGGTACTTTTTTTTCTTTATTAGGTGAAATGTTATTTTATGATCTCAAGGTCTTTGAATATACATTTTACGTTTTGGTGTAAGTATCTGCTAAACAAACAAAAACGTAAAAGTAAATGGTTGTATCCTTAAGCTTATTAGTATACATAATGTATTACTGTATTTTACGATAATCCACATGTGACGTAACTAAATTATTTGTGGTAAGAAAGGTTGGTTCCGAAATGTATGTTAATGAGTTAAATTCTTGCCATAGGCAGAGTGCACACAAGCGAGAGCGCTTAAATTTTCGATTTCAGTACCACGATTTTTTATGCAATAGGAGGCAAACGAGCAGACGAATCACCTGATAGTAAGCGATAAGCGTCGCCCATAGACACCCGCAATACCAGAGGAGTCACAGGTGCGTTGCGGCCTTAATTTTGTACAATAGATGATTACAGAAGTGATATGATCCAAAAATAATTTGGCGACGACATGACAGTTGTCATCAAATCAGATAAAGAAGTACAAAAACAGAAGACAGGTATTGAGCTACCCCCATGTAGTTGGGATAAGCAAAGTATTTAGAGGAGGAAACTCGGTTGTATTACATGTATCTGGCATGAGGTAATAGGGATACTTTTAATAGAGTGAGATCAAATTAGGAACCTACACCTAAAAACCTCACACGTATACTTGCCAACGAAAGTATTATTTACATACATACATACATATACATACGTCTCCCATGGGGGTAGGCAGAGATTAGGGAACGCCAATTACTACGATTCCTACATACCTCTTTATTAAAAAAGAGTATTATTTTTCGTCCGAAAAAAGGAATATTGTTTATCAAATAAACAAGTTGTCCTTGATTGGGGACGGATCGTTGGAAAGGAGAATCCTTGTTAGAGTTTTTCATGTTTGTTCTGTAAACAAGCGTTAGGTAAGCGTTTTGCTTCGTTTTCGTGATGCCGCATTTTAACGAAGACTTTTGTGGCGATTATTATTTTGATGGGCCGTAATAAATGTTGGTTTGCTTCGTATAATTTAATGGGGTATTATTTGATCGAGGTTTTGTTACAATATGTACACATCAAACCTTCTTATACGCAGAAAGATTTTGTACTAAATATAATGTATATTTATGTATGAATTTTGTATCTATAACTTTATATAGATACTTTCTTTCTTTTTTACATTTTTTTATGGCATAGCCCGGTAAACGAGCAGACGGATCACTTGATGGTAAGCAATCGGCGTCGCCCATGGACACCTGGAACTCCAGAGGCGTTGCAAGTGGGTTACCGGCCTTTTGGGAATTAGGAGTTTGAGGATCGTTGGGGATTCAGGAATTGGCGAGATTGGGGAAGGGGAGGGTAATTGGGCCTCCGGTTACCTCACTCACACGACGAAACACAACGCAAGCATTGGCTCACGTCGGTTTTCTGTAAGGCCGTGGTATCACTCCGGTCGAGCCAGCCCATTCGTGCCGAAGCATGGCTCTCCCACACTTAATTGAAATTAGCAAACTATATAATTGGACCTTTGACCACCTTTGGTCAGTCAATTTGAGAAACTAATTTATAATACTTAAAGCAGTATTTAAATCAGATGAGTTTCAATATAAAGTACCTTGCCTACATACAAAGTAATTACTGATTTAAATATAAATACACGTGTCTCCTGTGTGTTAGTAAATTGACTGATTGAACTTTACAATTTAAATTGGCGTATATCACGTGTTTGTATGCACTTACACATGTGAAGTACTAATAAACTCTATGACATTGATTTTTTTTGTAATAACAACACATATTATAGTTTGCGTAGGTACTTACTTAAGCAAATACATTTGGCAGCAAAAGAACTTAGCCACTATTGTTTTTCATTTTATCGAATTCGCTATAGCTTAAAAAAAGATTTTTTTTACAACGTAATGCTTTCATTTTAAAGGTAACTAAATTGCTTTTTATTACTACATATTAACATATGTAGTATTAATAAAATACTTGTAGATATCAGAAAGTATTTATCAAGAAACGAAAAGGTAAAAATGCTATTGGCACCGTTTCTTTGCCTCTAAGTGAGGCACTAGATTGTAGTAAGTCTGATAATAAAATAAATATATTTATAAAAAAGATAATTTGAAAGGATATACTTTTATAAATATATGAATTATTTTGGCATTAATTCGGTCAATTCGTAAAGGTTTATTCATGATGAAAAATTCTTAAAATGTACCACCAAACAATATAAATGCCATACATATGTTATCGCTCAAATAATTGCCCTGCTTTAAAAACCCAGCCTCTATTTTCAACCATAAAGTTATTCATTTAAACACAGGCAACACATTTCAGTAATGCGTTTTATGATCTATAATATGTGTCATAAGGACTTGTTCAACAAAACTTTGCTAAAGCGGTCCAAATTATCGTCATTTATGTACTTTTAATTTTACTAACATCCTTGCGCCACTACTGAAATTGTCATTAAGTTTAGGGTTCCGTAGAGCGGAGAAATATCTTTAAATATGACGTCGTGGTTTTAGGTAGAGTAAAATATTGCGAGGACGATATTTTTAATATGGTTATAAATGTATTTCGTAATAAGTATTATTATGTGGAAAAAATGCAATGTTTATACTTTTCTAGCGGTGCAGTTAAGTCTCTATAGAGTTCATTAAATATGATAATTAAAATTATCGTTTATCGCTCACTCGTACAACTCTGAACAAGAACTTTTTAAATTTAACTAAAAAAATATAAGAAAGATTTAAAATAACGACAATAAAAAACAACATCATATAGAATACCAATATACGAAACCCAATGCCTTCAATTGATTTATGTTTCACTTCTGCATAGTGTCGTTCCGGCAACAATTATATGCAAGTGGCCGTTAAAGCAATTGAAACTTTTTGCGTCTGCTGCAGCCATATTTAAAAGTACCGTGTACAAAAGAGGTATGCAGGAAAACGATTACACTACCTTCCTATAGGGTTGTTCAATTCGGCGCTTAGGTTTTGTGTTTCAAAATAATATTCCACCCAAGCACTCATTAAGTGTAATTATAGAAACGAAGCCGTAAAAATATAGAGTTACACCACTATTTTGACCTCATTTACACTAGGTTTAATTAGGGTGTCGATTTCCTTCATAAAAACACTTCCTTCAACTAAAATTAACGACTAACATATGACGTATTAATTAGATATAAAGCTTTAGTTTGTTGCTTTTGGTTCCTAGAATTCACTTCACACATATCCGGCATAATTTAGACAGTCATTTGGTTAGCACCATGCAAATTCGTAGAAATCCATGACAGACACTAAATAACTAAAATATGATGTCATTTAAATGACCAAACTGGTATTTTATGTCGTGTGGTTTTAGCAAAGTAAACTTCCCATCGATTCGCATTGGTTTAATGTTTTATAACTACCTATTTACAATCTTTATAACGATTCAATAAAGTTATTTGATGCGTAAAAAAGTCTTTTCCCGCGTAAATTGACAGCAAAAAACTTAGGCGCCGAATGTCGTTGACATTTGAAAACTTTTTTTTTATCAACCCTAGCTCGCTCGGAAGCGAGGGAAACATACTCATAGTGCCAATTCTCCACGTGACGGTTCCCGGACGATTTCGATACGAGCTTTTTACTTAGCAAGTATGGAGATAATGCTCTTTCTGTGTCCTTTTTTACACTGTGAAGTTGAGTGATTATTTTTGGGTTCAAAGTGGTCCGTAAAAATAAGTTTATGGATGTAAAGTTTAGTCAGCTATTTTAATTTTAGCTACGTTATTACGTTGTGAAACTAAACTATGCCTAACAGCAATGAAAAGTAATTATGAGTTTGTAAACTTCACAAGGTTTCCTTCGTTTCGAGAGCGAAACTTTGGAATCTGGCACGTTGTTGTATGTGAAACTTCAAGTGTTGTTTAATGTGCTCCATTTCTTTACAAGAACGATGTTTTAGAACACGTATATCGGTACATTAATGACGGTGCAGATAGCCACAAACAACCGTAGCGCGTTCAAAAACCAAACAATCAATTGCGAAAAGGCCTGGAATTAAGGCGACCCAACGAGACGGCATTTTGAAAAAAAGGCGCAGTCTGCACTAGTTAACACGACGGGGCTGGATTACAACACGAAAATAAAAATATATTTTTCAGCAAACAGTTTCGAGCAATTTAGCAACCGTGTCGCCGACTCGCCGTGCTGGGCAATTTCACCAATTCCCTTTTCTATGTTGGCCCTTCGTAACAAGCGAACGTTAATTGAAAACGGAATTTTTGCCACCTAATCCGACTCTGTCCGATTAATCTGTAGATCTTAATACATAGTGTTAGGTGTAGTAATTGAATTCCATTGATTAATTTTACTGTTTACTTCGACATTTATGAGAAACTACATAGTAATTATCTAAACTTGTTCGACAATTGGTAGGTACTTAATATTCTTTGTAGGTATAAGATTATAATTGTTCTTAACATTTTATGTCTTTTTTGCATACCGTTGTAGCTTTGATTGATCGACAATCGGAACATTACTAATTTGAAACCAATCAAAACACAATTGACAATCATATGCAGTGAATGCATTTATTTAAAGGTTTTGAAATACATGAATAACAAATTGTTAACAAATGTAAAGTCAATATTAAAGCATTTAAGTGTCAAATATTTTTTTGGAAAAAAACCATGTCTATTTCTAGATTTAGGAAGATCAGTACAGAATGAAAAAAAAATATCCTAAATAACATTAAACACGAAGTAAACGCTATTTTATAATGGACAAATCTGGTCAAAATATTAATCTGTAGGTACATGTTTCGAGGTAGCCACCTCCCCGTACTTGAAACCAGAAAGTACTTCAGTACTCGAGTCCGCCTGTTTTATTGCTACTAACAAAATCATTCAATCGAATAATTCTGAGATGAGTTCGCCGTATTCCTGTGAGCTTTAACAGAAGTTTAGCCAACTTTCTCGGTAACTAAAGGTGTACTTAGAATTATTAGCAATCATTTACATAGCACGGTTTGGTTTTTGTTACAATTAATATTGTGTTTCTTTGAAATTGGATGATCAAATAAACAATACCCTTCCTACAATCGGGTAAAAGGACTTTACTGTTATTTTCTCGATTGAAACGTTTTAATGTTTGACAGCAGATAGAAAACTGTTAAAGGCATATTCAAAGCTAACGCTGTTGGTCACTAGTACCCCGCACGACGTTTAACGTGTTAAGTAGCAACACAGTTGTTGTTGGTTAGTATCAAACGACCATTAAGTTTTAAGAAAAAGTCTTAAGAAAAATAACTTTCTTATTAAGTCTTTTAAACCAATGGGTACTCTCATATCATTGATATTTTATCTTGATCACGTGTCATACAACAATAGCATGTTTAATAGGTACTCAGTAGAAAACCTAGAAGTTTTGCCAGTTTTATTTTCACATAACGTCACGCCTTTTTATCCCCGAAGGGGTAGGCTGAGGTGCACATTACGGCACTTAATACCACTGTATTTTCATTCGATATTATATTAGACGAGACAGCTCTACTGTATAAAATGTAGGGTCCAAAATTACTATTGCTACACGTCCATCTCATTCAAATTAATAATGTTTACTAGTAAGTACCATTCCCGATGCACCATTCAAGTGTGGTGTACGTAGCACCCCTCGTGTAGGGTGTCTCATATTCTGTAATGGACATTGTTGAGTAACCATTGACCCTGCATATATGGGGGATAGGCTTACTTGATGACTAAGCGGGATTGATGTATTTATAGTAGATTTATTATTTACAGCCTGTTTTCTGACGCCTATGTTTGGGATGTAAAGAAAAAAGCAAGTTGATTTTTCTTTATGCCAAAGGAAAAGGTTTGCTTCTGTATTTTATTTTAGCCGTTTTTGTTTTGTGTGACTGCCTCGTGGGCCGAGTGGTCGCAAGTGCGGCTGCCGGGCAAGAGGACTTCGATTCCCTGTTCAAAGTATTACTAGGTTTTTTAAAAAATTCTCACGGAGTCTGGAATGGTTTCTGGTATGCAATAGGCTTACCGCCTATTACATGGGATTCATAATATAAATAGTGAAAAGTGAGTGTTACATTGTACCTACATTAGTGTCGTTGATAATGTGCATCTCTGCCTCTAACGTAATTCCGTTCCCAATCATTACTCAGAGATAAAGTTACTCAAAATGTATAGATTACGTATATACTCTAAAGACTAGTGATTAAAGTTCATAATCCAAAAACATATTATATTCCCTTAAACGTATAGATTACTATTAACACGTGTGCTCTAAAGTCAAGCGTGTAAGTAATGTCATCAACAGCCTTTAAATGCCCGCTGCTGAGCAAATCCTCTTCTCACACGCAGACGATTTGAGCATTAATCACCACGCTTGCTCAATGCGGGTTGGCGATTATAAACTTATAATTAGAAATTATAAACCCAGGTTTCCTCATGATTTTTTCCTTCACCGTTTGTCAGTGGTGTCTAAATAATCTTAGAAAGTACATATAACTCGGAAAAAGTCAAATTGGTACTTGCCGTTAGTAGGTTTCAAACCCGCATTCTCATGCATGAAAAACCAGCGCCTTAAACCTCCGGGCCACCACGACAGTCAAGCGTATAAAGTTTCAAATTCTTTAAAAATATTGATTACTAATAAAACTTTTACTTTAAAGTCTAAAGTACAAAGTTCGTAATCCAAAATCAACGATGCAAACTCATGATAATGACGTTAATCAGGGCCCACTATGGAACTGACTGTCAGATGTAATGCGATTACCAGTTGAGTAGCGTCTAGACAGACTCAATTAGTTACTAGGCTATTATGTAACACAGTCAGGAGAAGCAACGGTTGGTACGAAACTTAATCCAGGTAAAGAGGTTAGGAATGGAGTTTCCGAAAATAACTGTTATTTTAGGGAGTTACTGTGGAACTGTTATTACATACATACATAACTTCACGCCTGTCTCCCATGGGTGTAGGTAGAGAGTATGGAACACCAATTACTACGATTCCTACATACCTCTTTCGCTTCATCAACATCAATCTTTTCATGCATGCTCGTCGGATAAGGGCACTTTTAATTTGGCCCTTCTTTAATATATCGCCAATCTGGTCACTATATGTCCATCTAGGGCGCCCTCTACCGACGGCCCCATTCATATCTGCTCTGTATACTTCTTTCGTTACTCTACTTTCATCCATTCTTTTTACATGTCCAAACCAGAGTAACATTCCCTTTTCAATCTTTGTCACTAAATCATCTTTCAATCCTGTTGGAACTGTTATTGTAACGTGTTATTGTGAGATGCACACAGATAAATTATTAGTGACAATGTAATTAAATAAGGCTGTACGGAGTACTTCAAACATTACTATTTCGGGTGAGCCCGATTAGTTTCGTAGTTTCGAGCTAAGTCAGGACCCTAAAACATGATCTATGTAGGTACATGGCGATATCACGTAGCTATAGCTAGTTGTGTTTTGATGATTATTTTTCAGTGACATGGTGTGTTAGGTATATCACTAGCTGTTATATAATATTTTTAATATCAATTTTTTATTTATTTTAAGAACATGTGTCATCTGAGTTCGATCTTCAAACATTTAATAATTTAACAGGTGTTGTAATATCATAAGCAAACATTCGGTCATAAAGTCAACATCTTTATATTTATCGATCAAGAATTATTTTTTTACGTTTTGAAACACATTTAAAAAGCGTTCCTAATCTTGGTAAAAAGTTTAAAAATACTTTTTGATGGTTTACTTTCGTCCTCCGATCATCAAAAATATTTAATGTGCAATGAAAAAAGAATTTCATTTCGGCGTTTAAGTACCGGCGAATAACTTCGAACAAGGAACATTGTTGGCATAGAAAACGTAAATTCAGAACATTCAATTCGAACAATTCAAAAGTTCGAGCTACTTAGAGAATCGTGAAGTTACCGAAATGAGTTTTCGGGAACACGGAACGGAATCTGGAATCTGTGAATATGACACAAAATACTCGAGGAACATTCATCAAAAAACGTTGTCAAAGAGTACGCCACAGATGTGACTGTTCTTGATGACGTAGCGTTTGTCAAAGTGTGCTCAAACACCCCGCTTCTTTGTTAGCCGACACGTTGTTTTCGCGCTTCGCAATAATCTACGGCTCTACAAACTTGGCACAATATACTTCACTCTGATTGTTGACTTACTGTTGTTTATGTGTTTGTTCTTTGATTGTATAATCATTTAAATAACTTGCTAAGAGCTTTTAAATTTGAATTTTCATGTTTATATACAAGGTTTTGATATATTGCATGTATCTATGAACTCTGTGGTCAAATTTGAGGTGGAATCTGAATGAAATCTGGATTAAAGAAAGAAAGAAAGAACATTTATTTGGCAATTGGCACACAAAACAAAGATTATTATTTATTTATTCTAAGATTGTAAAAAATATAAAGTACAGATACCTACTTACATAAATACAAAATATTAATAAAAACCCTAAAAGAGTAAAGAAATGAAAAAAATGACCAAAATATAACAAAGTAATGTACATACAATACGATTAGTGTTGTGTCAGAAAAAATATATTACCTATGTTTGTGTCGAGATCGTTTATTTTTTAATCACACCTATGGTCAGTAGATACTCAAATGACACGGCTACATTCACTAAAAAATTGTGACATTATTTTGGTACAAAATAAATGGAGCAAATTCAACCTCGTAGATCGTAAATCATGCGAATTAATTGTACCTGTATAATGGCCTTGGGGCATTGAACATTTAGTTAGGAGCTGCCGTGTTTGACAGGGATTAATTTGGTTACTGATTATTATTAATTACAATAGAAAGCTTTGTGGTATTGTAACTGTACTAGATTTCGTATTTACTTTGTCTCTGTACTGAAAGAGAGAATAGAGGCTGAGAATTATTCAACTGTGAAGTAACAACAGAACTGTCAAAAACGCGTGATAGATATAAAGTGATCACGGTAACGATTTTCTCTTTTTACCATGGGTCTGGAAACCTTAAAAAGAGACTACTACTTTTGACAGTATCTATGGCAAAATGGATTCTCTTCGTATATAACCTATATATCGATGGCTGTATAATTGAGTCCCTAGGACTGTGATTTCATTTATATCAGATTTACACTGAATGAAAATCAACTTTGGCGTATATTTGGCACCCAAAATATTCGCACAGCCATTTGGATCCCTAAAATGATCCTCATTACCATAAATATCTCTCCTTCCGAAATCAATAAACAAACAAGCATCCTTTACATTTTATGCCTATACGAAATCGGTCTTCAATGAAAACATGTTTAGGTTATGTTTACAATAAAACCCTTGAACATCCCTAATTTTAAGCACCGACGCTACACACACATTTGCTGACAAACAGCGAAGGGTTAACAGTCTGCTGCGTAACAGAGGGTGTTTGCAAAAGGTACATCATATGCAGGGTTAATAAAAAAAAGTACGCGAGCGAACGCAGGTGATGTTTTCTAAAGCGAAAGGGAAGTTTTATTTTCTTTTTCTTGCTTACTCGTAATATGTATTGAATAAAAGCATGCGTGTCAAGTATTTTTTTTATTGAATCTCGTTTTGTTTGGTACGAAACTTGGGTTTGGTTTTAGAGACCCACTCTCGCATGTATGGAATTAAAGGCTGGCTGTTTAATTTAAAAATACTGGTGATTTTTCGTCATTTTACAGCTTAGTGTTGTTTTTTTACTTTTAAACGGTTGAGCTAATTACTAGGACCTGCAAAAGAGTTTTATTTCTGTCATTTAATTTTTTTTTCTGAACAGTAGTACATGCCATTTGGTTTAATATTATTTTTGTGTCTTTCTGTACAAAATAGGTTGCTTTATATACATTAACAGCTCTCTGAATTTCGCATTTGCGACTGTCAAGTAACATGGTTTTAGTATCCGTGACAATTTAACACCAGTTACTTGCAGAATTTCATTGTAAATTCTGTATTTGCTTAATTTTACGTTCCAATTGTAAATGTTATTTTAAAGTAATAATAATATTGGACTTCTTAAACTGTCATTATTCACATAGTTACAAGTTAGTTATAGTTAAATAAATTATATCATAACATAACATCACATCACGCCTTTTTATCCCCGAAGGGGTAGGCAGAGGTGCACATATCGGCACTTAATGCCACTGTACAATGCAATACCCACTTTTCACTATTTATGTTACGAGTCCCATGTAATAGTCTATTGCCGTATACCGGGCACATTTGCAGACTCTGTGCTACTACTGAGATTTTTTAAAAGCCAGTAATACTTTGCTCGACCCGAGAATCGAACCCGAGACCCCTTGCCCGGCAGTCGCACTTGCGACCACTGGGCCAACGAGGCAGCGTAAATTATTTCCAAATTGATTTTAGAAACTACATAATAAAATAATCACTTCATAAAATGCACTTCAACTGTTTGCATACCTATCCTTTATTAAGTGTATTTTAAATACTATTATCAATATATCTATCAATACACGTGCCAAAGTAATCACAATCTTTCATTCTCTATCTGTACTTACTTACTTATGTAATCTTTATTTATTAAAATAATTATTATTAGCATAAGCTATGAACATGAATCTAATTATCATTCATTAATTATTGTGTCAGAATAAACAGTTCAGCAAGCAATTTTCATTATTTTCTTCAAGAACGACTGAATGAATCTTTAAAATTAGAAATATCTGGGTATCTATTTCAGGTAATTTATTGGAAAATAATTGGAAACTACATACCAACATACGAATATTATTCTTAGACTTCAAGGTGTATTATTAACGTAAATGGTAATAAGTAGAAATTAAGTTGGATAATGGATAATTATATAGTTTGTAAGGGGGCTTAGGGGCTTAGAAACCGTGTTATGTGTGTATACTTAAGATTGATTCTACTTATCACTCTCATCACCGTATACAAAATAAAACTACATTTTTCACGTCGATGTGTAGCAACTACAAAAATGGGCCTCAGTTTTCCGACGTTCAGATAAATGTGCCGATAGCCCTCGTGTTGATGAATGCACAACATGATCACTAATAGTAGGGTTGCTATGGGTTTTGGGTAGATATTTTGGGGATTCTGGATAAGTTTGACATTCAAAATAAATAAAAAAGCTTAGTAAGTGTGAAAAGTGAGAAGTGTGAAAAAGTGATATGTATTATGTGATTTTATTTTATTTTTACTTTTAGCCATGATCGTCCCACTGCACTGCAGGGCAAAGTCCTCCCTTTTATGTAAAGCTCTTTGTGTTTTTATTTACCGCCTTATTTAAAATTTTCCAGTACTTACAGTAGTCCGTTAGCTCGGCAAACCAAGTTTTCCTCGCTGTTTCTAGTCAACTAATACCTTCGAAGTTATTTTTTCTTGCAGTTTATAGTTCTTCCGAAGCTACTTTTAAAAAATGCGTTTAAATAGGTTAAGGTGAAATGTGTTCTAATTTACCTAGGTACTGTTATTATGTGTATTTGATGACGTTTTTTGTAATAAATGTATAAATACAGAGATCTGCAACATTGTGGCCACAACCAGCTGATGCCGCATTAACTAATTAACGCGCTATCAATTACGTTATCCAGTGTCTGGCGGAAAGCCAATAAAAATCTAGGACGAACTAAGTTTTATTGGTGGATTTTTTATCTTATTTCTATATAAAATAGGACACATTTTATAAAAATAGGTACCTATTAGTTTATATGGTCTTGGTTGTAAACGTTTTGTATTAATATAGGAAATACTAGGCTAGGCTTAAAACCCTTGGTATATTTTTTTATTATAATTTGCCCCACACTAGGATTTCCTCCTATGTCGTGGGTGCGTTTACAAACACCCAGACCCGCAACAACAATCTGTGGTTTACACAAAGAGTTGGTCCGTGCGGGAATCGAAGCCGTTGCGCGGCAACCAGTTGCCCAGCCACCGCGCCAACCGTGAAGTCAGTATTATTTGATATTTTGATCACGTCACATTACTAGTTCTTCAGTCTTCAGTTCTTTTTATGCACATAAACTTTATGAAAACCTAATTATCTCAATTTTAATTAACATACTCAAATAATAAATTTACTCATATCTTCCGAATTCAATCAACTTACTAAGTTTCACTATACGGCCTATAGATTTCCTCACTAAAATCAAGGTAAAAACCACTATTCATAGCAATAGCGAACCCTCGGAAAGCGATGTTTATGGGAAGTATAAAGCCACCATACTTTAAGTCGATGCTATCATAGAGATAATTTATCACAGTTTTATCATAAGGTTTTTTCCTTCGACTAAGTGTTGGGGGTAAATGGGAGTAAGTGGCGGTGATATATTATGTCTTGATGCTACTTATACATCTATTTATCATACTTTATTTCTATGGCTATGTATCCGCTGGAACATTAACTAAAGTATCTTCTATATGTATAAGTATCTCAAAAAAAATTGTATGAACACAAATGTTTTCTAAGAACATTTTGTTTTTAAAGGCTTGTAAGATAAGTGTACTTACTTATTGTTGGTATAATGAAACTTGAATAGTTTTATTGTTCAAATCTGAGTACTAAACGAACGAAATATTTGAAAAATAAACCATTTTGAGAGACGAAAAGTATGTGTGCAACAGAGATTTGAAATGACAGGAAAAGAATTGAAGGTACTAGGCAAAAAGGACACTCGAAGATCGATAATTCAAGTTTTATTTTAAATAACTATTATGAGTAATAAGATTCACATTCAATTAAATATACTTGAGATATCATGTCGTCAGAATGTCTGTATCGCAAGGTTAAACATGTTGATTCAGATAATTTAGTCGATAACTGATAAATCAAATTCATCGTTGAGCTCAAACGAGTAAGAAATATGATATAATAATATAATCGCTTATATGGATGACGCATATTTTTGTTTCTATGAGATTATTTTCTGAAATAACATGTATTTATTACGGTGCTTCGAAAGTGTGGTGTCGTCTTGTTACAAAGGTTCATGGTCATCATTAAGTTCTCCCATACTTTTAAAACACCGATTGAACCAATGATGTGATTTTAGACTAGTGTGGAACCATTAAGTCAGTTGCGAAGGCCTAAATCTTTAAGTAATAACCTTCTTTTACGACCTTCATAGAACGATATAATATGTTTTTATTTTATCAGTTTATCAAAAATATTTGAATATTCATTGTAAAATAGATTATATAATAACACACCTGTTTTAATGGATTGATGGTATCATTTGTACAATGTAGATAGTAAGTGGTAATATAATACTGGTGATATAAATGAACTCCGATAAGACTTTCAACTCTTATGTTTTTGCATACTACCTACTCGATATTTTGGGTTACACTAAACTTTATTAAAAGCAATCTTTGTACACATTTTCTAACAATATGTTTTGATTTTGATGTGTGATTCAGAATATTAACAGCTTATTGACGTCACATAAACTATTCTACAAGTTACAACCTTTCCACACTTCGAACCTAACTTAAAATATTCGACGAAGAACGATGAGCCAATAAAATACATTGGCCACAATAAAAAATCGATCGTATCCGTATTCGAATAAAAGCAGGTTCACGGCATCCGCACTTATTATTTACATTCAATCGCTACATTTAAATGGTAATGAGGAAAGCTACAGGCTGGTGGAAGTGCCCTTCCGACTGTCACCGGGTTTTAAATGAAATACATATTTTAAATTCAATGCGAATCGATTACATTGTTACCGAATACTCGATTTAAAGGTATGAATTTTTAAATGTTTTTTTTATTGGTTGAATTATGAAGTAGCTAAAACATAAAAGGTATTTAAATTAAAAGTTGTATAAAAGTGTGATTATGAAAATATTGTTGATCGATTTTTTTTTTATAATTTCCTTAGTGATATCGCCAATTAATGAAATATATAGAATACTTGAGTAGATTATTTTCACGCTATTTAGAGATGATAAGAAAAATGGATTTTCCGGCGCAAACATTGCTAAAATTCTTTTTAAATAATCTATTCGCAATTTCAATGTAAAACGTTTTACACAAGATTATAAATACGTAACGTAAATTTTAAGTCAATTTATAGAAATACGGAAGGTTTATCGAAAATATTCGTTATTCATTCCAATGTTCAGGCCAATCTCGATGCGATTCTTTAGGGAATCCCAAGTATTCGAAGTCCGGTAAGGTCCAAGATTTCCATCCGGAATTAACTTGAATTTCTCGAAGTCTAGCTCCAAAAGTTCGGTCTAGACTTGTGAACAATAATCGAAGGTTTATTTTGTTCGAAATTTTATTTGAACCTCCATCAATCGAATCATATTTCGAGACAGAAAATATCGGCTTCCTTAACTAAGTTTATTTCAGTATTGATGTGTTTTGTGGAAGTTATATTTGTTTTTGTTTTAAAAATGAATAAGACCGAGATAGTTTTTTTGAGGCAAAGGTCCTGACACCTGGAACTTTGACATGTTGGACGGACTAGAAGCAACTTTTCAATAATAGTAAGAATATGTAGAATCTTTCTGACATAAGAATTAAAAGTCATATCTTCATCAATGATAATAAAAAAATATTGCACCAATAAATAACTAAAAACTTAACAAATATCTTTCATACATCAAGCTCAAATAAATTCCTCTTCCAATATATCAGAAGAGAATTTACAAAACACTATCACGTAGGAAACAGATCCTTTTGCACAACGCACCACCTGTATAAGGAGGGATCCATCAACTGGCTAGGGAATGCAACAAAAGGAGTTCATTCTTATCTCCTCACTACATTGTGCATCTGCAATACAGAGGCGGAATTAAAAAACCATCCTTGGATACTCGGAATTCCCTGAAGGGTTCTCAATGTCTGAGGTTTAGAGAAAGGGCGCCGGCGATTGAATGTGGTCAATGCGGTATAGGGGGCCGGACATTTACTACTGTTGAGAATCTCTCTCAGTACGATTAACTAAAATCCTGTTTGTATCCTGCAAATGAAAAGACTGACGGAGATTGATAGTTTGTTGGAATCCTTTCTTTTGTTTTAGTCTGACAGTTGAGTGGTTTACTATTGTTTTCGTGATTGGAAGGAAAGTATTTGCAGCGGTTAGCTATTTTTTCTGTTTGATTCTGCATGTTAAAGTCAGTCTAGCTTATGTTTGAACAGTAATTAATTCTTAATGGCTAACTATAGTTCAATTAATATGGTTCACCATTTCTACTTTCCTCATATCTATGCCAAAACTAAAAATGTGAAGAAACGGAGTTTTCTGCATAAGAAGGAAGCAGAAAATATGAAATAATGAATCAGTAATTATCAGATTCATTCACTTACGGCACTGAATTGAATTACATTATTACAGATAACAGATTGACTTATTCCGTTGTAATTTCTCGGAAAGATAAAATATTTTTAGCATATTTTCCTGAATATTCCAAGGATTTTGTTCAGTTCATTGATAAGAACGTTTTATCAATGAACCAATCATATAGATATGGTGAGCTTGGATCTGGGAGGTGACTATTTAGTGTACAGGGAAAACCTTGGCAAAAATCATGGCTTATACAAATACCTACTGAAAGTGTTTGTATTGTAACAGTTGCTGATATTAGGTGTAGTATATATTTTTTTATGGTATAAGCCGATAAACGAGCAGACGGATCACGTGATGGTAAGCAATCGGCGTCGCCCATGGACACCTGGAACACCAGAGGCGTAACAAGTGCGGTTCCGGCCTTTTGGAATTAGAAATTTGAAGATTGTTGGGGATTCAGGGATTGGGGTAAGGGATTGGGGGGAGGGGGGGTAATTGGGCATCCGGTAACCTCACTCATACGACGAAACACAACACATTGTTGTTTCACGTCGGTCTTCTGTGAGGCCGTGGTATCACTCCGGTCGAGCCGGCCCATTCGTGCCGAAGCATGGCTCTCCCACAATTAGATGGATGTTTTTAATATTACACGATTATCCTAATTTTTGGAAGCTAGAGAGATATGCCTGTACATTTATCCCTGGTGATTTGGTTTTTAGTTTATCCAAGTCTACAAAAAGTTCACATTATACAAATAGATGAATTTTAACTATAAATCGTGGGTTACTCACATAAATATACTGAGAAAAGCTCTACTAATTTCACAGTGGGCTACCTTATGAGCAGCGTGCGCGGTCGCTTTTTTTTAGTATATTCAGAGTAACCCGTGTTTTTTTGTTTAAGTTAGTATGTCTCACGATAGTTTTTATAAATACAGATGAATTTTATTTCATACTAGAACAAAATATTTGTTTTCATCTCAAATGAGTTATACTAAAAAGAATCTTAAATATATGATCAAAGAGACAGTAACAGCATAACATACGTTAAATAAGAACCAAAAAAGGTTTTAGCATTCCAATGGTGAAGGGTCACATTAATTCAAAGGGCACGTTTCGTTTCCGACTGTGAACATTGTCGAAATGTTAATTTACCGGAAATTAAAGTTGTTTCAACTTGTTACCCTTTTAGACATGACTCTTTTGCTATATTATACTTATCTGGTATTGAGTTTATAGAGTTGAGAATTTTACTTGTTTTTTTTTGTCGAAGCCTATCTCGTTCTTTTTTTTGCGGAAATTGACCTTTTTTGTTGTATGATTAATATGCATCTCAGTTTTTTCGTAACGTAATAACTTTGGTGGTTGATTTTTAAATTTATTGCAAGTTTGTTATAGTTTTAAATTTTTACAGTTTTTTTTTGGTTTAAAAATAAAAAATAGTACGATGTCGATTTCAAACTTATGATTAGAAATTATAAGTCCAGGTTTCCTCACAATGTTTTCCTCCACCGTTTGTCAATGGTGTCTAAATAATCTTAGAAAGCCTCCGGTATGTATGTACACATCAAGCTTTACGAAACTAGTTTTTATGATCTCATTTTATATTATCTTTCCATACATTCAACGATCAGTTTATACTGGTTAGTATACTGGTTTTGTATAGCTTGATTTGTTAATAAAACTCCGTAGATATTGATTTAAATGCATGTCATCGTGATTTCTTTCCTGTATCATTATCAAATTGAGGTATTATGTTAGGTGTCAAAAAAGAATACTAATAGTATTTATTTCATGTAGATTATCTCATACTTTATCATATATGCTATATGGTACGATTTTTAATTGCGTCAACTCTTATCGAGTTTTATATCGAGCCGGCACAAGCTAGTGATTATGATAAAATTTACAATATTATGCATCATTCTCAGTTTAGTTACTAACGTGATTGTTGATTAGGAGATGGCTATTTGATTTCCGGATCGTAATAAATATAATTTTACCATTAGACTGTTTTTTATTTGTTTATTCCAACGTGACTTCCTCGTTGGCAGTGGTCGCAATTGGGCTTCGGGTTCGGCTCGGGTTCGATTCCCGGGTCGGGCAAAGTATTACTGGGTTTTTAAAAATCTCAGTAGTAGCACCGAGTCTGGAAATGTGCCTGGTATACGGCAATAGGCTCACCCCCTATTACATGGGACTCATAACATAAATAGTGAAAAGTGGGTGTTACATTGTACAGTGGCATTATGTGCCTAAATGTGCACCTCTGCCTCGGGGATAAAAAGGCGTGATGTTATGTTATGTTATTCCATAGTGCAGGATTGGACTGTGGAGGTTTGGATATATCCCTACAGGACAATGACCCTTCCACTTGACAGATGACGATTGCCGTAGGTTAACTAAGACAAACAATAGAATACACTGGCAGTCTCTCTACAGCCAGTAGCAGTTCTAGGATATTCTGAATCCATGCTTTATTTTATATTTTCGTACAATTTATGGGATTTATATTTTTTAATGGGAGATTTATGATGCCTTCGAGATTATTCACAAAAAAAAACTGAACATTAAAAAGAACATGAAAACTTTTGTATTTATAACACAACATAAGTACAATTTAGTACTCGAATTTGTTACAATTCATGCGGTATGTATGTGTGTTAGTTAGAAGTTTCAGGACAATAGATAGGTTTTAATTTGTTTTTGTTTATAACTGACTTATAAACAAAAACAAATTAAAACCTATAGTTAGTTTACTATTGATATTATTACCTCCGGTCTATTAACTCGTCGAGTACCGGTTTTATAGACACAATTAAAGAACAATAGGTCGCGGTCACCGGTGACCGCTTGGTGTTTGACAGTTTAATAATTAGTTACTATTCAATGAATATTTTGTAATCATTCATACTTAACTAATGATTTTGATTATCTACTTAATTGTAGTTAAGGAACCAGATAATCATATTTGATATCTGAACAGGATATCAAACATAGGGCCATGAAACTATATTGGTAGTGTTTCTCATTAACCATTATTTACTTTCCTGTTTCTAATTCGGAATTTCATTACAGAAAGTGTAGTCCTTTATGGCAAACATTTCGTAAAATGCTCAAAATATCGTTGGAAAGAAAGTTGAAAAAAAAATTGTACATATTTTATTTCAATACAAAATTGTGAACACAAAACAGAGCAAATATAGTCTCTACTACAAACATTGTCCAAATAAATTCATTTCAATACAAATACGTATCAAATCCAACAGACAATCCAATACACGGCAAAATCAGTATGAACTACGCCGCCATGTTAATTTTCCAAACGATTATTTGTACTCCATACACAAACCAAAGGGCCTAGTGTGAGTTTATTTTTATGTTAACACTATCGAAATGTTTTGATTCTCCTCCTCCCCTGATTGGTTGATTAACTTGGATTAGCCAATCACAGGACGTGGTGACATTTCGTAAAATACAAATAGGTACTAGGCCCTCAGATAGATCGAGCGTACGGCGAGTCGCGTTTCACGCGCGCCTCAAGGAGCCATCAGGGCTGATGCCGATACGGAGCCGCGGAAGACTTAACAGGTTGCCGGAGCTCCGGCTCGAAGTGCAGGAGTAGGAACGAGGTGGTTTTTAGTCAGTAAGAGTCTGACACTCCCTCCCGCCTCACCTGGGCGGGAGAAGTCATTGGATGGAAAAGGCCCTCAGATAGGTACTACAATTTCATTATTAATACCATGGTCCATGGTACAGGATTAATCCATTTGTCCCATTATTAAATCATGATTGGTGGCTCAAAACATGTAATTAAATGGGCTATCCTTGTTGCGGTTTCTGATAGTGCGTTGGAGATAATTTAGGTCCAGTCTGTGGTCATGCTTGTGTCTAGGGGTTGGGGGCGTATCTAATGGTTTTTATGAGAGCAATTGTCTGGTTGTAATAATCGTGTTTAGTGCTTGTTTCTATTGTTTTGTGTATTTAAGTAATAAGAGTTTTGTAGAATGTTTCTTTAAACATATTACTTTGTTTTGATCAAAATGTTTTTATTTTTACTTTAAACTGTCAAACACCAAGCGGTCACCGGTGACCGCGACCCATTGTTCTTTAATTGTGTCTATAAAACCGGTACTCGACGAGTTAATGTCCTATGCTTCTGGAAAACTAAATGGGTTTTCACCTACTGATTATTTTGCATTCTACTACTTTAAATCGGTTTTTTACTTTTATCTCCTTACATGCGGATCTTTAAAGGATTATCGAGTATACACACCCACATTTTTGTCTCATTACCTACCTAAGTTGACAGCAATCAATAATGTATTGTTTTCGCCTATCTCTTTAACAATATCTAGAGATAATTACCTAATCAATAAACAGACGGGTGACCCCCGGCCCGATAGTGAATGTGTCAGCTTTATCTTATCGGTTCACTAATTCACAATAGTTTGCAACCTGTATTGTTGGCTGAATTAGGTTGGACTTGGGTTTTGCATGCTACTAAATTGTAACACCAGTAATGTTTTTTGGAGAAAATGTATATAGAAACCTAATAGTGGCAGAGAAAGTATTTTTTAAATAAGTAATGCTATGAATGTGTTTGTTTTGTTAAGTCAATGTTTATTTCTTTAGACTTTCCTGAATGACTTTTGTGGAAACAAATAGAAAAAAAATTGTTGTATAGTTTGGTGGTGACAATAATAAATGTTAAGTTTTCTTATGCCTTCTTAATGGGGCTATGGTAACAAATCCATAAGAGATTAACACTGATTGTAACAAATATGCTATGCTATTTTTGACATAACCAAAACATTTTTTATCAGTTAAGTAATTTCCAGACTGAAATGGAAATGTCGATAAAAAGTGTACGTGCAACTCGCGCGACATGTCAGCTGTCAAAACGCGATAGATAAAAATTTAAAATCAATATTGGTATGCATAGAGATTACAGTTTACGGCATTTTTTTTTCTAAAAGGAGTAAAAAGGTTTCTTCGTTGAGACATACGTTTACCACGTCCATAAGTTGTATTAATTTATTTCTTATGTAGCTTGGTTTTGAATACCACCTTAGTAATACTAATAGAACTAAGCAACAACGATATTGTGTAAAATTGTTATACAGCAATAGTTATTACATTACGGAAGAATAAAAAAAGCTAAGTTAAAATATTACAAAAATCAATAATTATATTTTGCGGTTTACTCACGTAATTATTTGACGAGGAACTCAACTAGTTTCAAGACATTTTAAAGGTTTTTATTCATGAGCAGCATTCCGCGACACGCAATGTGACGACTAGCTAGTAGCAGCGCGACGTTCAATACGTGAGTGAGCCGAAAAAATAATAATTACAAAAATGTTTCACCTTTTTCTGTCTTAAAATAATTTTCTTGAACAACAATAAATAAGTCTTATAATATCCAATTAATATAAGCATTTATTTCCCTTTGTTGCCCCATAACACATATTTAATTTAGCAGCTGGATAGATTATCAGAATGGAATTCATTATGTGAAGAAGATAATAAGCTATGATAGCCAATTCTGGCTGAATATCCATTAAAGGTGCAACTCTATGCACCTGCCCAGGAGACATAATGCATACTTTAATGAATAGGTCAATATAATAATGTCTGCAAATTATCATAAATTGTGTAAGATATTGTTTCCAATTGACATGATAGATTTTGTATAAGATGACTATTGATGATTTTAAGGGTGCGTCCATATCTGGCGAATGCGCAGCTTGCGAGCCGCTCGCGCGCTTGCATTTAAATTATTATTAACATGAACCTTTGAGTATGAGTTGAGCATTTGCTTCGCCACCAAAACTGCTTGCGAGCGACGCATTTGCTAGGTGTGGACGCACCCTAAGACTAATCGTTTATTGGAAGCAGAAATCACATTAAAAATAAGATTCAATTTTTAACTGGCATTAGTAAATGAGTAATCATAAATACTATCGTAATATCTTATTATTATTAACATATATTTATTTAAAATTCTCTATAAATTACATTTCTAAATACTACTTACAACATAAAAAAAAATATTTAAAAATATAAAAAATTAAAAAATAAAAAAAATATTATTATTATTATTTTCAGCCATGATCGTCCCACTGCAGGGCAAAGGCCTCTCTACCCTCCTTCCACTCCTCTCTATGTAAAGCTTTTAATAATATCGTAATATCTTATCTAAGAAAATGTATTCACCTCAGAATTAAATTAATCTACTTCTACAGACAAAATCCAAATGCAAATTGGATAACAAACAACGCAACTAGAACGAACAATTCTCTACAAATGAAGTTGACGTCTAAACCTTGAGAGCTAATATAACTCTAGTGGAACCACCCTTTCGGAGTTCCTACTAACTACAGACTACGGTAACATGTGGTATTAATCGATTCAGAGCTTCCAATATGTATTATATAGATATGGAGGTATTTAATCGACGTCCTCTGCCGGTAGTTAAACTTTCATATGGTAGATAGGTACTGTCCATTGCGTGGTCCAAGAATGGATACGTTAACTATAATTATTTATTTATTAGATAAAGTAGGTTTTTAGTGGACTAAATATATGATATTGACGTTTTAATAAAAATTACATTTCCTTATAAAAAAATAAGGCTTTTGCGAGAGGATTTGCGTCAAGTTTTTGTTAATGTAGTCAAAACAATAAAAAATAAAATTACTCCAAACGGTTACACTCTATATAACTTCGTGGTTCTGAAAATTTCACGATCGAAAATCCAATAATAGCGTATCCCACTCAGAGATTAAACCTGACATCTTAAGTCTTGCAATCTGACATTCTACTCTACCAGCAATGCAGTTGGAAATAGCTGCTGTAATAAATATTATTAACTTCATCTTGGATTACTTTTAAGCCTGGGGTTTCGTGAGAGTAGTATTTAGAATTTCTATCGAGGCTTTTGTCTTGAAAATTGGATTAAATACTGGTCTTTGTTAGAGCTCCTGTATCTCCTAAGCAATAACAGAAGTACACACTTCTGTTTACGATTCATGTCACGACCTAGTTTTCCATTTAAAATACGTTTAATACGGTTGACAGTCGTCAAAGAAATGATCACCCTGGGAGACGCCTTGTCGCACGAAATCGCATCGCAGCAATTCGCATCGTAATTTTTGCGTTGCGAATTCGCATCGCAGTTTGGTGTACGAGCCCTTAATCTGTGACAAGGAAGCTATCCAATGGCTTTTCTAAACAAATAAGCAGATATTATTAGAAACTTAACAGAAAATCTTGTATTTAACAAAACAATGTTTGATTGTACAGGATTTAATGCAACGTCAAATAAGTTAAAATGACTTTGGGAAAGTCCATTCTTATAAACAATGCAGTCTCGGCTTGGGCCGGATTTCCCAAACGAAGGTTTTATCTATTAAACAAATATTTGTTACTATCAAACCTGTTCGTAAGATAAGTATACAGCGTATCTTCAATATCTATATACTGCCAAGTTTCGCATCGTTCGATGACATAGCGATCATTGTAATGTGGTTGCAAATCCATATCTGTTGTTAGGTTGTTACCAAAACCATCAGATCGCAGTAAACAGTTTCGCTGGGGGAGGTTAATTAAATTTCAGACCGTCTAGTATTTCAGCAATGTCCGAGGGCGTATGAGACATGTGTGTAATGCATAGATGCTTATGTATGTGTAGGTGGTGTGTTTTGTTTTGATGTCAGATGAAAATTATTTTGTAAGCTTTATTATACAGCGTATGAATCCTGTGCCTTTAGCCAAACGCCACTTTAGCGCTTGTCTACAGAGAGAGTAGAAAACTAAATGTATGGAGATGACACTGACAAGTGTAAAAATTTACGGCAATTCCATATAATTTGGTTTTCTATTCTACATGTAGACAAGCGCTAAATGGCATTTGGCTACAGCTGCTGGCTATTAATAACTAATAGTATATTTTTAAGCGTTGAAATTAAATGTTTTTGTGTAAGTGTTCTTAGGATTATAGGATTGTTCCTACAAAGTAAATTTTGTACAAATTTCGAATACTGCTGCCATTTTGACACCTGTCGTGACACGCGAATAGTGAAGGAAAACACTTTATATACAACGTAAAATAATTGGAAAATGATTTTGGATTTTTATTACATGGGATTTAAAATCACACACACTCACACACCTACTCACTTTTCTTTTCTTATGGTGTTAATAACTATTAGAATAGTCCTAAGGAAATCGCCGTATTTTGACAGCCGCGACACAGGCTGTGCCTAGTGCGGTTGTCATTGTATACTGGATTAACATGTATGCTTTGGGCTGGTAATAAAAAAATATATAAATTTTATTTTATTATTTTAAATACCTGCTTTATTTATGTAGTGCATTTGATTCCGAAAAAATTTTAAAAAGTTGTAAAATATTTGATAGTTATAATAGTATCGGACATAATAAGCCATAATTTAGTTGTTATCGAATAATTATAATACACATTATAATGCTGCTCATTTCCGATTTACGAGTACTTTATCAAATAAATTAACATTTCGTCCAGGTGGGTGTGAGTAATCGTGTTTTTTTAGTATTTATCTTTATTTATATATCTTTAGATCGATATAAAAAAGATGGATTAAATTGTAATGAGAAAATGCAGTAATATCATAGTATTATTCAAGTAATATCTACAAAATAATTTATTGAAGGTCGATTGACGTCCGTATTTTTCGCTGATAGTGACGTGGAAGTTTTTTGGAGTAGGTATTATTTATTTATTTTATACTTTATTGCACACACATAAACATTAGTATGCATTGTAATAGAAATTTGAGTACAATGGGTGGTCTTATCACACGCGGTGATTTCTTCCAGACTACCATTGATGAATTTTTTTTTAATAAATTTGGGAATGTGTGATTGGTAGGTATAGGTAGATACAAATATGTAGTACTGTTATCGTTCCAGGCTATCTCTTAAGGCTTATGCATAAACCATCATAATCGGATCACAGTCCTATCAAGCATCATAATTAATACAATAGAACAGATAGGTTCTATGTCTCATGTTCCGGCCTAAGAACAGATCAATATCGTGTACAAATAGACAGATTTCTTAACAGATTTTCAACTCTATCATCTTGATTTAAAGCTGAAATTCCAATGGGAAAATTCAATATTTTCGGGATAACTTGAAGTGCTGTGTGTGCGTAACTCAGGTGGCGTTCTGGTCAATGGAGACAAATCCTTTGTAACGGGTTCCGTGAGCATGACTTACGGTGTATCTCGGATTATAGAGGGGCCGTTTATCGTGATGTATGCATTGTTCTGTATTTATGAGAGCCTGGTAGGATGTGTGAAAGTATTGGTATGATGAATTTAATGTGAGAGTTTTATTTGATACTAGCTTTTACCCGCGGCTTCACTCGCGTCACAAAAGGATAAAAAGTAGCCTATGTGACATATACCAATACACACAGCGCCATCTATACCAATACTTTTGTTTTCCCTCGGGAATATCAATTTTTCCGGGATAAAAGTACCCTATTATTTAATCCAGACTTCTAACTTTACGTCTGCAAAAAATCAAAGCAATCGGTTTAGTAGTACGGCGTGAAAGTGGAACAAACAAACAAACTCACTTTCCGATTTATAATATTATAGTAAGGATGTAACATAATTATAGACAAATGTAAGAAGAGTTTCCTACTGTATAAAGGCTTATACTTTTTTTTTAAACGTCATCCAATGACTTTTCCCGCCTTAGGTGAGACGAGAGGGAGTGTCAGACTTACAGACTAAACACCGCCCTGTTCTTGCACCTGCTTTTTGAATCGGAACCCGGCCACCCGTTAAGACTTAAGTCCTACGCGGCTTCGCATCGGGTTAGTCTTACTGGGCCATCTGTAGTGGTGTGATGCATCTATGAGGCGCAAAATGCTTAAATTTAGAAATCCGAATAATGACATTGGTACAATGATTTTCTATTTTCTTTTATGCTGTTTAGAAATGCTACACCAAGATATCGTTGTATCAATCGAAAATCTTCGCTTATAACTCTGATGACTTTTAAGATAGACAAGCAAACGTTGAAAATTACAATGCATACTTTAGCACTTAATTAACTCGTTCACCAAAATTACAATTCAGAATAGTTCCGACAGAATAACACTATCGCAACTGTCCTTTCTCAATAGTCTTCTCTGGAGAAGTGGAGAGAGAAAGGCTAGGCCGGCCTTTATCATTAAAATTCATCCCGAAATCGTCCAACGGTTTCAAGTTTATACCAATGACCCTCCATTATCAATGTAGATTCGTTTTGGATCAGAAACTTGACGTAGTTAATATTCATGAGGGCTAATCTTTATCGTTCATTTCGCACCATTAAACCTACGAATTCAGAGGTTAATAAATCAGGGTGCTTATGATGGGACTGCAATGTACGTGAATGTTTGTATTATGCTTTATTGTTTTGCAATAAGGTTCATTTTTGTACTTGTATACAGTTAAATGGTTAAACGAATGAGTAGTCTGGACTATTGTTATTGAATATTCTACACTTTATTGTATCTTTATAATGTTGTTGATTCAAGTGTAGGTTATTAAAGGTAAATTTGTTTGGTTAACAAAATGAAGAAGCGAAGAAGAGCGCTGACTTTTGGTATAAAATGACTTTTTAATTGTTGCTTAGGTGTGAGTACCTATTATTAGAGTGTGTGTTACGTTATAGTATTTGTAGTTAAAAGGTAGTCGGTGAGTTTTAATACACTTAAAAATAATTTGAATGGTAGAAAATAGAAAAAGTCTTTATTTCAAACGCAAAAAGGTATGACACATACAGTTTATAAATACCAATGACTACATTATTCATGTCCCAAGTCTGTGGCGAAATAAGATCAGTTCAGCATGTGCAAGACGGGGCATTGCACTGGTGTTCTACAGGCCCCTTAAGAGACTCGCGACGAACAAGCCACCAATCGGACAACAATTAGCAAATAAACTTTTCAGGAACATTACAACATTAACTTATCGTGTTTCTAAACGCGGATGCACGCGAGACACAGTGCATTTTCTATTGTGTCTAATATATCAGCGATTAATAGTCAAAGAAATCTCAGTAGTAACACGGAGTCTGGAAGTGTGCCTGGTATATGGCAACAGGCTCACCCCCTATTACATGTCGCGGAGAACCTAATGGGTAACCGGGGCTCCGGCTCGACGTGCAGAAGAAGGAACGGGGTGGTTTTTAGTCAGTAAGAGTCTGATACTCCCTCCCGCCTCACCCAGGCGGGAGCAGCCATTCGATGATTTTCCTCACTTAAAAAAAATTGTCATATAAAAGAAAAAAGTAGCTACTATCAATACTATTTACTTACAATATGAACGACTAGTACATGTTACAAAAGAAAGCAGGTGTAATACACCCATTACCTGTGTCCACAACACGTAACCAGTACTGTATAAATAAACATGTTTACTCAACTACCGATTTGGCTCAAACATTCTGTCGACATGTTCAACCCATGATTACAGGTTAAAATAACAGGTTTTGAGGACTTTCACCGCCATGTTAAACAAGCCTTCAATGCTGATCAATATTGTATTGGCAGAAAACCACGGATCTTACATTCTTGTGACATTACACATGGACTATCATTTTTGTTCTTTTGTAATGTAGGATTCCAAGGCCGAAATTAGTTTGAGATTTCGGAACACTAACAATGGAAGTTTTGGAAGTAACGCTTCATGATAATTTCTGTTGTATTCAGACTAAAGAAAAAATAAAAGGCTGCTAGTTATGTACATACATACACAACGCGGTTTTATTAATTAACTAGCTGTTACCCGCGACTTTGTTCGCGTGAAATTATTTTATTTCTTGTTTATTTATACTTTTTGACGCAACAACGTGTTGATTGGCGAGCTAGTATGAAACAGAACGTTTATTGTCTACTCAAGATGGCGGCTGCAGTTCGTCTGTCAGTTTCATTAAAATAAATTAATAAAACGAAATAATCTCCGCAATACGAATGTTGCGGATATGTTTTGTTATTTAGGTAAAGTTTCGATCGAGTCTACCATACCCCTTGACGAAATTATCAATACAGATAACGAGATCAATTATGTGTAATTCAGTAGAAAATTTAAAATATTTCGAAGATATCTTACGTATTTACTACATAAACATCTAAATTTGCTTGATCCCATAACATCCGAATAATGAACGGCACGAGTTTCAAAAACAGATCGCGGTTAGAAATCTCGTTGCACTCAGACACCCCTAACCGCAGGTTTTGGTACTGCCAACGACCAGCCGTCCCTGACATTTTGGAATTGAAAGAAAATTTTAACATATCTACAGCATGTTTTAAACTTCCATTGGGACATTAAATCATGTTTTTTATTTTATTTGAAAGCATTTAATATCTGGTTATTTTTAAAAAGGATTACTTATTTTTTCTTGTAATTTTTAAGGTTTAGGACTTTTTGTGTATTTTCTGTGTTTGAATCTTCTGGATTTCTGTAACATTGCATTAGATACTCTAGAACTACATACATCATTTTCTTATATCCTTGTGATTTTTATTATTTTGTCATGGTTCAGTGCCAAAATTCCTTTGGTTCAAAAAATCGGTCGTGTAGTTAAGCCGCATGACTGGTCTTCATTTTCAATAACACCAAATTATCAGTTTCGCACTACGAGGGACACGGCTTAGTTACTGTATTAGTTCATACGTATATAAATGTGCATAGATGGCGCTGACCACCCACCTGGTATAATGTGGCAATGGCCAATTATTATGTGTCTACAGACGACGGGTGGAATTAGGTATATTGAATCATGGGTATCCTATAGCAGGTATTGGGTTGTTTAATGAAATATTGTTACCGATAGTCGTGATAACGGATTAGTGTGAGTCCAGTTTCGTGCTCGTTATTATCCATAGGAACTTTGAAATGAGCAGATAGCACTATCAAGTGATCTAGTGAAGCACAGATACTTTGGTATTTTGTTTCAAATAGTCTAGTGTCTTTTTTTAGTCTCAATAAATAGATTTGACTTTATTTAGAGTAGTTATAAATTAGGCAATCTCTTGTAAGCTACTCTTGTAAGAAAACCTAGTACGTTAATTATAAAACGAATGTTAAAAAAATGTATACTTACTGTTTTAAACTTTGTTGCGGAGAACCTAACGGGTTACCGGGGCTTTTTAGTCAGTAAGAGTCTGACACTCCCTCCCGCCTCACCCAGGCGGGAGCAGTCATTCGATGATATTCCCCCCATAAAAAAAACTGTTTTGAACTTTCGTTTGCAGAATTTTCTTAGTAAAGTCTACAAGTGAAACACCTGTATATAATAGTACCTAACCAGTTTAAGACCTTCAGCAAAGCATGATTCATACTTTCTCCTTACCGTACTAGCAGCAGCTCATTAAAATTTCCTCTCCTTAAAAGCAACTTCCCTTTCAAGTCAACGCGTCACGGCGCTGTGGACAGTTGATAAAATAATTAGCTATTAGCTGGGGCAATGTCTCCCTTTGTCGCTGATAATTTTATCTATTCGCTCTACTGAGTCGTGACTCATAATAATCTGATTTGAGGGGACCCTTACAACTGATTTTTACCTCCAACTTTCAACGTTTCCCCACAGTTTTAAGGAGTTACTTTGATTACTCATAGTGTATTATGTAAATTGATTAGGTATTATCTACTGCTACTTATTTAGTGAAATAAGTGTGATAGATAATATAATTATAGTACTTAGTAAAGTTGATTATGTGTTTGTTTCATAATTTAAGATGATTATATGATTATGAACGGTATTTTAAGACAACGAAGTATTCTTTTTAGCATTAGTTTTGGATTTCTCTTTTAAAATTTTCTTAAAGGTGAAGCTACGTTATTGGTAAAGTATCGACATATCAGGCGGCATAGCCAGACGTTCAATATCTCTGTCATCCAGTCTGCATAACTCAATAACATAACTATGCGCTTTACCATAATGTCGACGAGCTATAAGGGGGTGTACACATTCATGAAAACAACGATCAACTTCACAAATGAACGAACAACACACGATCGAGCATAAGAATGTGCACACACCTTAACAAAATATCATTATCTTATGAATATTTCAAAGAGAATTTTTAGATTAAAAATACTTTATAAATGTTCAAGAGTCTACAATATTCGATTTCATTAAGTACTCAACAAATATTTACTTGAAATCTGTAGTAGAGCGAAGCGAATTTTAAGCGAGTATTACTTTCTTCGAAATGAAGGTAAAGTAAATTAGCGAAAAGTCAGTTCTATTATTTTTGTATTAAATTCAATTTCGTTCGTTGCGGTACATTTAATAACAGACCGACATTCATATTTCGAACTATCCGAAGAAATTGTGGAAAATTGTAAATCGTTCTTTAATAAAAGTTTGAGAGAGAATACGAATGTATTATGAAGAAATACTGTTAACTGCTAAAGTTGGCGTTTCGCAACGTTATAATTAATCGCTACAGACGGTTTCATTTCGGGGCAAAACAAAAAGATAATTGCGCCCAATTAATTTCGACTCCTTGCAAATGAGGGTGAGGTCCTTTTATGTCCCCTCTACGCTTTTATTGGTTCCAAGCGATATTTAGTTTGGCCGATTTGTTTGTTTTACGTTTTCAGTCTGTACATAATGAATTTTCTTTAGCCAACGGTTTCTGGCCGCCCGTTACAGTGGATCTAAATGGATGTTTTAACAAATTTAAGGATTCTATTATACGTTTACCTACCTCTACATGTGTGTGTGGAATTCTTTTGTTCTCTGGTATGTGTTGCGGTTAGGAACCAATTAATGTTCGTAGGGTTCATGTAGAATTATAGGTATTATGTTGGAACTGGTCGGAATACCTTTTATTAGTTAAAGGTACTATAAGAATAGATCATAAAATTTCCCTTTAAATTCTTCTGCCTTTTGCAGTATTTATTAGAGTTTGAGCTGAATAATTGTTTTGTGCGCCTATAATCAGCATCTGAAATTGCCTAGTCGTAGGAATATCCTATTTATTATGCATAGATATAAGAGCATAGATTTAGGTACATACAAATACAGATAAAGCTACAAGCAACCTAACGTTTGTTCGTATATTACATAACATCCCAACAACACAACGGACAGAAGTAATTCCTAATGCAAAGATAAGATCGCTCTAAAACATTTTGTTTTTATGATCACACTGGTGCGAGATAAGCAATTATTTTGACAATGATAACTTATCTATTGCACAATTAATTTAGTTGGCTAGAGGTCGGTTTGACGCAAAGACAACATGTCTCGTGTTCATGCCGCGGTCTATCTTATACACAAACGTGACAAATCTTTGACGTCAATTTAACATTAGGAGAGTACATTTGTCATCACACGTAATCATTATGTGGGTATCATAGGGGCAACCTAAAGGACGACACAGATATGCAGTCTTCTAGTCTGCTCTGCTGCTTGGTCTAAGTCATCGAACTTAGACCAGGCAGCAACATTAAATCATCTTTTAAGATACATTCTTTAACCTATTTGCCAGATCGTGGAGAATATGGCAAACTCTCCTATGCAGAAAAGATTGATAGCCAAGTAATGGACTGTATCCATGGGGTATTGTTGTCAACGGCTCTCAGGACAAACAGCACCAAAACCACCATAAAAGGGGCTGGTCAAAAAAATTCAGCCCTCTTTTCAATATTTAGAACTTCTTAGTTAGATACTAATAGATCATAATAGTATAATAACATTAGTATTCGAAACATTACGTGGATACTACAATGTCTGAACCGCTTTTAAAATAAAAAAATAAAATCAGAGAGCATAATGAGAATAATTAGTCGTGTTTGTATGTCTCATCACAGATATCTTTTACTGTGTCAAGTAGTAATTTGTGGATGTCAACATCGTATGTTTTTGTTAAAATATTTATCTAACTCGGATATCATAATACAATGTCTTGTGTAAAGATCTCGTGAATTTTTTACTCAAACTTTGCTTGATTAAATACACACAATATAATAACTTTACTAACATGTCGTGGTGACCCGCTTCTCATGCATGAAGGTGCAGGATCGAAACCTACCAACGACATGTACCAATGTGGCTTTTTCCACGTAATATGTACTTTCTAAGATTATTTAGACACCACTGATAAACGGCGAAGGAAACCTGGACTTAGTTATAATTTCTAATTATTAGTTTGAAATAGCCAACCCGCAATGAGCAAGCGTGGTGAATAATGTTCAAATCTTCTCCGTGTGAGAAGAGGCTTTGCTCAGCAGTGGGCATTTATAGGCTGTTGATGAATAACTTTACTAAAATAAAAATATATTCATTAATTCTGGCTGATGAGTATGAATAACGTAACATAACAGCATGAACTCATAATACGAGATGCATATTGCACATACCTACATGTTTAGTACATACATGATGCCACGGTCTCGCAGAAAATCGACGTAAAACAACGCTTGCGTTGTTTTATGTCGTCAATCCAATCTACACAATCCCTGAATTTGCATCAATCCTCAAATTCCTATTCTCCAAAAGCCGGTGACGCACTTGTACCGTTTCTGGTGTTTCAGGTGTCCATGGACGGTGCCAATTGCTTACCATCAGGTGATCCGTCTGCTCGTTAAAATACACTTTTAGTCCATTTATAGATCAATACTGGTCATAATTTTAATAGTAATGCCACTCATGAACTGACCTGACTTAAGTTAGGTATCCTACGGCGGCGTCATAGAAGACAATTGGCGATTGTTTTAATACACAACCATTTTTTTAACCGTGTGGTTACTGGACTGAATTGTTTATTACTTAAATATATTTTTAAATCTCTTAGTAGGTAACTAAAGACGTATCACTAGGTGGTTATATCAGTCACTAGGCACCAGATTATAATTTATAGCCACACAAAGTCTTAACAGCATGGATAAGAAAATAATGATCTCATAAAAATATAACAATGAATAGCACATTTTGTACAAAAACAGCAATATCATATTTTTAGCCATTATCTTGATAATGTTAGGTATTTTTTTTTAAATTGATGGACAACGATTATTTTGTTGCTATATGGTCATATCTTCTCATAAGCTTTTTATCATGGGTTTTGTTTAACGGATTTCGTTTCGATAAATGTGATCATATTATGATCTCTAGGCATAATAACGTGGTACTATAAAATGGTACTAAATATAATTGTTTATTTTTTTATTGTAAGTTCTCTAAGTTCCTCCTCCATCTTTCTGGATGTTGACTTCAGAAGGATGAAATGAGATTGAATGTAGAATGTAAATTGTTGGTGAAATATTTTTCTCTCACCTCATTCTAACATAAAAAAGTTAGGTTCAATTTAAATAAAATATATACTAAATAGCGGTATAATAAATGTTTTTCGAACTAGCCCAATTTTCATTACGATATAAAGTTTCTGATTTAAAAGTATAACCAGCTCTTCTTTGGAAATTAGATACAACAAAAACAGACTCTGTTATCTTTTACTTACATTTCAATTTTCATTGTTTCAGGCTGCTCTCTGCGCTGATTATAGCGTACCAGTGGATTGTGTAGCAGCAGGACCAGCGCCTCGTCCCAGTTCCTTCCACGAGATCTCCGCACCCAAAGTAAGTTTGAACCTTATTAACTGTCGTTCTAAGGACTAGTTTAGCATAGCATCCCATAATAGAAGATAGTGGCGAAACCGAAGAAATAGCAAAATTAACTAAAATCGCGGGTTACTCACGTGAATATACTGAGAAAGGCTCTATTAGTTTCGAACCACAGAGGGGTTCTTCCTCATGGGTAGTGTGCGCGGGGCATCCAGTGAGATGCGCGACATCGCCGCGAACAATAAATGAATAAATATAGGTAATTGAACCATTGTACCTCATTTTTAACGAGGATTAGCAGTTAATCTTGATCTAAGGGTGTTGCATATTTATTTATATAAATCTTCATTCGTCAACAGCCTATAAATGCCCACTGTTAAGCAAAACCCCTTCTCACACGGAGAAGGTTTAATCATAAAAATAAATAAATAAGTATTAACGTTGTGTCATAAGATAAATACAACTATGATCATAATCAAACACATAAAACCTTTTTGTTGATGCAATAAGTGACATACATCATCAAGTACCATTGATGACTAATGAACGTACCATTAAAGTGCGAATTGGCTTGATAAACATTAGCTCAAGTACTTACTCAAATTATCACTTCCAATGACTGATGACTGGAGATGCTATCAATAAAATGCTTAGAACGGATTAAAAGATAGTTACAGCTAGATTTTATTAAGTACTTAATTATGTATTTCGAGTTTTGTATTTGTTATGTCACTAGAAATAGGTATAGGGCCTATTGTATTTTTGTGGTGTTTTGAAAGGGTTGTAAGAAAACGAAAATGTATAATAATATTAACATCGTTTTTCTCCAATATCAGACTTATCTGATAGTTTCATGTCGGGCTGCCTTTTAAAGACATAATAAAATGTAAAAGAACATCAGAAGTTGTAAACCACACTTAGATCTTCAGTATCGGTGTACAGCGTATTAATCTGTCAAACACCAAGCGGTCACCGGTGACCGCGACCTATTGTTCTTTAATTGTGTCTATAAAACCGGTACTCGACGAGTTAAACCGAAATCGGTCAACATGACAAGAATCAAATGATTATCTTGTATTGCATTTAAGGTGCTTGTCATGTTCACCGATTTAGGTATAATACGGTGTACAGTGATTTTGAAAATCGACATGTGTTCGTCAATTTTTGATACTGACAGTATCTTTGTTAGAAACAAAATGCTGGTTGTTTTTATAAATGATCAATATACGGATACGCTATACCTAATTCTGTAATAAGCATCCATTTTTTTATTTCAGACTTATAAACATAATCTACCACTCTAAAGATAGGTAACCAGGTGGTGACACTATTTGTTAAGATTACTAAGAAATTATTATATTGTTTTATTAGTAGATTCATTGATAATGCATTGTCAATGATTGATGATTTCATACCCGTGGAAAATAAAACACTTAAATATGGACGCCGCGCCGTTTATTAAGTCTTCAAAGCAATTTATTAATCAACTTTATAACCTTTATAACAAAGTTGAAAATATGTTGTGCACACAAGTATCACACTAATATTATTAATGTGAAAGTTTATTTGTTTAGATGATTGGACGTGTGTTCGTCAATCAAGCTGAAACTACTGAAAAGGTTTTGATGAAATTTGGTATACAGGCAGGGTATGGGCAGACTTAGGTGATAGGATAATTCGTGGGTTAAGAACTAGAGAAGCGTAAGGGCAAAATGACAACTTTTCAGGAGAGCCGAAAAACAACTCAAATTTACCTACCGTAATCTTATAGCTCTTTTATAGCAAAATCTATAGGAGTTAGAGATTTGATTTTTACGAAAAATAAAGCTTTATTTATCGGCTACAGAATAATGTAACTTTTTGGTCAATTAAAAAACGGGGTCATTTTAATAAAACACAATTTTCAAAAATTGGTTGACATACGTCATTTTGGCTGTAATATAAATTCAATAATGTATGGAATGCAACAGAACTTCCGATAAAATGGCTTTAAAATAATAACATAAATCTAATAAAATTAATAATTCATCGTGGATTCCTTTAAAATTTAATCGATAAATAATTCTTGTATAAACTACGTTTAAAAAACCGACTTTAACCCCCTCTATTTTTGCAGTCAATTAGGTAATATAACTCTAACCTTCTCCGAAGTGTCACTTTTCTGAAAATTGGTTTAGCCAATCGCAAGATAGTCGCGCACAAACATACATACATATTACATATACAAGGTAAACTGAGAACTTCCTTCTTTTTTTGAAGTCGGTTAAAAATAATAATTCAAATTCAAATCATTTATTGTGAATATACCTCTAGGTCAAGTGTAGATGTTATAGTAGTTACTATAAAATAATTTGAGCAGCAACATTCTTCATTTAGCATGCCATTATTCGTGGTCGACCTGCAAGTGGCTGTAAAAATTATGATATTATGTTGAAGGAACATCTCCAGATCGACACCGCTCTAGCACATCGTTGTACTTACTTAATTGCTAATATAGATACTGGACCACTGTAAGCTTATATACAGGCAGCCTTCGTTTATAAAATTATTAATTTTTTTGAAAGATGTGGTAGGAATAAGACAAATAGCTTGCAAGTTATATTCAGCGGAATAAATTTCATCATCCAGAACAAGTTTCATAGCCTCATGTCTATCTCTTCTCGCTTTTTTATGGAATATTAGGCAAACTAGCAGACGGATCACCTAATGGTAAGCGATCAGCGCCGCCCATGGACACCTGCAATACCAGAGGAGTCACGGGCTTGAACTTTTCCCTTTAAATGAGCTTCTTGTTCCCTTTTTTTAGCTTATTTCTCTTCATCATTCATATTATCATATGCAAACCATTCATCGCACATCAGATATGTCCGTAGCTTATGTAAGCCAATATTTAAATCTTTTTATAGAATATCCCGATACATGTTTATTTTAACAGGTTCTACCTCATCTTCATCTTCCTTGCACTTATGAACATTATCGTTCATAAATCTTCGTGACAATAAGGTCTTGGTCAAGGTACTCTTTTTTGGTATCTTTTCTAATGTGCTGGTATGCGCGGAAAAGAACTAATGTGGTCTTTGTCGTACTGTCTAGCACTTTCCGGAGTTTCATTGTTTCATGACTGCACGGTTGGTGCGGTGTGGTTGGGCAACCGGCTGCCGTGCAACGTGTCGCGGGTTCGATTCCCGCACGGAACAACACTTTGTGTGATCCACAAATTGTTGTTTCGGTTTTGGGTGTCGTTGGGTACATACAATGTATATAAACTTGTGTGTTTGTAAACGCACCCACGACACAGGAGAAAATCCTATCGTGGGGCAATGTTTAAAAAAAAAAAAATTGTGTGAACCAGAACCAGCCGCCCCCTGTATCTTAACGTAAAGTTTTTAGGGTCAAAATAACGTACAGTAGTATTAGACGCGAAAGTAAATTAGACCAGAACCGATTTATTACGTGCTAAAGAAACGTATATAGCTTTTACGTTATTATTGACATAAAAACTGCTTGTATTATTTTAATTATTTTAATTATTACATAATCAAACTGTCTGTGATAATAACGCATGACAATATACGTTATTTGCGCGATTATATTAACGCCATATTTAGTGTCCTATTCGCTCTGTAAGTCGAGTTACGATTGTTATGCTCGTAATTTTTTTGACAAAATTGTGTCAAGATTATTGTAAGTAGAAACACTTCATTTTGGCAATAAACAAATAACTTTTTTTTCTATACGTTATTGTTGTACTAAGCAATCTACTCACTACATCGTTCCAGTTTTTTGGCACATAAAAATATAGGAATTAAAAAACTGAATGGCGAAAAAAATTTTTTTTTGAATTTTTGCCCTTACGCTACTTTAGTTCTTAACCCACGAATTTATCTCGATTAAATCCTTCCATGGGATAAAATAGGAATCATATTTCACACGGAAGAATTCGCGGGTAATAGGTAGTATGAAATATGGATGCATTATCTTGAAAATTTCATCACCAAAGTATATCTAAAGATTACCGCGTTCGGCTTATGATATAACATAATTCGTAATCTCCAAAAATTACAAGAAATTTTTGATAAAACCGTGTCTCTGCGTAAATTGTAGATGATCTACTTCGTTATCTGACACGGTTAACGATATTCTATTATGGTGATTCATCAAAATCATTTTCAGAATCCATTTTTGTGATATTTTGCAATCTCTGTCGAGAACGACTGTCCGACTGCAAAAAGCTCTTAAAATATCGAACTTATATTCTTAAATCGGTTGCTGAACAAAACCTGTGTAAATTAAAGTTGTTTAAATTGATTGCGAAAATGTCCACCCCCCCCCCCCCTTCCCCAATCACTGAATCCTTAACAATCCTCAAATTCCTAATCCCCAAAAGGCCGGTAACGTATTTGTAACGCCTCTGGTATTCCAGGTATCCATGGGCGACGTCGATTGCTTACCATCAGATGATCCGTCTGCTCGTTTACTGGCTTATCCCATAAAAAAATAAGAAAGGCAATACATTCGCTTATGACTTACAAAGTCCATTTTGCTTCAATAGTGTTAGTAGTCTTCCTTATTAATACTAAATAAATATCAACAACTAACATTAGGTACATTTTTTGTCAGGTCTGTACAGGTAAAATCATTTCATAAAAGCTACAAGAAATTCTGCAATTCATCCACTTAATACGTACCCATGATGTGAGCTTAAACAAACACGGATATCAAAAGTAGATAAAGATAATGCTATGTTCCCATTGATCGGTGGATAACTCTGTGCAAACAGAAAGATCATTATTATTTTTGGTAAAGGCTTTGGCCTTTGAGTGCACTTGCACTGAGCTATCATATCTAATCTGAAAGTGCTTCATAACTTCCATTCAGTAATCAGAAAAAAGATGGGTAAGTGTGAGCCTTATCCAATGCTGAGTTCCTTAGCACTTTTAACCAATTGTTAACACTAATGCTTTTGAATTTGTATTTCTCTTCTGCGTCCGGTTCTAAATCGATCAGACTTTAAAATGTGTTTCCTGTTTGAGGTTCCACTTCTAATTAAATTTGTACATTTATTAATTCTCAATTTACAACAAAATTAAAGAAAAACATTTTAAAATACAAATTGTTCTTGATTGATTTAATATCTTTTCTGTAAGGGTCACCCTACAGTACGAAGTACTAGGGCGGTACGAAATACAGAGGGTTCGAAGTTACGAAGGAACCCTATCTGTCCATACATGTTATTGGCAATTTTGTGTTGTATCATGGTATAGGTATGACGCATCCTATGCGGGACTTTATCACACTTGAATCATAGTTATTATTTTATCAAACCGATAAAATACTTTTAAAGTTCTGCAGTGGTCTACATAATATTATTATCGTATTTTATTATTATTACATTTTGTAGTCACATGATATTAGATATTTTGTTAAGGAATTAGTTTGGTATACGACTTTTGATCGATAGATTATCTAATGATCTTTGCACCTCCGTATTTTAGATCAAATACTAATAATCCTGTTGATAAAATCTCTATTTGTAAAAAACAGACAACAATGTTTGTTGTTGTCTTATAGGCACTCTTTCTTATCTCTATTATTTTCCGTTCACTGATATTTATCAGTGCCTCTATCTAGAGGCATCTCTAATAGCTCGTAAAAGGTTACCGGGGCTCCGGCTCGAAGTGCAGGAGTAGAAAATGGGTGGTCTTTAGTCAGTAAGAGTCTGACACTCCCTGCAGCCTCACCCAGGCAGGAGAACTAATTTAATGATTTTCTTCCCTTAAAAAAAATATCAGCTCTTAACTGAACTTGATCTTCAGCTCTTCATATACAGTTACAAAATTAATATAAAACTTTGAACTTTCAAAACTACAAAGAATTTATTCCTAGATTAATTTCAACACGGCCTTTAAAGGCGAATAATTTGTACAATCCAGTTTTACTACTTCTTGAAAGATAAAAGTACCCTTTAACATTTTATTATCCTGTTTCGGATTACAGTTTAATCATTTTGTAAGATTACCTTTTGTAATTAAAATTCAAGAAGCTTTGATTAACGTTAGTAGATAGGTAGGTAATTCTTAAACGTTTGATGTGTGATTTTTATTAGTGACGTCAGTGATCATTGTAACTGATTTTCATAGATTGAAGAAAGGTTCACATTATGGCTGATTTCCTTTAAAGTTTTGTGTGGAAAACGAATTTACGCCAGTGTCCAAAATTCTTTGGTAATAGAATATTTCAAATAACTACTTTAAGTATGAATAACTTAACTGTGAAGTTAATAATAATTTCGAAATGCAAACTCAATAGCACTTTACCTGAGTTAAAGCCTTAGCAGTTGCACCTGCAACCACTCAACCATCGATGCATTCTCATTATTTATAACTCAGTAAAAGTACTCAAGCCTGCAACAAATCCAACCTCACTTGTTGAAGTGATCTCATCGGATGAAGGAGCCATAAAATGTTGATGGCGAATATAAAATTCTTATAAAGACTCATACTTTCTCTGCTATTTATATTACACGACTAAAATAAGTGTTCGTGTTGTTTTCTTTGACATTGAACTTGCGGAGTCACCTTTTTATTTCGGTGTTTAATCGTGTTTTGGTGCGAGGAATAGAGTCGGCCTTGGAATACCCCTGTGTTAATTTGAGTCTGATGAATCAGTGGTAATAGAAATAGCAAGAGACGATATAGAAATTTTTGTTCTTTTAGTTGTAGCATGTTTTGTTTTTTATTCGATTGCGTGCCGTGTGAAGACGGTAGATCAGAATTATAAACCAATTTTTCTAGAGTTGCCATAGGTATTGATAGGGGCCTGGGCAGCAGCACTCTCTAATAAACCCTAACCTTCTCACCAGCCCGTCTATCTAGCTTAGAGTTAATGACTAACCCTCTTTCTTCAAATGAGGTGCATCGTCTGGAAGGGAATTCAACAGATATTGATTTGATTTTTACGTCTTACTCAGGATTCTTCAGATTTAGACCTGACACTATTTCAAAGCAGTACCTACATAGGTACATGATTTCCAAAACAAAATACGCAGTTACCTACCTACGCAATTTTAGCTATAATCCGATATTTCGATCAGATAAAATTATTGTTACCATAAAAAACAAAAACTCCGTACGTAAACGTGTATTGTGTATGAATAAAACAATATGACTAATAGTACCTACATATAGCACCTGTTGTTTGACATATCTGTCGCTGATTTATCGGATAAGCGTAAGTATATACATAGGTACATTTATTTTAAGTATTATTATGTTTACAGATACATTTCGGTGAGTGTGCGGGGGAATTGCACAACTTGATTCCCCTAGTCCTTTCCATCATCGTACCACAAGACAATCGGCGAAGCGTCACCAATTTATGGTAGATCGCATCCACGAGAACACGAAGCACTTCGCATCAAGCTTTCTTGAGCCTACTGCTTAGGAGTGGAATTCTTTGTCTGAACCTGTATTTCCTGAAGGCTAACCCAGGTGTCTTCAAGTCCCGAGTGAATAGGTTACTTATGGAACGACGTGCTTCATCGTACACCGCATGATCGCTTACCACCAGGCGAGATAGTGGTCAAACATCGACCCATCAAATATGAAAAGATATTATTTTTTTAAGTATCAAGTAAATAGCAAAGGAATCTGGAATTGTGTTCGGTATATGACAATAGTTACATGGGACTCTAAACGTATTTGGTGAATCCTTGGGCATTTTTTTTTTTAATTTCTCGACCCGAATTTAAAATTAGATCTCTTTCATTACTTCCTCGACAGTTTTAAGACCACATCGAAGATATTTCTTTACCTTGCAATAGAGTTCATTTTTGTATATCAATAAAAAGTTTAGTCTTTTCTCAAAGTCTGTAGGTGGATATGACAGTGTGTTTATGTCATCATATAGGTCATTGTACTGATGTTGTATTATTAAAACAAAAAATATACTCAGTTTAATCTAAACCCAACCACATGTTTTGATAAATGGTTATGAGTTGGATGTTATGAGTTAGCAAATCATTTATGTACCTAAATATTCCTTAATATATGCTTGAAAACACGTATGATATTAATGTCGATTACTTGAGAGACGGCTACCTCTTTTGTATAGATGAAAGACATAAATTGGCACCCCCTGGCCTGGGTGAACCGAGAAGGAGTACTGCACTCTTGCTAATTAAAAACCATGGTGGTTGAACTCGTGCTTCAAGCCGGAGCCGCGGTATGTGGTGACCACAGAAATATTAAAAAATATATCTGTTTATTATGTAATATATCTGTGGTGGCGATCATACCTGCAACTTACCTAGGGAAATTAAGAATGACAACGTTGACAGATCTCGAATATGACCTTTGTGGAGCAAAGTAGTTGAAACTGGGAATTTGTACATGATTTTGTAATTCTCCATAGTAACATATCAGGAGCCAGATTAGTGTCGTTCGGTGATGGCCTATATTTTCTTTATGGGATTATGTAGTTAATAGGTGACGAAAAGCATTTCATGTTAATACTGCTACGTCTTATGGGATTATTAGGCGTTACGTTGGCTTAATTTATATTAAGAAAGTGGATCACGAAACGCTGTAATACTTGTAACAGTGTCTTGTACGACAAGTAAAAATGGTTATCCTTGTAGGCATAATGAAATCCAGAGACGTATGAAGTACTAAAACTTAAGTAGAGTATATACAAAGATATAGTATCTATTAAGACTGCCTCGTTGACCAAGTGGGCGCAATGCGACTGCCGGACAAAGAGTTCTCTGGTTTAATTCCCGGGTCGGGCAAATTATTACTGGATTTCTTAAAAAAAGAATATCCTAGTAGTTGGACGGAGTCTGGAATTATGCCCGGTATAGGCTCAGCCCCTATTACATGGGACTCATAACATAAAAAACTACATAAATAAATAAAAAAAAATTAAGTTCCGCAATGTGCACCCCTTCGGGGATAAAATTGCGTGATGTTATCTATGAATTAGTTTTGAGATTACTTAAAGGACACATACAGGCCAATAGGCTCTTTATTGGCTCAGCACAACCTACAGGTAAAAAGTAATTTCATACCAAACGAAAGTAACGTCTTAGTCACAAGCTTTAAATAAATTTCACCCACAAGTGCACACCAATACGGACACCCACACAATCGTGAGAAATAAAAAATCAATGAACAAACTTCGCGATGACCTTTTCAAGAACGTAGCGTTGTGAAAGAATGACTCATTCAGTCATTCAACTCTCATCGCAACTCTACTACGAACTTACGATACGAAACGTTTTCTTCTTTATCATCCATTGCCTTATTTGTATAACAATTTTTATACTCAAGTCTAATAAGATGAAGAAAACATGCAATGTATTGCAAACTATGGAACCGAAACTTAACGTATCGAGTTTTTGGGATACTGACTTAAAGTGTTAGTCGGTCAGTCTACTTGCTCACTCAACTCGAACGTAGTTATCCTTTTTAAGTTGATGAGTCAACAGTTTAAGTTGTGATCACGGAATGTTTATTCAAGTAATGAGGTAGGTATGTGACAAGTGACCGTAATTGCTTCGAAATTTGAATAAATTGTCGCGTATTAGTCAGCCATCTTTGATTAGGTGCGTATGTGTGCGTGCTTTTAAAATTGATGTAATTATACAAAAATGTTGTTTCTAGGTGCGGTTTCTTTGCTTTATTAATTAAATGTAAGCTGTATTTTTTTACTAACTGTTTAATTTGTACAAATTCTGGGTTTTGGTTTTTGTATTTGTTTAATAATAGTTCTAGTATTCTACGTTTGCTTGCTTACACATTGGAGTGTTGTTGGCCATTTGATAATCTTCGATGACACTAATACAGAAAAAATTCAAGATATTTTGTTACGGCAACAATAACTCTATTTATTTCACTTAATTACTTACAATCATCCCATAACTACTACTTAAAACAATAAACTATTTAGCAAACAAGTACACAGAACATTAATTACACGTATCATTGTCTAATACCTTCGCAATAAGTTATTGTAATATCCTCCATCAATATGTATTAAGTCTTTAAATCAGTACAATAATAATTCCTATCAGGCATTCACTCATTCATAAATTACAAATGGTAGCCAAGTGATTCAGATGACCAATTAATAAAACATGTAATCGATTTGCGGGCTGTCGATTCCTTGATGAGTCAGAAGGTAACGTGAGTCAGTAATTAACATCCCTAAGATAGTCACTAGCCGTGAAAGACAGTAGGAAAAGTCCATTTTTTATGAGTCTACTGACTTTGTTTGTTTTGGTGATTAATAACTTTTTCATAAGAATTAATCTCATAAGTTCTTTTGGCATTAGTAAAAGCTTGCAATGTATACCTACAATTTACCTATCAACCTCTATGTAGCTGATCCATATATAATCTAAACATTCTAAGGGTTAAACTAACTGTGACGCATTCTAATTAGTTATTTTAGGAGTTAAATAAGGATCATCTAAAATGACTAATGTCGAAATACTCAAACGCTACTAAATTTAAGTCGCGTTTAAGTATAGTTCAGTCAATACAAATTCTTCGTAAAATGACAGAGATAGTTAGATATTTAAGTATAATTTAAAATTGAGTAGCTACGAAAATTAACTATGTAATAAAAGTTCAGACTGATTTCAAACTTTAGTAGGATTTATCATACCTATCATATTTATCAGCCTCGAGCCTGAAGACATCAACAGAATTCTAATTAAAATTCAAATCACTTTAATGCATCTATAGTGTGTACAGGGTGGTTTACAATTTTTGACAAAATATGTTTCAACTATAGGCCCTTTGGGCACCGCAAAAGTACTTACTGCACTTACAAAATAATAGAAATCATGAATATTATTTAATTAATACAATCATTTAATTATTTTAAAATCTTATATAACTATTGTTAAAAATTTATTTAAAGTTATAAAACAAAAATTAGAATATTTCAACTTATTAACTTAATATGGCACTAAACATCTGAGTAGGTACAATAGCTGAGTATAAGAACTGTGAGTTGGAAGCAATCTGCGTCTAGTGACTCCCAACATCCTTGTTTTAACAAATCGTACAGAAATAATATTACAGTATTGAAACTCTGTCAAATTATCGAGTTTGAATTCACAGTACCTTATACTAAATACAGGAGGCTGGCTTACAGGAGTTGCAGCGGTTTTGGGAGGTTGTGGCGGGCTTGTCCCAAAAAAAAAGTACCCTATACTAAGCAAAGAAAATTTTATTTCGTTCCAATAAACTCGATATAAAAATACATTTTATTTCGTTCCAATAAACTCGATATAAAGATACATTTTTTACTCTAACTAGGAACGAGTTAAGTTAGTTCTAGATTACATTCCACTCTCGAACGTCTAATTAAAATCCAATCAAGTAGAGGTCACTATGTTAACTAACTACCTACTTATTAATATGCGTTCAAATACTCCGGACCTTTCAAGGTTATGAAGCTAATCATATTACGAAACATTTCTAGTACATCTGTACTTAAATAATTAAGTACAGATGTTGTATGATGATGTTGTATGTTGTGAGTCCCATGTTATAGCGGATGAGCCTATTGTCATATACCGGGCGCACTTTTAGACTCCGTGCTACTACTGAGATTTTTTTTAAAAACCCAATAATACTTTGCCCATCCCGGAGATAGAACTCGAGATCTCTTGCCCAGCAGTCCCACTTGCTCGGCCAACGAGGCAGTTTAATGATATAATAAGATTAAAGTGAATAATTTAGATATCTGAAAGATACTGAGAGTAAAAAATATCATTCAGAAACCTTAATACGGGTTGGTTTTACGTTTAAAGTAATCGAAACGAGACCGCGTTTGGCGCTCTGATTGGTTGGTTCATTGGAGCCGACCAATGAGAGCGCCGAATGCGGTTTCAATTCGTAAAATAATGTGTTTCATAATTATTTATTTCATTAGTGTCTCGGTAATTCTGATTTGATCCTTTTCCTTATGTCACCGACTTCTTCGTATATTATCAAATTTTCAAATGTAATTATTATAGACGTCGTTTTCCGAGTGACATAAAACTAAATGCTTACGCAGGGGTTTCCAATAGCTATTGTTTGATGAACAGCTATATATGTTTTTCATACATAAATAGCTACAGGAAAACTTGCATACAAAAACTATAAACATCAGTTAAGGATGATTATTTTGTATTTACTCAGCTGCCCATTATCATTATAAAAACGAAATAGTATTATATCCGTTATAATACATATTTAAAATAATTTGATGCAAAGTGGAACTCCCTATGTGATCCACAGAATGTTTTTCCAAATTGGGTGTGGTTTCTACAATATACAAATTTTTATCTTTGCAAAAACACCTATGACATAGGAGAATTTTCTAGACGTTAAAATTGTACTTCGGCATTACCCTGCATAATGTAGAGAACAATAAATGAGTCAATCATCCCATCCCTACTCAGTGCGATGTGTAACCTTTTATACCGGGGGTGTGTCATTGTTTTGACTACTACCTATTGTTATATCAGAATACTTATACTAATTAATACTTATATTTCATAACAATCATTGATTTCTAAACACGTCTGGTTGAAGTGTGACTAAGTGGCTTGTAATTGTTACGGCGTAGTGTGTCACACACCTATATGAACTACATACGCGAATGGGCATCAACACGTATGCTGCCTCGATACTTGGAACACTTCCATATTGAGTCGAGCCCCTGAGAGGCGTTTCCGTCCTTTCGATGTCATTGGACTTATCAATTTTGCTCTATTTTTTATTATTATTATGACCTAGAACTAGTGATCATTTTGCTCAATCCAGCATAATCTATAAACCACTTCAAATTGGCATTATAAGCAAAACTTTTTGCATGGCTACATTTTTTTTAAGTACCTAACTAGTAATGATTGCTCAGTCTTATGACTTGTGTAATAATATTATCGAATGGCTCTTCATATAACATTAGTGTGACATTAATAATATAATGTTATGCTAAGTTACGAAAATTTTTAAATAGAATTAATTATATTATGTAGTATGCTATGATGATTTGCAGGAAATGAATTTTAAGTTTTCTGGTTGTATACAATTGAACATTATCTGATTTGGGTATAGGTAAACTAAAAGTACTTTTGATCATTGGGAAATCTTTTCATTTTGTTAATATATTGAACCTACATCTTATGATGATCATCAACAGCGCATATACATATAGTGGTTCATTTTCCAGACATTGGGCCTCTACATGTCAGACATTAATTCAATCTATCGTTGCGTACTTTTGTAAAGAATCATTTATTTCATCACAACACTTCATGAAGAACTCCTAAGCTTTACGTAATAGCCCAAGACTAAAATAAATACCAACTCAAAGAATCAACTTAATCGAACTATCAAATTAATTGCCGCTTAATTTGATCGAAAATTAGTTTGCCGGTTTTTTTAATTAGCGAATTTGATAGCTTGATTGGTTACTAAGTAACCATTAACAAACTGGGTTATGTAAAATCCCTTATTTCGATTTATTTGGGAATGCTAACTCCGTAATAAACCTCTATTAGTTTTTGGAATTGTTTTATTACAACACGACTATGGTTAATTTATTTGCAGTCATATACTGTAGATGGCAGAAACACAATTTTGTATGACTTTTATACCATAGGGCTAACTAGCAGACAATTCACCTGATGGTAAGCAATCGGCGCCGTCCATTGACACCAACACCAAAGGGACAAGGATTTGTGGATTCGTCTCGTATCGCGCCACTTAATATATATTATATCCCAGTTTCTCGCCAGTACATATGGAATACTTAGTAAATTCTATTCTTTTGTTGCCACCACCTGCAGTGAAGTCCGTCGTTGTGGCCAAGGAGTTAGACTGATTACCTTTGCAAAACTTAACTGTCTGATTCATACAGAATTCGCAGAATATTACCATTCATGACGTAAGATAACGCCATATCTGTGGTTTCTCAATAGGGATAATGTGAAATAAGGGTTGAGTTAATAAACTCAACCCTTATTTCATATTATCCCTTTGTTATTGATTATCGCTTTGTTATTGATTAAGGGAATACCCTTAATCAATAACAAAGCGAGACCCGTATGTTGAGAATTTTGGAATTCATTGTTTAAGGCGGGCGCCAGCGCCGTGGCGCCCAAACCTCAGACATTGTGCTTCGCAGATTACAATACTCATAATTGTAGACTGCAAGGCAATTATATTTTTTAATTTTCTTTGTAACGATACAGTCGCCACTTTAACTCGTCGAGTACCGTATTTATAGACACAATTAAAGAACAATAGGTTGCGGTCACCGGTGACCGCTTGGTGTTTGACAGTTTAAAATACAATAAAAAATATTTTTAATTTTATTTTATTATGTCTAATTCCAGAATGATAGTGGTAATTCCTATAGCCAGAAGTAAGGTTATTTCCATTTAAAACTAAGTATGAGATCATCTCTCATCACTTTAATACGAAATCAAGACGTGACGTGTTTCGTTTTAATTCCCTTCATTTTTTGTATCGGTTGTTTGGCGTGGGTATTTTAAGATCTGTGCATCATCTTTTATTTACGTTAAAGATTAATTGATTGACTTATTGTATACCTATATGTGTAAGTCGTAAGGTGCAAAGTTTATATTCGGATATCTTATACATAGACATAGTTTAGGTGAATGGTATGCCGTGATTTGAGTCTTATAACGTTGTGGCGATGATGGAGTAGAATACATCGGTCACAACTCCTATTCTTCGTGTGTGTTGCAAGAACAGACTAAAGGTCTACATAGATGACGGAGACCTGAGGCCTTAGTACGACTTTTTTTACGTTTAAAGTAATTGAAACGAGACCGCGTTCGGCACTCTGATTGGTTATTTCACCGGAGCCAGCCAATCAGAGCGCCGTACGCGGTTCGTTTTTTTTTATATTTGATGGTTCGACGTTTGACCATTATCTCTCCTGGTGGTAAGCGATGTTGCGGTCTACAATGGAGCACGTCGTTCCAAAAGCAACCTATTCACTCGGGCCTTGGAGATACCCAGGTTTACACCCTTCTGGAAATACAGGTTCGGGCAAAGAGTTAATTATTATGTTTTCGGCTTACTCGCGTAACTGTTTGACTTGATAAACATGAACTGTTAAACTGCGATTTCTAGTCAGCCTTCCAAGTGTCGAATATAACGAGTTATGACATTTTTTTTAATATAGAAGAGAGAGTCGTCCAGTGGTTGATTGTTAGTGGTACGGTACATAGAACTGACTTCACCACACATTGTTGTTTTTTTTAAATTGTATTTCTTTTAAATTGCTGGCAATTAATGTTGAATGTAGCAATGAAACTTATTAAATAAAATGATTTGCAGTTTTACTATCAAAATTCTTTCGATTTTGTTACTTGTACTGTGTGTACTGAAGATAAATAATGTGTAAACTATGACAACACGTCTCTATTAAATAAACTAATTCTTATAATTTGTGCGTGGCGCCCATATCCAATGGGAATTTTCCCTACGCAGAAACGTAACTGTTGCGACTGCATGCCCGTATCATCGGAACTGGGGAATAGCCGGATTTCCAAGAATTTCATACAGATATGTACATATAGAATAAACTGCGACAATAATATCCTGTTATGCAAGGTTTAATGATATTTAGGTATATATGTCGCATGTGGTTTTGTTGATGTATAGTTTTCCTTATTCAGTTAAACTGTTTACCCGACAGACGTCATTTATAAATTTCCGTTCCAGTATTTCCATTTTTGGTCTTTTTGCTTACATTCCAAGAAGGATTTCAAAGAGTCTTCTTTTTAAATCAAAATGACGACGTAATTCTTTAGTTTAATATTGATCAGAGTACGTTTAATTTATCGACAACGATTTAAGAAAAATTCAAAATGTCCCCATATACCGGGCACAATTCCAGACTCCGTGCTACAACTGAGAATATTTAAAAACCCAGTAATTCCTTGCCCGACCCGGGAATCGAACGCGAGACCCCTTGCCGGGTAGACGCACTTACGACCACTCGGCCAACGAGGCAGTCTTAAGAATTTTAATTCACATTATACATTTAACTATATATGTACAAGGCGGATACATTTATCATCAGAGCTTCCCCGATGCGTTTGACCTCCAATGACGTGTTCCAACGTCAGATTGCTCTTCAATGTTAGACTGAACTGCTCTGACGTCACATACAATAACATGAATAACAGGGTTTTCTATAAACTGAATACTATGAACATGAGTTAATGAACTTTGTTTTTCTCTAGTTAGTGTTTAGTTGTTAATTTATGAGTAATTGTTATGATTGATTCAGTTTATTTGGTTTGTATTACTAATAGTGTTGTTTCATAAGGATAGAGGGAAGTTTTAGGTGCGTTAACTTTAAGTATGTGTTTTGACTCAGTGTGAAGTAAACAGGACTTTTCTAGAATAACATAACACAACATCACGCCTTTTATCTGTCTTTGTAGACAGATGCTCATTACGGCACTCCATGCCACTGTACAATTGAACACTCATTGTTGATTATTTATGTTATGAGTCCCATGTAATAGGGGGTGAGTCTATTGCTATATACCGTGCACAATTTTAGACTCCGTGCTACTACTGAGATTTTTTTTAAAACCTGAGACCACTTGCTCGCGCTGTCGCACTTGAGACCATCGGCGAGGCAGTCTTCTGGAATATAATATTGTTAACCTCTGGAATTGGTCATTACGTATCTCTATTTTTATGAGATCTCTGCAAGAGAAATAAGTATTAGCTATTAATGTCTTCGCAAATGTCATGAATTAATACTTAACAGAAACCTTCTACTTTCTTCTTTCAATTTAATTAACAAACCTAGAATGTTCCATTGAAATTGCGTTTTAAAATTGTGATAACACAAAGCGGTTTACCTACTGTTTTTTTGACACTGGGGTATTCCAAATTGAATTCTATTCCTACTACGACTGTTACAATTATCAATTAGGCAAATAAATGAATGAATGATTCACCGGCAATTTGGTCAAGTAATTCCGTCTAAACATTGTTATCTAAGATAACTACTGTATACGCGGTAGATATTTGGTACCATATCACTATATGTTTCCGGGCGAGTATACCTATCGGCCCATATACTACTTTAATACTCCATAGTATTTAGTTTTTACATTTCCGAAATAGTAGTGTTAGATTCTGTGCTATTACTCGAAAATGGCACAGAGTTTGGAATTGCACCCGGTGTTTGATCTATTATATAATATACTAAATTAGAAAAATATTTAATTAATTGTCTTGCTTTTTAGGCTGATTTTTTCAAACGCCAACCATTTGTTCTTTTTTCAAATCATTATGCACTGTTTATTAGGTACGGTAAATACCTATGAAATAAAAATTAATCTGTATCTTGACTATTTTTTAAAAAGAATGCATGCGGCATGATCTACAAACGATAGCGAAGCTAAAAATATGTTTTTTTAGAATTTTTGTCTGTTTGTTTGTACGTATATCCTAGTAATAAATAATATCGGTCTTTGACCACCCTTTGAATGTGAGGACATTATGTCATAATAGTTAGTCAATACCTAGCTAAGTAGTGACCTGTCATGATGAATAATATTCGCACCTTTTTTGGGAATGGGACTCTTTTTAAGGCGTTCGTTGGTCAATTGCAGCCGCGAGAATCAAACGATTTGTCAGTGGATGAGTGTTCATTGTTGATGTAATGAGACTAGTCTTTCTAATCATATGATCATTGTTTTTCATAAATCCAGCTTAGCTCATATTTAAGTCATTATAGTCTACGATCGAGTTTCATGTTCGTTTTCAAAACTAAATTTTGGAACGGGGACCTATCTTCACTGAAATTCAATTCAATTTTGACGTTACAAAAGTCCCCAATAAGGATAATTGAAATAAATGTTAACTTTATCTAAGAAAGTGCCCAAGTACAGAGCACAGCGCCTAAAATGGTGGGAATAAAAATAAAAATATGATAATTATGTATAAGTTCCTAAATGTTGTAGCAGACCACTAGACACACGCTATAATACCATAGTCATAGACCAGTGAAGATAATTACTAGGTATTACAAGATAACTAGTCTTATATCTTATAGTTACTATTATATAAAGTGCAAGAGTTTGTTTTTTGTTCCTCTCCGTAACTATAAGTCCGATTTGAATAGTCCTTTTTGTGTTGGATAGCAAATTTATTGAGGATGCATATAGGCTATAAAACATCACGCTACGACCAATAGGAACTGAACAGAGCGTGTGAAACCGCGCGGAAGTAGCTAGTAATTATTATATGCGTTAGTCTATTAGGTTTTATTTACCATAGCTGATTAACAGGCACTTATTTTAAAAAGATACCTGCATCAGAATTGTCACGTTACCTCAGCATAAACATGGCCTTACTATCTAATCACGTCCCAATATGTAAATCACAAAGTTACTCACCCTTATATATCTAACTTGTAAACAAAATCACACATCAAAAGCTCAAACCGCTTCACTGACTAAGTTGAATAATTGTTATGAGTAAGTTGACAACTCATCATTATTATTTTGAGTCATCTCGCCACTTCGTAATGATCCAATAGTCCTTTTATTACTCATTGACATTCCGCCCATCTGTTCCGATTGACGCAATAATTTCACAGAAAGCTCTATTCCGGTAATTTAAGGGCCAAGTCACACCAGGCCTAACGCGGTGAGGCGTTTACTTAGGTACATGCATAGATACGCGCTTTACATCCTATATTATCGTGTCCTGCGTGAGTAGCACTTGAAGGAATTCAGGTTTTCACATTAGGATTTAAGACTTGAGGGAATCTAAATTTTAAGTGCTTATATATCTCAGTAGTAGCACGGAGTCTGAAAATGTGCCCGGTATATGGCAATAGGCCCACCCTCTATTATATGGGACTCATAATATAAATAGTGAAAAGTGGGTGTTACGTTATACAGTGGCATTAAGTGCCATAATGCGCACCTTTGCCGATCCCTTCGGGGATAAAACGCGTGGTGTTTTGTTATGTTATGTGATTTTTAACATGTCGTCTAACATTTTTGTAGGATTTATTTCGTTTGTATTAAGATAATGCTTAAGTAACTTCCAGGCTACTAAAATATAACTAAACTCCACACTCTATATAAATTAAATGATCTATTGTAAGAATTTCTCACAAAGATATTTTACGAAACTTGTATTAAATAACAGCTAAGAGTGCCTTGAATTTTGAGATTGTCTCTAGAGATTTTAGTACGTTATATGGAATCGTGCTCAATGTTCAGTAATACTCATAGAGTTGAATCCTATTAATTACCTTTAAAACTTGTTACAAATAAATTCGCCAAAAGTGCTCTTCTGCCATACATTTGAGAGTGCAATTCACCCTGTACTTTCCAAAAAAGACTTAAACTGATATGTCAATTGAATAATTCCCTAAAATTATTCAACGATTTGTAATTAAAATTACTATAATTACGTGTTTCACTTAGGTATAATGACTTTCGGTATTTTACATTGACGTTGATATATTGTGTAGGTGTAGGTAGTCTATATAAATACTGTTAGTACTTTCATCGCTTAGTTAACATACCTAATACACATAACAATATTAGAATATTCTCGAAAAAAAACGAAATAAAAAGTGAAAACGCAAAAACTGTGTACATAATATCTATAGGTATGTACATATGTACATAAAGATAACATTATGTTGCATCTCTATCTAAACAATCTTATTTACTTTCGTTGATAAATTACAATTCTTTATATTATTCACCATTTTATTGATAATTTTGTCTTAACCTACATTGACGATTCATTTTCTTTGATTATTTATCGAGGAGTTAATCGTTAGTCATCCTTTATCTTGAGTAGTTAATGCCTAAATACTTGAAAACTTAATCAACTTTGAAATACAATTCTAGAAGTGAATTGGTACATATTACATTGCTGCAATAATAGGTGCTACAGTTTAAAAATGGAATCAAAATTAATAGCAACAAAACTGCAAGCATTCAAGTGAACAAATAAATGGATATACTAGTCGAAAATAGACCTTATATCTACGTATATTGTGTACAATTTTCTTAATGATCTCGATTAAATAAGAATTAAAATGTATTTACATTTTGGGCGATATGCAACGCTACCCCTAACAGATGACGGTTCAGGTGTGGTCCAAGTTATGTGAACAAAAATAAACAATATAGCTATTTTAATTTTTAAAGTATAAAAAATAATGAAAAATATACAATTTCAATTTTTACACTCCAATTGTATAAGGTTCCAGATGTTTCAAGAAAAATAACTTCAGTATTAAAGAAAAAAGGTTTGCTAATACTGGCAGCTAATTATTGAAAAAAAATATACATTTTGTAAACCACGCAATTGTGGCGTCTCCTATTATAGGTAAGTATAGGTAAAGAATAGTTCTATTTTTTAAATTAATATTTTTTATTTAACTAATTTAAAAAATATATAAAGAGCGCTGGAAAGACTAGTGAAAAGAGTTTCGCTAAACGACTGCTAGCAAAAAGAATATTTTATAAATTCTTAAACAACTGACTCTGCCTCAAATATTTTTGTATCGGGAACTTTGTACCTAAATGTACCACATCAGTATTTATTTATGAATTCACAAAGGAATGAAATGCCAAAAAATTCTCCAATATTAGGTACTCGCTTGTCGCTCATTGTGTGTGACAGTGACAGCGTCAAACAGAACACCTGCGTCAAAATGAGTCATTATATCCACGTGAGTTGTTACTGTGCCATATGTGACCCGGGGAAAGGTTGGGAACCACCGCTGTGACTCACTGATAACGACAAATACAGTCAAATGTAATGCATGACTAATGCTGGTATGTACAATGAGATTACCGAAATAGGTAATCAAGAAACGTCTTGTCTACTTACGTGTTTTAAAGTCTTTTGTTTCTATGGCAGTCAAAATGACGTTCATAACGAATTTGTGTCTTCACTCGAGTGCATAAGTGCGACTTTGGTTAGATTCTTAGGTCAGGGAAAGAATATTTAGAGTGTTTTGGAAAAATCAGACTCATGAACTGCTGCCAATGTAATGGTGAAAAGACGTGGCATTATGTTAATGACAATGCCATTTTTTCAAAATAATGAAAGTAATGCTGATTTAGTAAAGATCAATGACTTTTATAGTCACGATTACGATGCAACAGCTTAACTTACGTAGTTCATGTATCAGATGTACACAACACCAACCAACAAACAATTAAAGTGTCCAACTTACGTCTCAAGTCGGGACAAAACATTGCGTACGTATTTTGTAACTCCCAGTTAATAAGTATTGTTTATAAAGAACATTGTAATCAGAATTATTATCTGCTTGGCACTGGTGACCTGAATGACACATCAATACGTATTCCTGAACTCAGGGTCACCAGATGGACTTCTGTAAGAGGAAAACCATTTGTATGGCGTCAAGATACTATATAGTTCTAAGATTGTTTATTCATGTGTTTCGTGCATGCATTGGCATCCACGACACAGATTACTTTATGACTCATTTTATCAGCATACAAATGTCTCCGACATAGTAATGTCCTTCTTGGCGATTAACAAAGAATGGTATGCGTAACAAATGCTTGGAGTAGTTTCTTACTAGAGGACGATAAATGTCATTTTCCTTTGTAATGCATTTATTTTTGGCACACCTTAACGTACCTATGTCAATGCAATAGCTATAACTAGCTTTAATCAGCCACAGGGTTCAAGACTTACTGGTTATACTTCACCATCCTGAAGAAAATTACTTACAATTTGCATAAGCCGTCCTGATCCTACCAGATAGCACAGACCTTCGTCAAATGTTCGAATGTGCATGACAAACGGCGGTTTAAACTTCATATAAGCTTAGATTACCATAAAAATATGAACAGTTTACGAACAGAATACGTTTTGTTACTTAACAACTGTCATTCAGTAGCGAGTGATATCATCGATAAGAGGCAAGAGGTCGCTCGACATCGAGTGAACGAGTGCATTCACCTCAGGCTTAGATCATCGCCGCTCGCTAGCATTGACACCAGACTTGGATTGCTACTGCATTCTGCCAGACTTTGTATTGAATTTCACACTTATATTTAGAAGAATATAGAACTTCATCGACTTTTATCAAACCAATACAATTTTGAAACTACAATTGTGATCCAAATTGCGTTTCCAAAGACGTTTCTTCTTTTGAATACAAATTGTTTTCTAGCACTTGGCCAACACCGAGACAACTACTTACTAGGTTAGCATTACGGTAGCAACAGAGCCATTTCTTCACTTGAGCGTTACAAATGTTGCGGTAGGACAAGACAAGTGTTTCGAGAACCAGACTCAACTGCTCCAGTCCTTGCAACTATTCCTATAATGTAACAAGCGTTACAAATTGAGTAACTTCTTCAGAAAAGGCATTTACATTTTGAGTGTTTAAAAGTTTTAGGGCAAATCTTCTTTGAAGATCGATTCTATGTATACAGCAAACAGCTGCTGTTTATCGTGTTAATTTTTTTTATAGTGTAAGCCGGTAAACGAGAAGTCGGATCACCTGATGGTAAGCAATCGGCGTCGCCCATGGTCACCTGGAACACAAGAAGCGTTACAAGTGCGATACCGGCCTTTTGGGGATTAGGAGTTTGAGAAACGTTGGGGATTCAGGGATTGGGGAGATTGGGGAAGGGGAGGGTAATTTGGCCTCCGGTAACCCCACTCACACGACGAAACACAACGCAAGCGTTGCTTCAAGTCGGTTTTCTGTGAGGCTGTGGTATCACTCCGGTCGAGCCGGCCCATTCGTGCCGAAGCATGGCTCTCCCACACTTATAGTTGAGAAGAAACAAGAACTCATAATTTAGTAAGGTTTTTCTAATACTTGGAAAACTGTAATAGCATCCATACCCACAACAGTTCATTGCAGGGATATGGAAGTACCAGACAGAAGATATAAGGTTATCTATAACATTAGGATAAGGTCATAACAGTTAAAGACATTGCAATGTTGAGTGTTCATTGTACAGCTGTTTTCACTAAATAAAGTTATTTTTATTCTATTTTAAAACAAGACAAAGCTTTTCTATTCTCATATATGTAACAAGTATTAGTCACATTCTGGTATTCGGTATTTTATTTTGGTTCACACTTAGCGCGATGAATGTGAGTAGGTGGACTCTTAAAAATTAGGGCTGTCCAGTATTTTATTGAAGACAAAACAGAAGGATTAATGTAGATCATAATATATTGTACACACTACACCTACACTTATATACCATAATACTAAAACAAAAAACAATTCAATAATGTCGAGTCATCTTAAAAAGAATATCGCCATGTCACGATTAGTACGTAAGTACTTACATTAATAATTTGTTACCAACTAATTTTGTTGTTGATAGAAAATCATAAAAGTATGACTACATATCTATTGATAGGAAATATTACTTGCATAATTTGCGACAAACAAGTTTCATTTATAAATCTAAAAGCAATATTTAAGGTACCTATAGTAGCAGTTTAGAATACTATAAAAACACATCATAAACAGACATTCAGACGCACATGGCTAGACTGGGTGTCGGCCATAATGAATCATTATGTGACTTTAGACACTCACACGACATAAATAACGTTTCAGACTATAGTAAACTAATTATATTCCCACATAAAATAATAGTAGGAACTTTGATATAAATTGTTTCAACATTTATTTCCGACGCCCACACTCCTAACACTATTGCTCATCCCTAACGGTTCGATAAATTTCATTGAACATGACATCATGATGGCGATGTGGAACTCCATTGGATAATATCATTATCACAATATGTTTAGTAGTTTTTAGATTGTGTGGGCCAATGTAAACAAATCTGAATGTTGTGATGTTAATGGTGATACCAAACTCGTGATTTTTTGTGCTGGTGACGTGTTAATATAAATTAATTCGTATTCATTGAGCACAAGGCTTTATTTTGATTTACATAATTCATATGAAGGTTATGAAAAATTTATAAAATATCGTCAAAGATTCTCCTTTTGTTGTGTTGCAATAACGATAAAGATAATGTCTAATTGAACAGAAGAAAATCAAAAAGGTTGACTGTTTTTGTCGTGCAAAGTTACACGTTACAATTTAATAAAGTTACATGTTACAATTTAATAAAGTAAAATGCTACAATTAATAGGAACGAGTTATAAAATTATTACAATTAGGATAACATACCTTTTTTCTCTTAACATAATATTATAATAGCATTTATATAAGATTAACACTATAACTTATGGCGTAAGCTGTGGTGTTGTATATGTACATTTTCAAATAAATAAATAAATAAATAAATAAATATTATTTCTCTCATTCATCAACACACTAATTTTGGTGATTTAAATATTGCGGAAAAGTACGGATAACCTTATCTTAATAAACGAAAGATAAAATACATAGATTTTAGGGAAAATAGCCATTTTCCCTATATGATTGCGTAAATTGTTACCTTAGAAAATACCTAAATGATTTGTTAAGATAATCTGTTATTCAAAAGATTGCATAAGATTATAGTCTAACATTATTTTGGCTAGTGTTTTCCTCATATTTTAGTGTTTTTATTTATTTTTTAAATCTACTTTATGACCAACGAAATATGAATTAAGAAATTCACGTGATTTAATTTAGAACGAATACAGTCAGTCCTTAGAGAAGTTAACATTTATTACTTTATATTATAAGATAAAACATATTTTATCGTCTAATACCTAATAAAATACCTAATAAGATATAGGTATCAAATAAGAAGAAATACTTGGAAATTTTGTCCCAAATGATAGGCAATAGATTATGTAAGCTACAAAAAATTCTATGTAATGAAATAATTGTAATGTTTAGTTCATTTATTGTATTAATAGTTAGTGTTCATTGTGACTTACCCACTCATATAAACAGGAAATTCTGGTTTACATAAAGGAAACACTAGCCCATATTGTTATTGGCAACACAAAGGCCCTAAGGTCGAATGACTGAGATAAAGAATTTTTGTGAAAGGCGTAAACCGCAAACAATAGTGTATCCTTGGCATAAGAAACACCATTTGAGAATCAACAAACACATAGATACCCATTGTTTCAATGTTTTGAACAACCATACCTAATTAACTATATTGTAGCTACCTGTTACCAAAGTTACCAACTCATTGTATTTTTTACTCAAAAACCACAGCTCAGCTTGCCATATTTGTTTATAATTAACGTTTAACATCAACTTACGCAAAAACACGATGTCCATAAAAGGTCGCCACATAAATGCCAAACGGCCAAACTTAGCCAGAGACATCTCAAACTGTATCTATTTTTCCACAAGTTTTATTATCACTTGCTCGCTAACTGCTACACTGTCGTTTAACGGTCAGATGTAAAGAGCCATTGGTCACTTAACTTGATTTATTGTTGGCATCGCTGTTTGTATTAGAAGTATCACAGTACCAACGTTAGTTTCGAAAGCGCTTGCAACTATTTCTAATCTAGTTCGTATCTATTTTAATTACGTACTGGGTACTAGAGCCCACATTCCAACGACAACATTGATCTGTGTACAGTTCTCTATTGTCACTGTTACTTAGGTAGTTCAACATGTCTATCGCGTAAACGACCTCAAAACGGCATTCGACCTAGTCGAGCGTAATCTAACATAACTCAAGTCGGATCGAAATCTAAACGCGAAAGTTTACGTTTCGTTACCCAACCGTCTTCAAAATATTTTCGGCTTTATGTGGTAAGCAATAAAGTTCATAATTGTTTTCTATAATCAGGGACACGTGCGGAATGGAGGTATTAATGGAGTTGGTTATCTACAACAAAGCATTCTAGCGCTGTACAATTCCGGCCGGTTTACTAGCGTGCACGCTATCGTTCTTTTACTACAGCGCTTCATCGCTGCCGTTACGTTTTGGCCTGCGATGACTCAAGCCTCGGTAAACAGTATGCGGGGCGATGAGTCACCGTTTTACACATTCGCGTATAGCGTTTGAGTAGTGTTGTCAGTCTACAGTTGGACTCGTCAAGTAACCGAACCGTCCTAGGCGTTATATCGCAGGGTTTACTGCCAAGCGCCTAGACTTAAAACATAATTGGCGAGATAAGCTACTGTTGTAACAAACATTTCGTGAACGTAGAACAAGAACAAGTTTGTGTGAAAGTGTAGGTCTAGTTTTGTAACCTGTGTGTGTGCGTGTCGGCAGTGAAACGGTCGATAAAGTTGGTGATCGTTCTGTGCTATTTGTGGATTCCTTACATACTATTGGATTTGTTTGTGACAAGTTGGATTTATGATTTAAAAATGCCGTCCAACAAGAAGTTGATTTCAAAAATGCGCCAGATCGCACAGTGGATCTTGGTTGTGCATGTGGTAAGTTCCCCGTTCCATTCATTCATTTTGGTACATCATGTTATCTAATGTTTGGAGTAAGATGAACTAGATACCATACCGTGCATATAGTTATAATAGCAAGATTTAGAAGGGAAGCAATGTAGAAGCTATAACATAAAATAGATGGCGTAAATCAATTAGACTACGGAATGTTGAGTTTTGTTTATGAACAAATAATTTACTCAAGTGTTCAAGAGCCTTGGAATAAACTAAAATCGAGACAGTAGTAAGTAAATATTGATTAGGAGCCTCCGGGTGATCTCGAGGGTTGACTTAACTCAGTTACAAGTTCGAAGAGCAAAGTTTGCTCTTCGATACGAGAGGCAAAACCTTTTCTATTTTGAAATACGAAAATAAAATCCTAATAAAATACTACAAAACTTGTATGTCCTCGGAAGCATTGGGATAGGACGAAATTAAAATGAGTAGACAATACACAAAGGATAAAGCGTTCTCCATTGTTGACAAGTATCAAATCTAGCACTTAAGTAAATAGTATCCAAACTTATTTATCATCACTATGTTTAGTATACTCACATTGTTCTAAATGAGGTACCATTGTCAATTACAAAAGATTTATCATCAAATCGCCACTCCGTATCCGGTTTGCAGGAACTTCGTTATGAGCCATACTAAAATTTTGTCGCCTTACAAAAGCTTACGCAGTGACAGATGAACACCGTTTACAAAAGAACTAAATCTGATCTGCGTCCCTTTTTGATGTTCACAATGACGGAATAAATGGACTATTGAACCATTTTTTTGGATCAACAAAAACTTGTCATCTTCATTGTGTTGATGCAAGCAGAGCAATTGAAGAAGAAATGAAAACTAAAGCATTCATTCAAAAGTCTAATCAGATCTCATTTACCAGCTTGAATTTCTTATTCATGCAACTGATTTTCAAGAACCTACGGTACGATGACCTTTAAGAAGTGGTGTTGAAAATATCTTCCATAATTGCTCCCTTCATTGAAACATTCGTAAGGGTCTACTTAGAGACCCCCGCGCCTGGCCCTTTGGGTGACTGGGACTCGCAACTTAGTAATTAAGCTTATTTCCTCCATTTGTTTTGTCGTTTTCAACATTGTATGCTTAGTCTAGACAAACACGCTCCTTAAACCCTCACTACAATAGCATACTCAAAAATATACACACAAAAAAGCATAAAAGATTCAAACGACTTGTTTCTGAATTCATTTGGAGTCTTTATTTTACATCTCCCAATTTTTATTGGTGCCAAAGTAAACATTAATACTATGACTCGTTGACTAGACATGTCACAGACGCAGGGCTTTGCGCCAATATTAAATTGAAATGCGTCGTCAAAGCTCACGAAAGTGAAAAGAGTAAAAGACAATCTATTTAATTCAGTTGTATGGGACCTGTTTGCGGTCTCTGGTTTGCTGAACGTGACCAGACAGTAGCTGGCGGCGGCCTAGGCATGACCGTGCCAATTGCCGGCCGGCAAATGCAATCCCTCCTAACGAAGTCTTATGTTGTTCTGTTTTATATTGCGATGCAATCTGTTCTGTTTGCACATCTGTGCAAAGCATGGAGCAAATACCATAAATTCTTAGTTAAGTTTTCAATTTCGTATCAGCACGTTCTATCACAACAAGCAGATGATTTATTAAAATTGTTATGTGAGTCTGAGATTTTACGTTGATAGTAAGTTGTTTGTCGTCATCATTTGTTATTGTAAACAAAACTGGTAATTGTAATGGTGACTCACGTTTGTCTTCAGACGCAGATGCTAAGAGCTTCGCTAATTAGTCACTATATGTATTCGTAATCCTTGAATGCGAGGATGTGAGAAAATTTTATTTGCTATTGTCTTATTACTTCATTTTTGAGAAAACATAAGATTTATAGTTTTCTTGCGAATCGGTATCTAAATAATCAACAATATGAAATAGCCATTTTTATTACTCCGTAGGCAGATGTTTGCTATACCTTCAATCCTTATTTGAGACGCGATTGATTCACAATCTAAAAATATTTTTGGGTGCGGAAAAATTCACAAAAAAATGTATAGCTATAATCGCGCATTACCATATTGAAGTCACGCGACACCGCGCTATTTTAGTTCGGGATCCCAGGAGGCGTGTCTCCGGTATTAATACATCGGGCCGGGCTGGTGAGTCATCTTGCCGTCTGAAAGCTCCGTCTTGTCCCACATCCTTCATACTGTTTGTATTACTCATACTGGGTGAACCCGGAATCGTTTATATGGACGACTTCGCCGGTATCTAGAGCTTGTTTATTATTAACGCGATTGTCCAAGACAAATTATACAACACCGTGGGCATATTCAAACAAAAAGGAATCCCCGTCTTTGCCAACACATTCTGCAATATCTCGGTCAGATATAAAAAGTCTGTAGGAGAATTTATTCACATAGCAGAAGATTTTCTAAGGTCGCAGTGAGTCACAGCTAAGGACGTCAACTCACACGTGCTTTGGAATTGTATAGGTACTTATTTTGGATCCTGGATTCCAAAAGCATCACCCAATGTTTCCAAGAAATCAGTTTATTAATGTCCATAAAATTGTTAATCATAGTTTGATGGGTGATGTTAAGTATCATGCATAGATCATGTACCTATTTCCTTGTTTGCTCTTTGTCCGAGTCGCAACTTGATCACAATCAAGGCTAGAATTGTTTATCTTATTTCGACTTCCTTCCTTGCATTATTTTTAGCTTTGAGAAATAGACTTTACTGTACTCCAATTTACATTCTATTTGAGTAAGGATTGGCGAAACTTATTGCTGGACTTATTTAATTTAAATGTTTGATTTGTTTTATTATCTAGTTGAACGAGAAGTTTTGTTACTTCCTTTGTTTTGTTAACAACCTTTTCATCTTCTCTGTATTGAATCTGTGCTACAAGTAATTTGGTTACTTTGTTCAAGAATCTGTCGTACAATGTAGCAGGAAGGTAATTACAATTGTACAGTCAATGCTACCGTTGTATACATGTACCTATACGAAGTAGGAGAGCAGGAAGTGAGCTGTTGACTACTCTACCCCCATTATACGATACAATTGATGAATGGCCAGACGCGAACATGTGTGCTTGAGCAGAATTCAATTTGATCCCTTTCAGAGCTAACCCTTTCGCTTGAATGGCGGTATTGATTTGAATCAGTAAATAAAATGGGGAGGGCCGATCCTAGCCTTGTATAAAGTATCAAATTTTTATTCTAGGTTATAATAACAATCATTGCATTTCGCAATACTAAACATTTGGCTCTTATTCATCATTGCTTATCTACGGAAATGTTATGCAGATTAGATACAACATTTTATTGATACTATCAATTTGTTTGGAACTAAGATCAAGAATCTAGAATAAATAATATCTATTGTTCTTTTAAAAATATGTTTGTGTAACCATATTTATGGTAAATTATAATTAATCGTCAAAATATGTAAATAAATAGCGTAGAAATCTCTGTAGACATCGCAAATCAAAACTGGAGGGTGGCACGGTCGACGTTTAATTATGTAAATAAATTTTCATGCATAGCAAGGCATCGTTAAACATGCGCCAGATGAACCGAGCCTACCCTTCTATAGCCAAAGTTTAAAAGAGAACTGCCCCTCGGGCAAAAACGGATCACCCTTTTGTTCTTTTTGATGTACTGTCGTCCAAGTTTCGGACAAAGATCCATTTAATAAATGCGCACATTAGTATTGTATTGCATTATACATTTACATGGTATGAGGCATTACAAATTTTGCCATAAAACTGTTGCGTAAACACTGATTACGCAAGGTAAGACGCGTACGGTGAACTGTTTACGTAAACACTCTTGAATTGGAATCCACCTGGGCTGTTACTAATTTAACCCTTAATGAGAACTTAGTACGAGAGATCTTTCGAGTCCGCAGGCGCGGAAGCGGGAACTCATCACTGTCTCTAATGGCCTGAAACCACCCCTGGATTAAACAGATATCAACTTATAAACAAATTTAAAGAATAAAAATATGCGAGCTCTTCAGAATTGTCCTCCCATTATTTTGATGGTACGTGAATTTTAATTGCGTGTTTCTTTTTATGAGGTGCGGAATGTTGTATACATAGTTTTTATCTTTGATGGCAGGAGAATCTATCTCGTATATCAGTATTGTTTGTATTTGTTTTGTACATGGCATGCAACATGCTATTTTTTGTTGCCCTTTCGGACATGGCCGGATGAAATAAAAGCAACAAACATGCCAGGAACGCCTATAAAAATTTGTCTTCACACGAACTAAATTTGGCAGCGTCCCCTGAAATGTTATCACCTCATAGTATCGTCGATGCACACAATATCTCATAATATTCTTTATATCCGTCCCCATAAAGAGAAACGGGTCGTGGTAATGACGCCCCGTTGAGGGGAGAGAGGACGTCTAACCGGCCGTTACGGTCGCTGAATATGTGACCGCTGCATTTTATTACCACTTTACTCTGCCACATAATCGACCTTCATGATGAAGGGCTTCTTTCCGACTAATAGTCGGTCGGTATGCGATGCCCATTGTCGTATATGCTCGATCCCAGCTTTTATAACGTTAATTGTTCAATAAATTTCCGTATGAATGAATAGGGCAATTTGAAGATACTCCAGGCTTTTAGGGTAAAACTATTATTCAAAAATATTTTGAATCGTATATTAACGTACCGATTTGTGTTGTTCCAGGTTGAATTCATAGAAGCATACTGCACACCTCGCGACACAGCCCGCCGCTCCCCACAACGCAGCCGTCGCTCCAGAGAACAGCGCCGCTCCCCCGAAGCCAACAGATGGCGTTACGACTCCCGCCGAACAAATTACGACTTTGACTCTTGTCGAAGGCCGTACGATTACGAGAGTCGAAGATATAACTACGGTAGAGACTTCGACGAGGATTCGGGAAGGCGAGCAGAGTTTGACGCAGGCTCAGCAAGACGACGAGCGGATTACGAGTCCGCAAGAAGGACCGACTTTGACTTGTCGGCACCCAGTGTGTCAAGGCGTAGTCCTGAAAGTGCCCCTGAGGGTTCAGTGGAATCTCCACCAGAACCAGCACCATCTGCACCATTGAGGCACGAGAGACAAGCCAGACATAGATCTCAGCCATATTACGAATCAGGTTAGTTTACAAACCAATACGTTTAACATAGCTATAAAGTATTACAAATTGTTCACGATCAAAACAAAAGAATGAACACCGATATTAAAATGCGATAAGCAATAATCATAACAAACACAATAATACTTTCTTCATAGAAGGTATCATTTTAATTCATACTTGATAAGTTCATACATGTTTTTGCATTGAAAACCTATGAATTGGGCAGAGATAAGATTAAGAAGATTCTTCGAATTGAGTTTATTTAATTGATATGAATCAATGAAAATTGAAACTGTTTCTGTGAAATTGATGCTATAATAAATAATATCTGTTTTGCATCATATACGGGCTTAAAGATTGCACAAAAAAGAATATTTGAAAATATCCTTGAAATACTAAATAACAAAACAAATTGGTGTTACATGTTTGCTTGAAACATTTTGTGAAATGCTGGTAATATCAAGAGCTCACTGCCATATTTTAAAGAACACAATTTCAATTCAAGGCGAGATTCACTCTTCATTTCTGATATTTTCTTTTGCTGTAATAAAGCAAGAATTTCATTTGTGAGACTAAAAACTTACCGTACAAACAGTAGTTGTTCAAAAATGGCACTAAGTAGCTGGACTGGATGGCTTCTTAAAACAACAAAATTTTGCGCTTCATTTTCTCGGTTACGTGCAAGCTCTTACTTTTTTAAGAACATCCTCGTCTAGGATGAACAAAGGGTCCATTCTTCCAGTGCAACAATCGTGCTAGAGTCTAGTTAGGCCATTGTTTTCTCTATGGTAACAGATATATACTCGTAGTCCTTTATTAAAAAAAAAGAAAACCACCTCCTCGGATTTTAAAGATGGCATCTTTGTTCACAATGTTGGTAATTAGGTCAGTTTAATCTTGTACAACATTGGTACGTGATTCTAACATAATATAATAAATAACTGACTGGTTGGATACTTTCCAGAATTTATAAGTAAATTACTGCGGTAATCGTCATTGAAATAATAGATAGAAAATATTTTGGTTTATGATGAATGTATGAATGTATAAATGCTCCGTGATTAATGTAGACTTGATGTTCTGCTATATCTCAATGTAATTACCAATTTATTCTGTTCTATTTTTATTTCTTGTTTTTTATCTTTAAAACCTTTGCGTACAACTAAGCCTTTGCATCAAAGTAAGTCCATGTTATCGGTAAATGCAAGTACCAAGCATTAATTACACGATTGCAGTTCTTTTTTATCATCCTGGGACTTTCATTCGCTAATATCAGCTAGTATTGAAGCAACAATAGCAAGTTTTAATCAGCCCTTTTGTCGTTTGTCCGTCCGTCTAGACACGGCTGAAAAAAACGTCCGGGTTTTATAATAACGGAGGTTTTTTACTATTGCGACTAGGTATGTTTGAGATAGTTGGTGTAGATTTTTTTTAGTAGTTTTGTTTAGTAGTAGATATTTTTAAGGGTTAAATTGAGAGATTCCTGTGGGCGTAAAATCGTATAACGTTAATAGAGTTTAGAATCGAATGAAAATAATTTAAGTGCGATACGTACGAGTCGATTACCTTTAACCTTTCACTGCCAACGCGTTTCAGAAAGACATTTAACACGTTAATCGCGGCAATTTAACAAATTTCGAGTCGCGGCGCCTGGTCATCCACGCGGAAAAGTAATTACGTCACCTAATGACGTCACTTACCCTCCCATCTGCACTCTCCACGTCGCTAATAGACAATTTGCACAGTTTTTGACGTCGTTTTGTTCAATCGACGCAACGTGTTGAACGTATTGGGACATCTCTTACATTTGATGGCGGCAATTTCGCTTGCGATTGTATTTATTACAATGTGTTTCAATAAAAAGCGAATAATATGGAAGATCCCAACTTATTTTATTCTTAAATGACAAGTGAATTGCAAAACATAAAAATAAAACTTCGTATCACAACAAAGTTTCACAAACTACAAAGAATAAATGCTCCACAGAGTAATCTAAATGAGGCAACGGAAAATACAGTATTAAAACAAAAGAAGCACAGACCTTGTTCTAGGGAGCGCATTTAAAAAAAGTTTATTATAAAATGGCATACTACGACTGCCTACGATTCGTTAGTTCTTTCCTATCGTCGTGGCTTTTTAAATTCAGACTTTTATGTTCATGATGCATTCAGAAGGAGTCCTTTGTTATACGAAGCAAGGAAAACTCGTTAGGGTATTTCGTCCTGCCTTTGAAATAACATTAGCTTCGCGTGTAGGCACGTGTATGAGGGTTAAACGTATTCATTAACTGAGATAATAGTACTCCAGATTCGATTGAAATGGAAATGAATAAATTTAAAGGAGGGGTGTTTACGCTTTGTTTCAAATTCGAGATAAAAACTCAGTCCAAGCACATAGATTGTGGGTATCGTACAGCTAATTATAAATTAATTTTACCAAATACGACCAATGACGTATTAATTACAATTATATTCCATGTAATAATACATTGATATCAAGATCGTTTAAACAATCAACAAAATAGCAGATAAAGTACCGAATTTCTCAGCGATTGCGTTGGCTCTAAATAAGACAATTTAAATAAATATTTTAAATGCGTTGGGCAAAGACCGTTTATCAAATCACCCTTTGTGTTCACCCCTTCTTGAGTAAATGAGAACTACTGGGAACGATGTCTAATTTAGAACCATTGCTACTAGACAACAGCATTATTTACAACCAAAATACCAGCATCAATGAATTTATGAGCATACGAATAAAAAAGATTTTATAAACTCTCTACTTTCTTGAAAAAATGCTTTTCAATTCTTAACAATTGGTTGCATTCTTGAGGGGCTGTAGATTCTCAATCCGGGGTCTAAACGACGTCACTTGAGACAAGCTGAGTTATATCAGAAATGGAAGCAAAATTGTAAATCCGCGTCTGGCTCGTTACCGAGCTTAGTTTATCTGCTGAAGCTACTCTTGTTCACTTGACTGCGCACTCATTCTTCCAATATTGCTCCTTAAGTAAATTTACAAATATGTCTTTGTTTTGTTTTAGAATCATCATCAGAGGATCGCTCAACATCATCAGAAGGAGAGGAAGACGAATTTGGCGAATTTGATCCATTTGCCACTGCACCTTCTCTACATTCCCCAGACAGTGGTCGCTCAGACCCACGATACGCTAACGCGCCACGTAGGAACCCAAGTCCTTACTACTACGGCGATTTGTTTAAAACGCCCCAACAAGCGCCAGCGCCATCTGCCCCAACTATTTCAACAACTTCATCTTCTCGTGGTCCACGCTACAGAAAGTCAGCTAGCCTTGACGCACCTCACGTTGCTCCCAGACCTAATCTACCCAAAAGATTCTCAGTTGCTGAAGATGGTTTCCGTGAGCTAGAGCGCTCATCATCTTCGTCTGGTGAGAGCGCGTGGATGCCGCCGAGGCGTCGCGGGCGCGACGCGGCCGGCTGCGCGTGCGCCGCGCCCGAAGATGTAGAGGACCATCGTCCTTCTCGAAGCGTCTTTTACGTGCCAGCGCCTCTGCCCCGCTGGCCGCAAGAGATGACCACCAGACAGATTTACGAAACAGCCTTCGACTGCAAAATTGCCCGATCAGATGATGACTTGGATGACTTTGATAGAGTTAGCAACCACCCAGCTCTTCTGCAAGCTGAAGACCGAAAAGTTATTTCTTCCGCATCATCTGCTTTTGAAGCCGTTGAACGCAGCGAACCTGATTATAAAGGTCGCCGTAAGGTGACTATGAAGACGGATAGTGTTCGCCGCTCCAAAATCCCAACCATTCGCCAAAAGAGGGAGAATGAGAACAACGCGTGTGCCTTGTCTGAGGAATTAGAAAAAGTACATATTGAAGAAGACGGCCGAACGGCATCAGCGTCTCAACTTCCACTACGCGGCTACACGCCTTCGCCACCATCAACAGCCCCTTTACCAACAAAATTCCAACAGAAAGATGGATCTGCCATGAATAGTATCAAAAGCGCTCCAAACTTGCCTCAGTCACAACCGGCACACCCTCGTCTCAAAGACTTAAGGTTGCCTGTGAAGTCATTACGCGCTCGTGATACTCCTACAAGTAGCGATGCTAGCATGGCTGACGTAAAAGGTTCAGTATCTACTGAATTGGATCTTGGACAACGTCTACGAGATTCTAGTCGCGAATCTCGCGATGGTGATGATGAAGGAGGGCAATCAAAAGACGGTATTTTTTTAGAGATTAAGGGCCGGCCCACTTCCGATTCTGACACACCTGAATTGAATCGGTACACGGGGCCAAAGGGGGTCGGCCCTATAATGGAGTTTAAGGGAAGGCCTGGAGTAATTCGTCCGCGTCGTAAATATTCTAGCACGGAAAGTATGGCGACAAGCAGTAGTGGAGGCAGCATGGAATCACTCCGAAGTAGTAATAGTGAAGGGGATAGGAGTAGTAGTAGTTCAGAAAGTCGTCATTCGTCTTCACTGAGTTCACACAGCTCTGATTCAGGAAATGTGCCATTCACGAAATCACATCACATGCAGTTATCGGGGTTTGGACACCATCCAGCTAAGTTGCATATACTTAGCCCTATTTCTGATAAATCATCACAAGAACCAGCCTCAGAAACATCTGATAACAATAAGAATAATAATTCCCAGAAAGTGTCACCTGAAGACTGTGAAACTGGTAATACGACGATGCAAACGACTGTTGAAATTGTTGCCAAACCTAAACGACGTGCGTTACAAAACAGGAATCTTTTAAACCTTACATTTAGACATTCAACAACTGGTGATTCTGAAATTCAAGGCTCCGACAGTGGAATTTCGATTCACTCTAGAGAAGGCGTAGACTCACGAAATGCCTTCATCAATTTCAAAAATAGTAATACTGAAGAGGAACGTAAAGATGAAGATGTAGATTTGTCTGATCTTCCATTCGACATGCCCAAGTTAAGGAGACGACGGGCTGAAGCCGAAGCCGACTTACGATCCTTGCCATTTGATATGCCCAAACTGCGTCGGAAACTACGCGGGCAGTCACTACAACTAAATAACGACTTTGGAGGGGCCATCTCGAATGCCTCTTCTAGCCAAAGCGTGCAAGACTTAAATCAAGGTCAGTATTTTTTACATTAATTCACCATTATTTTAAGTTAAAAAGAAAAATATATTTTAGATTAATCACTCAAAATTCTAAGATGTCAGAATAGTTTACCCGTCAATCTTGTGAGAAAGAAGTACCTATACTCGAAGGGTCTGTCGACTCAAATTGTTGGTTCTTTCTAACTCGAACTGAACGCCATCACATTATGCCGATTAAGACGTATGACTCTGGATTGCTCTACACGAAATTCTCTGGTCCAACGCCCATCCAATATTTAATTTGCTTGAGTGCTTTTTGAGGGAAGTTTTTCCTGTACATGTTGCGAGCAATTTGTAACCGTTCAGTTGAGTTAGGAGTTCGTATCGCGGAGGATTGCGTGTGGTTTGACGTAATAAGTGGTGGCATCTAAGATTCAATCAATGCTAAGACCAAAAGTTGATCGTCTCGAATGATTTTATTCAATCTTATTTATATTTTCTTTCAGGAAACAAACACAAACCGAATTTGAAGTTGAATTTTGACAGCGGCAGCGGTGGTTCTAGCAGTTCTAAGGGATTGCACTTAAACTTGGGACCGATTGCTCCGCCTCGAGATTTGGTTGATGCTTCTCTTCCACTTGACCGACAAGGGTAAGTTCTTATTTTTTAACTTTACCAAAATGTTTTAAAGTTTCTTGAAATGGAGTGAATGGTATTAATATTTAATTATTATTGTTTTATAGGTGGTACCACGGGACCTTATCGCGCGTTGAAGCTGAGAGTCTGCTAAGGGATGCGGATGAGGGCGCCTTTTTGGTTCGAAACAGCGAATCAGCAAAACACGACTATTCGCTAAGTCTGAAGTGAGTATCTACTTACACTGTCTGCAAAAGTTCCACATATTTTTTGTGCATTATATCATAAAGTTGAGTCATCTTGTTTACTATCAACATTAGCGAGCTACGTCTTTGGAATATTTTCACAGCTGTTCTAATTTTGTGTTTTTCCTTCCTTTGCAGGTCAACACGTGGTTTTATGCACATGCGTATATGTCGTAGTACAGACGGCTACACTTTGGGTGGTGCGGCGACTGCCTTCCCCACGGTGCCTGCTTTGATGCGTCACTACGTCACTGCCCAGAGGCTTCCAGTTCGGGGTGCGGAACACATGGCACTGTCCACACCTCTGCCAGCCGTCCTTCTATGAACATCCCATCCGGACAGATGGGTTTTTAATTTGAGTGAACCTCGATCGGACGACCGGTCGGTTCGAAGTTCGGAAAGGTGTACATAAACAGCAATCGGAAATCCAAGGTGTGATTATTTTTTGTTTAGATTGCTGAGGAAAGCACAAGTGAAGGAGTTATTTAACGTATTTGTATAGCTTTAGGGATCCAGTGAATAATACCAAAGAGTTAGAATTCAATTGCTGACGAACTGGCTTACATTTATTTGTATACGCTCAGGTAGCAGTGTAATTATGCTAGTCCAGAATATCGCAGCCACATATAAAATACATTATTTATTCGCATATAATCATTTTCACATTTAAATGTATTGTATACTATGTGTAACGAAATAGGTACTTATGTTGTATTGCTTCGTATTACTCATTCATCGTTTATCTTATGCATTGATACCGTATATCTTTTATTAATCAGTGTTAACTATATGTATGTTGTACGTTTGTTTGATATTGACGCAAACGATGATATTAAGTAGTTATATTGTGTGATAATTCGTTTTGCAAACAATTTGCGATGAGTCATTAAAACATTAATCTGACCTCTTTAATCATACGCAATAACTTGGCCTAAGCAATAGACTAGTAAACTTAATTACCTATTTGCTAATGGTCTTGTCGTGAATAGACGTCACAGCTTACGGTAGACTTTGAAATAATATTATTCTCGTCTTGAACCGTATCTATTTACGTAAGTTTGAAAATAGAGGAATATTCCTTTACATTTAAAACAATGACTGTCTCATGATGATACTTAATTTTATTATTGTAATAGAAAAGCGCTCCAATGCAGTTACTATTTAGACCGATATTGCCATGATTCACAGAGCACGTAGATACAGGTGTGAAGAATCAAGTCTGAATATAAATTCGTTTTAACAATAAGTGACTCACTACAAAAACATTCAACTTTATATTAAAAGCGCGTAAACTGCTTACGCAAACTATAAAATGTATTCAGCAAGGTTAAAAACAAATCAGATTGCAAACCGTGGAATATTTATGTAGCAAACATGAAATGGGTGGGCAAAGTTGTCACATGACGAGTATATATGTTTAATAGAACCTTGATGCTATTGATACAAGGTTGAGTTTAGTAGAACATGTAATAGAATGAGTCATAAGCACGTGGGTCGAATAGACACGAAAATAATATCGATTTAGTACAAAATTGTACTGAGTAGACCTGTTGTCAGTTGGTACTTTTATACACTTTGTCAAACAGTAGATACTTATTTATAACTAACCCTCAAGTGTCTGTGTTAATTCGAAAAATACTTTGAAATAATAAAGATTTTTGGTCGCGAATGTAGTTCACGAACTGTCGTCAGGCGGTTAAAATTATTCCAAAATTAACATATACACTTGAGGTACAAAAAAATTGGCCAACATGAAACGACATTAAATAGAAATAAATTTTGATATAGCTTTCATACTATAGAGAAGTTTTAAGCTAATCATGAATAATGGCACATAACAGAATTATATAAGATCATAGATGAAGATTGCACATGTTATGTCACTTTCACATGATAACTTATTTATATTTTTTGTTATAATAGAATTTAAGTAGAGTAACGGGTTGGACATGGGGCCCTCAATATTGGATAGATTTAGTTCCTCTTCATAGTTTTATATCACTTGGTACTTTTACAACGATATACTGACAGCCAGTGATGTACTCAATGAAAGGTGTAGCAGCTATATTTAATAGATTCTTCTGTGATTTTGTGTTTAATACAATAAAAGCCAAAAAAATGTTGTGTATTATAAAATTAAGTTCATCGTATTTATTATGTAACGCATATTCATGCTTAAGTATGTTCACATTTGTCTAATAATGTACAACAAGATCTCATGGAATACTTCCTTTGGATGATTCAGTTACCCTAGTGTTAATTTTGATTGATTTGTACCTGATTTTTTGAGAAACGTTGTTTGAGACTTAAAATTTAATTACGTTTTAACAGATTTATTTTGTTAATTAATTTAGTGATCATTAGAATAATATTAAAGTAGAAATGTATGGGAATGAACGAATTTTTCGGATGTATGTGACATTTATAATTGTATGTAATTACTTAACCACCGCAGAGCAGCTTTTGCAAGCGTGCAACTAATTTTAATTATAGAAATTAATGTACCGTTTTATTATTAAGCAGTGGTACTTATTACATGAGAAGGGAAATCATTTTGGGTCCAGAATCATCGTCAGTGACGATTTTTAACATCTACATTTTGTAGAATAAAAATTAATTTCTTATTCACCCATCTTATGTATTATGTACAATGTATGATTATGTAGTAAACGCGTAATGGAAGGTAGGCTAAAGATATCGGATGAAATTCTTATATTTGGAAGTTTTGAAAACGTGTCAAAATTTTTTTCATGAGCGATGTAGGTCCCGAAACGGAGTTAGGTAAAAATTATAGCTTATAGTAGTTATAATCAAGTGTAATTTTGAAGGTGTAGTTTGAAAATTGACGATGAAATAAATTCCATAAAAAATATTTTATCTTTTTTATTTTTATCTTCCCTTTTTAGTACAACACAAAAAATGAAAAAGTGGTGAACATTTTCACCATTAATTTAGTACTACAGTCACAGAATACTGCTGCACTGTAAAATATAATACGCTTAAGCAAAATTAACTCTGATTACACAATAAATAATATTTTATTATGCATTCATAATGAATCGTGCAATTATGACTCATAGACTAATTAGTTGTGCCCCATAAATGACCTCACTAAAATTTAATGGAACGAACAACTTGGTATTTTGTTCCTAACTTTTCTTACGATTTGTTTTCAAAATTATATAAATCAAAATCAATCTCATAACAATACTCCATATTCTTTTACACGTGCCTCCCGATTTTTCAACTCACCGTAAGAGTTACAATTTTTTGTTCAACGCCATCTATGTCTCCTTATACAACTGCACAGATCCAGTGTCATCCTTTCTAGTACGCCATCTATTTTTCGTTACTAGCATTACTTGTTACTGAGGTGAGGGAGAGTTTCTCATGATTTCTATTAAAGTACATAGATGTCACTGTTTAAAAAAATAATAATAGTAAAACATTTTTGTTACTTTGTTTTAATTTGACAATCGGATCGCATCACTATTAAATGTTCATTTTTATTATACATTTTGCATTTTAATATCGTAGTAAAAATACATACCTAACTAAAAAAAGTGCATTGTTACTTTAAAAGGAATTGTAGGTATATCTTCATCGAAATCGATTAATCTTTAACAAAAGAATAAAATTTAAAAGTAACATTGTCTATACACAATTTGTGTTCACGGACAGAATTAATGAAACATCCCTTTGACCCTTTCGGGTGGCTTCCGTCAGTTTTTCACCCTAAAGCCATTAAGCCTTTCTAAGTGTTTCTATAAAAGGAATCGTTTCTACGTACATAATATATCTACACGATAGGTACGTCTACATAAATGGATCTTTTATTCCACAATCATTCACTTTTATGGAAATTGATTGCATATTAGAACACCATTGTTATAAAAAAGCCTTGGGTTTTCTTTTCCTGGTTGAGTTTAGATTAATGTTTTGGGGTGTTTTGGTTAAAAATCTGTTATGACGTGGCTTTGTGTCTTTATTTAAGGGAATGAAAAATCACTGCACGATTGGCGCGGTGGCTGGGCACCGGCTCCCGCGCAACGTGTAGCGGCTAGCGGGTCCGATTACCGCAAGGACCAATTTTATTCTTTGTGTGATCCACAAATAATTGTTGTTTCGGGTCTGGGTGTTATGTGCAAGTTAAGTTTCTGATACCAACAGAGGGTGAAAATGGAAACTATAATCATTTTACTAAGTTTATTATAATTAAAATTACCTAAGTGCGAGTGCGTTCGATGTAGGAACAAGACTGCTTTCTTATCTTAAAATTATTTATTATAAAATTAGTATGAAGGTATTATTGAGGTTAAATCTAGTGGGGTGATCGATGATGTAGCGATTCTTAGCTGGGCACAAGGCGGCAACAAGAGGAGATGACTCAGCAGTTCGAATGTTGCAATACTCCGTAGAACCTTCATTCCATCAAAGTAGGTGTAATGTCCTGATTAAGCAGATCTGGGCCTGGGGACACGGCGTTGATCACGATGTAGGTACATGTTTCGGCACCGATACGTAACGTGTGCGATATTGTATGTTTGTAAACGCACCCACGACACAGAAGAAAATCCTGGTGTGGGGTAAAGTTTACAAAATATGCTAGTAAAAATATCTCGTAAATTACTACTTCATTTCAATTATTATTTGGTTTAAAAATACCACAATTTAATAATTGCGTAGCATCCATAAATCTTTGATTACTACGAATCAATTATACTGGCATACAGTGTGAATATTCTGTTGTCATTTATTTAAATTAATGAACAATGGCGATGTATCAAATATTTTATATTCTTTAATTATGCTGTCATAATGTCAACGATCGATCATGCGAAAATGCATGTGATATATTTAAATCACAACTGTTGTTATAATGAAAATAAACTATTTATTCCTTGGTTAGTTGTTGCAAAGTGCAACTGATGAACGAGGCTCTCGGATTCGATTCCTGGATGAAGAAATGTGTGATTTGGGATTTTATTCAGTTACTTGCATTTATTCTAGGAGTATCACAAAATCTGAAATTGTGTTATAAGCAATAGGCTTAGGTACTCCTGACCAATGATAAAAGGGCGGAATGTAATTATGTACCTTATTGCACTAACAATAACAACTATTTTATGTCCACTTTGAAAATCCAAATTGTTTATTTCCGCGATCGTCAGTTAAGCTGGATTTTCGGTTTGTATCTAATACCGGAAAATATCGTTTTCGTTGGAAGCTGGGCTTTACTAAGCCCTTATATAAATTTGCATGCATAGACAAACATCGCATTGTCACGGATTGCCAGCGAAGCTTTTTTGTGAATAAGGATATTTTAGAAAATATTTTCCTTCCTACAACAGTATCTATTTAATACTTATTTATTTAGTTTGTTTGTTTTCCAATCTGAACTTCATTTGAAAAGAAATAAGGTTTTTGACGGTTCGACAACGTTTTTCTATTTCTATTCTATTCTATACGTTGCCCTATACGTTTACAAACAAACATGTTCACATACGCATGACACCCAGACCCGATACATCAATCTGTGTATTATACAAAGAGTTGTTTCGTGTGGAATCGAACCCGCGACCCATTGCACGGCAGTCAGTTGTCCAGCCACAGCACCAACCGTGCATTTTTGGTTAGGTTGTTTAGCTGTATTGCTAATATTGTGTGAATTATCATTTTTTACTACGATAAATACACTGCTAAGGAGTGGAATTGTGGTGAATGGACCGCGTCATCGCTTACCACTAGGCAAGATAGTGGTCAAAGGTTTACCTATCAAATATATCAGGAAAACACATCGAAAAATTAGCTTAACATTATTTTTACCTACATATAATTTATCTCAAGGCCTTGAGATAAATCACTTCACTGAACCAAAAGTCACGTCTACGATAACAAGTATTAACAGTTAATCCAAATGCCACTACAATTTATATCGGAATTAAACTTCAAACAAACTTTGGAACTAAATCATTTTCCCTTAATAGCAATCCTTAACTAATCAGAGATTTGGAAAGTCCACTACAGTTTCTTAAAACGAAAGTTTTCCTAAGTTCACCTTAGGGTCTAGTACAAGTTTGTTAAACGTTAACGCAATCGACATGTTTATGACGTTCGGGGCTCTGATTAGTTAGTTTCAATTAACCAACCAATGCGAGGGCTAAACGCGGTAACATTTCGTAACAAGATTAAAAACTACGTGTTAAAAAATTGACTTTAACACGCTCTTTTTTGAAGTTTAAATAATATACTAAAACCTGCGTAAGTGTAACAAACCCCGAGTATACGGCTCGACACGTTCTCAAAGAGCCATCAGACCACCAAGAATGGAGCCCAATAGGGCTGATGCCGATACGGAGCCGCGGAGGACATACTTAACAAGTTGCCGGGGCTCCGGCTTGAAGGGTAGGAGTAGGAACGGGGTTGTTTTTAGTCGGTAAGAGTCTGACACTCCTTCCCGCCTCAGCTAGGTGGGAGCAGTCATACGATGATTTTTCCCTTTAAAAAAAGTAACAAACACTTTTCTGATACCAGAATCAAAATCGGTTCAGCTGATCGTGAGATAATCGAGATAATCACAAACATACATACATACAGGTTAAAAGAAGATCCTCCTTTTTTGAAGTCGGTTAAAAATAAACTCACACTAGGCCTTCAGGTCTTCGGAACGACTGAAACTAAAGTTTCGTAGCCAAAAGGTCAAAGTTTATGTGTTGTAAGTACCTTCATACTTTCCAATACTCTTAGGAATCACCCTTTCCAAATATCTGTAAGTGGATTTTGTTTATGGTCGTTTATTTTGAGCACTGAGTATGAGAATTTACCCACAGAGGTGAAATTAAAATAAAACTTGTTTATCAGGAATTTTCCAGTTTATTTATGAGCGGTTTTCAAGTTTTCAGGATTCCACGCATTTTCTCCAGTTTACTTTAAATACTGAGAAAAGCTCTACTAGTTTCGAACCACATAGGGGTTCTTTCTCATGAGCAGCGTGCGTGGTCGCGGCGATGTGGCACAGCCTACTGGCTAGTCGCGCTGTCGCTGTTCAGCTGCAGCTGACGCGATTTTTAGTTAATTTAGTATGTGTCACGATAGTTATTATAAAATCATTTGATCTAGTCTATATTATATTATTATGATAATTCATAAAATACTTGTTAGCTATTTTTTTTTAAACAAAACTATTTCTCGAATGAGTTCGACCTGCCTCTTGACTATAGAAAAGTTAATACATGAGATTAAAAATCCAATTCGACAAATTATGTCAAAACTTATATAAGGGCCTCACATTAACTTTTTCATTCGAACGTTTGACTAGAATTTAAATGCTTTTTTTGTAGAATAGCTGAATTGTTACGTCAAATGGACAAAATTGGCCTCCTTACTCCCATGTCTTTAGTAGATAGCGTGCAATTTTTGACTCCCAAAAGTATTTTAATTACTAAAGTCACGCGCTAATTAAAACCCTGTTATCAGTTGGTACCAGCTCAGATAGACGACTAAGTCTTTAGAAATGACAGGATCTCATTAGTTGGTGGTGAAAATAAATCGAGTTTCTAATGAGGTGGTTACTAAAACAAGGATGAAACTATAAAATAGTACAGAATTAAGTTCTCTAAAAATATGTTTTTGTATGGGATAAGCCAGTAAACGATTAGACGGGTGACCTGATGATAAGCAATCGGCATCGCCCGTGGAGACTCGGAACACCAGTGGCGTTACACGTGCGTTACCAGCCTTTTGAGGATTAGGAGTTTGAATGACATAGGATTGGGCATATGGGTTAATAAGGCCTCCAGTAACCTCACTGATACGACGAAACACAAGGCAAGCGTTGTTTCACGTCCGTTTTCTGAGAATTAATATTAATTTTGTTATATATGTACATTTATTGTCAAAATGTTTCAATATCGTTACATCACTATCGATGGCGCAAAGCCTTAAACTTATACACTTAAAGATCCCAATAAATCCTCTTTACACTTTGTCTGGACTTTAACAGAGATTGTGACCTCTTAAATGTTATTATTTTCAAAGAACGTATAAATAGCACCCTAGCATAGCTTCGTTTTATAATATTAATGATTAAACATAGTATCTTGAAGCCTCTTTACAGGAATAAATAATGATTTCAAAGCTAACTTGAATAAAAATTAAACCCGTTTCCCGTTGTCACGCAATGACTTGAGAATGGCTAGGCCGATTTGGCTGATTTTTTTTTGTTGTGTTTGTTATCGTCAGGAGATGGTTCTTATGACAACAGAAAACAGTCCTGAAAATCCTACGGGAATGGGGGAAACGAGATTGCGCGTACGAAGTCGCAGGCATAAGCTAGTTAGAGATAAAAAAAGACAGAGAAAAATTATACCTTCAATCTAACTAGGTACATACCTTAATCTTACGTCTAGGTCTTAGACTATAAATAGGTATATTTGAAGCCGTATAAATAGGGATCAAGCCGATATGGTCAGCCACGCAAATCCTTCTTAGTTCCGCTCTCTTAGATATCAATTAATTGACCTTTTAATGTGATAAAAGGGCTTCTACAATTTATTTTTATTATATTAGACGTTGTATGTAACATCAAACAATTAATATTATGTTTACCTTCTTCAATAGGGATGATGACATGATAAGAACATTAAAAATCTAATTAGTCCGTCAGTTAGGTAATGAAAAAATATTACACACGTATTTTTTTATTTTGTCGTATGTAAACAATACCTACATAGATAAAAAACGAACACTTACATTTATAAATTAGATAGGACTAGTCACACCATGATTTTGAATACCATCGACAGATGTATGTAGGTACTATCCACAATTTCTCTTGACAATCAAAGTCTTAAAATAATTTCATAATCATCATAGAGCAAGCTTGTCGTTAATTACCAAATATTAGGTACAGAACATCATGCTATTACTATACATGTAAATGAAAATATTCCACAATAAACAAAGCACCCTATCTGGACGTTGAACTGTAATAAAATCTACAAGCACATAATAATATTACTATATGATATTCAACTACAAATAGGTAACTTCTTCAACAACCGAAGTTGATTAATAATTCACAAGAGAATGCAACTACATTTGCTAATGTTTCAGTATATTCTCTGAGGCTATTAATTAGTATAACATATCGCTATACAAATAGCCTTTGGGGAATGTATTGTGAATACATACATACAATATAACAATGCAGTTGAAGTAGTAGTATTTAGCAAGAGGAATAAGATTCTTGATTATGAGCATGATTTTGATTAATCTTTTATTAACTACGTTCAATAAAACCGACTTCAACCTCCTCTCTTTTGAAGTCAGTCGGCATTTTAAGCCCCTCTTTTTTCAAGTTTAATTAATATACTAAAACCTAAGGGCCCATTGGCCTCCTAAGGGCCCATTTTTCAATCACCAGTTATTTTTTAACTGTAGAATAATGACATTTGACAGTTTTTAGTATGGAAGAATTGTCAAATTTTAATATAAACTTTTATCTGGCATTGGAAAAATCGGTCAAAAACTTTTCTTTTAAAAAACTGCTTTAAACTCTGTTTAGCCAATCGCGAGATAGTCGCACACAAACATACATACATACACACAGGTCACACAGGTCAAAATGAATCTCCTTTTTTTAAAGTCGGTTAAAAATAAACAGCGATTTGTTATTATGTAGGACGATATCCTAAGCTTAGTTATCAATTCTAATACAATATTTCAATTGTAAACAAAAGCAAAACATAGAACCTAAACATTAATGTTCTTCGTTTCTTAGTTTCTTATTTTTATATAAAAAAAGCAAACAAAATACGTAAAATTATGACACAAAAACCATCAAAATTTTACAAATAAACACAAAAAGGCAACGTCTTTCTTCCAAACAAGTACCAGGCACTCCAATCAGACCTTTCTGAAGAAAATGTAAGGTTCACATTTCTTTACACAAGTAACGCTCACCACGAGAGCTTTGCAAGCACGTTGGTAAACAGATTCCTTTGAAAGTGTTGAGTAACTCCAGTGATATTTCAACCCTGAGGCTCTTCAATGGATAATACTGAGATCTGCGTGTTCTGTTTATTCAGATCTTCTAGAAATGTTGGTTCGAAACACACAGTATAACTTCATGTTGTTTTCTGAGTAAACATATAAATTGCCACTAGCTCATTTTTTGAGAGATGTATGCTATTTGTTTAATTTCTAGTATGTATAGTCCTCCTTACCGATTTCGGTCCGGCGACCCTTAATAGCTATCTCCTGTCGTGTGTCCTGATGAAACAGGCCAGACCGAATTTAGTTTTGAAAATCTGATCACAACTAGAGCGGTAAAGTTGGCCGGCAGAGTTGTACGTCTAAGTATAGAAAAGTTTAGGTCTGTTTTTACGTATTTGGCGGTTTATGTCCAATGTATCTAGTCGCTGCTTTTCGAATTAAGACAAATCAGACATTGTGGGCCGATTTCTCAATCATCAGTTAATTCTTAACTGTAGAATAAAATTTACATTTGAATGTTGTTACTATGGAAGGATTTTCAAATATTGAAAGTTATTTCTAAGTTAAAATTTATCTGTAGTTAGAAAAATCGGCTCTATAAGACATAAACAAATGAATGGTTTTACCTTGTGAGCTGTTCTTCGTGCTTCTGACCTCTGACAAGCCATTAGTTGGTCAACATTTTACTATAACAATGATTGAGCGAGCAGGATATTTTTTTAAGGAGGGAAAATCATTGAATAGCTTCTCTCGACTGGTTGAGGCAGGAGAGAGTGTCAGACTCTTACTGATAAAAAATTAACCCGTTCCTATTCCTGCACTTCCAGCCGCAACCCCAGTATCCCGTTAAGTCCTCTGCGGTTCCGTATAGGCATCAGCCCTATTGGGCCCCATCCCTGGTCTGATACTGATCGGGTGGCGACCTGACGAGCAGGATCTAGCAGTTTATTAGCACCACCTATGGCGCGCAAAAACAGTAACTTTTCTTATATAACACTTAAACGACAACAGGAAATTTTCTCTTGATTCCTTTCTTACCTGTAGTTTAAATAAAATATTTTTCATACATAAAATGGCGTGCAATAACCCCTAACTCTAATATGAAAACTCTTCTGAATACTACCTACGTTATTATGATCGAACTCATCTTTGGCCCGTATATAGCTTTTGTGTATCAAATATTCATTTGCGTTTCTTAGAAAAATCTTACAGGAACATTTTCGTTGCTAAAATGAGCCTACGATTTTGTTATTACAAGATTCAGGAAACGTTTTAAAGGTAACACGAGGAAATTGTATAATATTCTCAATTTATGAGTGTTTTAAAGCATATTATATTCTTGCGTTTGGTGTATTTATCATAATTAGGGTGTAATTATGATGTTTTCCATAACAAATACGGTATTTTTATTAAAACGTTGTACACATTTTTGTTTAACATTTTTCAAATTAAATTTTTAATGTTCACTGACAATTTTATTTTCAGTTGTCATCAATTACCCGTTACAATGGACTATGGACCTTCCCCTCCATTGGCCATACTTGGATCCATGGTCCATGCTTGGATTGGACACCGCAGCTTAATAGGGATATACATAACATCACGCCTCTTATCCCCGAAGAGGTAGGCAGAGGTGCACATTATGCCACTGTATAATGTAACAACCACTTTTCACTATTTATGTTATGAGTCCTATGTAATAGGGGGTGATCCTATTGCCATATACCGGACACAATTCTAGACTCCGTGCTACTACTGGGATTTTTAAAAACCCAGTAATACTTTGCCCGATCCGGGAATCAAACCCGAGACCCCTTGCCCGGCAGTCGCACTTGTGACCACTCGGCCAACGAGGCAGTCATTTAATAGTGATAAAAAACACTATGTCGTCTTTTATGATACCCGTTATAGACAAGAGGTGGTGACGGATATATTTTACTCTACACCACATGGTTGACTGCTGCCACGCTGACGGCTGTCTCATTAGCTAAAGTGCTGTCATCTTAGTTGCTGAGTACAAAATTCTGATCTGAATCTGCACGAAATCCCTCCATTGGCTCTTTGGTTTTCCTTTTCCCTTCCATCCAATTATATTTTCATTCATTACGCGTGCAAGTAGCGCTTTCTGGTTAGTCAGACTACGTTAAATTTATTGCAATAATATATGTTCTTTCTTGTCGTTATACGTGAACTCGCATAACAAGAAAAAAATTAATAAATATGTACACACCTATAAACTAAAGCTAATACAGCAATTAAAATTAAGTTGATATAATTTTTAAATTACTTTTTCCATTGTTAAGGGATTTTCATCATTTTGTTCATCAATATTTTCTGCTCGACTACCTCGTTGGCCGAGTGGTCGCAAGTGCGACTGCCGGGCAAGGGGTCTCGGGTTTGATTTCCGGGTCGGGCAACGTACTACTGGGTATTTAAAAAATTCTCAGTGGTAGCACGGAGTATGGAATTGTGTCCGGTATATGGCAATATACTCACCCCCTATTACATGGGACTCATAACATAAATAGTGAAAAGAGGGTGTTACATTGTACAGTGACATTAAGTACCCTAATATGCACCTCTGCCTACCCCTTCGGGGATTAAATGTAATCTTATTAATGAAAGGCGTGATGTTATGTAATATTTTCTAATTACCAATTATCCAGTATGTATCATATTGTATGCATAAATATGGTAAGCATAAGTTTACAGTGAAAATTTAAATGATTAAAAATCACTAAGTTTAATTCGGTTTCAAAATACCTTTGATTTTAATCATGATATCTCCATTTTGTATTACGCGATTATGACCCTTGAGCTAAGCACTAGAAGCGCTACAAACGTGTATGCGACAACCACATATACGACCTTTCATTTATTGCTACGTAATTATTACGCCTATTAGGAGGTAGGTAATTAGTTTCACTTTCCTCTTTGAAGTTGACTTCAAATGTTGAAGTTTGTTAATTAAATATGTGCCACGAAAAATATATTTTGCATTTAAAAATTAAAATATTGAACAATTTCTAACTTAAGTTGTGTAATTAATTTTATAGAATAGAATACTTTATTGTACACCATTAAAATATAGTACATACAGAAAAAAAAGTACATACAGAAAAAAAGGAATAAAAATAATAATGTGCCACAAAGGCGGTTTTATCACTTTACAATTATGTTTCAAAATGTTTTACACTTTTACAATTATGTTTAAATATAAAATATTAAGAGGCAGTGAGGCACACATTACAAAAGATAAAATATTATAAATTTTATATATGTTATTTGTAACCTGTACCTAATTATACTCGTATACAAAACTTGATCATAGAACATTCGCTTTTCGGTAGTTTTAATTTTACTGCAGTAATTATACAATGTATTTGTCAAAACCAACTTATGTAGAATTTTTTTTTTAGAGGTATTATAACTTTCCTGAGACATACTAACTATTGACTTATTGATTATTTTTCGACTTATTCACGTATTTATTCTCGCGGACTGCTGCTCATGAGTATGGGCCTCTAGCATGGCTTGAAACTAGTCGAGTTCCTCGTCATATAATTATGTGAGTAAACTGAAAAACATAATACGTCATTTTGTAATAATATTCACATTTTTAACCAAATCATTTTTCCATAATAAAGACCAGGCAAATATATCAATTTACACATAACTATCATTTTCGACATGATTATACCGATACAAATTGATACAAGACGAATGTTACGGTCGCTGACCGCTTGACATTTGCCCCAAAGTAATGTCACGGATATAAAATAAGATAGATACTCACTATCAATCTTCGAGAAAGGTCCACTGGAATTGGCTTGACTGAAATTCTAACATATAGAAGGGCTCATCTTCATTCAGTACCTTCATAAATTTTCAATGGTACCATCATCGATGACGGTTATTACCTACTTACTATCAATATGATTTTATTTATAATGTAATGTTGCATTAAAAATTGTGACATATGAGTGTCCACTAGTTGGTATTTATTTAAATCTGAAATAGTAGTAAGCCTATCACATTTGTCACAAAGCTAACGTTTATGGATCTGTTCTAGAGTAGATACCATAATCGTTTAAGCATACATCATCATCATCAGCCAGCCCACTGCTGAGCAAAGCCTCTTCTCTCACGGAGAAGGTTTGAGCATTAATCACCACGGTTGCTCAATAGGTGTTGGCGATTTCAAACTTATAATTAGAAATTATAAGCCCAGGTTTCCTCCCGATGTTTTCCTTTACCGTTTGTCAGTGGTGTCTAGATAATCTTGGAAAGTACATATAACTCGGAAAAAGTCACATTGGTACTTGCTGTATGTAGGTTTCAAACCCGCACTTTCGTGCATGAGAGGTGGGCGTCTTAAATCTCCGAGCCCCACGACTTGCACCTATGCATACATATATAGCGTAATATTTGCGTCCTAGTAAATAAGGTGTTATCTCCGTTACGTGGCTGACAATGGCTTATGTTAATACAAAGACCTAAAAATCGCCCTTAGTGGTGCACTCCGGGCATCGGGGATCGAAAAACGATCTCCTACAACCGTAAGAATGGTCTTGCGGACGGCGAGCATATAGCTTGTCGCCGGCCAGAATCAGACTTGAATGTACGGCGCATCGCTTATCGCGCACGCCTCAAAAAGCTATCAGACCACCCCGGATGGAGTCCAATAGGGCTGATGCCGATCCGGAGCTGTGGAAAACGTAAAAGGTTACTGGGGCTTCGGCTCGAAGTGCAGGTGGAGTTTAATCAGTAACAGACAGTAAAATTAATCTTCGTCGACTTGTCATCAGAAACTTAACCCACTTCCAAATGCTAGCATCCTTGACCGTCAAGCCCAGTTCTCTGAAGCATTCTTCACCTAACATGACCTAAATCTTCATAAACTAATTGTACTCCTGTCAATTATACTGTTAAACTACCGTTCTAAAGCAACAACGAACACTCAGCCCCTAACCTAATTTCGGTCGAGTCTAATTTGGCAGATATAAGCTTTGCGTGTTACCTGTCTCGTTAGTGGCCAGTCTACAGCCAACTGATGGCGCTTTATTGATTCCCTAGACTATGTATATGTATACGTTTGTTCTTGTAGTATTGGGGTATTTATATACTAGGTAGTATAATCATTGCCTGAGTAATTTATGCAATGTTGATGATGATCTTCTAATTACTTTTTTAAAGATATTGTGATTTAAGTTTTTATTCTAAAGCAATGACTATCAGCTCTACCTATCGTTGAAAATTTGCTACTCGTACGCAAGTTAACCAATAGTAATAATTATATTCATCAAAATAATGCATTGAATGGTACCAAGACATCCGTGCTACCAAATTAAACTATACCTTTACTTAGCAAGATATCAGATTACATTGCATCATATCAGATTCAAAATTCAATGCCTTTAACTTTGAAAAAGACAGTACATAAAAGAAAATACTTTATTTACCAACTTTATACTCATATTATCGTTTCCTGCAACCAATTGCATTTTAACAACGCCATGGTTTATTCATGTTTTACCTGCATTTCATAGTACAAAGCGCCTTGCAGCTAAAATACGGCGACAGTTGCACCCATGGGTGAAACCTATCGCATAGCCCGACCATTTATCAAAACATTTTATTCGTAGAAGCAAGCACTATAATCTGAGTGAAACTCGTAAATATAAAACTACTGCCATAAAAGTAAATCGGAATCCAGTCTGAAATGTGATACTTTATATAGAAAACATTGTGCAATGATGAATAGGATACCTACAGCGTTATTTAGAGTAATCTGTATTATAAAAATTCGACATTAAATTTTCTTCAACAGTTGTTAGGTAGTCTAAGAATTTCATTAAAGAAATCTCTAATGTTGTTTAAAGTATAATAAATAAAATGTGATACTTTATATAGAGGACATTGTGGAATGATAAATAGGATACACCTTAAAGTAAAATCATAGAATTCTTTTGAAAAACTTTATAAACTTTACGTCATAAAACAGCTACTTTAAAACCTACACTAGTAAAGCAAGGCTACTTAAACTTATAAACTGAGGGTAATTTAGAGTAAAATCATTAAATTATTTTGGAAAGCTTTATTCTTCTTTGGTTATATACGATTGATTGTCTTATTAAATGAGTATCGTTCAAAAATATTAAACGTTGATCCATTAAAATATTTGAATTAGTATAAATAAAAATAGCTACTGAATACTTTATTTTACTAACTTGCATACTGTCTTGGCTGTACACAGTAATAACCTTTATTAATTTTAAATTTTCATCATCTGATCAATAAGAAGCTTCATTACATGGTATACCTTTTCCATGTTCTTGAAAATATAAATATTTTAGTCATAAAGTAGCACAAAAGATAACATTAGAAGTCGCGTAGAACCTAACGGGTTGCCAGGGCTCCGGCTCGACGTGCAGGAGAAGGAACGTGGTGGTTTTTAGTCAGTAAGAGTCTGACACTCCCTCCCGCCTCACCCAGGCGAGAGCAGCCATTCGATGATTTTTCCCCCTTAAAAAGACTTGGTCACACGGCACGAGTACTATGAAAGCTGGAGTATTATGAAAGTTTTAAAAATTTTCACATTTCGAGTTTCCTTATGACTTTCAAACAGTCGGAGCCAACGGAAGTTTTATATCAAACATATGCGAAAGTACTTACCTTTTATTAAAGCTAATATTGAATGCTTTAGAGCTGGAATAAAATTCAGTAAGTGCTTTGTGAATCGTACTATTCCTATTAGTTTGGGTATTAGATATTTTTGAGTGAGTAAATGACTCCTCCTGCCCTTGATTGTGGCAAGAGAGAGTATCAGAATTTTACTGACCAAATTAGCGACCCCTATTACCTGGGACTCATAACATAAATAGTGAAAAGTGGGTTTGCCATTGTACAGTGGCATTATGTATGTGTCGTTATGTGCACCTCTGCCTATCACTTCGGGGAGCAAGGCGTAAAGTTATGTTAATAAATAATACAGCTCAAGTTTATTAGCCTAAGTAATTTTTTTCTCAATTCTAATTTTTTTTTCATCACGAAAACAAATATAAAATCAGCATTTCAATCAGTAAATAAAATATTAAATTCCGATAGCGTGAACCTCCACCACGCCTCAACATGAATAAGTACAGATTTATGAAAAGGCTGCAAGCAACAGCGTATACCTACTCTCATATTTTACAGAAAAATATTTATCGGGTTGTCCCACGAGCAAATATATTGATATCAAACTTCGATATCACATTATATCTAAGTATAGGACATCTAGATTCCCAGGAGTAATTCCAAACCTAGAATTTATATCGAGAAAAGTTTTAAATCTTTCGAGACTAGGTTGTCTCCATTTATACTTAGCACGTTTTCGCTCTAACACTCGTGGGATTCTTCAAACTTAGAATAATTCTATTTAAAATTGTTTTTCCACTGTAACACTACTGGGAATTATATTTGAACTAATAATTCAATAAGTGTGTCGTTTTATTGGTTGTGAATATTTTATAAGAACTTATGAAAACTTAACTAGGTTAAAAGGACGAAGGAGCTTCGAAATTGTTTTATAAAAATTTATAGATTAAACTGTTTCAAACAGTTGCTAGGTCGTCTAAGAATTTCAATAAAGAAAAATCCAATGTAACTTTGTACCTAACGAAACAGTCTGTATTTTTAAAAGTATAACAAACAATCACCCAATTCTAAATTTTAAGATAATGTAAATAAGGATCATCAATCCCATTCCCCTAAACTGACCAAAGTTATTTTCTTAATTAAATTCAAGACAGTTTTAATGTTACACTCTATGCGTGACCCAGTTCTGGTTTCTATAGAACTTCTTCAAACGGGCAATTTTTTGGCAACTACAAGTTGTGGTCATCGAGAAGGGGTCAATGTGGGGTCAGGTCAAGTGTTTAGGATTTTTATTTTTAGTTGGAGTCAGCATCTGGCCGGTGCGTGAATGGTAATAGGTTATTGCTATTGCATACTGTATTTTTTTTAAAGTTGCCCCTATCTAGGATTTTCTCTTGTGTCATGGTCGTGGGTACGTTTACAATCATACAAGTTCACATATACATAACACCCAGACCCGAAACAACAATATGTGGATCGCACAAAGAAACACATTATTTTTTTTGTTTTAAAGAACATCTGACTAAGTCGCCGTAGTCGGGTATTTTTATTAAGACCTGATTATTTTGTTTTAACTTTACTCCCAACCCAACAAGTATTACCTAAGGCTCTTTTACATGAAATTAACCTATATTTAGCGTACTAAGTTGAAGTGTTTTTATAATAACTATCGTGAGACATACTAAATTAACTGAAATCGCGGGTTACTCACGTGATATACTAGTGAGATGCGCGACGTCGCCGCGACCGCGCACGCTGCTCATGAGGAAGAACCCCTCTGTGGTTCGAAACGAGTAGAGCTTTTCTCAGTATATTCACGTGAGTAACCCGCGATTTACTAAATTGATCTTTAAGATATCAATGCCGTCATCAGTGTGATTTGAAAGTGGCTTGTCTGCACAGTATTAAAGTCATACATTATTAAACAAAGCAACGCTTACCGTTACGCATTTGTTAGTTTAATATTCTGAATCATTTTGTATGTAGATACTTGATAGGGTCGATAAAAACAATTTGTTTATTTTTTTGGTGTTTTATTTTTAGAAGTAACAGAGGTTCTCCAGTTAGAATCATAGCAGTTACTTTGCAGTTTCTAGATACTTCTTGAGACAATGATTGTGCACATGCATAGTCAGTTTATACATATATTTAAGAAGGTTCATTACTACCTATACTTATTGGTTACTTAACCATAAAATGAATAAATAAATGTTTACTTCCTAAAAAGATATTCCTCCTACATTCATATTATCTCCTTTCATTAAGAAATTACATCTTGATATCAACTGTCAAGATCTAAATCTCGGTAAGGCATGGGGTTCTGTTTCGGCGTTTTTACGTAATTATTCATTACGTAGAAAAGGGGCCTTTATATGTATATGTAGATATAAATCATATTTAGGCGAAAATCTGTAGTTGAAGGAAAAAAACAACTAACTAGTTGTACTTTTTTTCAATCTATGTTTAATACTACATAACATAACATAACATCACGCCTTTTTATCCCCGAAGGGGTAGACAGAGGTGCACATTTCGGCACTTAATGCCACTGTACAATGTAACACCCACTTTTCACTATTTATGTTATGAGTCCCACGTAATAGGGGGTGAGCCTATTGCCATATATCGGGCACATTTCCAGACTCCGTGCTACTACTGAGATTTTTAAAAACCTAGTAATACTTTGCACGACACTGGAATCGAACCCGAAACCCCTTGCCCGGCAGTCGCACTTGCGACCACTCGGCCAACGAGGCAGTCCATGTTTAATACTATTTACGTAATATCGTGTACGAGTACCAGCATCAGTTTTCTTTCACACACACACAAACATAATTTACTATTGCGTTCACGACAGACAATGTCTTAGACAGTCAGACAAGTACTTATACCTTGTTCTACAAGTTTAAAGGAACGCATAATGTAAGTACTTTATAATTCAGTCTCAAAACGCAGGTACTTAAAGTTACAAGGACCTCCATTGAGGTCTCGTAAAAAGGTGAAATAGGACAACACAAGTCGTTTACGCAAATTAGATGATATTTACTAGCTTAGGTAACAAAAGGAAAAAGTATTGCTTCCAAGATTAGATACAGTATAATAACATGACTGGAATTAGCAAGGGAAATTAGTTATTCTTAGAGTTTTTCTAAGGTTATTTCTTCATTGATTCTGTGATAGAACTAAGTACGTAATTGCTGTGGCTATAGTAACATTAGTAGGTACGTGACATTTTTTTCATGTGAGTACTTTTTAAACCAAATTCCAACAAAAGAACAAATTGTCAATACTATTAATTTTCAACCTGGCTTTCTCTTAAATCATAAAACGTTGACGCCTGCTCCATTCAAAACACATTCGTTCGAATTCGGACTGCAATCTATTTCAATAGCAGGCTTTGCACGCACTCACGTGATAAAACGATAGAGTGAGTATTAGCTAGAAAATATTATTGTATGGTAGATAAAAGTAATCAAAAATCTGATGTCTACACTGGTTTGTATCAGGTAAAAACTCTCTCAATACCATAGAAATCTATACTATTTGTTTCATTACTTTCAAAAGTGTTTTATTAGTCTAATCAATATCTTCTTAATCTTCTTAATTTTGACGTTAATTACAACTAAAACTAATTTCAATAAAATAAATCAGACCACTTAACTTTCATGCTACGGAATTATTTCAACATGGAAGCACCTATAATTATTTTTTAAACTACATGCGTTGTTTACTCTATGGTAAACGGAACAGGGTGTTTTAATAAATAATAGGAAATTGTTTGACCGAAATACTTGAATATCGATCAGATGTGTAAGTAAGTAGGTCAGGTTAAATGTGGCTATTTTGGGAACGTCCTTTTTAACGTCAACTGGACGTTTATGTTTTATGTGTCCGTCATTTGTCTTGTTGTGGAATCCTTACTTTGTGTACGTTTGGTTTGCAGAATTATTGATTTTTATGTTGCTTTTGGTTTTTCTCCTGTGTCGACCTGTGTTCACATACACATTACATCCAGACCCGAAACAACAATTTGTGGATCACACAAAGTGTTCTTCCATGCGGGAATCAAACCCGCGACACGTTGCACGGTAGCCGGTTGCCCAGCCACCGCACCAACAGTGCAGTCAAAAAAAAAGTCGAAACATAGCGAATTGTGAGATGACTATATTATTTATTGTTAGGAGTATTTGATCTTTTTGTATGTGTTATTTATTTATTTAAAAGGGATCTCCAACAGGAAAAAGACGTAACACACAATGATATTGCAAATAACAGAAATCTTGCTCTTCTCTAGTTATAGGAAACCACGTCATGGAAACAAAATAAATCTTAATTTTGAATATGAAAAAGTCGAAAATGGTTAAATTAAGAAATTAAAGTTCGAGGTCAACGTGTCAAAGCTGAAGTAATGCTTAATAGGTCGTTTGCTTAAACTGTCAAACACCAAGCGGTCACCGGTGACCGCGACCTATTGTTCTTTAATTGTGTAAAACCGGTACTCGACGAGTTAATAGATGTTATTGATTGCATTTGTCTGCATTGGAACAAAATAATAATTATAAAATTATACTCTACATAGTGAAAACAAACCTTGAAAAAAATTACAAAGTAATAAAATGAAGTCCTTCATAATTTTCCACGGACGATCAAACAGAAATCTCCATTTATAATGTCCCCTCCACTAAATCAAAGACCAAACGTTTAATTATTCATAGTTTGAAATATTGACAGAGTAACATTTACAAAATTGAAACCTTGGGAAATTAAATCGTTTTACATAATTAATTTGAAGAGGACAGAAAGGATTATATAAATAGTACCTACATATTATAGTTTGTAACACTTATAATTAGACCTCCTTGGTTCTTTATACATATATTTTGGGTTATGTATTATTAGGTATCATTATTATACAGCATCGCATTATATTACGATAAAAATAAAACAAAATATTTATAAAGGAAATGTTTTCGAATAAAACCTGAATGTGACGGTATGTTGTGAATTTCAAGGATTTACCCAATTACTGGGGGTTATTTTTATGCGAAAATTCCTACAAGAAAAGGGACCTTCACATTTTAATTTGTTTGTTTTAACTTAAATCAATTTTTATGTATATTTTGAATGTTATATTGCTCGTAAGTCATGATTCCTTCTACTGAGTTTAAGGTTAAGAATCTATCTGTAACCTTGAGATTTTCCAATCCCAAAATAGAACTTGTAAGCTTTATCCATAAAATTCCGATCAAACAAGTGTAATAAATAAACACGTTTATCAAACAAACTCCTTTGGTCTTAATAAAACCCAAAAGTCCATATTTTAGCAAACTTCGTAAATTACCTGACATGCGATTCGAGAGAACGCGAGATTTGAATTCCAATGAGCCAATATCGAAGGAGTACGGATTCCTACCGAAAAATTCGATGTTCGAGCAATCTTCCAATTTGTGTTATGAGCTGCTTTATATACGAACTATATTTATTCTTAATACATCGTTAAGAGGTTCTTTTTACCTGCTAAAATGTTTTCTTTGACTTCAAAACGTTATTTGCCAGTTATTGCAAAATTTGCACCGGCATTTCTGCTCATTTATGTGTGGATTCTATCGCACAAGAAAATCTATGCAGAATGTATATCTATAGGAAGTGTAGAATGATCATAAGTCATAACATATTAAATAAGGCCGATTGTCAACTACAGATTTTTGCCTTTACTGATGGTTTAAAATCGAAAGATCCAATACAAATGTGTCTGATATTAACGAATAAACTTATAACCACAATACTTGATTACAATTTTGTGTAATATAATAAAATAAACTTTATATTCATTGTACTATTTTGACATACATATTCAAAATTGTAATCCTACAAATAAATTAATATACTATTTTAAATCTAGCAGTAACAAGCAGCCCATTGGGAATGCTAACCATTTCCCAATTACCATTGTGTTGGTTCTATTGTAGGCTCAAAATGTATTGTGTTGGGGAATTACTAATTGTTTTCGAACATCTGTGTTTACGATTATATCTTGATGTGGGTACAATCGTGGTTTTAGATCAAATATTCAAGGACTAGACTTGTTTTGTTTGGATAGGTATTAAGATAATTGCTTTTTAGTTATTTATGTTATTTTATTGAATGGTATATAGGTGGTGATTGGTACTAAACTGTATCAAAGTCTCGTGAGATATGTAAAATGGATTATTTTTTATATTTAACGACTCATTGTTTGGCGACGTAACTTAACTATGTAGTTTCAAGCCAGTTTTTTTTAAGTGTGCAATATCATCGAATGACTTCCCCCGCCTGGATGAGGCGGAAGGGAGTGCCAGACTCATACTGCCTAAAAACGATCCCGTTCCTTCTCTTGACCTTCGAGCCGGAGATATAAACATAAATATGCATGAGTCTTAATAAATGTAACTGAGTATAGTTGGTGTGCCTTCTTGAGTAACGATCGTTTTATTATTTTTGTTTAATTCTATTACTTTAAAATAAAGTTGTAAGGCTAGGGCTATTTTGTCAGTCGGATGGAACACCAATAGCGTTCTTATTAAAATTCTGTCCAGAACAGCCAGTTATCTTTAGTATCCTAGATACAGGAAGTTAACAGACTATGATATCTACCACGTACTTTATAGTTGGAGTCTCGAGATTGGTCGACGTGATCGAAATTCGGCGACCAAGTCATTATAAAATACAATCTCCTCCGTTCATATCAAAGAGGTTTTGGAACATCCCGATTCCCAATATTTTCAACAAGTTACATTGAAATGAATATTCATTAGTCTTTTTGCACAATTAGTTTGATTAACTAAGACAATTTTAGAGAAAGGATGGTAAAAGAAAATGACATATTTTTTTTTAGGGAACAGCCCGGAGTCGTCCTTACGGATCACCGGATGGTAAGCAATCAGCGTCGCCCAGGGACACATAGAACACCAGAGGTGTAACAAGTGCATTACCGGCCTTTTGGGGATTGGGAATTTGTGGATTGTTGGGGATTCAAGAATTAGGGAGATTGAGGAGGAGGGGGGGGGGATTGGGTTTGGGCCTCCGGTGACTTCAACCACACGACAAAACACTACGCAAGCGTTGTGTCACGTCGGTTTTTTGTGAGGCTGTGTTATCGTGCACTTTCTACCACACTTTTTGTTAGGGAATTGTGCTTTTAGCTTTAGTTTACAAAAGTTTCTAGTACCTTCGATTCTGGTTAATTTCATTAGTCAAATTAACCTAACCTATTTTCTGACCAAAACATTTAATACGCATGTCATATTATAAAAACAAAAAGAGGCTTTACCTCAAAAAGGATCCAAATACTGAAAATTACTATTCAATACATAAAGACCTTTTCTTCTGGAAAGTTTAGAAAGAATTGTCCGAAATAGAAATAAAGAATACGTAAGCCAGACACCACCTAAAACTTTGCATACGGGACAAAGTTTTTTGAAAAGGGATAAACTTAAAACTTAGTACATTATACTACTCATAAACAGTTAAGTATTCAGTGAAAGGGTTTCTAGAAGAAATTCAGACATGTCAGAACCGTTAGCTTAGTTTCAAAGTCCAAATACGACTGCCTCATTGGCCGTGTGGCCGGGGCAGGGGTTCTCGGGTTCGATTCCCGGTTCGGGCAAAGTATTACTGGGTTTTTTAAAAATCTCAGTAGTAGCACGGAGTCTGGAAATGTACCCGGTATATGGCAATAGGCAAACCCTCTATTACATGGGACTCTTAACATAAATAGTGAAAAGTGGGTGTTACATTGTACAGTGGCATTAAGTGCCGAAACACCCCTGCCTACCCCTTCGGGGATAAAAAGGCGTGATGTTATGTTATGTGTGTCCAAATACAACTATGAGGGACTTGTTTGTTCTGGCTACAACTGACCATATCCAACTCAATCTCTGGCTGTACACAGTTCCTTTTGTCTGTTTCCTTGACATTTTTGGTAACGTACTGGTACTCCTCGGAAGTTGCGAGATCGCGGAGTCTATAGATAGTGCTGATCATTTTCGATCTCATGATTTGTCTGTTATTTCCCTTATCCTATTTCAAGGTGAACAGGCAGGGACGTCATGCATTCGTATATGTTCAACAGTCGGTGGCTGGGTCGCTCCGTACCCTACGAAATTGTTGAACGGACGGATTGCTGGACTACAATTCATACCCGTAAACGAATGCTTTCTGCTGGAGCAGGTCGGCTCGCTCATCGTGCTGGTAGGCTGGTCCAGTAGGGTTAGTGTAAGATAATAAGATTATAATTATTATACTATAGGTAACAAAATACTTTGTGTAGTGATATTACTGGTTAGCGTAGCATGTATGATCTTTACAACAATTATTTGACCATGAAAACAATGTAATTGTAATATGACAAGGGCACGGACACAAGTCCGTGGAGAAATACAATATTAATAAAAAAAAAATGAATGGAGGCAAGTTTGGAACTGTGATCGTAAACATGACGAGACACTGCTTCACAATGCAAAATATGAATTGCACCATTATAGCATCTTGAAATTAATTATCACATTAAACGCCATGGGGGTCACCAGCAACCGACGTTAGCGGAGGATTTACCTTCAACAGTTTTCTATTGGCAATCAAAACCTTAACTAATAAATTAAAAAGTGTACCACATCGCCAATTACATTCAATTTATGTATTACCCTTACAAATTAAATACTATAATTTGAAAATTACTACAAAAGATTATTATTATTCTAGCTTTGACATACTAATGTCACTCTAGTCTAATGTGACCCTAGAATATAAGGCGCCTTTATATCCCATGTGCTAAATAAACATACATTACATCTGGAGGAAATTATGCTAGCGTAAATTACCATATTGTCCAGACATTCAAATGTCCTGTGGTGTTCAAACCATTAACTTTGTACAACTGGACCGTTTAGTGACAAAATAAAGGCCTCAAAGAGTCTAAAAAGGCGAGTTTGACATTTGTTAATTCTCTTCTAGTATAATTGTTCGTGTATTTAGTGTGTTGTAAATTCGTTATCATAATAATTATTTTTCAATCATTTTTTGAAACATCCCATCATGTGAATTTTATTATCAGAAATGTTTCGACACAAGATGCGACTCAGATTTCTGTCTTTTCCAAAGATACAGACAAAAATAATCTAAAAATTGTATTTTAACATTTAAATTATATTCGAAAGTAAGCAGTAAGATTCTGTGATGATACGAGGAAAAATATTAATACTGATTTGGGAAAATTACACAAACCTCAAGGAAAACGAAACGAAAAACGTCTATGTTTAACTTGAAAAATGTAAAATCAAAACCGTTACTTACTCTCCAAAGAATATCAATGCTAACAAAACAGTTAGGTACATTTCCCATCTATTTTCCTATATACTGTTTCCTGTCTACTTCGAAAAAATTCAAGTTTTCCTCGCAGAGGTTAGACACTCGTTGTGGAGATCTCAATTACGTTAATTAGAGTCCAATTTGCGAACAACAGTGAATGCGAACTCAGACAGAGAGTGCACAGCGAGAGCGGAAATAGAATGTGGTATGAATATACATAGATGTGTATGTTGTTTTGGTTACAATACTGGCTTGCTAGAATATCTCTTTAGGTTAAAATAGATATTGTTATTTATTTATTATTTTCAGCCATGATCGTTCCACTGCAGGGCAAAGGTCTACTTACCATCCTTCCACTGCTCTCTATGTAAAGCTTTTTGCAGCCAATCCTTGTCATAGATGGCTAATTAGTCCCTAATTCTAATTAAAACAGATAAGTATAACAAATACTGTAGTTAAGTAAACATTTGGTAAATACCATTAAAAACTATTTAATTTCTCACTGAAAACCTCTTTTGTGCCGCATTAAATTCATTCTTGGATTTTAGGTACGACTTATTCATATATTTGATGAGATTACTCGATAAGTTTCAAACCACACCACGAGGTACAGCCATGTTTTTTTATTTTTGATGGGCGGACTTTGGCCAGCATCTCGCCTGGTGGTAAGCGATGATGCGTCCAACGATAGAGCATGTCTAAGCAACCTGTTCACATGGGCCTTGGACACTCAGGTTATACCTTTCAGAAAACACATACTGCGGCAAAGAATTCCACTCCATAGCAGTACGCATAAGAAAGCTTGAAACGAAGCGCTTCATGCGAGTGGTTGTGACATCCATCACACGTGATCCAGATCAAGAGTATTCTCTCGTTATCCATCGCGTGCTGCCTCCTGCTGGCCAACCAACTTATTCCATACAACTAATTTCAAAAATCGATCTTTATTCACAAATTTTGGATTGGGATAGGTATGACTTAGCGGTAAAAGGTTTAAATCATTATCTGAACACAGATTTTCAAACACAAACTTCTAGTGTAACAAAGCCTAGTCATAACAATCTAGGTAGGCTATTTTGGACAACTACATGTACCTGGATCGTATAGCAGTCTAACCTAAATATTAAATCTAGGGAACCACAATGGGCCGCTACCCGAGACGCTGGCAGACCTTAATGAAGACAGGACCGAAACGGAGTCACCAGACGGTACGGAAATTAAGCCCTTACGTACAAGAGTGGCTTAGATTTATAAAATGATAGTTGCTTGATGAATATTGTACGTCATGAATATTTCAAGACTGTACGTACCTCTTAAGAGTAATGTTTTAGAACAAATTGAGGACCGGACAGCTGGATTTCTGTGAATTATACACGAAATACATACGTAAGAAATATTAAGTGTAACGTTCTGTAGACAGATACTCTGAAGTGAATGATATGGCGTACCTTTCATCTAAACGATTTGTTTATTGTTGTGGTATAGTAAACTTTAAGATAATTCTAAACTTCTTAAATAAAACCATGCTTTGGAATGGCACAGGTACCCACTATCAGGTTAAAAATAACATTAATTTTGTTTTAATCCATAAAGCTAAAAATATCATAGATCATCACCCCTTACTTCTTAAAAGATAAAAAACTAAATTATAGAAGAAAAACATAAAAAGTACTAGAGATAAAGCATCACGTATATAACATTGTCTTTCTTCAGAAAATCTTAACAATTTCCAGAGTTAGTGTTAATTTCATTCTTCACTGAACTTAAGTAAGTTTTTATCGCTAACTCGTCTGGGGTATAATTGTGGAAACTTTTAATTTTCTCACTTCCAGACTAGTTATTTTTCAATTATTCAGAGGAACACGTGTAAGAGAATTAATATAATAAATATTGACTGCACGGTTGGCGCGATGGCTGGGCAATTGACTGCCACGCAACGTGTCGCGGGTTCGATTCCCGCACGGAACAACCATGACCTGTGATCCATAGATTGTTTTTCCGGGTCTGGGTGTTATGTGTATGTGAAGTTGTATGTTTGTAACCGCATCCACGACACAAGAGAAATAGTGTGGGGCAACGTTTTTAATATTATAAAGAGGAAAGATTTGTATTTTTGTATGTTTGTAATGAATAAACTCAAAAACTACTGAACCGATTGCAATATTTTTTTCACCATTCGAAAGCTGCATTATTCAGAAGTAACATAGGCTATATAATATCACGCTAGGTCCTATAGTTGTGGAGCAGTAACCAAAAATGTTTTAAAAACGGGGGAAAAGTATCGTTTCTGAGGCCTTCCGTGGCGTGCGCTGAGCATATAGTTTAAGTTATACAAAAATGTTCTATAGATGAATTGTTTATCTTAACATTATTTTTAAAAAAGTCCGCGAGAGCATATGTCTACCTTTTATAGTTTACCCATAACAATCGTTTTAATGAATGGTTCAATCCTTATAAAAGTTTGCTCTAGATAACTTTTGAATTGTTCAATCGGTTACCTTAAGACGCGACATCGACAACGGAGGGCAGGTCGCTAAAAAAAACTGAGAATAAATATAAATAAAACGTAAAACTATGTAAAAAATAAAATAAAAAAAAAATGTTTTCGTATTTTTTTATTCTATTGACAGTGGAAATAAACCTAAAAGTAAACTAGTACTACCAGAAGTCATAACGACGTTTTTACAAAATTTGTTATATTTTTTTTCTAACTGAAGTTCACGTGATGTTGCGCGGTCAAGAAATAATAATTACTTATCATCATAATGTTGATTAAAAATAACAATCAAAATTAAAATAAGGTTTATCGGAACCCTAGTAATAGTACAGATCTCTTTCAAATTGAAATTTAACTTTGCTGAGAATTAGTTTTAGGCAGGTTATACAGGCGATATATAAATTACTAGCTTTTACACGCGGCTTCGCTCGCGTCACAAAAGGATAAAAAGTAGCCTATGTGACATATACTAATATACACAGCGTCAATTTTGTTTTCCCTCGAGAATATCAAATTTCTCCGGGATAAAAAGTACCCTATTATTTAATCCAGACTTCTAACTTCACATCTGCAAAAATTCAAAGCAATCGGTTTAGTAGTTACGGCGTGAAAGTAGAACAAACAAACAAACTCACTTATCGATTTCAAATATTAGTAAGGAGTAAGGATGAGTATCGAAATGTATTTTGTTATGTAAATTATAATATATAACGTTCTCATTAATCATAAACATTACATAAGACACAGCGATCGATATTTACTTAGCCGAAGCTCAAGATAATTCCTACCTAATCAACCCGCAGTTTGCCCATGACCACAAACGCCCGCTTCGATAATCAGCAACATAAACAAAACAGTTGCTAATTAAACTGAGTTGATATTTACATCTTACAAATACATAGATAGATCAATAACAGCTATATATGTAATTAATTATTTTGATAGAGAAATAATATGGACTACTAGAACTGATGACAACTGGATTTTACACAATGTTTAATCCTATTAATATTGTAAATGTCGCGGAGAACCTAACGGGTAACCGGGGCTCTGGCTCGACGTGAAGGAACGCTGTGGTTTTTAGTCAGTAAGAGTCTGACACTCCCTTCCGCCTCACCCAGGCGGGAGCAGTCATTCGATGATGAAAAAAAAAATAATAATATTGTAAATGCGAACATTTGTGAGTTTGTGTGTAATTGTTTGTTACACAATCACGTCAAATGACTGAATAGGTCGGGATGAAATTTGTTATTCCAAACCATATAATCTACTCCTAATATATGTGTATGTTTATACTATAATATAGATATGAGTATATGTATAATATCTGAGTGTTGTATATAATGTCATATTATATGTTAATAGGCTACATTTTAGCCCACGGGACTGCGGGCGAAGCTGTTGACAAAAGCATAAGTCTACCTAATCCTTCGAGTATCAAAACGCAGATCTAAAATCTGCGTCAGACTACAATGTTGCGGGTTTGGATTGTGACACAGTGAGTGCAGTGTGTAACACTGTTTTTGCGTCGACCCGGGATTCTTGACACAAGAAAACGCAGACGTAACAAAATATGCCCAACCCACGTATGTCGTACGACCGTTGCCCAGCGACATTATAATGTCCTCTCTAGTCATATTTACAACAAGGTCCATAATGTTTGTGACATTGTTTCATTGTGCCGGAGGGGGTGTAAGGCAAGGGTTCATGAATGGCTTTTAACGTTAAATTACGACCAGACGGAAGAGCTTATTAAGATTTCTACTCTTTGACACACGTTTATACACACACCTAAACACTACACATACATTCACACTACACATACATTCACACTACACCAACATTTTCATACACAAAATAATAATTAAGTATGCACTCGCAAATCAAAAGAGGCTGCATTAGTACCTACTTAGAAAATAATATATAGTACAGTATATTAGAATAATGTTTATTCCAGTCTAAACCTGTTTGAAGTGTTCGTCCAACAACTTAAGTTTGTGCAAATGAAGAAGGACAATGGTGGTACCCATAACACAAGTTTGATCTTACCTTGGGTACCATAGTTTCATCTTAAGTACTCACTTTTTATATGATGTTGTAACGATTAATTTTATATATAAGAGTTACTGTAAAAATTATGGTTAATAAACATTATTATTATTGTGGTCAAACTTTTGTTTTTCTCGACATTTTAGGAATGTCGGTAATTTAATGAAACCACGGGCCTAAGCCAAGTGAGATTCATTTAATTGATTCGGTTCAATATTCGCGTCGTCTTGTAGGAATTTGCGAACTATTCTGCACGTGTTTAGGATTGTGGCTTTTTGCATAGTTATATACGTATTTTTAGGTAGTTCAATTTGTTGTATGTAGTGATGAAGGTGTGTAGGTATTACGCCGGTGCTAGAGAGCACCAGAGGCACAATGTATACTCTGTTCATCTTCCAGATTCTGATTATTTCCTCTTTTAAATCTGTATATTTATGTATTTTTTCGGTTATTGTTTTTTGTAGGTTGTGTGTGTTAGGGACTGCTATGTCAATAATGTATGTGTGTTTCTTCTGTTTATCTATCATAGTTATATCGGGTCTATTATTATGAATTGTCTTGTCGGTTAAAATTGCTCTATCGTAGTATATTTTGTGACTCTGATTCTCCAGCACCGGTTTGGGATTATATTGATAGTATGGTTCGGTTCTAGGCGGTAAAAGATTACATTTTATGGCTAACTTTTGATGAATAATGCGGGCAACTTGATTGTGTCTATGGGTGTAGTCAGTTTGAGCTAAGTTTGGGCATGCACTCGTGATGTGTTGTATATTTTCAGCTGCGCGATGACACTTTCTGCATTTGTCGTTCTGAACAGTGGGGTCCTTAAGTATATATTTTTTGTAATTTTTGGTATTTATGACCTGGTCTTGTATGGCTATCATAAAGCCCTCAGTCTCTGGGAAAAGAGAACCTAATTTTAGCCATTTATTCGAGGCGTCTATATCTACGTGCGGTTGTTCCAAATCGTGCAGGTGTCTTCCATGCAGTTCCTTGGAACGCCATCTATTGATTTTGTCGGTGATATGATTTTGAGGGGTTTTATAACTGATGTTCTTGTTGGATAAATTAAGTGGGGTACAGTTTCTATCGAGATCAACTATCGCTGAGTGCATGCTGCTAGTGGTGATTTTACTGAAGAAAAAATTCCTAAGGTTTTGAATTTGACCTTCCCACAATACATTTAAATCTATGAGTCCTCTTCCTCCTTTTTCCCTCTTTATCGAAATTCTCTCAATTGCTGACTTCGGGTGAAGGTAGTTATGCTTTGTTAGAGTGGTCCGGATTTTAATTTCTAAACTACGGATATCTGTACGTGTCCATTTTACAATACCAAATGAGAATGTTAACACAGGAATTGCAAAGGTATTAATAGCTTTAAAAAGATTTTTTGAGTGGAGTTGTTTTTTACATATTACATTAAGTCGATTTGTAAACTGTGTACATAAATCTTTTTTGATTTTAATGTGATCTATAATGTTAGACTGGTGAATGCCTAAGTATTTATAAGTTTCTGTAGGTTCCATAGATTCAAATGCATCAGGTTCGTCGACATTGTTAACAGTACTTATTATTTTGCCTTTTTGAATGTGTAGTATGCGGCATTTATCTAGACCAAATGACATATTTATGTCTCTACTAAATTGGGAAGTTAACTCTATCAGGGATTGTAAGCAATTGTTAGATTTTGCAAATAATTTAATATCATCCATATACATGAGATGACTTATGGCTGTATCTGAATTTAAGCTATACCCGTTATTTGTATTATTGAGTAGGTGAGACAAAGGGTTTAAGGCAAGGCAAAACCATAGAGGACTGAGAGAGTCTCCTTGAAAAATTCCATTTCTGATATGAATATCATCTGTGGTGATAGTATCTGTACCATTAGTTAGGTGTAGGGTTGTTCGCCAATCAGACATAGCATTTCTCAAAAAGTTAATAATGCTAGGATTTATTTTATATATTTCTAAGATTCTAAGTAGCCAAGAATGGGGAACGCTATCGAATGCTTTTCTGTAGTCTATGTATGCTATGGATAAGTTTTTCTTTTGTGTATGAACATATTTTAAAATGGTAGAGTCTATTATAAGCTGTTCTTTACATCCTCTATGATTTTGCCTACATCCTTTCTGTTCTTCCGACAGTATATTGTTTCGGTGAAGATGACTGTTAATTAATTGTGTAATAAGTGAAGTAATCAGTTTATAAATCGTCGGTAGGCATGTAATGGGGCGATATTGGGAAGGATTCGACGTATCATTACTTTTAGGGAGCATGTAAGTGACTCCTTTTGTAATAAAATTAGGCATTGTCTGTTCACCTCTAATGATTTCTGTGATGTTCTTAGCTATAATGTGATGGAGTGTGAAAAACTTTTTGTACCAAAAATTATGAATGTTGTCTATACCAGCGGCTTTCCAATTCTTCATTCTTGATGTGACTATTGCAACTTCTTCTGGTGTGATATCAGCTAATTCCATCTCTTCTGTGTCAATCATTCTATCTCTCTCTTCCTCAATCCATTTTGCCTCATCATTATGGTCGTTTCGTTTTTCCCATAAGTCAGCCCAGTAGTTTTTGAGTTCATTTGAATCGGGGATTATATTGTAATTATTTGGTATTCTATTGCCTCGACATGTTCCATAAAAGTTTTTCTCATTAGTTATGAACAGTTTATTATCTTCTTTTCTTTGAAGAGATTTTAAATATCTTGCAAGACGTTGTGATTTTAGAACTAATTTTTGCTTTAATGTATCTAAATATTCTTCTGGTCTTATGTTATTTGGTTCATGTATAGTATGTACTTTTGTTTTTCTGAATATCCTATTTACTGTTTTCAATATTTTTCTAGATCTATTGTTGTTAATATATTGTGTCAACCTACCTATATCTGTTCTTAAAATTTTTATATCTATTTCAAGTCTTTTTTGCCAAGAAGGTTTATGGTTTCTACGAGATTGAGGGGATGGGTTATGTGTTCTTATTTTGTATCCTAATTTTTCACAAATAACGTACGCACTGCAATATATTAATGTATGTATACCTAACAAATCAGAGTCAATAGAATAAAATCGGTTTAATATTTGTTTGTTAAATAAATCAACCAATCCATAGAGCTTTTTGTTCCCTCTAAGTTTTGGTAGCTTAGGACGTGTTGTTGGATCTGTACCGGTGTATTGAATAAGAGTAGTTTCAAGTTGGTTTATCAACTCTTGTGTATATGTGTCAATCTCGGTCGTATCTCTAGGTTGCGTGATCACCTGCTGTGATAAAAATTCCTGGGGGTAGTTTGTTTGAGTGAATGCGTGTTGAGTGAATGTTAAGTGTTGTGTGCATGATAAATTTGTATCTGATGATTGTGTGTTTGGGTTTGTGCTATATGTATGAGATTCTACGTTTAATTGTTCGATTGGTTGGAATGGAATGAACGATTGTTGAATAATATTATTAGTGACTTCTGATGTATTTTCGACATTGAAATTCTCTCTTGCTTCTTCTTCCTCTAAAGTCCTACGGACTTCTTCTTTTAGCTGATCTAAAGTATCTTGGGACAGGCGCTTGTTTCTAATTATTGTTCGCATTTGGTCTGATACACGCTGTTCGGAAACTGATACTTGTGGATATTGACGTGAGAATAGTTCGTGCAATCGTTTCCTATATGTTGTCATATCTGTCTCTAACTTTGTTATATAATAATAAGTTCGCATGATGAATATATTTACATCTTTACTCCAAGACATGCGTACTCTTGGTTTACCGGCCTTGGTGGACGCAGGTAAAAAGGTATTAACCTCCCGCGCAACATCCAAGGCTGGAATGAGTGGGTCTCTAACCCTGACTGTAGGTGGTGATGAGTTAGGCGACGAAGGTAACGATTGCAATGAAGGGGTATATGAGATGGTACTAGGACTATACGGTTCTTTTGGGAGATTTGTGACATCGTCATTAAGACTATCAGAATATTCTTGTTCGGCTGTGACCTGTTTGTTGATGGGAGCCCGCCTGCTCAACTCCGCACCACTGACGGATCGCATGCTGAAACACCCAGCGTCAGCTCCAGGTGTGCCCCGGCGATCGCCCCCGGGAAGCGGCCCTCTCAATTTTCTCTTTAAACGTGTCTCCATGATGTATGGGTTTCCATTGCCATGTTGGCCGCGCCAGTAATTTATCAATCGCGTGTCCGCCCCCCACGTGAATCTGATGGTCGATTCGGACGTATGGTTGGATTTGGGGGGCTTATTATTATTATTATTATTATTCGAACCCAACACCTACGTAGCCGACGGCGAACGAGTTTAGCGTGCCAGCAAAGACGCGCGTGTCGCCGCCGCCGATACTACGCATAGAGGAAATGAGCCTCTAGCATGGCTTGAAACTAGTCGAGTTCCCCGTCAAACAGTTACGCGAGTAAGGCAAAAACGTAATAATTAAAACGCATTATGAATAATTTAAAACTTACATTTTGATATAACCGTAATATTATATTAAACTAGCTGTTGCCCGCGACTTCGTCCGCGTAGATTAATGACTTCTGACAGAATTAACCAGAATCAATTCAGTGCCCAAGTAAGATTTACCTATTTTGAAATGATTTATCGTAGTTTCAATAAATAAATAATCCCGCAGGGATCTTACCAGTACAGTGCCCGATCACGTAAGGTTTGAGTTATAAAAACTATTCTATCGACTGTTGTTGTACCGAATCTCTCTAGAATAAGTTCAGTGGTTAAGAGTTAGAGAGTCCTGGGGCATTGACGCATAGTTCCCGTTCTCGTGAGACATCTGTGAAAAAACTATCATACGTTACCCAGGTCGTAAATCATTGTTTTACCGAATGTAATTCAAAAAGATTCAATGATTCTAAATTCAACGGCTAAGAAGATTTATACAAACTCTCATTCCCTATTTTATCCCCTTAGGGGTGGAATTTATCAAAATCCTTTCTAAAGAGATACCTATGTCATAGTAACTTTATGCATGCAAAGTCTCAGCCCGATCAATTTAAAACTGGCAAAGTATCATACAAACTTTCACCCCCTATTTTACCCACTTTGGGATGAGAATGTTCAAAAACCTTTCTAAAGGGACGTTTACGTCATAATATCCATCTGCACGCCGAATTTCAACCCGATCGGTGTAAAACTGACAAAACTTCATACAAACGTTCATCCCCTATTTTACCCCCTTAGGGGTGGAAATTATCAAAATCCTTTCTTAGCGGATGCCTATGTGATAACATCTATCTGCATGTCAAATTTCAATCCGATCGATTTAAAACTGACAAAGTCTCATACAAACTTTCATCCCCTATTTTACTCCCTTGGGGGTGGAAATTATCAAAATCCTTTCAAAGCGGATGCTTACGTTACAACATCTATCTGCATGCCAAATTTCAACCTGATCGGTTTGAAACTGACAAAGGCTGATATAAACTTTCATCCCCTATTTTACCCACTTGGGGGTGGAAATTATTAAAATCCTTTCACAGCGGATGCCTACGTCATAACATCTATTTGCATGCCAAATTTCAACCCGATCGATTTAAAACTGACAATGTCTCATACAAACTTTCATCCCCTATTTTACCCCCTTGGGGGTGGAAATTATCAAAATCCTTTCTAAAGGGACGTTTACGTCATAATATCCATCTGCACGCCGAATTTCAACCCGATCGGTGTAAAACTGACAAAGCTTCATACAAACGTTCATCCCCTATTTTACCCCCTTAGGGGTGGAAATTATCAAAATCCTTTCTTAGCGGATGCCTATGTGATAACATCTATCTGCATGTCAAATTTCAATCCGATCGATTTAAAACTGACAAAGTCTCATACAACCTTTCATCCCCTATTTTATTCCCTTGGGGGTGGAAATTATCAAAATCCTTTCAAAGCGGATGCTTACGTCATAACATCTATCTGCATGCCAAATTTCAACCCGATCGGTTTAAAACTGACAAAGTCTCATACAAACTTTCAACCCCTATTTTACCCCCATTGGGGGTGGAAATTATCAAAATCCTTTCACATCGGATGTTTACGTCATAACATCTATCTGCATGCCAAATTACAACCCGATCGGTTTAAAACTGACAAAGTCTCATACAAACTTTCATCCCCTATTTTACCCCCTTGGGGGTGGAAATTATCAAAATCCTTTCACAGCGGATGCTTACGTCATAACATCTATCTGCATGCCAAATTTCAACCCGATCAGTTAAAAACTGACAAAGTTTCATACAAACTTTCATCCCCTTTTTTACCCCCTTGGGGGTGGAAATTATCAAAATCCTTTCTTAGCGGATGCCTACGTCATAACATCTATCTGTATGCCAAATTTTAGCCCAATCTGTCCAGCGGTTTGGGCTGTGCGTTGATAGATCACTATGTCAGTCAGTCAGTCAGTCAATCACCTTTGAATTTTATATATATAGATTATTCATATTATAATCGGCAAAATTGAGATAATTAATGGATTATATACCGATATTAAATTAAGGACTATAATATACCACAACAAAGGGATTTCATATGCCAATAGTCAGACTAATTAGACACTTCAATATTACACGCTTATTAAGATTGTGTAATCAAGTTTGTATCATAACATACATTGTATAAAATCTGTATCTAGAGGAGCCAGACAATTAATTTGTAAAATCCCAATAAATTACTCCTTTTGTTTATTTTTATGTCAGCATTTGTATCAGATTTCACCAAAACTCTATTTACTATTATTGCATAATACGAGACCTCACTTTCGTCAGTTTTATAATACAATTTTTATTCATAATTATCGGCATTCTTAATCAATAATATTACTAGGCTTCTTCAATTGCATAACTAACCTTAAGTTTTAGCTCGCTATGTCCTAATCAGGTTTACTATTGACCTAATTTAACCGAAACATAAGTAACTAAATAATCAAAAAACACCAGGTTTAAAGTGGTGCATATCTCGTGAACTTCATTCATTCTCAGACAATACGTCTGTGATCTTTTGTTCATGTGCTATTCGCTGCACAGTCTTTGTTGTTGCTTGAAATAAAACTAGGTTAATTTCATGTATCTAACTAGACATTAGGAAATTGAATGTGGGAAATGGATACATTTTTTTCTTCATTTACCAATAGGCTTTAGTTTTTTGTTTTGCAATCACATCGTAAGCATCGATAGCCTGTGATAGTTCACTCTGCTGCCTAAGGGTGCGTCCACATCTGACGAATGCTTTGCGAGTGTGAGCTGCGCGCGTTATAATAAATGCAATTTAAAATTATTATGTATATGTCGTAGGATAATTTGATATTTCGAATCTTCGCGGAAATCCTAGGGGTTTTGCGAAAACGCGGATAATTAGACATAGGCGAAAAATTATCAAATCTTACTGGACAAAGTCAGGATTTTTGCGAAAATACTCGTTACTATAGTAAGATTGCGAAACGAAACGCTGGCTGTTATGAAATGAGAACGCTGATTGGTCGGTCAGCGCGTTCAATAAGAGATCGTCACTGATTGGTTGACGTCTTAAATGTTTTTTCGTCGTCTTAAACGACCAGTTTCATCCAATTTATGGATTACACCCTAAAATTAGATCATTTTTTTTACTACGACTGAGATGTCCTATTGTCTGTAGAAAACAACATACATACTAAAATTTTCAATAAAAGGTTTATAAAAATCAATTTAGTGATTTTTCTTTCTCACCTATTCGAAACCTTCATAACTCTATGATACAATACTTGAAGTTAATCATCGGCAAACTAGGAACCAATTAGAAGTCAGCCAGCAAAATTGTAGCCAATCAGTATTGAGCACATCAAATCTTACTATAGTAACGAGTATTTTCGCAAAAATCCTGACTTTGTCCAGTAAGATTTGATAATTTTTCGCCTATGTCTAATTATCCGCGTTTTCGCAAAACCCCTAGGATTTCCGCGAAGATTCGAAGTATCAAATTATCCTACGACATATACAAACCTTGTATGAGTTGAGCACGAAACCACGGGGCAGCCCGCAAACGGCTCGCGAGCGGCACATTCGCTTGATGTAGACGCACTCTAAGAGGGTTTTATCATAACCTTGGCGAGCTGGTTGAAGACGCAGTTTAAAATTCAGTCTACTCAGAGAATGCTTTGAAGACCTCTAATAAATGAGTAGTCTGCTGTCACTACGCTGTAAAATAAAAAATAGTCTTACTATAATTAAATCATGACCTTAAAATTCAAACTTCCCATTCCCTTGTCAGGTCGGTGTTTCGTGTTAGACACATAAATTCAAACCTTCAAGTTGCGACACCGGTAGCCGGAGGCGTTTCTTTAGATCTCCGCGAGGTTCGTTATCTTAAAGCTTCCTTGCTTTTGCCCGATTTAAGTGACCTATTCTGACATTTATTTTTGTTTTTCTGTTCAACAAGAATGAATGGCAGCTCTTTGCCACTTGTTTCCCTGAAATCGCGGTGTTTACATCGAGAAGCTTTGTTTAAGTGAGTACTGTAGGTAATCTGGCTTCATTTTTAGTATTTTTGAAGAAAAATAGTGTCAACTGTTGTAAATTGTTTTAAGAAATTATTGTGCATATGCATTACATGTGACCGCTGTATAAGAAATGCACATAGTTTAGTTCATGCCTTATTATACATTTGTCACTTTTAAAGTACCTATCACAAGGATAATGAAAATGAAAATGTATTTGCAATATACAATTTCACCAGAAAAGCACCCACAAATCAAAAATATTGGATCCACGAAGCATGCTATCCATGTAGCGACTGGACTACAATCATCTTTTAAAGCCTAACAATAAAGATAGCAGAATCATAATATATTTTATCACAGTACTTGCTTTTCATATAACAGAAAAATACAAAACGGATTATCCTTCAGTAATCGTAATGTGTCAACGAAGGATTACCTCTGAGTATGCAGCCGGGCACGTTTCATTACCGACTTCAAAAAAAGGAGGAGGTACTATGTTCGGCTGATTGTTTTTTTTTTTTTTTTTTTTTTTTTTGTTTGTTCGCGCAGTACTCCGCCGTTTGTGGACCGATTTCGAAAATTTTTGTTTTGTTTGAAAGGGTATACTCCCGAGATGGTCCCATTTCCATAAAGTCAGGATCTGATGATGGGATCCTAGGGAAACCGAGGGGAACTTTCGAAAATTCTATGGGGGAGTAATGCGTCTATTATGTTTTTAAATTAGGATTTTTAAACACTACAATTTGATAAGGGTCTGAAGTCGACCTGATGATGGAGTCGACAGACAGTCGAGGGAACTCCTCAGCGGTTTATATTAACTACCTTGTGTTTGGGCTTGATTAATTTGTATTGATGAGGACTTTACACCTAGATAGAGTGGGGCTGTCATTAAGGGTCTGATGATGAAGAAGTGTAATTGTTAAGGGAACTCCTCAACGGTATACAGTAACTACCTTGAGTTTGGGCTTGATTAATTTGTATTGATGAGGACTTTACACCTAGATAGAGTGGGGCCGTGATTAAGGGTCTGATGATGAAGAAGTGTAATTGTTAAGGGAACTCCTCAACGGTATACAGTAACTACCTTGAGTTTGGGCTTGATTAATTTGTATTGATGAGGACTTTGCACCTATGTATATATAAGTAACAAAACGGGTATATGTAGCTTTACACTGAAAATGTGTGAAATAATAAAATAAAAACTGCGTTTAAAAAAACCGACTTCAAAAACCAAAAACTAATAACAAACAAAAAAGTCAATACTAAAAAGCAAAAAATAACTATTATTAGTACTGATAGGTTACCCACCCACTGATAGGTTAGAAAGTCGTGCCATAAGCTCATATCATAATGATATAACTTAATGTCCACAAAATTGTGAATTAGATACCTAGAGGTATTAAGGTTTTAATGAATAATTTTGTATGGAACTTATGGCACCGACTTCTTACCTACCAGTGGGTGGGTAACCTATCAGTACTAATAATAGTTATTTTTTGCTTTTTAGTATTGACTTTTTGTTTGTTATTAGTTTTTGGTTTTTGAAGTCGGTTTTTTAAACGCAGTTTTTATTTTATTATTTTTATAACCAACTTAAAAAAGCAGATGATTAATTTTGTGATAAAGAGATAGGGTCGAAAATTATGCTTACTTTTTATTTTGACTCGACGCGAGAAAGGTAAACAGAGATGTACCTCTTACCTATTGAGTTAATCAGTATTAAACAAAACCCTATCTGTCCTATACACCGAATAACCTGACCAACACTATGAATAACACTACTTTTTTTATAAACGATAGTCGATTTGAATGATATCGTTTTATTTATGCTACTTGTTTCTAAGAGTCTAGGGTTAAATTCAAAAATCACTTATTTTGTCAATCATAGACGATTGAGATGGTAAAGACGTTCCGACGACCAATCTCATTAATTACAAGAAAAATCTTCTGTCAACCCATAGCATAATCACTGCTGTCTATAAAAAAAAAACAAAGAAGAAAACTTCCAAAATGCAGTAAACCATTCCCATTGCAGTTTACCATCTCCAGTTGAAAATAAAACAAATTCACATTAAAGCTACTCGTATTTTCGTTAACTGTTGTATTGTTGACAAGGGGAATTTCAACCATGCCACATACGTTATCACCTTGGCAGTATCTAGTTGTTGAAAAACGCAACGTTCCATGAAAATGTAAGCAAGAAATGCTCGTCTATTTACGAGGACTAAAAACGTTGGAATTATTTACTGCTTGTATTTCCAGAATGTTGTAGAACTGATGACAGGAGACGGCGAGAAGGTATTTTATTTATGAGGTTGATAAAATAGATGGTTTAGTTGTGTGAACTTGTAAAAACTTTGTATGTGACTGAATAAGCAACTAAATCTTGAGCGGTGTTTTGCATACTGTTACTATATTAAATTTAATATAAAGGATTATAAGGATTAATTAGCTGTAGCTATTCAGGACAGTTAATGCAAAATGTTGACTTTTAAACCGAGATACAGGTCTACCTTGTTAAAACTTGGTACCAACCAAGTTTTAACTTCAACGTTGAATATTTTTTGGAGTAAATAAAAATAAAAATAAATGGTTTCTTTACTGTATAACGTGCGACATCTCATAACTGTATAACGTGACCAGTATTAGAAAAAAAAAATAAGTTGTTATTATTTTGATAACCATCAAGTAATAACCCGGGGACCGGTAAAGAGGGATTTAGGATCCATTTTGTCGGATTACCTAAGTACTGTAATATTTTGTTTTATATCCTGAAATGGCAGTGACCTTTTTATACCAATTTGACAAAGTCAGAAAAGTAATTTCTTTGTTATGACAGAATTTAAAACCATATCATTTGTTCGTTAAAAATAAATAAATAATTGGTTTTTATTTTTTTTAATTTTTTTTTGACAATGAACACAATTACTTCAAGGCACATTTGAACTTATATTTTTTTGTACAATAAAAGAAAACAGAATTTTTCATTCTTTGTATTTGTTATCACAATTCCTAAGCAGCAAACACTCACGGTTATAAGCGTAGAAATGTTAGGAAATAGTAAAAAGAAAAATAAACTTGAAATATTATATTTTCAGAGCTAGACGCTTTCAGTACGAATGCAGCTAAGCCATTTCACTTAATGAAAGAATTTTTAGAGAGCATGATGTGATGAAGATGGCCTTGGTTACTTTATACTTGAACAGTATATCGTGATCTTTTTAAAAGGAATTTTGCTATCGAATTTTACATGATTTTTGGAGATTGTTTTCTGTATTAAGGTTGCTTTTACTGTGTGGTGACAAGGGTACATTGAGCAAGCGTAGTGAATAATACTCAAACCGGTTCCGTGTGAGAAGAGGCTTATGATCAGTAGTGGCCATTTAAAAGGTGTTGATGATCATGATGATGACAAGGATACATCTGTGTTATCATTACCAATTTCGTGGGTTTTTATGCAAATTAACTGAGACGATATTCATCAAAGATTGCATATTTAAAATTATTATTATGTGTGATCCAAAAATAAAATATGCTTACAACGAAAAGATATCGTCAACACGTGTTCCCAACATCCTTCTAAATCTCCGAATGAAATATACACAAAAAAATCAGGCAAAAGGCAACATGAATAATATAACTGGCAGATTTTTACCGGAAAGCTGAGGATTAGTAACGTATTGTTCTAAATATTTGACGTGAAACAAAGCGCTTGCGGGATTTATTGCCGACCCGAGCACAAGTGTGATAGCAAACATTATTGTTTTATGAATACATGGCGAATATACACACGGTCATGAGATTTTCGTATTATGAAGATTGGAGCGTGAAACGGTAATCTAGCTGGGATTTTTGCTTCGTTTAGACTGTTAAGTTGGTACGAAACAAGGACGAAAAAAGGTCGTATTAAAGTTTCAAATGTGAAGATTTTTTACTCTGGGTTGTTATGATTTTTGTCTGCGAATATTTTGAAACATTTTTAATAGTGTAGATGCCTAATTTTTATTTTAATGTCTTATAGATTATTTTAAATCATTAGACACATATTTTTTATTTTCTTACAGAAACGAATACTTTCGACGATATATTGATTTGAAATGTCGCGTGACGTCACTTCTATGTACATTTTATACGTAGAATTGACGTTATAGCCCCACTCCTAAACTTTGATTCGTTCTATGTAAGTATTGTTTTATTATACGACAAAATAATTTTTTTTTTATTACCTAACTTACGGACTAATTAGATTTTTAATTTTCATACGCTGTCATCATCCCAATTATGATTTTTTTAATAGTTTAAGCTGTTTGTAATTGGGTCTATTATGACACCTCTGTACCGAAAACGCTGTATCAGTAACCCTTAGATAATGCTGGTCTTGAAATATAAATACTCATTTTAGACCAACGTTCTGTAAACACCAATTTACATCTGCTGATTGTCAATGTTAAAGTAAATAATATTCTTGTAAACAGACTGTCAGACACGTGTTCTCTCGGGTAAAGTTCATGACTATACAAACTAATCATTAGTTTAGAAATTAGCATAAACAGTCGTGTAATGTAAACAGTTTAAACTTATGCCGAAGAGAGATACCTGAGAATCAATAAAACTATGTTGTACCGAAGTTCAATATCAAGTAGTTGTAGACCTAAATACACAACTTTATAGCTTTTGACGAAGCATTATTCAAATAGTTGATCCCATGTATTTTGAACTCTCTGACAACAGCATAACATAACATCACGCCTTTTATCACCGAAGGATTAGGCAGAGGTACATACAGATGTAACACCCACTTTTCACTATTTATGTTATGAGTCCCATGTAATAGGGGGTGAGCCTGTTGCCATAATAATATACCGGGCGCATTTCCAGACTCCGTGCTACTACTGATATTTTTTTTTTAAAAACCCAATAATATCTTGGCTGACACGGGAATCGAACCCGAGACCCCTTGCGCTTACATATTTTACACAAATACTGCCTCATTAACCGAGTGGTCGCAAATGTGACCGCCGGAAAACGGGTCTCGGGTTCGATTCCTGGGTCAGGCAAAGTATTACTGGGTTTGGTTAAGAACATTTCCGCAACATCTATTAACAACATTATATCTATCTCATTACGTGGTGTACTTACTTATACAAATAGCGCAGTTTATTGCAACTTTTAAAACTATAAAACTACTAATTACAAAATGCAATGTCGTTAGTGGTGTCCGCCAACTTTGTAGACAATAAAAATGCCTAAACAGGTCGTAAAAATGTAATTACGCCATGTAAAAAATAATGAATGTTCTCTTTTCCCACTACTAGTGATCCAGTTCGTTATAGGAGAAAAAAGTATTAAATAATAAAATTTATTTCTCTGAAGGAGTAAATATAATAACATTTATATTGTATATGCATATTTTTGTGTGTATTTAAAACTCAATAGACTCATTTACTTCTTACAACCATAGTTTGATATAGCTCCGAACTTCATACCAAGTTAAAAAGAACTGAAAATGTCAAGGACATGTGGCTCAAATTCCGATCAAATCGAAGCAAAGATTAAATTTTAAAAATCATCAATATCTATCTATAAGGTACATATAATAAAATCGTAGAAATGTCAAAACTGTATATAGAATATCTTTTAAAAAGTATACTTGAGGCGTAATCTGCAATCGATACTGAAGTCAAAAATATGGTTTTTAGCATTTTTGTCTGGTTGTCTGTATGTATGTCCGAGATGATCTCCAAAAGTACTGCATGGATTTACCTCAAATTTTGCATGAATATTACTAACAGGTCGGGTCAAATATAGGCCACATATTATCACGCTATCATCTACGGGGGAGGAGCTGTGAATCAGAATTCTACGCGAACGAAGTCGTGGGCAACAGATAGTTAACAGAATAAAACATTACGAGTATATTCTACCTCTATTATTCATCTATCTACTTGCAATAATCTTTATGCCTTCATAACATCAAGATATTAACAATACCAATAAAGATGATTGTATCACAAACCCCAAACGGTACGGTGGAAATTATTACGAAAGCAATAAATGTAATGCGAAGGCCTTAAATGTTCAGCCCATGCGAGATTAATTTAATTAATACATACAAAGGAAGGAATGACATCATAATCTGTCGGTTTATATAACGCAGGTAAATCGTGTTAAAGACTGTGGTACCGTATCTCTGCTTTTGCTTCACTATGAATTCAATTAGAAGTATTTAAGGGTTTATTTACACCTGGTAATTTTATTCGACTGTTTTAATAATAATTATTGTAGAGGTACAATAAACTGAATCAGGCCCAAATACTGAAAAGCTACTTTAGTTTTAAGTCGCGCTTAAGTACAGTTCTGTCACTAAAAAAACTACGTAAAGTGACAGAGATAGCACAATACCTCTATTTAAGTACAATCTAAAATTGGGTAGCATTTCAGTATTCAGGGATAATTAATTAATAGGGTAGACGACTAATTTTTATTTTAATGTCCGTCTGATAGATTATTTAAAAACATTAGACACGTAGTTTTTATTTTCTCACAGAAACGAATAGTATCGAAGATATATTGATTTGAAATGTCGCGTGACGTCACTTCTCAGTACATTTTATACTAAGGAATGACGTTTTAGCCCCCACTCCTAAACTTTGATTCGTTTTATCTAAGTATTGTTTTATTATACGACAAAATAAAAAAATACGTGTCTAATATTTTTTCATTACCTAACTTACGGACTAATTATATTTTTAATTTTCATACCCTGTCATCATCCCCATTATTATATTTTCGGCTTATTTACCTCACTGTTTGACGAGAAACACGATGCGTCGACTATCGCGATATTCTTGCTACTGCTGATAGAGTAACAACGCGATAATCACCGCGTCGTGTATCGCGGAATGCTGCTCATGAATGAGCTTCTAGCTTAGTTTGAAACTAGTCGAGTTCCTCGTCAAATAGTTACGTGAGTAAGCCGAAAACATAATAATTAATTTTGTATGTCTCATGAAAGTTATAATATAAACTGATTTATCAATCAGATGCATAATCGCCTACTAAATTAATATTAAAATCTCTGTTGAAACAATTAATTACTAACTAACAAGAGTTTCTAAAGGGACTGTGCAAAAAATTTAAATAAATAAAATCTTCGAATAAAAGTAGCAAGTGTGTTCGGAACCTAAATCGTATGTAATCAGGCCTTTTGTTCAGTTGTGGGTGTGATGAGATTGTTCATTTGATTTTTAGACAACATTTTGACTTGCGAAGTGAATATATTTAATCTGATATCCCCAAATTTTCTCTGCGAAACGAAGAATTATGTTGAACTTAATTTATTATTGTTAGGCCTACGCTTTGTAGGTTTTGCATGTGGGTAGATATTTATTAGGTGTTATTCTTTGACATTTAGACGTAAAATATTCGTATCAAGAGTCTTTTTCACATTTTATTAGCAGCAGTAAACCAGGAAATTATTACAAGAGAAAAGTTTGTATTTGAAATTGCATAAAGTATTTTTTTTTCTTAAAGGCATTTATAACATGTACGTGTACCTGTTGGGCCACAGACATGTAGATCTATGTCTGCGTATTGGGCTAACAGAATTACACCTAGAAGAATAATAATGTTGTGTCATCATCATTATTATCATATCAGCCATTTTTTTTAAGGTGGAAAGTCATCGAATGACTGCTCCCGTCTGGGTGAGGCGGGAGGGAGTGTCAGACTCTTACTGACTTAAAACCACCCCATTCCTGCACGTCGAGCCGGAGCCTCGGTAACCCGTTAGGTTCTCCGTGACTCCGAATAAGACGTCCACTGCTGAACATAGGCCTGCCCCAATGACTTCCAGACAACAAAACATAACATCACGCCTTTTATTCCTGAAGGGGTAGGCAGGGGTGCACACAGAAGTAACACCCAATTTTCACTAATTATGTTATGAGTCCCATGTAATAGGGGGTGAGCCAATTGCCACAGGGCACATTTCCAGACTCCGTGCTACTATTGAGATTTTTTTTAAACCCAGTAATACTTTGCCCGACCCGGGAATCGAACCCGAGACCCCTTGCCCGGCAGTCGCATTTGCGACCACTCGACTAACGAGGCAGTCAATAGTCGACTGACCTCTAGATAGTAAGTATATAATTATATGTATCATCAATATAGTGGAGTTTGAAGGTATAAAGTTTCGAAGGAAGTTTCTCAGAACAGTCTTCAATCTAAATAGGCAATCCACGTGTGAAGTCACATGGCTAGTCTGTACTTATAAGTACTAACTAGCAGGTCAACCTTTACCATTGTGAATATTCGATTTTCAACTCTCTGGTTTTGTGATAAAGTGGAATATTAATTAAAAGATATTGTTAGTTTTAAGTATATTGATGTGCCGCTGTACAGATTTACTAAACAATTAAGGCCTTCTTGTTGCAGGATGTAGCGTTAGCCGAATAAGTTACGCAACTGAACGAAAGTTAATCCTTAACTAAACCACATCTTGATTGGATACCCTTGGAACTTTAATAAATTAGCAGATAGATAATTTGAACAGTGAACCTTTTGAGCAAATCTTCGCAAAGTTTTGTTAGTTTCAGATATTAGCATACCCTTTGTTGACTTAATTTAATTATACAAAAGGTTTCTTTTATAATACGGATACTGAATGAAGGTCAATTAAAAGTTTATTAATGTCGAGAAACTATTTTTACTTCAAATTGTAATGTATGTTATGTGTTATATACTGCTGAGTTTTGAAATAAAGGAAAATAAATAGACAGTATCAGAGATACACAGTTACTTTACGTTTTTTTTTTTAAATTATACAACTGTTTATAGGTACAATAGTGGGCTTAATGCCGTATGGCATTCTCTTCCAGCCAACCACAGGGCAAATATTTACTTTGTTATAGAGAAAATTGAAAACTGATTAAACTTTTTTAAAAAAGATAAGTAAGTAATAATGATAAATGTAATATAATAATATTGACAGTGCATGACCCTATATTTTGATTTAATTTAATGACAAGTCTGACTATTGAAATCTTTGTATAATTAATAAATGGTAAATTAATTTAATATATTTGTACGCCGTTGGTGGCAAGACATAGCTGGTCAATGTAAAATTTGTAACATCTTTTGTAACCTGTGTTCTACAAATAAAGTAATTTGAATTTGAATTTAAAAAAGGTGAAGACAAAACTACAAGGACCTTAGAACAATTGCACCATTACATAAAACGTACAAAACATTAAATACTGCCAAACTGACTACAATAATCTGTGTTAATGAACTTTCCACCACCCAGCTAAAACAGATGTCTAACAGCCCCAAGCAACTCAACCATTGATTTGATCAAATTAAACTTATACTGCATTGTGATAAAGGATAATCAGACACAAGTTTCAATGTTCAACACAATAGACAAAACTCAAAAGTTAGGGGAGGCAATTGAACAAGTTCACAAAGATATGTCCCAACCAGGATTATTAAACAAAGCAATGAACGGTTGTTCATAAGTTTGCTAGTTTCTATGGCACTGTTGGACAGTAGAGCTTACTTCAAATATAGGTCAATAGAGAAACAAATGATTCAATTGATGGTAGTTTTGTTAGCTATCTTGTTATTTCTTTTTTGTTTCGGAATTTAATTTTTTTTTTAAATAATGTGTAGGAATACCAATGTTATTGTATAGTATCTAGCAATAAGTCAAGATGAATCGAAAGTGAAAAATGTTATGAATAACTTTTATTTACTTTCAGTAGTAGGTATTTACTGTAGAGGTAGAAAATTTGAGCAGTAATTTAAAGAAGGAAAGGAGGATTCTAAAAACATAAGGGAAACGTTCTTAGAAGGTGCCAGCATCGATCCGTTTAAGGAGGTTCGATTCAGAGAATTTGGACCCAATTTAAAAGTTGACTTATAAAAAAAGGAAAAATAACATTTTGGCTATCTATTATTTCAGGTTGTGCTAAAAGGGCTGAAACTTTTACATCTGATTTAAGTCATTAACTGCGAATCACGTGGCAAACATATACTCAATTTAAACAAAACTCGAAACTATAAATCGTGTAATAACGACTAATTTAGAGTGCCCTCAAGGTAAATATATTTATCATAAAACAACGACCAAAGTTTCACACCCAAAACCCATTTTCTCGTCATATCTATCATTATTTTGTCGAGGATATCGAAAACTAGTACCCATCAAGCTATACAAAACTATTTTATCTTGGTCTCGCTTTGTATGATCTTCCCGCACATTCGACGGTCAGTTTATACTGGTTTTATATAGTTTGATATGTGTATGGACCCTGAACAATATAGGTCCTTGGAACTTGATAACAGTGTTCTAAACTTCAAAGGTGTAACTTCACACCACAAACGAAAGCAAATTGGTCCACAAACTATCGGTTCGGTTTTAGGCTAGATTCAGACGAGGTGGATGTTCTAAGTAAACTCAAAGGTTTTATTTATATTTTTAGCAGAGGACACATTTGAGTAAAAAGGTTGTTGGTACTCAAAGTGTTCGAAAAAAAATATTCCATATTTTTTGCAAGTGCTGTTTGCTTTTTGGATATTTTGGTTTTGACCTTTTTCTATTTTCGGAGATTGGTTTTGTATTATACATACCTGGAGTATATTTAAAAAAAAACACCTAACAGCTTACAGGTGTCCACTGCTCACCAAAGGCCTCTTCTCACACGGAGAAGGTTAGAGCATTAATCGCTATGCTTGATCAATGCGGGTTAACAATTTCAAACATATATTTAGAAATAAAATAAATAAGCTTAGGTTTCCTCATTTTCACATAAGAAAAGGCCTGGAGGTTTAAGATGCCCGCTTCTCATGCATGAGAAGCAGGCGTGGTTTCAAAGCCTAACGATACCAAGAACCAAAGTGACTTTTTCCGAGATGGAGTTATACGTAGGTACTATCTAAGATTATTTAGACACCTCTGACAAACGGTAAAGGAACACATCATGAGATAAAAAGATTTATTTTTTATTAACTCGTCGAGTACCGTATTTATAGACACAATTAAAGAACAATAGGTTGCGGTCACCGGTGACCGCTTGGTGTTTGACAGTTTAAAACTCATTTTCTAATTCAAACTTCCATTAGACAAGTGTGATCACAGCTTAAAATGTACGTAAAATATTTCGAAACGGTCACGTTAGTGGGTAGCACCCGACTTGTTAGATTTAATCATGTTAATAACTATGACGTCATTATAGTCAGAGAGCTGTTAATTAGAAAGGTACCGAATGTGTCGTGTTACCTAATCGTTGGATAGTTTATGGTGCTTTGTAATATATGGTGTTAGTGGGTTTAAATGGTTCGTTGTTCTATGGATATTGTTTTGCGCTTGAAGCTTTTTGAAGATATCATTATTATAGTTAGCCTTATATTATGCTTCTTTATAAAGAACTACACGCGCATGACGAACATACAGTTTTGGAAACCAACAAAAAAAACATTCACTAGGTTATATTTTTATTTGAAACATGATACTAGGTATTTTTGTGCCTGTTAGACCTAAAAAAAATTACGTTCTATATTCAAAATCTGGTACATTGCAGCTATCCAGACTTTGTGAACAATCCCTAAGGAACGTCGCTGTTTCGTTTGTCAAGAAACTGAGCCTAAAAATATGTACGTACATGTAGGTTGATAAAACCACAGGGAAGGGTTAGATATATTATTAACAAAGTACCTTAGAGTGATCCACAAAGGTTCTCACGTTTCACCTGTTATGTATCCTGTGTAATAGGCACGTTTCTTGCCACTGAAATTGAATATAGAATGCATGAAACCTACATACATATTCGACAGTCGTATTTCTCATTCATCACTGGATATGTTCCTCTGTATCGATGATGGTTAGGTTAATATTATATTATTATAGCTGACCAAAATACATCGTCCTTTCTTTAATAATTCTTTTGGGTATTTCTTCCAAATTTTATTTAATGTATATACCTACACCTACATCTCTATACCTATAGAGATATAAAAAAGGAATTTCCCCTTCTGAGACACAAACTTTTATATAAATAAATTATATTGTGAAAATCTAAACTGTAAATATTCTGAAACTTTTTCGTACCCATGTAATCAACCAAACATAAACTACAAAAAATCTCTACCATAAAAATGCATAAAAGAAACATAAGTAATAAAATGGCATGCAACCCTGTAATGGTGCAAAGTGCATTCACCACAGCCTACTAAAATGAGGGTAGGTATAATGACTTAGATTGAATTTGTTTGTCGGGTCAAAGGTGAAGGAACTCTTGCGTGATCGACTGTATTGCGACTCAGACTGCATAGACTCAGAGGTGTGAAGTATGTGGGCTGGAGTAGGCATTATTTTTGTTTGATATTTGTTGATAGCAACATTAATTGCTCAAATATTTCGTTCACCACTTCTAAAATGTGTTTCTAACACAAAATCTGCACTTAATTAAAATTGAAGTCACTTTTTATTTTTAATCATGAATTTTGTTAATTAAATGCATATTAATTTCTTAGTTCTTTTTATGGGGTGACAAAAGGGCAGACAGATCACCCGTTGGTTAGAAATCACCGTCTGATAAGTTAAAAGTCCGTAACCAGCTTTTGAGGGTTAGAGATTTAAGAATTACCGAACAGCTGATTGGCAAAAATGTTTAATTTACACACAAACACATGATAATGCCATTAGTATTATACAAAATTGTAAATCAAGAAATTACCACCAATAAGATTACCGATCGCAGTAGTGTAAATGTTCATAGGATGACGTTTATCCTCATGAATGCTTACTTGGGTTCAAATCCACACCTCGTGAACTAGACGTTATGGTTCCACTGAGGCGTTGTATACTTGAAAGGTTGTCGATTTCGTCCATCCATGCGTGCAATTTATGCCAGATACAAATTCAACCTTTGGCTTTAGGTGTTAAAATTGGTATTGGATCTGCGAATGACTAACAATACGCCAAGTTTTGAGTGATTGATAATAGTTTGAACGTTATATTTTCTTGGAATATTTGCAAAGTATATTTTTGGAGGACGTCGGAAAGTCAATTAAGAAAAATAAAATTCGTGCTTAAGCTGAAAGAACAAACGTCGCAGTGTTCTTTTTTTGAATGCAAATTATTAACGTAGGTTCGTAATTTGACGTAAGATATTTTTAGACACAAATCTGAGAAATAAAAACCAGTATTTGGATTCTTTTTTTGTTCTTTCAGCGTTGAAGACTGTAGGGCAGAGTAAGATAATATAAAAGCGTATTGAATCAAAAATCAAAAGGTTTTTGGTAGAAGAAAAAAAAATACTTCTGCGAGCAAATATGTATTTAAATCACTTGCATAAGGGGTTACTCTTGGACGTAACACGACACTAGCGCTAATTTATTTGAAACTTTGATTCATTTGGTATCCATGAGTGGCGCTATTCGTCTACCATCAGGTGATACATCTGTTTGTTTGCCTTCTATTCCATAAAAAAGAGAAATAAAATCTAAACCTAAATTCTATTGACTTTAAGGTCATATATTCTCTAGCAAATGTTAAGCAGTTATATACATATTTATTGTACATTATTCTTCTATGTATCTAAAGGGCAATGCGCCTAATGAACGCTGATTAACTATGACCAAACTATTTCTGCGGATTCGAGTTACGATCCCTTCTCGTACATGCCTTGAATTCTGTAAACAATACCTAGTAGTGACTTAGTGTTGGCCGAAGGGACTTGAATACATAATGAAGTTATCTAGCACTAGAGACTATGTATTTCTATTATTAAATAGGACAAATTGTGTAGAATTACTAAAGGTATTTACGGTATATTTCTTGTAGAGATTTAAGTTTAGTCATAGGTGAATCTGATTTTTACTTCATGTGTATGAAGTAGTTTAATAACTTAGGTTGTATCGGGCAATTTTTAATTTTATTTTAAGTAAGCGTATATTTTACCAAATCGAAAGTAATTTTAACCAGATGCTACTAACTTCACGAAATACGTTCTTTAATGAAAATCGTTTAAACGTTACTATAATAAAAATATTATATACCTATTCATTTATCTGTGATTCAATAAACATCATACTTACCTGAAAAACACTTTTCATTTTTCATAGAACTTATCGCGAAAATACAACTCCAAAAAAATATTAAACATATCCAGTATCTACATCTGGTTTAGACCAATAATAATGCTTTACCCTTCACTTCTTCTACTTCACCTACACACACTTGACAATACCTACCAAGAGTACTGGGAGTCGGCCAATGATCGTCTTTTGTACCGAATTCGAAGTATTCGAAACATTCATGCTTCACATAATTCATCTTTTTCCACTTTCTGCCTTTAACTCGAGGAAATATTTAACGTTCGCTAGAAATATGTGGAAACCTTTTATTGAAGTTACATGTGTTTAATTTACGTTTTTATTTTAGTTCCTCTGAACAATTAGATAATATAAAAATCTCTTATGGCTTCCACGAAGGGGGGAGGGGGGGGGGGGTAATTGGGTCTCCAGTACGTAATTACCACGTTGAACAGCAATGCTTATCTATTTTTATATATAAAAGATAGTTGTGTTAAATATGCTATTTATAACTCAAGAACGGCTAAATCGATTTGGATGAAAATTGGTGGGGAGGAGACGGACATAGGATACTCATTAATCAATTTTTATTTACTATATACTGAAAATCATGAACGGGACCGGAGAAAACGTGATTGCGTGAACAAAGTCGAGAAAGAAGAAGCTAGTTTATTATAAAAGTTATATGTGACTTCACCACAACAATAAAATATTTCATCTATAGGTAGATGGTATACCATATTGGTATACCAATCTTTTAAAATTGTATGAGAATAAAATTCTTCCTCTACCTCTATTTCATAAACAGTGCACACCAAAATTTCTACTTCCTAACCAACTTTACACAAGCGTTCCTTAATTTATAGACAACGGATATCCGCCAGATAGTGGTGTCTAGCCGACTAATTTACAGTCTCGACAACACTATGTTGTTTTCTTACTACAATTGTTTTATTTTTAAAACGTAGGCTTTGTTATGTTACTTTTTGTCCTTAGTGTCAACGAACTTATTAATTAATATCTGTTGCCCGCGACTTGGTCCGCGTAGAGTTTGAAGCTTAGGACAAAACTTTTAATGTGATTCAATTTTCCAAAATAAAATTAGCATATGGTACTCCTTAGTACATTAGGTACCTGCCAATAAAAGTCCTGTCAAAATCGGTCTGGTCATTCCAGAGATAAGGCAGTACAAACAGACAGACAGACAAAAATTCAAAAATATGTTATTTTGGTGTATGTAGCGTATGCACATTCATATGCATGTAGTAAAATGTGTTGTTTTAATATTACAGATAGACAATTCAGTTATTTATCTGGATAGATGGCAACTATTCCTATCGCTTATAAATATAGAGGTAATTTTATGAGTATTATAGGTTGTAAAAATGACATTTAATTAATTTAATTAGCCTCGTTGTAAGATAGTAAGGAGGCAAAAGTCAAGCACATTTTCCAGACTTCGTACTACTAGAAACAAACTTTGCTCATTAAGGGTATTTAAAACTATTTTCTTATTCTTTTTTGTTTCATAACAAGGTATAAACTTATGATCTAAAGACGTACATACACTTTATGACTATTTAGTTTCATTTAGTTTCATTGCAAGCGTCAATAAAATTCACAATTACTTACATAAAAGATTTGCACTTAGATAACAGACACGTAACATATAAAATAAAATAACATTACAATTAAGTTCATTAATTTATACTAAAGTTTCCTTTTGTTATGAAAACCGAAGACAAAAATAGATGGTTGTATTTTACCCTCATTATAAATGAAATGAAATTAAATGAACCTTTTAGTTTTCTTAGTTAATAGTTATTATGATTATAATGAAGGGAATCGAGCACCATCCTTGAGTTTATTTCACATAATAGATTGTGGTACACTTTAATGAAGATACTTACTCCTTTAATGGAATGTTTTACTCCATAAAACATGATTAAAGAACCTTTTAATTAGACAATAAAGAAGATTCATTTATTACCAGTGCAAATTAAGCATTTTTAGGAGTATTACAAGACTGGTACATTAATCGTAGAATGAATTAAGTTAGGAATGATTGTGTGGTGTAATTCAAAGAGTAATGGTTAAAAATGATATTAGATTAATTATTGGCTTGATAAGAAATTCAAAGAAATTACTGGAATGTTATTCTAGTTGATTTATCTTGTAGTACATTCATCTTTTTTTTATTACGTATTTTTTTCACGTGGCGTAGGTAAGTTAGTACAAATAGGAGCAAAAATTGCTGAACGAATTAATGGTTGTGATCACAGATTGCAGCGATTTGTGATATTAATTTGCGTTAATTATTTATTTATATACTTTTTTGAACACACAGATAAAAAATGTTAAAAAATAATTACATCAGTATTCAGATTAATTATTGTAGTGGAAGTTTTGTAACTGTAATATTCTCTCTTTACTAATTTATTTAAAACATCTAATAAATAATCCAAACACCAATGAATACTTCCAAGTTTATTAGTATAAAGTTGAAGACTTTCCGTGGAATCCGATGAATCATCATGAATGACAAGTGCCTACTGACTTTGTGGCTCAAGTGTGACACTCGACTTAGTTAGTTAGTCTGGACTAACCTTTGACGTATCACGCATTTCAGTAAAATTGATCTTTCGAACCAATAACAAGTCAGCGAATTTCTTCCTAATTATCTTCGAGTGAACGATGATATTCCACTCCATAATATTGGTATTCTTTTAAAAGAATTTCTAAGAAACGTTTGTTTTAAATTACACGTAATTTAACCTCCGCTTGTTTAGTATAACTTAGTTGGAGTATCCGTTTACGGCTAATAATAATAGCTGTTGATAAACAAATTTGATTCGTTACTGCGATATGATGCTTAGTGTTATGTGTTTTAAGGTTTAATTTTAATAAAATTAGGAAATGTTGCGATATTCCATGATAACCACGTCATTTAAATAAACAAACAAAACTGATGAGTCATTAATAGCTATATTATGACTTTTATTAGACATACATTATGTATGTAATAAAATTAAACTAATCTGTACATAGATATAAACTAAACAATAAATAACTAGGGCTATAATAAATTAAAACTAAATTAGTTACTCAAAAAACATTAACGTTTCTTAGCTAGATATACCTCTATTTCTTAAAATGTATATTAATCCTATTCACAAAATCTACTTGGAAATCATTTCTTTACTGCTTAAATTATTTAATTCCAAACGCCGTTTAAATTAACCTATTCGTTTAAAAAAACGTCTTTCCAATGTCCCATTAATGCCAGAGTGGATTGTTCAATTTTAAAAAGGCCCCGATTTCAAAGACATTCTTCTAATGGTCCATGTGCACTGTAGTACGTAATTTACTATATATCACTGACGAAATCAGTAACTGAGTTCGGTCGTCTGTGTGTGCAACCATCATTCAATTCAGTTCGGTTCACCAACTTGATCTAGTGACCAATTATTTTTGGAGTATGCAGTAAATTGAAGACAATCATTAATTCAATCTTTAATGCTTATTTTACATGTTTCTGAAAATGAGAAATTTCATTAGAATATGTGTGTTGGTCATAAATAATAAAAGTTACTTAATATTTAGTATGCACTGGTTCAGTTTATTTCACTTAGTTATCAAGCTTAAAAGTTTTTGTGATCTTAGAACGAAGATTCTTCATTTAACTACGTTTTTCATCTTTATTTATTAGACTACTTCGCAATGCGAAGTACCGATCTTCACGATTCAATGCTCTATCTGTTTCATCTATCTTTTAATTCCATATGACTGCCTACGTGCCGGTCTCTTCTGGTTTTGTGGTACGTTTTCCCATTGTATGGGTTTCATATCTCAAGTGAATTAAATAAAATGATTTAGCACATTTTTGTCCTCGTTTTCTAATTAACACTGCATGAGTCTGCACTATGTATGGTTAATACTTAGTTTCATGTTACGATTGATCTACATAGAATATTTACATGATTTTTATAAATAATATAAATATTCTATAAAAGCATAATGACCGAGGTTTTAATTTGAGTGAAAACTGGCTGATTTCAAAATTTTAAAGCAGTTTCTTATTTAATCTTCCGAGTCACAGAAAATCTCGTCGTCGTTTAACTAATTACTTAATTTATCATTCCATTCACAGTACAGGATTAAAGTTCGTACCTGAAGACTATTTACAGGAAAACTTTTTTAAATTAAAGTCTTTCATACTAACTTGCTTTTTCGAACAAAATTCAAAACGTAAATAAGAGCACGGTCACAAAAGATCTTGATCAAACTAGATGTAACTGGATAAAAAGAAACTTGGGTCCAGGCGAGCTTTTCACGTACGAAAATAGTATTGTGTACAAAATGGAACGTGCAAGAATAGAGACTGACGTAACGCTAAGTGCTGGTGCACATTAGGCGACTAGAACCAACAGTCGTAGGTTTCAGATGCTGCAGTTTTTATAAATTTTCTATGAATCCTGTGCAAATCAGATTAGGTCTAAGAAAATAAAATCTTGATTTTCTTGGAGAATACTGCTATACTGCTATTGAAGTGAAACGTACACTAGATGCATTATTTGAGCTACATACAAGTGCTGTTACAAATCTGAGACGTAAATGGTGATTCTTAGAACTTTAGTTTGATCAAGATAGAAAACTAAGTCATATAAGAGTACTTGCATGCCTAATCCAATACTTTATTTGCCCAATACAAAATACAGGAGCGTTTATTAGTAAGGGTTTAAAGAGTTTGTCGGCACCAATTTTAAAATATCAAGGAATATTTTATAAAACATTGAGTCTCAAAAATATATAGTAGCTCAATGTACACATTCTAAAAAAAATACCAAAATACTCATACATCTATTAATAATGTCGGCCCTTTCTGCCCCTTTCACGATTTAGATTAAATAATATTGTTACGATTTTCGAAGCGGAGAAAAGATGGATAAGATATGAGTAGACCGTTGACATACCATTTATGATGAAATTTTAAGACGCGTTACTTCAAGAAGGAGTTTAAGTTAGTAATTTTAATAATTTGTAACTGTAATGTCTTGTGTTCCCTCATTTACATTTAAGGGGTATGTAAATGACGAAATGCGAGAAAACTTGAATTCGTCAAGATTCGCCGAGTGTGTTAACTACGCCAGATTTAGGCAGCGGAGTTTTAATTCATTTTACATAATATAGGAATTCTACTGCTAGACTTTTGTAATAAAGATGAAATACCTATATAATTTTCTTCGTTTTTATTTAATTTGCAATATATGTATGAATGTATGCATGTGTGTGAATAGAAATCTTGTAACTAACTTTTGAAGCAAATGTTTTCTAGTGATCGAGCTGAAATTTTGTATACCTATACAATTAGTTTGCGTAACCATAAATCGTAGCCTATTTTTAAAAAAAACCTTAAAATTTATTCTTAAATTTATTTTATAAGATAACTAGCGGACCTATCAGACGTTGTCCTGCATATCCACTTGAATGTATAAACAAAAATTAATTCAAATTAATTCAGCTGTTTAGGATAATTAGCCTAAACATCAACTGCAGCGCCATCTGCCGAGATGATTTGTGAATCTTAACCATTCCTAGATCCCCTTGAACACACATAACAAATTTCATCAAAATCGGTCCAGTCGTTTGAGAGAAGTTCAGTGACATACACACTTACAGAAGAATTATACGTATATATAAAGATTGATATCTTACTGAATTGTTTTAAAATAGATAACATATAGAACACTATACCTTACTACGATTGAAACAAAAACCAAGTAAATACTGGTTGTAATTATTTTGTAGATCGTCAGTATAACAGATTGTATGGTACTAGTATAGTCTGATCTTTTTTTTTTTTTTTTAATATTAAAGATTATTTCTCCACGGACTCTAGGTCCGTGCCCTTGTCATACAGTTTTTTAATTATAATACATCTAGTCAATTTTTATAAAGTAAAGATAGTCTGATCTTGGAACGGATATGATATTTGGATACTGAGGGATCATTTTACGATGGATAGTATAGTTTGTAATGCGGTTATTTGAACAAAGCCTGAGTATGAAGTGTCAATATTGTGCGGTAACATCATTCGAAACCACACATAGCCGTAGGAAACTTAATTTAATTTTAATGGGCTAAAATAATGCTTTAATCGAGTAGTAAATATTTTTTAGTTTTTAAAGCAATAAACCATGGTTTATTTATAAGTCTCAAAAATTATCCATCAACATTGACAGAAAAAAATTATATCCTTATTTTTTTGAGGGGGAAAATCATCCAATGACTTCCCCTGTGCGGGTGAGGCGAGAGGGAGTGTCAGACCCTTACTGACTAAAAACCACCCCGTTCTTACTCCTACACTTCGAGTCGGAGCTCTGGCAACCCGTTTAGTGTTCCGCAGTTCAGAATTAAAAAAATACGGCATGCCAAAAGCTTTTATGGAGACAGTACTGCTACATACACAGAAAAAATGATAACAATTATACCACATTGTAATTAAAATAAGCTGCAATAAACCATATCACTATATTTCAAAATTAAACCCGACACCAAGGTGTCCCCATAACTCATGCCAAGTGATTTCAGTGCGTGTTTATAAGTGCTACGATTTATGTTACTGAATGTTATCATTTGCTACGGCGTAGCGCTACGAAAGTGCTACGACACGCACGACACATTTGTTTGCTTGTTTAAATTCTTTGTGTAAACGCTTGTGATGTTACTAGATTCATGATAGTTATGTATATTTAATGAAAAAGGTTCATTATTTATTTTCATAGTAATATGAGTGAGTTTTAGTGTGGCGGTTCTAAAATAATGTTTTTCTTTTGTTATAGGAAAGTGCCTTTGCAAATACTATGAGAACTATAGTATGTAGGTAAATAATATATTAGTTTTATTAAATAAATAAAACTGTTGTGAAACTTTTTAGAATGCAAAGAAAAAATAATTTTAAGATAATATTATGCGTATTATAATATTTACATTAATCCAATGGCTATGTAAACCAACAAAACGTTTCGATAACGAATCATATAGAAAATTTAAATCGTAAAAAAGCCACAGTTGCAGTTTATATTACAAAACACGCTAATCAAACGTACCCAGCATATTCAGAATGCATTAGTTTAGTTAATCTCAAAGCAATTGGCAAAATGCAAACGTTGAGTACTACAAATTCTTATTCAACGAATAAAATATAAGACCAAGTAGTTGCAATAATGAACTGTACCCACAAGTCGACGGCGTAGAATATTCGAGTGTATTACACTGCAGAGTTAGTTCCTCGCCGTACTTTACTATTGTATAGTTACTGCGCATAGTATGGATAATTTATACAAGTTATTGTGCAATGGTGTTTAAATCTTATATTATGGCTTGTTATCTTGCCATTATAGCTTAAGTTCTAGGTTTATATTGCTGAAATATTAAACTGTAAGTCAAGGTTTGTTTTATCAGTTATAATGAAAATGGTTGAATAGAGTTTTGAGTTTATTTTGGACCATATTCTTGCTTTTATTTCTAGTTTCATTGCGAATCTTGTGCTGGATTTAGATATTAGTATAGATTATAATACAAAAGATATAATAGATAAATATCACCACGGACTTAGGGGAGGAGTAGAGTACCTTATTAATCACATTTATACTTAGTTGTTTTTCCTTGCTTAGATTTATAGGAAAGGATTCCTAGGAATCTTTAAATACCTAGGATTCCTAGGAATATGTTGTATCTATATACCTCCGATCTATATACATATGTGTTCTTCTGTGTAATGTCTGTCGGGGAGGAGTAGAGTACCTTATTAATCTCATTTATACTTAGTTGTTTTTCCTTGCTAAGGTTTGTAGAAAATAAGATTCATAGGAATTTTCAAATTCCTAGTATTCCTAGGAATATGTTGTACCTATATACCTCTGATCTATATATGTGTTCGTCTGTGTAATATCTGTGTGTTGTACATAAGTATATAAATAAACAGTCTTGTTACTACTTCAACAATTGAGCAACAAATTCTCAAATAGTAATTGATCATATCTATCTATTGAATAAATTAATGACGACACTATTTGTATTTGTACCTAGTGTATGGGATGGGTGCGTTCATTTAATTCATGCAACTATTTCAGACAATATTTTAGGTGTACATAAATAAATAAAATGAAAAAAAATCTTTTGATATTACGCCTGAAGTACATTTACAATATTTCTGTTATTGAAATACACACAAATACATTTCGAGTACAATAAAAATAACGTTATATTTATATTATGACTATTGAATGCATTAGTATTGGAAATTTTAATCAAATTATCAATATTTATGAAAAATATTTCAGAATGCCCTTAGTATTTGTAAAAAAATCAAATGTATTTGGTTTGCAATTTCATATTCATCATTTTTGTGAATTCACTAGAAATAACATGAATTATTTTTAATACTAAAAAGCGTTTTATAAAATGGCTTAAGGGCTGTAATAAAAGCAGCGTATCTTTACCCTTATATTTTAACACTTAAACACTTGACCCTAGGTTTTATTTTTATGTTTGACCCTTTTTGAATATTAAGTTTAGGGATAAAAGGCTTTATAGGTATTTGCTTTTCAGAGCTAGATATATCATGTTCATTTCTTTTAAAATATTGTACCTCTACACTTGCCTATGGACCAACCTACTCCAATATGTATATTTAATCCATTGTTTTTTGACTTTATATTAAAACAATAAAGTAGATAATGTAAGGAAGAACTTTGACACAGAGGGTACATTGACCCGCTGGCGACCATACTAAGAAAATGTCTACCATGTCTCTTATAGTCAAAACTTACTAATTCATCTTTATACTAAGGAGCGCAGGTTCACATGTTGACCTAACAAATTCATGACTAAATAGAATAATTTATTTCTTACTCCCGCTACCCTAAGTAAATGTAGAAACAAAATACCTTCAAATACAGCGTATAGCGTGTCTCAGGAATATGAAATTATTCAAGAAATAAAATATATTTGCATTTCAACGTACAGCTGACCCAATTCTTGCTGTGGTATTCATATTTAATTTGTTTTTTCTATTTGGAATAAAGACAAAAAAAGTCAGTAATATCGATGGTTGTAGTTTGTCATTTTTTTACTATCAAATACGTATCCATTTAATATTGCACGTAATATTATTTGTTTCGTGGTAACTATTTGTCGATGTCGTTACACATAACTAAAAAAAAACATAAAAACCATCAATATTCTTACTGTTTCAAGGAAGATCATTCGATGTTGACATCATCATCATCATCATATCCGCCATAGGACGTCCACTGCTAAACATAGACCTCCCCCAATGACTTCCAGATAGGCCGGTAGGAAACGACCTGCATCCAGCAGCTGCCTGCGACCATAAAGGTCATCTGTCCACCTTGTGGATTGACATCCTACGCTACGCTTGCCGGTACCTGGCCTCCATATAAAAAAAACATGCATGATACAGATATAAGAACACTTAATTCTATGGCCCTATTAAGTCTACCAAATGAATTAAATACAATATCGATGTAATCCGCACATTTAATTAATTGGTACAGGCTAAAAATTGTCTATCTGATATTCATATTTAGGTAGCAGTAGCTTAATGAGATGAAACAGTTTCATCTGCAGGTTGTTGTCATAGCCATCATTTTATATTGTTTTAATTAATGATGGATTTCATTGAAAGACCATTAAAGTCGAAAATATTTCTGTGTGTCGTATCAAAATTCTTAAAACTTGGAAATACTCCACTTCAAGACTATAACAACCGAATACTCATCTAAACACACACTAACAAAGTTCTACATAAAGTACACTTCAGATTTCGTAATAAAAGCCACAATAGATCTACAAACGAAAAGAAAACAAGTTTAAAGGAAACCTTGAACTTCGAAGCGTACAGTTGCGAGCAGAAATATGTGCACATCTGTAAAATTAATACATTCTGACATTATAATAAGTCCACACTACAATTAAAAAAAAGCTGACAAAAAATATGTTATTACAACTTTTCATCAACATTTTCAATGCTTTTAAGATAAAACTGTGAAGGTTTTATTCATTTGTCAAGTGTACATGATGTAACCTGTACATACTCGTATCATACCATCACATTTGAGGTCATTATAGGTTATAAAATACAGTATTTAATCAAAATTTTATATCTATTTATGACGGACTACCTCACTATCTACGTTATCTTTATATCCTTTCTTAAACAACAATTTGCACGTACATGGGTGATGTAATTTAAACTGAGGTTTTCATGCAAACATCATCAGGAACGTTTCGGTGTTTGATTTTCCTGTTTCCACAAACATACATAGTCAGAAAGTAATTAATGGGATTTCTAAATAATTCCCTATCTGTCTGACTTTACGTCTTTTAGAAATGCAATAATGACATTTATATTGTACATATATACTTTGTAAAGTAACTATAACGATTAATTCATATTCATTCACATTTCTGAACGAATGTCATTGTAACTGATAGACATTTTTATCTTTATATGTCTGCAAACACAATCCCATAAATCTCTTTTATCAAAATAGATACTGTTATGTTGGTGAATCGTTAAATTATACTCGGATTGCTTTATCTTGAATTTATTAATGTAATGTGCAGAGCACACAACGTGTGCACACATCAGAGTATGACAGAGCGCTCTGTGTCGTCTGTTGATCTTATATACGACAATGTAGTGAGGGAGCCATACCTTACGATAGTAGTAATGTTGCATGTATGTATACAACTAACATGTCTGTTACATGTATGTATTTACATATCACTTAACTTAACTTAATAATAGTAGAATTTTATAAAAATCAAATTATGAAAATAAGTGACACTTTCTTTTGCTCGCAAGTGTACAAAGAGAAGTTTTCAAAACAGTATCCAATAGTAACGTCTTTTACAATATGGGAGGTCGAGCAAAAGTTCCCCGATACATATTTTAGGGGCCTCCATGATACGAGCACGTGACCTAAAAACCGAATGAAAGGAAATGTCTCCAATTAAAAATTGACGGTCGTCAGCCATCGTTGTGAGCGACACATGGATGGATAAAGGTATTTATTTTGATGCGGCGTTTTTAAAGCAGACCTCAGTAAGTTAATATTTTCAGATAGTTCATTTCTTTATTTAGCGACTTCATTTAACAAATTACTGGATACATGTAAAGTTCATTTTATCAATATATGATTTATATTTACAAAAGGGACTCAAACAATTTTGCGTAACTGTTCCTTACTACGAAGCATTTAAGTACCAATTCAATTTATTCTCTCACTTAAACTAATTACTTAATATTATGATTTCTGTACACGTAACTTCCTAAATTTATAGTAAAACTAAAACCAATTACAATTAAATAAATATAAAATTACTACCTACCGAACATGATCACACCCACTAAATTCCAATTAACTTTGAATGAAAGAGCTAAAACACACACCACTTATAATAATTATTCAGAACTGGAAGTAATTTAATTAATTAACGACCTGAGTAGTCAGTTGGCGTGGTAATAGATTTAATTTATAGACTCGGTTAATACGTTTGAATGAATATAATATTTGTCAGATATGTCGTACTGAATGTTAAGGGTATGGTTACAACTTAGTCAAGTAATATTCCATGAAGCCTTCTGTGAAAGTATGAAATACTTTTGTCTTGACCGTCCTACAATTCATTAAAATGCAAAAACAAGTCAGTCGGTACCTATGTGTAGTTCTGAAGAGTAATCAGTTCAAATCGATGTGTAGTAAAATAATAATTGGACTATAATGTAGAATGTAGCAATAATATTGTTCAAAAATATAGGACGAGTGTCTCTATAGTTAAGGAACTATTTCAGAGGAATATGGTTTTGACAGTTACCATACTAACTTGATCTTCTTTATTGCTATAAAATACAGCAAATAAGATTTTCAGCTTAACTCGTCGAGTACCGGTTTTATAGACACAATTAAAGAACAATAGGTCGCGGTCACCGGTGACCGCTTGGTGTTTGACAGATTAAGAACAAAACAATAGTAACAAAAAGAACCTAACATTTCGTCTTCGTAATAAAAATAGCATAACTTCCATACAACCTCATTATGAAAGAACAATAGGAATACAGGTACGATAGGAAACACTAGAACGAAGATTTTTATCGTACAGCCGGCTGCACATAAAGTTATAATATACCAGTTTATCATAGTGTCGCTTTAAATGATTGTTCCACATATTTGACAGTTAGTTCGTACTGATTTTGGACGCTTGTAGGCGTGTGTATGAAACACGTGCCAATCGTCAATATTATTTTCTATTTCAGTACGTAACAATGTCTTATTGACTCGGCATAAGACCTATAATTTATTCACGTATTACGCAGAATCGATGTTTGATTTGTAAAGGTCTTGGCGCAACAGTTATCGTATGATATCATAGAAGGAAATTTGATTAATAATATGGTTTCTAAAGATTATTAGGCAAATAATTTTGATTAATGAGAAGAGGTTGATGCCATCGACCCTCACGACAGCATATGCATCCCCATTATATTGATGGTTAGAAGGCCACAACTGTGCGCGTCTTACGTAGCTTTCTGCCTCGCACAGCAAAACTGTGGAATGATCTGTCGTCGGCGATATTTCCGAACCAATACGACCTTCAAACCTTCAAGAAAAGAGCGTATTCTTGTTTAAAAGGCCGGCAATGCACCTGTGACTCCTCTGGTGTTTCGGGTGTCCATGGGCGGTGCGATCACTTACCATCAGGTGATCCGTCTGCTCCTTTGCCTCCTATTCCATAAAAAAAGGTTACATCCTTGTAACTAACAGTAAACACTTACTTATACCACCTCGTCTCACTTTTATGTTGACGGTACGTAAAACAACGGTCTATATTTTTACTTAGGCACAAATTTTGAAACCAAACGATAATCGCTCTGGATCCTCATGTCTAACAATCGCGTTTGGGACACGATTAACATGTCAATCGAATCAGAACATTTTCCTAGATGAGTGATGTATTTGATCTCCATCCGTATTCATCTAAATCAACACAATCTTTCGAATCAATCTTATTCCATTGGATCTTTTTCAAGTTATTGGCATAGGATTTGACGATCTCGTCAAAGTTTTACGACAAATAATTTTATCTGAGCTCGTTTATAAATCTTTAGGGCATTTTAATGCTCATTCATAGATGTACTCGTGGATACAATTTGTTGAAAATAATTTGGAAGTGCTAAGACGATTTGCTCATTAGTAAAGAACTATATTATTTATTCAATTTTAATATAAAGAGTTTAAGAATTTGTTTGTTTGGACGCGCTAACCTTCGGAACTACTGGTGCGAATTAAATATTATAACAAACATAACATCATGTCTTTTATCCCCAAAAGGGTAGGCAAAGCTGCACATTACGGCACTTAAACCATTGCATAATGTTACAACCACGTGTCACTATTTATGTTATAAGTCTAATGTAATAGGGGGTGAGTCTATTGCCATATACCGGACACATTTTCAGACTCCGTGCTACTACTGATATTTAAATAAAACCAACAACACTTTGCCCGACCTGGGAAACGAACCCGAGACCCCTTGCCTGGTAGTCGCACTTGCGACCACTCGGCCAATGAGTATGAGTATGATTATTTTTGTGTAAAATAGTCCATTTCTTGAGAAGGTCCATTTAATCTAAAACTACGTTGCGATCAAATAGAAGTCAAACAGCGGTTGTAACCGCGCAGAAGTATCTAGTATGTTGATAAATTCACTATTCTGGTGACAGCATAATCTTTTGACAGTTTTAATTGAAAGATGAATCGGAAATTAATGATACATTTTGCAACACAGACGAGCTTATTAAAATTTGCCTAATTTATTATTCGCCATAAGCCGATAATTTATTGAACAGTCTACCAACTGATGTAAATAATGCAGAAACATGCAAATAAGGTGGAATATTAACATTTCACAATATAATGAACAAAACATTTTTGTTTCACGATAAAAGTAAAATATGTTAACATTAATGGTTCACAACATAGATAAGGTTGTCTTTTAACATCGAAGTATTATCCAACTAGTATAATTTAGAATTTAAAAGAACTTTTCATGTTTTCTTCAACGATTGTCTCTACTCTCTTTCCATGAAAGTAATCTTTAAAATATTACTATTTGGTCGTGGGTAGACCTAAACTCAATCATCATTATCGGTTCGACTGACTATGAAACGTTAACATCGTTTGAAACATCACCCTGTAATGAGCGTGTGCGTACATAATGAATCATCGCTGTTGACACAAAGGCCTCGCAAAACAAACATGCCTAGCAAACATCATAATTTCAATGTACTAAGAGTTTATAAACATGCGTCGATTTTGGTATATGTCGGCTTTTCCTTGTGGAATAAATAGGTTTGGAATTGGAACAATTAGTTAATAGACTTAAGATATTGTTTCTTTAAAAAAAGCATATATACGGTCGAATTGAGAACCTCCTCCTTTTTTTAAGTCGGTTAATAAATCACACATTTAGGCCGGTAACGCAATTGTAACGCCTCTGGTTTTTCGGGTGTCCATGGGCGACGCCGATTGCTTACCATCAGGTGATCCGTATGCCCGTTTACCGGCTTATCCCATAAAAAAATATTTTGCGGTAGGGAGTTAATGAGCAGACGTTTGATGTTTTCGTAAGCATCGATAAGTTAGACTTCTGATGCTGACGAAAATGATGAAAAAGTCAATCTATGAACTCAAAATAATTATTGACATTGACATTGCATAGTAGTATTAATATAACAGACAAATATTTTAGACAGAAAAATAGAAAATATCATATCCAAATATTATTTTTCTCTTTTATTTTTAACATCGAGTTCTGCTACTACTTCAAACTTGAAGTGGGTCGTCCGACAACGGGGACAAGTGTCGTGGACGATCTCCACAACAGAACTTCTTTTTGTTGAGCCAAGAAGTGAAATTTTACTATTTGCATGACATTCAAATATTTATAGTGGGTCCAAATAGGCAAATACGCGAACTATAAAGAAATCAGTTTAATTTTTATTTCTCAAAAAGTTAACATTGAACAAAATGTTTACTTTTTTATTTATTCACTTCGTAGTCGTAACAAAACACAATGTAGTTATTCTGTAGATTCTGTCTCAAAGTAGTTATGCAGACTAGCTTAGATTGTCTAGACTTTTAAATACATCTAAAATGATATGTCTAAATTTTAAGTTCCTTTTAAAATATTTCTTAAAAGGAACTTAAAAAATTCTAATAAATCCAATTTTAAAAATAATTACTTTAATCGTCTTGTTTACGATTAATTAAGTCCGGTACGGAATATAACCTAAACATTATAATAGAAAATAATATTAATTTACAATTACTTAATTAGTAAAATTGATAGTTAAATTCAAATCCATTACTTGTACAATATTCGAATGGCCTTATTAATCATCCGTCAGTGTGTTTTAGGGGAAAATTGGGTGATGCCTACTAAGAGCCGTAATTTAGGTCAAGTGAAAAATGGGTCATAGACGTAAAATACACCACTATTTTCGGTTTTCTGCAATGTTTTGTAGTTTCTGTGTATTTGAACGTTTGTTCTGACTGATAAAATTTTATTTACTTTTAAATATTGCTATAGGTAAATAAAAAATAAATAAAATAAAGTTTATTCATAATTCAAAAATGCAAAATACAAAAATATGTTTCAAGTAAGTAAAATTGATCTCATAAAGTTAGATGCCTGCACTAAGATAATCCTGTATCGCAGGCGAAAGGAGCTCTATACATTACACTTATAGGAAGACATCTTATTTCTAAAAACGTAACTACATACTTATCATTATGCAACAGTAAACAATATCAATATTTTTATATACATACATACAAAATAAAACCTCATACTCTACATTCTCATAAGAGATATACAGAGGTGCATATTTAATTATTTGTTATACATAAAATATACCTACTTACATAACAATAAATCCCAGAAGGGATAGGCAAAAAATATTGCAACATTATAGTATATACCTAACATTTATTCAGAATTACAACATATCACTACGACCGAGGAATTGCAAACATCAGCAGGAATATAAACTAGGTTACAATACATTCGATCATTTTCTTGTTACAATATAATATGAAATTAATTGCTTAGGCAGCAATAAGGCTGTTATGTTGTGTAACTGTTGTTCAGGGCAAAGGCTAACCAACTCGGAAAGACCTAGAGTATGATGCGTTTTATGCGCCCTCGTAGTCGATTGAGTTGATGTACCGATATTCCGCTATCTTCCTGGCGGGGCACTCAGCGTCTCCAGTTTTATGCTGGCTGGGTTTGTTAAAGCGAGAACAAGTTGCACATTTAAGGGACTCCACTTTCTTAGTACACGCAGATGTTACATGTCCCACTTCTCCACAGTGGCCACACGACGGGGAGAGCTCCCGGCACGTTTTTGCTGCGTGACCATACTGCTGACATTTGTAGCATCTGGTGACGAGCGTAAAGTCTCTGACAGGGCAAGAAGTCCAGTTTATGTAAAGCCTTTCTTGGGATATAAGGGCTTTACGTATTTTTGCTGGAACCTCTACGATGAAGTTACAGGTCGATGCATCCTTTTTTCCAGATTTGTGACTTATTTTAACAGCCGTTAAAAAGTACTCTAATGACATATCTGGGAACTTGTCAGTAATGTTCTGCTCGTATATGCATTTAATTACGTCAGCATCGTTCATGGACGTCGGCACTCCTATAATCGTGAGTCGTGGTTGGCGCTTTTTGGGTTCATCAGCAACGAGTCCAGACAACGATATGCCTACTGCATCCTTGACTTTCACGGCATCTTCTTTGGTTTCTGTGCTGATTATAACACCTCCATTTTGAGTTCGACGGATTCCGCGCACATGTAGCTTTAATTCTTCAGGACTTATAATTTTTTGCACAATAGATTTAGTTTCATCACTAGATTTCTGTTTATTTATAGGATAAATAGCAACAGAGCACAAGTTGTTAGGTCGCACGAAACTTTTACCTTTCTTCACCATATCAGCGAAAGACTCGTTTTTTGTTGTATTTGAGTTCTTGAGAGTGTTTTTGATCTCCAACATTTGGTCTGATAGATCTTGTTTTTCCCTCAATTCATCCATAATGTTGACGGCTAAGCGGGCTTGCTGCTTTAAAGCTTGGTAGAGGACAGCCATTTGCGACACATCAGCACCAATTTTTCGGCTCAAGTTAGAAATTTTGAGTTTTTGCTCCGAGTTGAGTTTGCCCTCTGTAGCAATAATACATACTTCGTTCAACTGCTTCTCGATGCTTGCCATCCAGTTCTGAATGTCGGGCGTGGACACAGCTTCTATAGAGAAGCCAGATTTACGGCTGCTCCCTATAGGTGAGGCACAGGAAGCCAGATTATTCGGGATTTTATCCATTTTCAAACTACTATGATTGTATTATGTTTTCATTGTAAAATACTAAGTTACAGTATCAGCAAAAATAATTTAGTAGGTCACTGTTGCATTAATTCAATAGTAAGTTATAGAAACGTCTGTTCACATCGAACGTCAATCGAGTTATCAATAATATTCTTTTTATATTCTTTTTTGGTTGAAATATTTAAAAGATTGGTGGTTAAAGACAATTGGAATTCACCAACCAACTGAAAGTAGATCTAGAAGATTAATTGTTTCCATACAAAACTAAAAAAGAAATTAAACATAACATGAAAGTTCCATAGACAGATGCCCAGGCCCACGAGGGCTGATGTCCGATACGGAAGGCCCAACGGGTTGACGAGGCTCCGGCTCGAAGAATAGGAGTAGGAACGGGACGGTTTTTAGTCAGTAAGAGTCTGATACTCCCATTTGCCTAATCCAAGGCGGGAGAAATAATTGGATGAATTTCGCCCCTTAAAAAAAGCAGCGCCGGACAAATGCTACATTTACATTTTTCTAGCTACTCCGCATAATTTCATAAAGTCAAAGTCAAAGCATTTATTTCAATTAAACCATAATTTGGTACTTTTGAATCGTCAACAAATACAAATTAAATAATAGTCTGTCAGTCAGTCCGTTAGTGAAGCTAGGTGAAGCTAGGTGCTCGTTCCAAAATGTAGATTCTAATGGAGAAGAACGAGCAAGAAACTCTATTCGTTACTCTTTTCAAAAAAGTTTGTTCTGCAATGTCTCTGATACACATTCCAATACTGTAAAGTAATGTAAATTAAACAGTTACTTTAGATATGTTGTTAATAAGTCAATAACACGTGAGAGCCTACAGCTGGACTTTGGGTCAACTCTACATAAATTGATACTAAGTATTAAAGGATGGAATCAAAAATTATATAGTATTACTATCTGTGATCTCAACGCAGTCACCGCAACTGCAGACTGAATCGATTTTATTAATTATAGAAGAAGGTGAATGGCCGACATCCGACGCTAAGCCTACAAATAGCAAGCCTAGTAACTAAGATTACTTCTGTACTGGTTAAAATAGGCATTTTTGTATCATTTTTGACTTGATATCAAAAACGGTATAGTTGAAAAATTAATAAAAAAAAGACAGAAAAAAGTAGGTTGATCTATTATATCTACCTATCATTTAGCAATAACTTGTATTCTACCGGCCTCATATACTTACAGGTAACACAAAATGGGTGTGTTATATAATGCCATAAATATAATAAAATAATGTATTAAAAATATTATTTTACGTAAAATGATGATTTAACATTCATTTTTTTATAGTGTCCATAATGCACTGCTGACAGATAGTCATAATATGGCTATTGGTTTAACCCCAGAACATATAAAACTTCTTTATATGTTCTGTGGGTTTAATTATTATTTATTTCTGTACAAGTTCGAAATCATCACGTGGTTCTCATCACATCACATTCCCATCACCACAATCGAGTGGTTTTATCGTAATGTGTTGACTTTATATCGTATTTGTTTTGTATTATCTTCTAACTTGTAAAATCTATTCACAGTAAACATTAGTTAACACTCTTTGGCGATGTTTCGTTCAAGTTGCACGCGAAGAAAAAAATTGCAGTCGTTTAGTCGAGTCATGCTCTAAATAACGACAATTTATCTTAATCTTTTGTACTTACGTAAGCGATTTAGAGACGAAAGCTAATATTTTTATTTCACATTTTTTGTAACATTTTCGTATTGAGAAAATATCATTATGGTTTTTTAAGAAAAATTCTTTATTGTCGTAAACACGACAGTGTATGAGGTTATATTACATGCTTTTCAATTACAATGCACTTCTATAAGAACTTATTCACAATCAGTGAAATACTTACTTGATGAAAACAATGAATTTTTATTGTTTTTTATTTTAAAAACTTTGCCTCACACTAGGATTTTCTCCTGTGTCGTGGGTGCGTTTACAAATATATACGTACACATACGCATGACACCCAGACGCGAAAAAACAAACTGTGGATCACATAAAGAGTTGTTCCGTGCGGGAATCGAAACCGCAACGCGAATTACCCTATAAATTAAAAAAAAACCTGTATACACGAACAAAGCTAAGCTATAATAGTAAATATCAATGTTATACGCATAAAAATTCAAGACACAAACATGGTGCTCATAAATACTACAACGAAATCGTCTAGACGTTCATTAATGGGACCGAATAAATCCACTAGATGTGTGGTAACAATGATTAATAACAGGATACTTATAACAATACTATATTAACCGTTATTATGTCAAAATAATATATTTTTATGTCACTCTTAGTTCTAAGAATTACCACACTTGTCTTTATGTTTGACCAAATACAATATAAACTAATCTTGCCGTTTATTAGACCCTTGGGACGGATTCTGACGTAATCATACAGTTCAGTTCAGTATCATCTATCATAATTCGAGATTTTGTTTTGTTCAAGACTATTATTAACAGGCTCTGTACCGTCGTAGGATGATATCATAGGACTATTAAACTGTCAAACACCGCGAGGATACCGGTGACCGTAACCTAATGTTTTTTTATTGTGTCTATATCGACGGTACTCAAAGGGTTAAAATTATTATATCTACTAGCTGTTGCCCGTGACTTCGTCCGCCGACTTCGTAAGTATCCGATCACCTAAGTCGGCTCATCTCCTGCCTGTATAACAAAAATCATCAAACTCCGTTCAGTAGTTTCAGCGTGATTAACGTACAAACATACAAACAAAGAAAGGAGACGGATACCCTTTCATACAATTTTGGGCCTAGATGTAAAAAGATGAAATTAGTGTCAATTGATAGCTACTATATAAGCAAACAATCACTGAAAATTTTGCACATTTTGGCAATCTGAGAGCCGAGGTATAAGAGATTTAAGAAAAGTGAGGTTATAACAATATATACACGGTAATAACCCATTTTTAAAGTGCAATTGTTGTTAGTGTATTGCAGCGACTAGTCGCTATACAACAATTTATACAACGATCCATGATGTCGATCAATATCCTATTGGTAGGCCGTTCGTAGAATCCAAAATAACAAGTCCAAGTTCAACGTTTAAGCGGGGTTCTCGGTGTCCAGTATGGTAGCAAGGCAAGGGTCGTAGAAGGAGGAAGATTACAGGTCCGTAGGAAAGCCGGGTCGAGGAATAATAATTATCAATAAAAACAAAAACAAAACGGGAAGAAAACAAATGACACTCAGACAGAACGCACACGCACAGACGATACGAAACGAATGTCGAGTTAGCACAGATTAAAAATACAATAATCGATTAGTAAATGTGAATTGTCTAATATTAATTATTTAGATAACTAATTAGTTTTAACTCTTAATACTCTAATTCTAATAGATTTTATTATTTTAATTAAATAAATCAACCGGTGAAAGCATTTTCGTAAATAGTATGAACTCTGTAACGTTAATCGATTACAATTGAATCGATAATTCGTAACCCTAACATAATTATTGAATTTTTCATTTCCCAGATTGTAAATTGAATTGATTTTTTACAGTATGAAATAGAAAAAAAATACCTTTTTTTAAGCCATGATTCAACTTATCACAATTGGGCCCACAAGTCCCAGTCTCCTTTCACATATAATATCAATGTGATGGATGATATCGATCATCCATCACATTGATGAGCTAGTTGAAGAGGTTTAAAATTAGTATTAAACCGTCAAGCTCCGAAAAAATATCGTGAATTAAATTTGCTGAGCTTGTAAAAAAATCGAACCTCTTTTCAATTATTATTGGCTTATCGTCTAGTACGGTTCTATTCACAATTTATCAACAATTTTAAAATGATCTCGTGAAGTTGGCTTCGAAAACTGCATAGAATTTTTATTGAAAAAAATACTGTGGAGCTCGGAATATATTTTTGTTTAAGGATTGACCCAGCTCAACGTGACTAAACTAATATTGGAAAAATAACAGTAAGTATAAAAATAACGAAGGGAAAAATTGCTATTATATTTTAAGTTACCGAGTAATATTTTTTAATCTGAAATTTGAAATATATTGATCCTTTTTTGTTTATCGTTTTTTAAATTCGATGTTTATTTAATAATATCGATTTATTTTAATAAAACCTATTTTTGCATACCCTATCTACCCTAATATATATGTTTCTTTTTAGTTTTAATATACGTATATTAGACGTCAGTTTACCCTTTCCATTCCTATATCATTTAGGTAAAAAATAAAACGATTCGTCTCGTGAGCTTGTCCACTTAAAAATACCGCGTTTAAATTTCAAGATTCATACAACCAAACATCTTATGTACAAAATTATATCCCTTCAAATATTAGTTTTATCTTTGTATGTACACTGAATTGAACCTATATTTTATGACTTAAGCAGAACTTCAATTAGAAGTCAATAACCGCATATAAAAAGCTTACGGACCGAAATACTCTTCAATCCATTCAATAGCAATCGAATTTACCGATAGAAAACGATAAAATCGAATAAATGCATTGGACTTTTAGAGTTTTGGGTAGACATTTTATTTAATTTGTTACTAAATTTTTGAATTTCTAAGGTCATTACGCTGGAAAGCCATTTGGTACAAATTGCATCCACCAACTATTTTATATGTTGGTCGTATTATGTTTGTGAACGCTTAGTGTAAATGTGGAGAATGATATAGGATTTTAAAATGCATTAGATTTTGCTTGTATATGCGACAAAAATATCATGATGCTTTATTAATGTTAAAACCATAGCTACAACTTACTAAAGTAAGAACTGTATTTATTAAAATAGAGGTACATGATTAAGGCTGAGTTCTGCGGAAACCGCCGCGCACGAAACTAATACTCGGCAGATCATGTGCGCACCAACTAGTAGTTCGGACAGGAGTTGAAACATATCGAGTATTTGTTTCGTGGGAGACGGATTGCGCTTGCGCGATGCAACGTGACTCAGGAGTCAACCTTAAAATATTGTATTAGGTGATAGAGATGATGACAGGGTATGAAAATGAAAAATCTAATTAGTCCGTCAGTTAGGTAATGAAAAAATATTAGACACGTATTTTTTATTTTGTCGTAAAATAAAATGATACTTAAATATAACTAATCAAAGTTTAGGAGTGGGGGCTAAAACGTCTTTTCTACGTATAAAATGTACATAGAAGTGACGTCACTCGATATTGCAAATCAATATATCGTATAAAGTAATCGTTTCTGTAAAATAATAAAAGATACGTGTCTAATGTTTTAAAATAATTTACCAGACGGATATTAAAATAAAAATTAGTCATCTACCCTATTGGGAATGTTGTATGCTCATCCTGCTTGCTGGTCGCACTTAAGTTCATACGACCAATATTGCCTTTGCAAGATTCCTAAACTGATTTCAAACATTTTTTCTAGTTACGAATGTCTATTTTATGTTGGGACCAATTAGTGTCATTGATATGATTTTTGTCTCTACCTATAGAAGAGTGAGATCATGAATTATATCATAGTTATGCGTAGGCGTAAATTGACGTAGTAATTGATATTGTCGGTATTAAACGTTTTCATGATATCATAAAAATAAAAGCCTATATAAGAATAGATTTAATGTTAAACACTTAAGTATATAGTTCCTAAGTGACTTTAATGTAGGGGCTGTCATAAATATTTTATATCCAAAGAGAAAGTTGAAAAAAATTAACAGGTAATGTTATTATTTTTTACATAAACATAACATCACGCTTTTATCCCCGACGGGGTAGGCAGAGGTGCACATTATACCACTGTACAATGTAACACCCACTTTTCACAATTCCAGATTCCGTGCTACTACTGAGATTTTTTAAAAACCCAGCAATACTTTGCCCGACCCGGGAATCGAACCCGAGACCCCTTGCCCCTTGTTACTATTTTTACTTCTTTTAAGATCAGTTTAGTTAGTTTTATTGTTTCACTAGCTAATTGTGAATTTGTGACACCTATCCTGCTTTCATATCAAAAATCTCAAGAAAGTAAAATCACACTATAACATTCTTTGGACAATAACATTGAAAGGTATAAAGCTTACCCACATAACTGATTCGAGAGTACTCGTCTGTTCTCAAGCTACGACAGGGACGCATAACCATTGGCATTAGTTTTTGTAAACCTCTATAAGACGGAATATGAATAACGCACGTTTATCAATCTGTCACCCTCTACTAAACGTAGATACTTGAATACGAATCACCAGAAAAAGTACTAGGCAATCATAAGCCCCAAGAACTACATAAAATTAATCAGGTCGGTGTACCGACACGTACGTCAGTTTAGTACATACAAACACTACATATGGGAACTGTGGTATGTATCTCACGCGTATGCGTACACATTAAGCTGTACAGAACCAGGTTATCTTGGTCTTGCTTTCTATGACTTTTCTGTACATCTCACGGTCAGTTTATACTGGTTGTTCATAGTCTAGTATATAGTATACTTCTAAAGCAATGTCAGCATCGATTGAATTAGATTGACCGACGTCACTCCAGTGTTTACGATCACTGAACTATTTGACATTCGTGTCACGTATATTGTGTTTTCTATTGACTTTCGAGGCCTTTTCACAAGTTCACGTTTTATTTTTGGGAACACGGAAATTTTTGCTTTTACCTATTGGGCGTTGAGATGTATTGACATACTGTCTTTATGAAACATCATCAAAGAAAATGTATTTATTGACTATTTCCTGACTACTTAGTGTTAGTTAAAATTTAAATGAGATAAAGCTATCTAGTACCGCTTCTGATTAATTTTCATTGCAACATCTACTTTATTTTATTTACTTATTCATATAAAACCTTACCTAAACTATCATGACAGGTTTCTCCATTGCGATAGCTAGGGTTTAAAAAACTAAATCTATGTTACGTCCAAATATACCAAAATCATAAATTGTCATGTATTTCGTTCGCTTGAGATGCAACCTTACTAAATTTTTACTTGTATTTTTTTACTGACATTATTTATTACAATTAGATAGTAATATAGATAGTAATTGAATCATAACAAATCAGGCGAAATAAGTTGTAATATTAATTGACAATAAGTAGCAGTAGCAGTAGCAGTAGCAGGGTAATATAATTAATGAAAAAAAATCACTAAAATTCTTAAACCATGACATTTAAAAGTTTAGTTGACATCTAAATGTCTATCTTTAAAAGCCTACATAAAATTGCGACAATTAATTATTCTGAAGTGACTAACAGAGTTAGTCATTCAAGGGCGAGCCGTGATTTGTACTTTCTTTGACGCTCCCATTTTATATTACATTTTTGATAATAAAGTTACATTGATAATTACGTAACCAGAGACATAATAGAGCTCTTTGTTCAAACAATAGATATCCAAGGAATTTTAAAGGTCTATTCCTTGAATTTATTTTATTAGATCTTGAGCCTTGTAAAATTATGCCACTTCATTAATTTTTACATTTAGAGAGAATAACATAATATAACATTACGGCACTTAATGCCACTGTACAATGTAACACCCACTTTTCAATATTTATGTTATGAGTCCCATGTAATAGAGGGTGAGGCTATTGTGATATATCGGGCACATTTTCAAACTCCGTGCTACTATCGAGATTAAAAAAAATCTAGTAATACATTACCCGACCCAGAAATTTAATCCGAGACCCCTTGCCCGGTAGTCGCACTTGCAACCACTCGGCAAACGAGGCAGTCATCAAGAGCATTAAGAGAGATTTTTTTTTGTTGGACATATTTTGTATCCATTCAAGGTAGAAAGTTTGATATTATTTTCAATTAAAATACTCAAGTACTCATATTTTAATCAATTAAATACGAATTTCTACAAGTTTAAGTAGAAAAAATTGTATTTATGTTGGTTTCAATGACGGGGTCTCAACATTATTACTAATCTTAACCAGTCTTGGCGAGCATAATATAAGCGATGTTGCAAGTCTCTTACAAGTTATTTAATATTCGTTTAAAGAGTTTTCCAGTCTTACCTGTTAATAAAATAAACATTTTACTTACAAAAGAGTAAATTAACAAACTTATTGCACTAGTGAAGGTCCTAAAATATTCAGTAGTCTTAATCCAAAGTTAAAGCAGTTATAAACTTAGCTGATTTCTTAATGCATGAATTTTAAAGTTTCTGAAGCTGGAAAAGTATTATGAAAGCTGTGGAACTTGCATTTTAGATCCTTGGGGAAAAGGTGGTTTTATAAAATTACTGGGATTTTCCTTCTTGTAAAATGTCGCTTCGTATTTTTAGTTTTATATTTCAACAGTATTAACAGTGTTGGTTATCGCTCCAGTGGTTAAAAACTAGTTTAAATAATGTATGATATACATCGTTATATCAAATTAATAAGATTGTTTTTGTTGAGTTACTATGAATAAATGAAATCTAATAAAATTTGTGCAAGATTCTTTTGGTACGTAGATATATTGAACTAACGATAATCTAAAAAACTGAAAAACTAAAATGGATAACAAATTAAATTAGAAAACTAAACGAGTTCAACTTATCACACTACATACCGACAGAATTCTACTTCCTATAATAAAAAAAAAACGGTTAACAAACGCCCATAATATTTTGTAGCACTAAAACTTATTACTCAAACCTGCATTAAGTTTCGAATAACACGCGACGGTAATGGCGTCTCATTTTCGAGTGAAAACCAAGTAAAGCCTAACCAACACCAGCGAGTCTAGATCACGAGATATTTCCTGAAATAGTTTCCCGCAAATCTGGACCGTATTACTACGGAAACACGCGATGCATTCCCATCAACTATTTGTGTTTAGGTACCATGTTCTGGTTGTTTTATTTGTTTCTGATGTATTATGATGGAAGTTAGCTTAAAGTTGTGAGAGCATGTACGCAGAGATTGGTGAAGTTAATTTGTTAAAGAGGAGAATTCCATTGTATGAGACCTCTCCATGCTACTGTACAACGTGTCACAGATTTGATTCCCGTGCTGGCCAAAAAGTGATAACGATAAAGTCGGTTCGGTCTGATGTCCCTTTGGGTTCAGAAAGTGATATACAATAGTATTATACTGATTACCAGCGACCCGCCTCGGCTTCGCACGAGTGCAATATGCATGTATTATATACATAAACCTTCCTTAAGAACGCTCTATCTATTAAAAAAAAACCGCATCAAAATCCGTTGCGTAGTTTTAAAGATCTAAGCATACATAAGGATAGACAGACAGCGGATAGCAACTTTGTTTTATACTATGTAGTAATTGGAAAGAACTTAAGAATCATCATTACACATTGATTGTGAAAAATAAATGCAAGATTTGCTTGTATCACATAGATACATTTTCACTTAAAACATATTGAGACGAGAGAATCAGCACATCAATTTACATCGTCCCTGAAACATGATGACGAACCTGCATTCTCATAAATCACTCTACATTCGAGCCGACAACGTCGATAACCGACACCCGGGTCGTATGTGAATAATTCATGAAACCGGGCGTAAGTATTGGAAACCGAAAAACCGGTAATATGGATGATGTGACACGGAACTCGTGTGACCTCTTTATTTATGTTCTGAATATAAAATTATTTGATAACAGACTATGATGAGTTAAGCTGTTGACTTTATGCGTCACTGGTCGGAAATCTGGACTTGATATGTTAAGACTTTTTGATAGGTATGTTTTAAAGTATTGGTTAATGTATTTTACTTTTATTCGGTATAGCATTGTTTTTAAAATAATGATGGGCTTTATAAGTCTTAACCTATGCCACATCGATTCAAACCAAAAGTTTTATAAAACAATAAATGAAAATAAAGACAGGCCCTTACAATACAATACAGACTTAATCCTGGCATTATCTTAATCCTGGGATTAAGATAATTGTATTATCGTTTCATCACTGTTTAACTTAAAATGAGTAACATATTAAACGAGAAACATTTATTATTAACTATAATTCAATGAATAACAAAAAAATTATGAACAATCTCATGTGTTTTGGTTATATGTTATAGGTTCATAAAATTTCTTTCACATTTATTGCTAAGTTTTATTTATTTATTTAAGTTTTATACAATTGCATAAGGAAGACTTAATGCTAACAGCATTCTCTGCCAGTCATCCTTTGGGTAGTGCAGAAATGTATGTGGTAGATGGTAAGCTGCAAAACTGTTATGAGAAATAGTGGTAATTATCCAAATTAATAAAAGGGTATCAAAAGCATACATAAAATACGTAAATATAATAATACGTTTTAGACGTTTCTAGCCAAAATTGAAGGTTAACTTAATTACAAATTCGATTATATTTTTATCGGTATTCCAATAAAACTGTAAAAAAATTACTTTGTACGTAAAATTTTTATTGAATTTTTATTGTTGTTTTTAATTTTCGTTTAAAGTAAAGTAAAATACATTCTCGCGTGTCTGCATCGAAATTTAATTTCGAAAACATATTTTCGACGAAACAATTTATTATTTTTAAAATTTTATTGTTGTTTACGCGTTTGACGAGTGAAATAATTATATAATGTTTGCAATTTAATTTTGTTATTGTTTTCGACAAATCTTAAACAACATGATTGATGAAAATATTAACACAAAGTAAGGTATAATCTTGGATATTGTAAACTATTCTACATTTATAAATTATAGTATAATTAAACCAACATTAGACGTAGTAAATACAGTACTCACAATTAAATTATGTCCCATTCCTTCTAAAACTAAAACACATCCACAATTCTCTGCAAATGCATGCTAAGTAAGCGACTACTTAGTATAATTGTACACTATAGCAAATAAATTTGCTTAAAAAACATTTGTGTTTTACACCGTTCCACCATTAGTTATCATTACAGTGATCAATCCATCGGTGTCAGGCAAAAAACAACATTACTTACTTAATGGAAAAGGCTATATTAAACTGCGAACGATCGTATTTTCTGGGACTGTAAGTCACATTACACTATAACATTCTACAAAATTACATAGCAAAAAATATTACGATGTTTAAACGTCGAGGGGTAGGAGGCACACATCTATACATACTTATAATAAAATTGTAGAAAAGTGCTGTCTGTACATTGAAAATAAAAATAAAAAAAATAGCAGGGATTATCGTTATGTCGATGTCGAACCCAAAAATGTAATTAACTTTTTTTTGTCTGTTTGTCTGTTCACGCTTATCTCAGAAACGGCTGATCCGAGTTGGATGCGGTTTTCACGAATATATTGTGGTATGCTTCAGTTATGCTTTAGTGTTTGTTTCATGTCAATCGGTTCATAAATAAAAAAGTTATGTCAAATTAAAGCATCACGTCGAACACTATTCTATGCTTATACATACAAAATGACTGTGATTATGATCCAAAATAAAAATTAGTATATATTAAAAAAAAATGCTGCTCATAAGTAGTCACTATTCCACGGGAACGAAGTCGCGGGCACAGCTAGTAATAAAATATGTAAGACCCACTTTGTTCCAGATGGAAATATTGACACCCAGCAAATAGAAACAAGCCTACTGAGTATTTATGGAAAACCCAAAAATAGTCACACCCGTTATTACACCAAAACATAAACATTACGTCACGCCGATTAACCCCGAAGGGGTAGGCAGAGGTGCACATACGGTACTTAATGCTACTGTACAATGTAACACCCACTTTTCACTATTTCTGTTATGACTGCCATGCTAGAGGGGGTGAGCGTATTTTTACATACCGGGCACAATTCCCGACTACATGCTACTACTGGGATTAAAAAAAATACAGTAATACTTTGCCTGACCCGGGAATCGAACCCGATACCCGTTGCCCGGCAGTCACACTTGCGACCACTCGGCCAACGAGGCAACCAGTTTTTACTCCAAAAGAAATAAAAAATCGCATTTTTTTTAAATAGATGCATATTATCTGTTATATAGTATTAAGTACGAAATATGTCAGAACATGTACCTATTGTGTAGCCTACTTTGGTTATGCCAACATTCGCCGATCGTGCTTTGGCAGCGGAGTGAACCTCGAATGCCGATATTGAGAACATTCTCGACACTGCCTCAGCTAATGTCAGGCTGTGTTTACGTTGTTGATACGTCTATTTGAATCATGATTCTTAATTAAACAGTATTTGTTAAAAGTCCATATTTTTTACCAATTTGAGAAATGAAAAAATAAAATAGGATTTCTGTCTTCGATATTAATCAATCAAAAATAGATGGAAAAATTTAAAAATAACAAATCCTTTTGCAATATACAGAACCTAAAAAAATGAACATCAAAGAAACAAAATTGGCTTCACCGTTCAAAACCATTCCAATTTTGAATTGGAAAAACATGGCTGATAAAAGAACGTCGGTATAAAAATGTAATGAGGATTCAAGTATGTATTGCCGCCAAATCGATCGCCCTTGACAGCCGAAACTGTGTTTATCTTTGATAAAGCGAGCAATTTAGCCTCCACAGATTAAATATCAAGCCATTACGTTTAATTAACGTTCAGTGAACCATCACTAATTGCGAAACGCAAGTCAAGTGTGATATTGTTGATCCCGTTGCTATGGTAACGACGGTGACAAATAATTGTTTGTCAAAATTCATTTGTTTTTCGAAAGCAGTCAAGCTCGTACAATAAACTAGAAAGCCATTTATTGTACACGGATCGTTAACTTAATATCGTTAGATTGCGAATTGACTGACTGCAATCTGATCAGAATGACGATAAATTGTGTTAATTCGCTTCGTTATATGGGCCAGAGTTTGGTTTCAAAATAAAACTAAAAAATGCTTAAAATTATGTACCTGTATGTAGCACCAATTTCACATCCTTGAAATAGATATTATGTAAGAATTGTATCAATTGGCGTTCAATAGTTTCTTCCTGCCTCCGTAAGAGACAGGCGTAAGGTTATGTATGTATTGTATGTAGCACCAACATTGTGACTAAGAAAATGTCAGTAAGTCGATAGATTTGCATTTCATGTCATGTTTTCTATATGACAAAACTTCCAAAAACATTGTAACTACCTATCATTTAAAAATATTTACAATATATATACATCTAGCACCTACCAATTATATTACTCTTCTCTGCATCACCCAAAGGTCAGACTGGAAGAAAACGCCTGCGGCATTAAGTCCACCTTATGTACACTTTGTACATGAAGCTAAAATAAATGAAATATTTTATCTAATCAACAAAGAGCTCATCAATCCTTCAAATTATCCTCCAATCTTGGAAACTAATGGTCCACGCGGGAATAGAACTGAACAAATCCCAAGTCGCATCGCTACCCGAAACTTCGGTATCTAAACTCAATAGATAATACAGCTTAATCCAAACGCTGTTGGATCCATTTCAAAGTGACTGTGACAAGTTAAAAGCTTTGTTAATCCAATAAAATTTGATATTCGTCACGTTTCTGCACTTTGAAATTTGATCATTATTTGTACTTACCTATGACCTATATTTATGTGTATAAATATATAGGTCGTAACTTTTGTAATAATTATTGTAGATAATAATTATAATTGTATATGTATATCATTGTATCTTTTAATAATAAGTGACTGCAGCCGCAATTTGGATTTAATCTTAAATAAGAACAATACTTATCAAAATGTATTGTCACAAAAATTAAATAACTTTGTAGTCCACGTGGATCAAAAATAAATCGTCGATTAATTGACAAAAAGAAAAAAACAACATAATTTAAACCTTTGCGCGTAGTCTTAAAGAATCTGAAAAAAGGCAGTAGGAAGTAAATACCGCAGATATGTGGATTTACTAAAAACAAATACATAGTGACCACAAACAACATCCGACCATAAAAAATCTACAACATTCAAAGCGATTGTCGTCGTGAGAGTACCACAAAATATAAATTTAAGCTCAGTTGAATTTTCACTCGACAAACTACGGATAGTTTCGCTCAAAGAATTCGGAAAAAATGCCATGCCAACCGTGAATTCCCGGCTGGGCATTACCTGTACACATAAACGAGGAAACTCATACACCGCATACATGCTCAATCAATTTTCATCTCTATTTTAAAGTGACATAACGTTAAAAATGCTTTGCAAATCTCCTCGTTGTCAAGAGCTTGGAACAAACCATTAACTTGTCGCTAAGCATTTGGTAATGGACTAGTAATGTAGTTAGCTTTTTATTACGCCGTGAAAACAACCCTAAAGTTTTATTACAAAAAGGCTATAAAAATTATTGGATTTCAAAGAATTCATTTAGTTGAAATATTTTGATTGCGATTTTTGTATAAAATAGTTGTGTTATGACTTAGATTGGCGAATGATTCACGTCCCACATTATATCCGTAGACACGTGTCTAGGACTTATTTTGTAAACATTGTAGGACGTCCCTAAATGAACCTGGCATAACGTACAGTTTGCAATCTACGATATTTTTTATCATGTTATGGAGACGTAAATAAATTTATTTGTGTCTTTGAGTATACTGTAGTTCTACTTCTTGAGGCATAGTAAACTTCAATATGAATGAATTTATGGAGTATTCCAGTAAAATCCGAAAAACTAGTTACAAACAAATGACTCGTGTAACTAAACTCGTCCACGTGTCATCCGCTTGCTTTATTCTAATCTTAGTTTGACCCCGTCAATTTACAACACGAGATTACATGTTCAAATATTTATCACATTATAACCACTTCACTGGACAGCATACAAACCTTTTCATACAAGAATTGAGCAAACAGAACTTTATTGCAACGAGATAAGGTATCATCAGCATTAAATTACTACAGCTCTGGTATCATTGTAACTGAATCAATTGAGTCAGTAAAGGGTAAAGACTGCAACTCTGTAGTCCGTCTGTAATTTCCCTGTGGACCAGTCTACCCGGGTCCACGTAATTATTTAGGCTAATGGCACATACAAACAGTATTGCCCCAGTTTCACGTGTAAATTGTATGCGTCAGACCTCGTATTTTACTCATGCCCAAAGACTTTTTTGAGCGAATGAATTGTTTAAGGCAGGACTTGAGTGAAATAATAAAATTCTGGCACAAAAAAGATGAATAAAAATGTACATAATTATTGAGTTTTATAAGGCAATGTGGTATGATATTTATAAGTAGGATGTAAGTGGTAAAATGCTGGTAAGGTCTACTTTAAAAGAATGTAATACCAGATTAATATCACGAGCACGCACTTTAGAAAAATTCCAAAAAAAAAGGCTTTAATTTATAGCAATTGGCGTTCCATAGTCTCTACCTACCCCCATGGGAGACATGCGTGAGGTTATGTATGTATGTACATATATGTTATAATAAGAACAATAGTAATCATTTTGAGGATGTCTTAGATAGAAGTTCTACTTGCAAAATTAAATACCTCTTAAACTACTTCAGAAAAAATGTGTTTTGTGTGCTGTTTTGGTTTTGCATTATATTCTTCTAACACACGTCTATTAATATACAAAATAACTTGCCCAATATTTCGTAAGGTTATTACGTCATAAATTAAAAGGAGCACGTTGTGGGCAATAAATTATAAGAAATTGGCGCGAATCCTCCGGAGCGACTTGACGCAAACTTGTGAACCCATTCATAAGGGGATTTATGTATGAAAATGTAAAAGTGCTAGACTTTGCTCGTTTAGTATTTAAATTAGATTTTTTATTGAATCGAAGTTTTAATTTTTATGTATGGGAACAAATTAAAGAAACTTTTTGACGCTGAACCAATCCGCAACCTTTAAAAAGATTTTTTGGTAATAATAGAAACATGCTCGAAAAATAACTTTTTACTACAAAAGTACAAATTATTGACATAAAATTATTAAATGTCATGACATATGATAAAGCGTATGTATAATAAAACGTAGCAGTCTAATAGAAAATCGCCCACACAACAAAACACCCACTTAATACTTCGACATTCAAATTGACAAGACGACACTGAACTTTAAAAGTATAAGGGCGTAGGAAGTTCCTACAAACTTATAATTGTTATTGCAAAAGAGTTGAATATGGATCAACACACGCTTATCGATGGGGATGGATCATAAAGTTTGTTGTAACCAAAGTTTTTAGAAAATTGAACCCTATTAAAAAAATTGGTACAAATCGACTGCCTTGTTGGCCGAGTGGTCGCAAGAGCGACTGCCGGGTAAGGGGTCTCGGGTTCGATTCCCGGGTCGGGCAATGTATTACTGGGTTTTTAAAAATTCTCAGTGGTAGCACGGGGTCTGGAATTGTGCCCGGTATATGGCAATAGGTTCACCAACTATTACATGGCACTCATAACATAGTGAAAGGCGGATAAAAGGCGTGATGTTATGTTATGTTATTGCTAAACAAGCTGTAGGCACATTTAAATAAATTGTTACTATTTTTATATAACAAAATTGTAAAAACGTAATAGACTACACATTTCTCAGGGACCAAAATAACTGAGCTTTCTAATAAACCTGAACCTTTATCATTGCTATCTTTAAGCGTCTTGTCAAGTACCTACGACGGTTATGATAAACTCTGTTATGTAGGATGAGTCCTGTAGTTCAGCGGAGGACACGCGGGCTGTTAAAGATGTTAACTTTTTCTGATAGATAAGGAATATAGGGTATAACATGAATAATGATTCTGTAACATTCAAATAGATGATATAAACTTCTGAGTGCTCTTCTAAAAAATTCAATCTCCGTTCATTTTATTTCTTTTATTACTAGTACGAACATTTAAAATGCCATACTTCCAATCGGTTTCCATCTAATGGTGGTTGGAAAGCAATTATTTCGAGCAATAACACCACCATTTCTGCAGTTTTATGAACATACTTAAACTGATGTTGTGCATAGCGTTGTTTTTTGTTTATTTTTAAAGTGTTTAGTACTTGTTCAGTCGATGAAGTATTTAAATTTGTCATGTTTAGTTTCTTCTTTTTATGGGATAAGCCGATAAACGAACATACGGATCACCTGATCGTAAGCAATCAGCGTCGCCCATGGACACCCGAAGCACCAGATTAGGGGATTAGGAATTTGAGGATTGTTGGGGATTCCGAGATTTTGGAGGGTAATTGGACCTCCAGTAACCTCAGTCACACGACGAAACACAACGCAAGCGTTGTTTCACGACGGTTTTCTGTGATGCCGTGTTATCGTTCCGGTCGAGCCGGCCCATTCGTGTTGAAACCCTGCTCTCCCACACGTTGAACAACCATGGGACAATAATAATCGCATGTCGTGAAATAAACCATTTAGTCTAATTTAATGCTTTTCGACTTGATTTATACCAACTTTTAACTAACCCTTATTAATTATTTTCTTATCGTACTTGTGTACGGCAGTGTACGTGTTCTTGAACATAAAATAGAGATAGTTTATAGTAAAAATCAATACAAACTGAATAATTAATTTCATTTATTTTACAAAAGTACTTCTTCTTCGTGCGTACCTTTACGTAGCCGTTTCAGTGAAATGAGTGAATTGAAAAGCAACAATAACATAAGTGACACACAGACAACTGATTGTGAATGATAACTTGAGGTCCAACTCAATAATTTGAGTGACTGAGAGGCTGAAGGGGCGCGTAGAAATGTACTGTAGAGCTCGTTGCAACTCATGTTGAAGCGACGAATCTGTAAATAATATTAGTATTTGTGGCATCCGCAAAATATGTTAGGAAAAACCATAATATTTTTTACATTTATATGAATGGTGGCAATATGGTAATTTTGAAATTTAGAGGCAAAATAGAAAATTTTTGAGATTTCTGTTAGGTTAAGTAATATTCTGTGATGAATTGATTAGACTTGTAGGATCTTACATCTTATTAGCGGTAATTTACCATCATCATTATTATGAATTATTATTAAACTGTCAAACACTGCGAGAACACCGGTGACCGTAACCTATTGTTCTTTAATTGTGTCTTTAATGACGGTACTCAAAGGGTTAATAATCATCAGTATTTATAACCGTGATATCTTCAACTAGACTACGGGTCTTCTTCTTGGTTCAAAAGTGCCTTTCTGGTCTAATTGAAATAAATGATTTTTACTTTGACTTTACGTCATACATTCATACAATGGTCGATATTCAACATTTTAACCGACTTCAAAAAAGGAGGTTCTCAGTTTGACCTGTATGTATGTATGTATGTTTGTGCGCAATTGTCTCGCAACGGGCTGAACCGATTATGGTGCGGTTTTCAGAAAAGTGTTTGTTATACTTAGGAGAAGGTTTTAGTACATTAATTAAGCGATTTAAAAAAAGAGGATTTAACTCGGTTTATTAATTTAATTTTATTACCTGTACATCGTGCCATATGGCTGGCCAGAATTGACTTCATACCATTAACTTCAACCTTAATTAATTCTGTAACAATAGTCGGTGAACAGGCAGCAACAACTGCTTCAATTATTGACGCCAAATTCGAAATATACTCAAGTTTGTTTGAAGTAGCCTGAAATTATATAATAACTAGCTTTTACCCGCGGCTTCGCTCGCGTCACGAAAGAATAAAAAGTAGCATATGTGACATATACCAATACATATAATATTAGTTAGGATAAATCAAATTATGTAAATTCTTAGTAGCGTTTGAAAGGAATACTTCTGTAAAACTGAGTATGACAAAGATTAATATAATTTTATTTATAAGAAATAATTGCTTACCTCTACAAAATGAAAATATACAGTCTGGTAGCTCGCCATCGTCCATCTTGGTATATTGCAAACTAACATAATACATAGCTAGAATACAAATAATCCTAAATAAAGTCTTAACTTTTTTAAAACCTATTTCTAAAGTACAATGATAATATCTTACCAACAGTTGCATATTGCTACTAATATGCAGCACAGCATCCATCAAATTCTTATAATAATTTAAGCAATTTCTTATAATTTTCACATTTTTATCCACTTCACCCCGTCCAACAATATTGATGGGGATAGAAATATTTTTGAAACATCGCCTAAGCAACTTGATGCGAAACAATAAGGAGAAAAATAAAATACTTCCCATAAAATGATTACAATCTAACGCCATCAATACTAGTGTCAAAGGAGTAAATAGTAAATAAAACCCATTTCGGAAACAAGTAGAAGTGCATCGAAGTACCAAGATTATAAGCAAATACACACAATCCACTAAACGGACTAAAGAAACATTTTTAAAACCCATGACAGCATCACTAATTTGTATAGCTTCATAATACCTATGGATGTATCTCTGACCTGTTATTAAAAAGAAAATATTATTGAGGACGTATTCCAAAATGGCGACGAAAAAGATAGGGATGAATCCAATTAAATACACGTGTAAAGAAAACGCCAGGATGGTTAGAGCAATGCAGTAAATTTTGATAATATTACGAATATGAGCAACGTCACTGACTTCAAAATAATTTCCTAGGAAAATTTGGGTAATTAATATGACGTTTAATATTGACGATTTTGTTAATCTACTAAAATATTTTGGTATTTCTAATAACATTTCAAGATTAATAAAACGTGTTATGGTCAGTAACGTCAGAAACAAAATGGATGGACATGGAAACCAGCTGATTAAATATGCAACATGCATCGTATACGTGTACCTAATTCTAAAATGAGTCCAGATATAGATATAAAATAATTATAAAACGTAGTTTATATTTTAATTAAACATGAAATACTATTAGTCAGAATATTCTGGAAATAAGACACTTTTAATAATACGTAGTTCAATTTGTTTTCTATGGTTGTAAGGCAACTGAGGTCTTCTGTTCTGATTTCTAAATTACCGAAATACTTGAGATTGAGATTTTACAATTTCAAGATTCCAGTTATAATATATTATTCAGCTTATTTATTAAATGATTTTGATACTTAACTTGTAAAATAGGTAGTGAAAAATGGATTTTACATAAAATAAATATTTGCGCCCCCGCCTACTTTTTCGGAAAATAATAATATGATCAGAAAAAGCTACGAGTGTTTGCATTTGGTTGAGCAAGTAACTAAAAAAAAGTATCACGAATTCACGAGCGGCTTTTTCGAATCCATTGAAAGTTCTTGTTCACTTTTTCCTAGTGCCAATCACTATTCACTATAGAAATTGATTTTTCCTGTTTGCTCCCATTGAGTTTTAAAAATCTTTTTGTTACCGATATGAGTTTTATGGCCTAAAGGTCTCGCGAATCGTGAATAATTCACTAACGATTAAACTGTCAAACACCAAGCGGTCACCAGTGACCGCAACCTATGTATTGTTCTTTAATTGTGTCTATAAATTCGGTACTCCACGAGTTAATATTGGTTCAGTCGTAATTAAATTGGTACAATATTTTACTACATGTTTAAAAAAAAGTTTAAACGTTATTCATTTTAACATTTTTTTTTTATTTATTTATTTACACTTCTTCTATACAATGGCGGACTTAATGCCTAGTGGCATTCTCTAACAGTCAACCTTAGGCATGTCCTAGTAAATTGAAAGTGTATAACTGCAATACTAATTTTATTTAATTACTACAAAGTATTACAAGGAATAGTGTTCAATTTAAAAGATTAAACTATTAATTAATCTGTGAATGTTTTTATAATAACTATCGTGAGACATACTAAATTAACTAAAATCACGGGTTACTCACGTGAATATGACTGCCTGTCTGTCTGTCTGTGACTGTCGCCGCGATCGCGCATGCTGCTCATGAGGAAGAACCCCTCTGTGGTTCGAAACTAGTAGAGCTTTTCTCAGTATATTCACGTGAGTAACCCGCGATTTTAGTTAGTCTGTGTATCTCTGGAGAGTAAATGAAGTGTAGCAAAATACTTCTCATTTTATATTAGCTTTTGTCTCAATTTCTAATAAGGCCTTAAAATCGTGTCGTCGCCTGTGTACGTGATTGTTTAAATACATTATGACAATATCTGAGTGGCTACAAATGACGCCCTCTGAAAATCTCAGGGAAGTGAGGCATTTTGTTTGAGTGCCGAGAAACGAGAACAATTGGGCTTAATTTAGTCCTTGAATCTTACACAAGTACGTTCATTTTATTTTGAGACATTTGTTCGGTGAAGTATTAATTCGTTTGTTCATAAAAAGTTTTTGACTACAGAATTACAACAATGAGGTATAATTTTAGGATCTAAATATGCTTTTACTTAATACTATATACATAATACTATTTTTATACTTTTTACATAATACTATTTTTATAAATACTTAATCATTTGCTTAATCTTCAATAAAACTATCGAAGATTAAGCAAATGATTAAGTATTTTTTTGACATTTCATCATATAGGTACATTTAAGAAGACATGACTGTTTATATTATTTTGTTTTGAAAGTGATTTATACTCAATGATTATTTGTTTAACTCGTCGAGTACCGGTTTTATAGACACAATTAAAGAACAATAGGTCGCGGTCACCGGTGACCGCTTGGTGTTTGACAGTTTAAATAACAAAATAAATACAAAAGACTTAAGAGAGACATACATTTTCCAACAGGAGGGTTAAAACCCAACTTTGCTGCCACAAACGAAGATTTGTACGACTATCTCTGGTTTTGGGGTTTTACGGAAACCATAGCCTGCCCCGTAATGGCTGGCTCACCGTAATTTCCCCTTGGAATGTTGTTTTGCATAAAATATTATTTTGCAAAACAAAATAAAATACACAATACAAAATGTTTGATACAGTAAATAAGAGAAAAGTACTTTTTTGTTGAAATTGTTAACTTTTACCCAGATCACTGGTTTCTTTTGGCCCCAATAAAACCAGCTTGATATAGATAACTGATATTAATTTGGTTAAAACTGGAAATAACTTAATATAACACTTGACAAATGCGTCTATTGTTCCTTATTGAATTGTTTAACAACTTCTAATAGATAACAATGGAAAAAGGAGAAAAATGTTTCACGAGTCTCCATTTTAACTTGGGTTAACATCGAGGAGATGACTATGATGGTATAAGTAAATAGGAGTTTTGAAAGCAAACAATTAAGCCTTGATGAATTAAATAATTATTTTGTGTGGTTTTCAAATGAAAACTTATACAAGTAAGGTCATATAAACTTAGTAATGGGAAATACATAATCTAAACCTAAAGCAACAAAAGAAAACATACTAAAAGTTGCATCCGAATTTACTCCTTTATTACTTAATTATTTTTTATTAAATTAAGCTAATTTGATTCTTAAATATAACTATTATAAGACTCTATGTTATTTTAACACTAGACTGTACTAGACAGTGTGGTTTTTGTCCAACAATTGAGTTAGCAATTTCCAAAGGAAAATTGCTTTGAAACAGTAAGAAGCAGGTCTCCTCCTCTGACATCTTATATTAGTAACTAATGACCTGCCACTCACTTAGGCTTCGTTTCGAAATAAAGAATGGTCTTAGAGAATATTCTGGAATTTACTTTGTAATAATGAGACCTAGATGAGAAATGATTTTTAAATTAGCATGTAGGTATTATTTTTGATTAGCTTCAGTCGTTAATTTTCACAGAGATTGACAAAGGTAATTTTTAATGTCATTTTTGTTATATTTTCCAATATGCTCCTTTGCAAATCATATAGAATCAGAACTAGAACTAATTTCAGTCCTTTTTTTCTTATACAGAAATAAAATTGTAAATGGCAAATTAAACAAAGCTGTTCAGAAACACAACAGTTTTAAAACAAACTGGTTTCAACTAAAATCTACATGTTGTAATTGAAAAATGAAGTATAAAATTATTTCCAATATCTCTTACTGAATTCCCTAGCGTTATTTTTGCCAATAACATCAGGATGTTTACAACCATAAATGCTTTAGCGTCTAACGTTATTATCTAGCAACGTTTCCTGTTATATAACTGGTTAGTTCGACGTTCGAAATGATTTTAAAATTTTATTTTCTTTTTATAGTGGGTTTGTATAATATTTCTGAAGTTTAGCTGTCTAAAATTATTCTTGGGTATGCTAACTGAAGGCGTATTGTTTGTATTGAAGTCAAAGTTCATTAATTCTGTTTCATCATCTGCTAGTCAGCAACAAGACATTTATTGTTAGACAATGGCTTCCGTATATTTACCGCGAGGGCTTTGCTGTAATCTTTGTGTCACGCAGGCAATTTTTGAGGTTAGCAGTTAAGTCATTAAAATCTTAGAGAAAGCTGCTGTTGTTCCCCTGTATTTATCAATTTGCTTTTTAGATTTGATCCTCAATATGCTTAATTAAACAAGACCTTAAACCATAATGCCAAATAAGCAAAATACATACATAACATCACGCCTTTGATCCCCGAAAGGGTAGGCAGAGGTGCACACAGAAGTAACACCCACTTTTCACTATTTATGTTATGAGTCCCATGTAATAGGGGGTGAGCCTATTGCCACATACCGGGCACATTTCCAGACTCCGTGTTAACACTGAGATTTTTTTAAAAACCCAGTAATACTTTGCCCGACCCGGGTATCGAACCCGAGACCAAGGGGTCTCCCGGTAGTCGCACTTGTGACCACTCGGCCATCGAGGCAGGCAAATTCTGTATGGTTGTGTAATGGGATAAAATGACCTTGACCTACCGAAATATCCCAGAAACACGTGGAAGGGGGGAGGTCGGGGACTGATCATAATGAACATTTATGACAGTAATTACTTTGTGTCTGGTTAATATTAAGTATGGTTCCTATGTAATTGGGGAAAGGCCATCATAAAAATCTTTATTTTCTACCTTAGTAATCTTCTCTTCCGTCGTTTATTGTGCATATTTTGTAAAGTTTAAAAATGTCACTTTTGGAACAGTGCTTGATCGTCCCTAGGTTTGAAAGGAAGGATTCTCCGATCAGGCTAGTTGATCATGGCTGGCGGGCTACTGCCCAACAGTTGTTGTACGTTGACAATTTCTATATGAATTAATTTGCGTGAAAACGTTGCCTCGGTTTAATATTTTTCGCATGAAATATTTATTTATTTATTAGTGAAGATTAAGTTGACGTTGAAGACTGCCTCGTTGGCCGAGTGGTCGCAAGTGCGACTGCCGAGCAACGGGTCTCGGGTTCGATTCCCGGGTCGGGCAAAGTATTACTGGGTTTTTAAAAATCCGCAGTAGTAGCACGGAGTCTGGAATTGTGCCCGGTATATGGCAATAGGCTCATCCCCTATTACATGGGACTCATAACAAATAGTGAAAAGTGGGTGTTACATTGTACAGTGTACATAATGTGCACCTCTGCCTACCCCTTCGGGGATAAAAGGCGTGATGTTACGTTATGTGAAGATTAAGTTTTGACAAGATTTCATATTGTACCAATAAAACTAATAAGCCTTTCTACTTAAAATGCAGCCCGTAAAACTTGTAAACTTTAAGAACGAAACTTGAAACTTGCTAACGAAAGGCGCACATGTCAAAACTTTTACGAATAAGTACCAACACGGTGGAGTTAAAATTTTAGTACGTCATCCAGGTATTTCCTGATAATATTTTCGAGATTATGTAAGAACTTAGCTTCTGCCAGCGGTTTCCTCCGCAACCCAGAATAGAAATTACCCTTTGTGCTATCCAGAATATTATTTATTACCATGAAGGATCTCTAGATATAGTGTGCAGCAGTGTGAATTAATTATCATCATATACATAACATCATCGAGGTTAAAACTTAATTACAGTGAATGCATAGGTAAAAGCATGAGGTATGTCATTGTCCTAGATTTTTATTTTAGACTAACGACCCGCCCCGGCTTCGCGCGGGTGCAATATGCATGTATTATACATATAAACCTTCCTTAAACAGTCAAACACCGAGCGGTCACCGGTGACCGCAACCTATTGTTCGTTAATTGTGTCTATAATGACGGTACTCAAAGAGTTACCAATTACTCTATCTTTACTGGGTTACTGGTAAGGATGAAGTAAGGATGCTAGTAAAAAAATCTCAGTAGTAGCACGGAGTCCGAAAATGTGCTCGGTATATGGCAATAGGCTCACCCCCTATTACATGGGACTCATAATATAGAGGTAAATAGTGAAAAGTGACTGTTACATTGTACAGTGGCATTGAGTGCCGTAATGTGCACCTCGGCCTACCTCTTTGGGGATAAAAGGCGTGAAATTATGTTATATTCTACTCCATGATGATGTCGATAGTCCTAAATTTTATGGTAATTGGTAAACGTGTTTTAAACTAAACTTTGTTTCTATTTTAATCAAATTATTCACTTAACGTTGCATTATTAAATACCTCGTTGAACGTAAACGCGATCTTCAAATTGGGTCACAATTACTTACAAAGTCTAAGAGCCAGATACTTCATGCCATTACCTCTACAACTTCCTAATATAATATTTCAGAAGTAGTCTAAGAGCGGTGTGAAACTTTGCCGCCCCGCCGTGTGTAGTTTACTACAGCTTCGCATTCGATGAGTTACGACAACTTAGGGTAAATGTATTAATATATTATAAGTTTTATATATATGTCGAAGCGTCAACGCATATCAATTAATTTAGATGTGGCAACTATTGTTTGAGAACGTCAAGTAATTACTTGAGGATGGTTAGCGCGGAGTAATGGCAACACTGATGGAAATATCGATCCGGAAGTTTAATCAGACTTTGACATTTGACAGCGCTTGACGTTGACAGACGTCACTGAGCGCGGGAAACACCTTTGGGAAAGGATCGCGGCGGTGGCGGCAGCTAGAAGCGTTACTCCCTGCTAAACTTCCTGCGTTCTTACTATTATCAGTAATTTGGTATTTTGGTGTGATTCGACAATGTCGCGACCCACGGGTAGCGTATCTCCGACATCAGAAGTGGGATTGGACCACGACGACGACTCACGCGTTCGTAATGAAGCTAGTGACGAAAAATGGATGCGTCTGTTAGAACAACAGAACCGCAATTTTCTGACGCTGATTGAAGCTATGAAAACACCTACTTTGCCGTCACATGGCTTTCGTTTACCCGATTTCGATCCTGAAAAACAAGATGTGGATGCACGTGCTTGGGTGACGACTGCAGAGATGTGTTTGACGAACCAAGTCCAGCATGGCGCCCCGCTTATGGTTGCTCTAAGTCGCGCCTTGAAGGGAGGAGCTTCTACCTGGCTATCTACCGTGTCGTATCCTGGTATGACGTGGACCGATTTTAAGCGACTTTTTATTGCAAGGTACGATAATTCCGCTACTATTGCTTCGTTCATGATTGATTTGCAAAGCAGCAGGCCTAAAGAAAACGAGTGTCTTGCTTCCTACGCTGCTGGTTTAATGTCGTCGATCATGGCAAGATGGAATGGTCTTAGCACTGAACGTTTGGCTATTGCTACTATATTGGCTCACATTTCTCAATTTGATCGCCGTGTGCAACGCTTATCTTTCACGACCGATATTCAGACACGTGGCCAGCTACAACAAGAGCTACAAGCTGTTTCTTTTATGAAAAGAAAGGTACCTAGTGATGACCGGGATGCCCCTGAGAAGCGATACAGGGTGAATAACTCTGAGAAGCCTCTGAAGTGTTTCATCTGTGGTAAGCCAGGTCACAAATCCGTGCAATGCTACCATAAGGGTGTGAAACAGGATAATCAAGCTACTCCGAAGCACCACAACCACACCAGTGGCAATGGGAGAGGTTCATCAGCAACTGCGAAGCCTCGTGCATCTGGGATCACCTGCTTCCACTGCCATGCGCAAGGCCACTACGCATCAAGCTGTCCACGGCGCACCGAGAGGAGCAGTGCCGACTCCGGGTCTTCCAAGCCTGTCAATGAGAAGAGGGTTGACCTGTGCCTCTTGAACGCACCGACTGGAACTCTATGTCACTCCGGTGAGAAATTTCCATTTTATTATGACTCTGGTGCTGAGTGTTCATTAATAAAAGAATCAATAGCCTGTAAATTTAAAGGAAAGCGTATTAATGAGACTGTGACTATGACTGGGATAGGGCAGACTTCCGTTAACTCAACAATACAGATTTTAACTTTGGTAGAGATTGATGATATTAATATTGAGGTTTGTTTTCATATATTGTCTGATCATCTTCTACGTTATGGTATTATGATTGGACGTGAGATTCTAGAACATGGTTTGACTGTACAGTTGACTAGTGACCGAGTTAAGATCTTTAGGTCTCTTTTTATTGCTTCTTGTGAGGTAGAGCGAACCCCTGAAATTGACTGGAACTCTATTGATACTGACATACCAGCGGATCGTAGAAAAGAGTTAGTTAGTACCTTGCAGGCCTTTGAGAAATCTTTCACTACAGGTATACCTACTGCACCAGCCGATACGCAGCCAATGCAGATTCGTCTGAAGGATACAAGTAAAACTGTAAATCGACGTCCTTATCGATTGAGTGTGGAAGAGCGTAAGGTTGTACGTGGTAAAATTGACGAGTTGCTTCAGGCTGGTATTATAAGGCCTAGTTCATCCCCTTACGCGAGTCCTATACTCTTGGTGGAGAAAAAGGATAAGTCTCTTCGACTATGCGTCGATTATCGTGAATTAAATGACAACACAATCTCTGATCGTTTCCCTTTGCCTCTTATATCGGATCAAATTGATAGATTGCATGGAGGACACTACTTTTCCACCATCGATTTGGCATCAGGTTTTCACCAGATCCCCATTGCAACAGAATCTATTGAGAGCACCGCCTTTGTTACCCCCGATGGTCATTTCGAATACCTGACGATGCCATTTGGCTTGAAGAATGCACCCGCGGTTTTTCAGCGTGCGATGATAAATGCTCTTGGAGATCTTGTGAACACTTATGTCGTTGTGTATATGGATGACGTCTTGATTGTTGCATGTGACGTTGACGAAGCCTTGGAACGTCTTAATATTGTCCTTAAGGTGTTGTCTGAAAAGGGTTTTACCATCAACTTTAAAAAGTGTACTTTTCTGAAACAAAAGGTAGAGTACTTAGGGTTTGAGGTTAACCGCGGAGAGATTCGTCCTAATCCACGTAAGATTGAAGCATTAACGGCACTACCACCGCCTGAGACTGTGACACAGCTACGGCAATTTATCGGTTTGGCGTCATACTTTCGCCAATTCGTGGCACGGTTCTCACAGGTGATGGCGCCGTTATATGCCCTGACTTCTGGGAATGGTAAGTTGACCTGGAAGCCGGAACACGAGGAAGTTAGGCAGAAAATTGTAACCGCTCTCACAAATGAGCCTGTGCTCATGATCCATGACCCTGATGCTGAAACTGAAGTTCACACGGATGCCAGTGCCGTAGGCTACGGTGCGGTGTTACTGCAAAGAAAAGAAGGTAAGCTACACCCAGTCGCCTACTACAGCAAGCGTACGTCTGACGCCGAATCGAAGTACCACTCGTATGAACTCGAGACCCTCGCGGTGGTCAATGCCGTAAAACATTTTAGGCGTTATCTCCATGGTCGCAAGTTCAGAGTAGTCACCGATTGTAATTCCCTGCAGTCCACACGCAAGAAGTTGGACCTGACGCCACGTGTTCATCGGTGGTGGGCCTTTCTACAAGGATTCGATTTGACGATTGTCCATCGTGAAGGTAAAAACATGTGCCACGCCGACTTCTTCTCCAGGAACCCATTACCGCCAGCTGAAACTAAAAACAAGGTTAGTGAGAAGGTAGTACTTAAGGAGGTAAACCTCGCAGAGCTATCGCAAAATTGGCTGATGATGGAACAGCAACGTGACCCTGAGATTTTAAAGCTCTTGGCTGACATCGATACCAATGAGCTCCCTGTTGATGTTGCCAAAACTTACGAGCGACGATCCGGTGTCCTGCATCGAAAAGTGCAACGAAATGGTAAAAATCGTTGGTTACCTATTGTTCCCCGTTCCTTCCGCTGGTCCGTTGTTAATAACGTTCACGAGGGATTGCTGCATTTGGGTTGGGAGAAAACGCTGGAAAAACTCTACGACCTCTACTGGTTCGAGAACATGTCGAAGTTTGTGAGAAAATTCGTAGAGAACTGTGTGACCTGTAAGATTTCAAAGTCACACACAGGTAAGGTCCAGGCGGAGATGCACCCAATTCCAAAGGTAGCTATACCATGGCACACGTTGCACATCGACGCTACCGGGAAACTGAGTGGCAAAAACAACAAAAAGGAGTACGTTTTCGTTCTAATAGACGCCTTCACCAAATTTGTTATGCTGCATCACACCCTGCACATTGATACAGCAAGCAGCATCAGAGCGCTGAAGGCTAATGTCGCTATCTATATAATGTAACGTAATGTAAATTTTATCAATAAGACTGACAAAATACATTGGCACTACTGGAATCGGCTTACTGCTGCGTGAGCAGACGTCATGCATTCTTAAATGTTCTACAGTCGGTGGCGCTGTGGACTGGGTCGCTCCGTTCCCTACGAAATGGTTGATCGGAACGATTGCTGGCCCTCACGTCATGCTCGTGAACGGGCGCCTTCTGCTGGAGCAGGTCGGCTCGCTCATCGCGCGTGTGGGCCGATCCAGTAAGGTTAATGTAAATGTAATAAAACATGTATTGTGTATATATAGATATTAGACACAACCTTCTTTGTGGAAAAAAAAAATGTGGTTAATGTAGCACGTAAGATTTTTGTAACAATTAATTTTGACTGTAAATTAAAAGATAATGTAATGGAATGACAAGGGCACGGACAAGAGTCCGTGGAGAATAAGAAATGTAATATTTAAAAAAAAAAAAAAAAAAAAAAAATGTCGCTATCTTCGGTGCTCCTTCGCGCTTGATCGCCGATCAAGGGCGCTGCTTCGCTGGCAAGAAGTTCAGGGAGTACTGTGCTTCAGTTAATATCAAGCTACACTTGGTCGCCACAGGTAGTTCTCGTGCCAACGGACAAGTTGAACGAGTGATGAGCACGCTCAAAAACATGCTCACTGCTGTAGAAACAAGCAATCGCTCGTGGCAGGATGCGTTGCCCGACGTTCAACTTGCCCTCAACTGTACCGTAAGTAGAGTCACGAAAGCTAGTCCACTCGAGCTACTGATTGGTAAGACAGCTAGACCTATCGATATTATGACGGCAAATGATGAAGAGCCTCATGTCGACATCATTGAGGTGAGAAAAATGGCTGTTGAGAACATGGAGAAAGCTTCTGCCTATGACAAGCACGTTTCGATTCTACGAAGGGTAAGTACAGTCATTTCTGTAGGTGACTGTTTTGCCAAAATGTGGAGCGGAACCAGACGAAACTTGATCCCAAATACAAGGGGACGTTTTAGGGTGATCGAGGTTCTGGATGGTGATCGGTACGTTTTGAAGTCTCTTTCTTCGCCCGGACGTACAAGTATGCACATGACCGACTGCGAAAAATTACAGACGTTGACATACATGTAGGTGACGATGACGAAACTGCCATGACGATGACGATAACACCGACATAGCTTGTTGAATGCTTTCAACGTAAAATGTACCTAGCACAGTAAGAATTTTGTTATAATCTATTGTAATATCGTATTGTAACGTGAAAAACAAAGTAACATGATGAACAAACCTACTTTAAAAATTAATTTTGATAAAGGCTCGAAAATGATTATCTTGAGGGTGTGTGTTTTGTAACCGGATGGAGGTTACATGTGGAGGTGGCCGGATAGAGGTTGCCTGTTGTGTTTTGTAACGGATGGAGGTTACATGTGGAGGTGGCCGATAGTGGTTGCCTGTTGTGTTTGTAACCGGATGGAGGTTACATGTGGAGGTGGCCGGATAGTGGTTGCCTGTTGTGTTTTGTAACCGGATGGAGGTTACATGTGGAGGTGGCCGGATAGAGGTTGCCTGTTGTGTTTTGTAACCGGATGAAGGTTACATGGTGAAGGTGACCGGATAGAGGTTGCCTGTTGTGTTAGTAACCGGATAGAGGTTACGTGTTGAAGACCGGGTGGAGGTCGATTGGTTCGATGCTTATGACCGGATGGAGGTTATAAGTGTGATGATGATGACCGGATGGAGGTCAGAGTATGAGCACTGCAATATTTAAAAGAGTGTCCTATTACTTGAAGGAATATGAGTTTGTTCAACATGTTAGTCTTGAGAGAAAGAATTTGCTATTTTCGTTATCCCCTATAATGATTACCAAAGTACCTTTTCCCTCTACTTGGGCCAGGAATGGCCGAACGACTGTTATGAGTATTCGAGAATGTTATTCCTTTCCAGGTACTCCACACGAGGACGTGTGATCATCAGGACGGCCGTGTCGAAGCGTCAACGCATATCAATTAATTTAGATGTGGCAACTATTGTTTGAGAACGTCAAGTAATTACTTGAGGATGGTTAGCGCGGAGTAATGGCAACACTGATGGAAATATCGATCCGGAAGTTTAATCAGACTTTGACATTTGACAGCGCTTGACGTTGACAGACGTCACTGAGCGCGGGAAACACCTTTGGGAAAGGATCGCGGCGGTGGCGGCAGCTAGAAGCGTTACTCCCTGCTAAACTTCCTGCGTTCTTACTATTATCAGTAATTTGGTATTTTGGTGTGATTCGACAATGTCGCGACCCACGGGTAGCGTATCTCCGACATATATATCAGTAAATATAAGGACTAGCTTCGAACAGGAATGAGAAACAGGGCAGTAAGGTATAGTTTATCTGGCATTACAAACTTTAATTTAGCTTTCGATGCTAAAGGTATTTGTAAATTGTGAAGAACTAATAAATAAAATTATATTACTTGTATATAGATAGTATACATGTAATATAAAAATTATCATCATTCATTCATTCATTATCATTATGGAATCTCAACTGCTCAACAAAAGTCAATGTTGGGCAAAAGATTATTGTTTTTATACTTTATTCATATAGAGAATACCGTGTAACATAAAATTATGTATTTAACGATAGACTCAATAACATATGTATAGTAGTACACTGAAGAACTAAAAATCTCTGATCATAATTTTAAGTGTTTTTTTAAGGGGGGAAAATCATCGAATGCCTTCTCTGCTTTTAAGGTAATTTTGGTAACGAAAATTGATATTTATATCTTAGGTGTCAGAGGTGCTTTTAAATATTTGGTGCCGGGTACAACGTACAACGTACGGTACAACGTAATGCCAATACATGGAATGTGTAAAAGATTATGACGATAAAAAAAAATTTTTTAGATCTCCATACTTAAAAAGAGTAATGTTCTTTTCGTCTCAGGAAAACATGAAACCTATAACCAATAATCCCTGGCTTAAGTATAAAGTATAAATAAAACATGTGATGGACACAATTATCTTAAAAAAAATCACGATCTGGCTTTTATAACTGAGTCTAGGTTTGACTCTTAAGGTGATAAACAAGAATTTAAACAAAATCCCTTTTAAAAATTTGCCCTGCTAAAAATGTAAGTCTACATAATATCATTTTATTAATCGTTACGTCATCCCCAATTTAACGGCATGTCTATTTGAGTTTATCATTTTATTAATCCTACATCGTAGCTCCAAACATCGCGTGACGAACTCGCTCGGATATGTCCGAAATTATTTAGTTTTAATTACGCCATGTTGTGACGTCATCAATTTGGTAATTAGGTTATTAATTTCACATCAACCGTCTCTGAAAGTACTTTAGGAAATTGAATTTTATAATAAAATTGATAGGATAAGATGTTGTTTGAAAGTAATTTGAAGCGAATAATTATGTAATCTTGAATTTATTTTTACTCTTATTAACTTTTAATTTATTACGATCCAAAATTAGATTTTATTTGATTAGAAATTTTACAAGGCCTGACCTATCGAGCACTATATTTAAATGTAAACATATACCTACTCAATGACAATGATAATAAACATTAGATCTAAATTAAAACCAACATTAAAGTTAATTGAACTGCCCATTACAAGTGAAAGAAAAATAAAATTAAACCCGTAAGCTATTTTAAAAGTGCGTTTAATTATAACTGTTTAAAAATATACCTTACGCCGCCACATTCTAAGAATATCTCGGTATTAAAATATTCAACATTTACACGCAAATTAATTTCTGGAGTAAATGTTACGTTAATTAATACTGTTTGGGGGGACGAAGAGAATATCTGGAAAAATATGGTAAGAAAATTAGCATAGTTTAATCAAATATTGGATGTTTCAAGCTTAGATATTGTTTTAACTTAATATACTAGTGGTCAGTTTCAGTATTCTGTGCGACTTTAGCTTTGATTATATTAATGACAGAATTTAGACACACAAAACTCTGTCTAGAGTAACCACATTCAAATTAGACCTAAGTGACGAACTACTAGCAGTAGTAGCGTAAATAGCACAGTTATCACAACAATACCATTATCTTGCCGGATACGTTTGTAATGTTGTTAGAACAAAATATTGTCAAAGAAATTAGAATTATTGATAACCACTGAAGTCAAAAATTTTATGTCAATTTAGATATTGTACAATGTAAAAAGGTATTGTCAATTATGAATTTCACACAAGTAATGTCAAATAAATTAATTTAATTATTGACCATAAGGATTCCCCTAGAATTATAACAAACAATTTGAACAAATTAAATTAGCCTCACAAAACAATATTTCAATTATTAAAATCTGACGGGCTATAAACAAATTAAAATCATTCTCAGCCTAATACAATATCCAAAGATAACTTTTTAATATCTTTCAAATTGGAATTTCAGATGAGATTTATTCAACGAACATTTTGATTGATCTCAGTTTCAAACTGGCACCTTTAATATTTTAATTCTATAGCTTTGTGATTGCAAATAACTTGTGTTTAGGAATTCAATTCGATATTATAATTTAGATTTTTTTTTATTTAATGAATTATGTTGGTTTCATAAGCAATAATAATTTCTTAATTGTAAAGTAATTTTATTGTTTGTCGATTGTATTATGAAGGCTTTGCTGGTTTGAGCAATTACACGACGGTTTATTCAGTGTTTTCTGATAGGCTGGTAGCCTTTTGCTATCTCCAGTCTCAAAGATATGGAAGTCAAAGTCAAAAGCCAAAATCAATTATTTCAATTAGACCAGGAAGGCACTTTAGAACGTTAGCAAAAAAAATTAAAGTGAAGCTATTTGCTTATTCCAATGTGTAGATTTTTATGGAACAAATAAAAACTTCATAGGTTACTCTTTTTAAATCAGATTTGCTCTTTTTTATTATAAAGTACTATGTTAAATGTATGTATTAGACTAAAAGCCAAAGTACTAAAAAGTACTATACATAGTTAAGCAACAAACTAAATTGCGGCATCAATTAAGTAGCCTTTATGACCGACTATAAAACTGAAGGACATTCACGAATTGACTGCAACTAGCTCCAAATACAGGGCCATACTTGTAAATTCTTTGCCAGTACTGAAGGTGACATTTTAATGTTGGCAGTGGAGCCAAAACGTTTTGCAGCCAACAGCATGTTAGGTGAAACAAAGTTTTAAATTGTCTGCACTTTATTTGGTGGTGCAACTGGTGGTGATCGTATCGCAATGAATTGTAGTCTGAGATTAGCTGGAATTTTATGGGTGTGAAGATTTTTGTACTGCGACAAAAGTGGGGCTGTTGGGTTGTTTGGTTATTTGCTGCGAGGTGTTTGGCTTAATGCTTAGTCATTGTTGTTGTTTAGTGTGGTTAATGTTTTAAAGGGTTAGTATTTTTCTGTTTTTTATGAGACTTTATGGATTTAGGGGAGGTATGTTACTCTTGCATGCTTTCAAATTTGGTCAGAACAATCAAATATTATTTGCGTTTAAGGTAAACTGAAACATGAAATTAGCGGTCGTTTTATTCCAATAAATCAATAAAGAACATAAAAGTATTTGATATTCAATTCAATGCCCTCGACCTTCACTGAATCACTCCAAAAAGTTCAAATGTTAAATAAACTCCGAACTTATCAAAATATTACTCCAAACTTTTCCCACAGAAAAGTGAAAAGCCAGTAAATTTTCTCGGCTGTTAAAATCACTTTTTATGTTTTAATATTGTCGTAACAAAACAACTTTATAAAATTAGCCGACTACCTAATTATTAATGAACGGCCCAAAAAAGGACCCATTTTGTCACGTCAATCTGTTCTCTCCTCACCGAAGTAAAATGTAACAAAGTCAACCTTTCACTGCCCAGGGTTATCTACATTACACAACGTTTGACAAAGCAAATTAATTAGTCAAACGAAACTTTATACATATTATCATAAAACTCAAATTACTTAAACTCGTCTTAAACGGTTCTTATTACGTAGGTAAATGAAAAAAGTTGGGACCACGTGCAAGACTCTTTGCTTGTTACGGGAACTTTTTGACTTTTATTGTTACCGTCTGTGATGTCGGGAAGTTGTAAAGTTATGTATTTTGACTGGCCTCAGCTTTAGCCTTGAAGTAATCACATAAAAAATTATTGAGCGTATAAAAATATGGTAACTAAAAAGTTCAGATCTTTTTATTAAAGATAATTCAGAAGTGGCATTCTGCTTCGGTTAACGTAAGCTGCTACTAGATAATATGACTTGGTTTAATTTTAGGATTCAAAGGTTTGTGAAAGATGTTTGCTTAAAAAAGGATATTTTGAGTATGAGAAATATTATCATTGTTAAAACATAGTTGCTTTTAAAGAGACTATAAAATCTTGTAAAGCAAATCAAACGAAAACCACACTGCAGTTTTAATAATTACATTAACAAATTAAAGTAAATAAAACCTTAAATTAAACCTGATAACCAGCAAATTCAGATAACATTAAATCCCTAGGGTAGAATCTAGTTAGACCTGGTTTAAAAGCGTTTAATCTGAATTTACATTAGGATGATTAGTAAGACTCCCTATAGAGCCGGCACGTGATCCTCTATCGAAACCTGGAGTTTACTCTCTACACGTCTTTGTTTCTTAAATACTGTAGCAAAAACTAAACATGAATTAAAAAAACGAATAGATTAGTAAAACATTTGTAATATTGCAATATGTGTATTATTCTCTGAAACAACTTTGCTTTTAAGTTATTATTGGTCTTGTAATATGTGTCGGTTGTATTTCCATTTTTAGTCAAATTTGAAAATATCTGAGACCTGAATTCCAAAATTAAACTTAGATTTCCTTATCGCATTTACTTATCAGTTATCATTTTTAACAGTAACCAACCTGATTTTAGTTAATGTATTTTCATAGGTAATGTCATGATTATATGAAAATTTAATAATATGAACTATGTAAAAACAGCTTAAAAGCATTATTATTAAACATACCTAGTTCATTATTATTTTAGAACAAACTTTGTGATTATGCAATATCACATGAAAAGGTTTTCATATGAGATGGGAGGAGGACGGCGACGTGTGGTGGATTTGTGGGGAGATAATAATTGAAAAACTTTGACGAATTTAAATAGATTTTCAGCAAAATAATAATTCAATTTAAAGTTACTTTTTGAAAAATAACAATCACAACCCATTGCAAAATTACTTTTGTGATTGTTATAACTTTTTGAAAGATGATATGTTTGACAGAGTTTTTGGATTTTTTTCGTATTAATCCCAAACTTGTAGTAACTTGTATTTATATTCAATCAATATCAACTATAATAATTATGTACATACATAGTTACACACTGAAAACAATCATTTATTTAAAATAGTTCCTAGTGTTAAATGATTCATTACAAAAATTTAAACTATAGTTTGCAAGAAACGTCACAATTTCCTCCAAGCGCAGTAGATTTGACAATACTCATACTTTTGGAGGTCATAAATTATCAACCACTTTCCGGAAAATTAAAGAACTGCCCAAAATTTGTGTTCAAAAGCGTTTTAATCCATTTATAGTGTAGGTTTACATGTAAGCAATGGCCTACTTATTATAATTGGTTTACTCGCTTGAAATTGAGGCTAGCGTGTTCTTTAATGCGATAGTCAAGATTAATCTACTAATACTGTTAGTTGTCTTCATTATTTCCGTGTATTCCTTTTGAAATGATAACAATTTTGTTACATGTCCAATTAATCTAGGTTTCTTTGTTACTTTGACCTAAAATACCATTTTATTTTTCATTGTAGGTAGATTAGAGAAGACACTTATACGATGCCAACATTGTATGAACAACTATTAGAGCCCAAGTCTTTCTTCATAAACCTGGCATTTTTTTTTAATTTTTGGATCTAATTACTTCTCCCGCCCGGGTGAGGCAGACATATGTATAATACGTAATACTAAAAGCAAGTTAAGAAATTCAAAATGTTTTTGTGTTTGTAATTTTTGCGAAAATTTTTATTTTATAGGTATTTGCAAAATAACAAAAAACATATTCGATTGTAGCAACAAATTACAAATAGCCATAATTTTACAACCTTATAAAATATCTTAAACTTATATAAGTTTTACAAGTTTATTAACAGTTTATTTGTATTGCACAATGCTATAAAATTAACTCCATAAGTATTGTCTTCAAACATTTCCTACACGTCTGACCTACCAAAACCAGACAGCCGTTGCATGTTTATTTTGATACGAACACCTCCATATTTCCTTTTGATAGTCGCTATTCGAGCATGGCGTTTGACACTACACTGAGAAATATAGCATCATCTCTTTCACACATATGGGAATATTGAAAATATGGTGAGCTTTTTCAATCGTGCACCGGCTTCAGGAACGTCAGGAAAGCTTTCAGTCCGCGTTTGAGCGGCAGGGCGCGCGGACGTGAAGCCACGCCGCCCCCAACTTGCCGCGATATCTGAACCGCATTTCGTACGGACGTTTTATTTTGCTTGCTGAATTGAAGTTGCGAGAGTGAATTAAAAAGTTACCCCGTTATTTCTCGAAACAGTATCCAACTTTTGTTCAGTAAAATTAAACTTAGATTCCGATCGCTCGATCGTAAGTGAATGCGTTTGTGATTTGTTCGATGTACAAAGTTTATTTTCGTCGCCCGAACCGTGTGTATGTGCATTAATTCCAAACATAGCCAAATATTATAGTAATAGCTTAGTTTCCCGCTTTAGACTCTACCCTTCGGTCCAAAAAAGTGACTTATTAGCAACTGCTGATATCAATCCTTCATATCTTGTAATTGTAAATATTTTCTAAGAGTATTGTGTATCTGGTTCGAGGACCAAAGTTCTGGATATTATACTTAAAGGCTTAAGTGTAGTGCTTTGTGTAAATATATGTAACGCGAACATATCTGTGCAGTGAGTCCGTACTCCTGTCGAAGTTAACGACAACGAAGACTAATTGATATTGATTTTTCACACACCAACACAAGGTAAGAACTATTTATATATTGAATGTACAACGTGTTTCTCTGCTTACATAGAATATACTAAATATGTTAAATGTAGTTGGGCTTTTCTCTGAACCATTATTCCCACGAGTATGTTCCTTGGGATAAGTTTCAGATTACAGCTAATGAAAATTGACAGTTTGAGCCAAATTATACATTATTTATAGTTCTAGTTAAAATGCTATTTGAACTTTCCAAGAAGCACAGTTTGCCTCCTTTAACGTATTAAATCATTTTCTTTCTAAGACTGAACTATCTTTTCGTATCCAATTAAAAGTAAAAAAAAAACTAGTCGAATTAAGAATGTTTGTAAAGTTTAGGAAAATAAAAATTTGAACAATATTATGTCTTTTTCGTAAACTTTTTCTTTACGTTTAATTCTAAGTAACACATTCTTGACCGTATACAATTTTAATCTCTGTGTTCTCTAATGAACTAAAGGTTATTCACGGCCATTGATCTTGCAATAGAGCACAAAATCGCTTATCTAGATTATCATGGATTATAAATGTAGGTGAATATGTAATATCACATCGTATTAGAGGTATAAGAATAATCCCTGTTCTATACAGAGGGTGAACAATACAAGTCGTTTGAATAGGAATCTCTCTTGTATGGTATTTGCTACGGAACATAATATGGTATACGATACATAATAAATCTATTGTAATCGAATTATATCAATCAATATTGTCAATATTAACTTTCAATGTAATATTAGAGATTGGATTAGGGTGATTGCCCACGTTTGACGAATGCATGTATCCTTCAAATACAATAGGCGGCCTGCTAATGATCATTTGTTTGTAGGCCTATAGTTTTTTAATGCATACACTCGTGTCAACGTGGATAGTAAGATATTAAAAAGCTATGAATACATGTTTTATAATAACAGTAGAGAATACATTGGAAGTCACAAGTAAAAATCATTTAGTTTGGTAGTTTCATAAGGTTTAAGTGGGATCAGAAACAGTAAGCTCCCTAAAACTAAGATTCCTTTGTAGAAAAACGTTCATATCATGTTTACAACAAATATCCCAGATCGGTTATGCCTAAACAAAAATATATTATTATGTTTCGTACTAAATTGTTATACTTAATACGCGACCTTGAATTCCTATATCTATTATACAAAATACACCTCGTTGGCCGAGTGGTCGGAAGTGCGGCTGCCGAGCAAGGAGTCTCGGGTTCGATTCCCGGGTCGGGCAAAGTACTACTGTTTTTTGTCTTAGTAGTTGCACGGAGTCTTTAATTGTGCCCGGTATATGGCAAAGGCTCACCCCTTATTACATGGGACTCATAACATAAATAGTGAAAAGTGAGAGTTACATTGTACAGTAGCATTAAGTGCCGTAATGTGCACCTCTGCATACCACTTCGGGGATAAAACGCGTGATATTATGTTATGGATATGAACAAAAATAGACGTTTCGTACTAAATTGTTATACCTAATACGCGACCTTGAATTCCCATATCCATTATACAAAATGCGCCATATTTTCGCGTCCATTCTAAGGGACCGTTTCAAAATATCATGAAGGTTGCTGATGTTATGCTAAAATGCCAAATGCTTCTGCTCGGTGTTAGCATTTACCTAACCTTTTCTGGTACAATTTTAGGTTCGGTTATGTATACGGCTTTGAAGAACTTTCTCGAAACATCTGTGCTGTTACGTGTCAGTTGCAAGCTTTTCGTTCTTTGATATGATTGAATGATTTTGTTAGCTATAAGTTTGTGTCTTATTCGTATACAATAAAGATTAATTTACTGTAAAAAAGTATCATTTATGAAACTGTCTTTGTGTATATTAGAAGTATTTGGTATTAATACTTATTTTCCTGTCTTTATTTCATGTCTCGGAGTTGACGCGTATTCATTTTTATCAAATTGCTCTTTCTTATCACAAATTCCAGTTATCATATATTTCCGTTATATTACACCTTTGTACTTGATTTTTTATTATATAAAGCTGAATAGTTTGTTTGTTTGAACGCGCTAATCTCAGTAATTAGGTACTGGTCAAATTTGAATAATTCTTTTGTGTTGAATAGTCCGTTTATTGAGGAAGGCTGTAGGCTAAAACATCGCGCTACGATCAATAGGGGCCATAAGAGTGGGTGGCTAGTCTTTTATATATAACACACAAACTACTTGTCTAATAAGTTATTTAACAAAACAAAATAGTTTTTATAATAACTATCATGAGATATATTAAATTAACTAAAAATCGCTGGTTACTCACATACTGAGAAAGCTCTACTAGTTTCGAGCCACAGAGGGGATTTTACTCATGTACAGCGTGCTCGTTTGCAGCGATGTCGCGCAGCCTACTGTAGCTTACTGCAGGATACGCAACATCGTTGCAACATAGTAGAAGTTTTGGAGTTTTTTTTTCAGTATATTCACATCAGTAACCCTCGACTTTTAGTAAGTCAAAACAGTGCTGAAAATAAAAACAAAATGAATAAAAAAATGTTTTTCATTTAACATGTTTCCTCTTTATTATGGAATTAATATTAATGTTCGCGTGATAGGTGAAGTGTTTCGTCGAATTATGTTTTGTTCATTACTTAGGGCGTTAAGAAGGTGGTATTAGTTTGATACGTTTTTATCGCTAGAACACCAAACGTATTATGTTTCACTACAGAAATATTATTTTGTTCAATAGTTTTGTTTATCAATGTTTTCTTTCGGTACCTATTAACTTCTTATCGTTTAGTAAGATGGGTAGATGAAAGTTAGCTTGAATTCGACTTGTAGCTTATTATTATCACTGAGGACTTAACGGGTTACCGGGGCTCCGACTTGAAGTGCAGGAATAGGAACAGGGTGGTTTTTAGTTATGAAGAGTCTGACACTCCTTCCCGCCTCACCCAGGCGGGAAAAGTCATACGATGATTTTCTCCTCTTAATAAAGCTTATTATTATGAACACTATGATAACCAACATTTTCATGTAATTTTGGTTCGTTATGTTATCTCTTTATTTATATTCCATGAGCAACTTTTCCCTTTTTAGCTTTAACCACAGCATTCGCAGTTTTCTTACAATTTCCAAAACAAAAGAACTGCCTAAAACTAATAGTTGGCTATCCTTTAGATCCAAATCGTTTCAGTGAGATGAAGATAAATCGAGTGTAAAAGTAGTGGGTCTACAATTTCGGTGAATTATTCTGCTTCATTTGTTACAATTCAGAACTGAGATGTTGGAAAGTGGGGGAAGATTTAGCATTCAAGATTGCAATCATGTGTGATGATTATTTTAGTTTTAATTACAATTTGGTAGTTTCAGGGTATCAAAGTTAAAAATTTGATTAGTCCGTCAGTTAGATAAGAAAAAATATTAGTCACGTATTTTTTTTATTTCTTCGTATTAAATTGCAATACTTAGATAAAATGGCGCTAAGTTTAGAAGTCGTTACGTCATAACGTGCTACAAAATGTGGCACACTGTGACGTAACACGATATTTCAAATTAATATATCGTCCAAAGTATTTAATTTTGCGAGAAAAGAAAAAAACACGTGTCTAAAGTTTTAAAATAATGTACCAGACGGACATTAAAATAAAATTTAGTAAACTACCCTATTACCGATTAATGATTATAAGGATAAGTGCCCACCCACGATTAAATAAAGGTAAACATAAAACATAAGAAATTAACGCGAAATACATGTTTCAAATTATAAAGTTCACAACCAGAACATATTTCAATGTCGATTTCGTAAGGATTTTCCAGCATGAACTTGCAATTTATCACACTTCATAGGATTTCTAGAACATTATTTTACTGCCACTTCAGTCAGCAAGTTCGATAACACATTCGCACAAAAGCGAGTATATGATGCATGAATAAAATGCACAAATATCCTTCTAACCTAATTCAAAGCAGAGTGAGGCATTCGCTGCTAAGCACAAAGCTCTTTGATTCGATTTTGCTTCACACAATATTGGTGCAGCGATAAAATATTTGTTCTAGAAATGGAAATGTGTTTCAGCTTGGCAAGGGATTATGGTGTACGCCATTGTTGAAGTTAAATTTAAATCAATATGGTTATCCATGAATATGATGATGATGAGTAAGCGAGATAGTAGCTTTTGGTTTAACCTAATTTCAAAATTTTGAAACACGTTTATTTAAACATTCCTATTATTAGTTACTGAAACGAATACACGAATTTCTCGGAAGTCTCAAATATAATTACAATTTTCAATTTCTATTAAATTAAATTTCTCGTTTAATCTTCTTAACCTCTTAGCGCACAACTCTATATCTATCTCCATAACTGCATACATGCTACAGCTCCCAGGAGCACCATATAATATGAATGAATAAAAAAGAAACGATATTCATCTTTCCCGAGACCTTATTTCCCTAATTTCTCCCTGTCCCAAATTATTTAGGGTCGACGCAATTCGTACCTACTTACGTACTTGTTATATTTTTTTCCATCTATCACTTCTACTTGATCTCTTAATTTAATTGTCTTGGTTTAGATTTTTGCTGCTTCATAAATGATGTAGAACTAAAAAGTACAATACATTTTTAGTTGTGTACCGAAATATATAGAAAAGACATACCTAGGACATACCTACCAAGGACATAAATACGAAGAATGGTTTGTGATTTTTTATCAATTTTAGAAATAAAATGAACCGATCGTTTTAGTAACGACCTCTTGTCAACCTTTGGAAGGTAAAAAAAAGATAGCGTACGAAAGGAATTACGAGAATAGAATAGAATAAAAATATCATGTATCCATATTGCAGTAGGTGTGACGTTTTACTTATAAATTTGAAAAATAACAAATTCATACAGTTCGATTTACACAATCCACATTATACACTCACTTACCCAATACAATTGAATCAATAGATACGTAATTCACCAATGTCACCTTAGCTTACCGTTCGCAATCCAACTTAAAGAATTTAAATTGATTTCAACTTGACAAGCTACGAACATATAGATGGAATCTCTGCAAAAGACAAGGGCAGAGGGGAAGTTAATGACAAAGGTAGAACCAGTATATCTAACTAAATATCAGTGTAAAGTTTACGACATTGATGTACCAGATACGCTACCTGGATCTCATTTAAATATATTAAAATGTAGCTGTTTCATATCATAGTATGGATGAATGAATTAGGTAGTTTACTTTTAATTTTCGTAATACAGCCAATTCATCATAATCTGGTTCAGTCAGCTCGCCACGTCGTTTGTGACGGACTAAGAGCCCCGATCGTGGCTTGATTTCAGTCAAGTTACCTCGTCAAATAGTAATTTAACATGTCTCACTATAGTTATAATACAAATAAAAGAAAAACCCTCGTGATTAAATAAAATCAACTACCAAACGCTCAAAACTAGGAGACTTAAACCCAAAATCATACGCCCATAATTTTTCAGGTCCTTTTTAACAATCTTGCCTCTAATTTAAATACATTTCTCCGTTCATCAATTGCGTCTCAATCTCACAGAGCCTGATTAATCTAGCAAAGTTCAGCAATATAATATCTACAGGTAAACGTCTATACAAGGTACACATCGGGATTAATCCTTCAATCGCCTCTTATGACACGTACGTGAGAGAAGTGGCTTCAATGGATTTTGGAGAATCCAAGTGATATAGGTACGTATGTGTATTAGCTTAGAGTTGATTATATTCTTAAGTAAATGATTTTGTTTACGTTTTTGTTGCAGAGATTGTTAAGATGGAAGTTTTAAGTGTTCACTCTTATATATTAAACAGTTTTTTAATTTGTAAAATGGTTGCTTTAGTAATATTAACACACTTTTGCTGACTGCTTAATTAAATTAGGCTGTTACTAGTTTTATTCTGTTCTAGAATAAGTAGTGATTGAAGATTTCATTATGAAAAATTCCTAAGAATACTTAAATTGATCAGACTAATTTACTTAACCCTTGGAGAGCCTGGTAGGTAAAAATCACATGGCATGCCTGGTGGGTCTCACAGACCCGTAAATATAAATGGTTATTTTTATTTATTTTGATGTTATAAACTATAATAAACAGTTTGTAATTTATATTAAATATTATATATTAATGAAAAAAGAGAAAAAAAGACGACAATATATTATTATAAAGTTTTATTACTTAAGCAAATAGCAAGTTTTATTACTTAATCTCTCATTTTTGGGTAACAATAACATATCCTTAAATTAACAATATTAAACTCTTTTTAATTGAGATCAAAATCAGTCTTCACATTAATATAAGGCATAGATGAATAAACTTTGGTTACTAAAGTAAGATTAACTCAGTATTTGTGCGACAATTTTCGCATATAAATTTGCGTGCTCCAATCAAATATGACCTGTGCAAGAAATACAAATGTACTTAGATTTACGGCCCTTTTTAGCAAGGCATATGTAACAACATCTTTTTTATAGCAGCATCTTGTCTTTTAGCTGGTGGCTCTGAGAGCTTTCCTCTATGAAAGCTAATTCTCTTCCTTAGGTTAATCGGAAACCACGTCATCCTCAATTTCATGGATCTTGATCTAAAATTTGCCTTATTTTGGTATTGGTTAATCGCCTGGCCATATTTAACTGCGAAAATATTATACAGATAAATAATTTACCACACAATGCAAAATAAATAATGAAAACAAAAATAATATCTTACCAGTTAAAAGTTACGCCGCGTGCCTGGTCGGGTTTCTCAGACCCGAGCGCACATAAAACACGTGTTACTAGAACGCGTGTGCGTTGTGGATTGCTGGAGGGGCGGCAATCTAGCCGCCAGTCTATATCACGAAGCTACTTAGGCATACAGCGGCGGTAATTACGAAATTTCTAAAATATTGTCGATTCTTTAAGGTGATGGGTCTGTCAGACCCACCAGGCACCCCAAGGGTTAACTTAGCTCTTAAATTCTAAACTGATTACTTTAATTTAGAATTCGTATAACTTCTACTTAAAATTTCAGAATATTAAGATACTAAAATTAAACTCCGTAAACAATTTGAAGATTTCATAAATTATTATTAATATTATTTTGTTCCGTAATACTTTAGACAAATAAATCTTCCTCCTTTTTGTGTTATTTTTGACTACTTCTATTGTTCTAAAGTTAGCCGGCGTTCCTTCAATTAAGTTTAATTTTGTTACCGATCGACCTTGCGATAGGTCTTCCCACGTTCCTTTTGACATAATGTCTACCATTATGATTCTATAATTTGTTCCAAGAACGATGAAAATTAATTTACGAATTCCTGGATTCCAATGAATTGAGACGTAAATAAAATAAGTAAATGTATTTATAGTTGCGCGATTGAAATTTGCATTAACTGTTTGGATTTTATAGTATCTTATTTTACATTATATTACGATTAATGTTTTTTGTTTACGCTATATATATTCAAAATTATCTATTTATTAATTTTTTACGTTTTCCTAGTTGAAGGTCGCACATTTCTTTGCCTTAAATGATGGTATTGGCCTTCACATACAATACTTTTTGTAAATGTTCTGAAAAAGTTTACCAACAAATTATCACAAATGACTAGTAATTCATTTAATCACCGGTCATCTGTGTGTCTGTGTAGAATAGGACGAAAACCTAAACATAATAGTTGTTCAGACCTTCGTATTTTAGTATTATTAGGTAGGTACTAAACCCTCATAGTTTTTGGGCACTAAAGTACTAAGAAGTTTACTTTTAAATTACTGTAGTTGAATGTAGTGTTAATCACCAACAACAAAGAAGTTCGGATATAAGTTCGAATGCGTATCGAGCCAGATTTTTTGAATTTAGAACTTTTGACGCAAACCGTTGAAAGCGATCAAAACTTCTCGTTTTAATGATCCAACTCACTCTTATACAGCAACTTTGTCAAAATTTCTAAAGTAACGATGATCATTCAATCTTTGTCGAAGAGCTTATATTAAAAGGACTTGGCATCTGGCCTGTGGCAATCTGGCGGATAAAGGAACGTTCGTTAATAAGCAATACGTCGCACAGTTGACATCATACTTTGATCACCGATTTGTCAGTCAACGTTGCAACTATGGCAGACTGCCATGCATTTGACTGGTGGATGTTTACTGTGACTTTAATGTGAAGATTATTTATATAATAATCATTATTTTATTAATTACAGAGTCAAATATTTATTTTTAATAGTTTGTGTATAGGAGACAGAAGTAGGTAATGAAAACATTCACTTTTGTTTTATGTTGCTCCTAGGTCGGCATGTTCTATCATCGGCCACATCATCGCTTACCACCAGGCGAGATGGTGACTAAACGTTAACCTGTCAAGTATTAAAAAAAGACTGCCTCGTTGGCCGAGTGGTCGCAATTGCGATTGCCAGGTAAGGGGTCTCGGGTTCGATTCCCGGGTCGGGCAAAGTATTACTGGGTTTTAAAAAAATTGTCAGTAGTAGCACGGAGTCTGGAACTGCCCAGTATATGGCAATAGGCTCACCCCCTATTACATGGGACTCATAACATAAATAGTAAAAAGTAGGTGTTACATTGTACAGTGGTATAATGTGCACCTCTGCCTACCCCTTCGAGGATAAAAGGCGTGATGTTATGTTATTTTATGTTATTAAAAAAAAACGTCCTAAGATTATTACAGCAGTGGCATACAGTGACAGCAATCTTTAAAGTCACCAATTCGTTTTGAGCAAGTGTGGTAAGTAAATATGCGCATACCGTGTGAGACGAGGATTTTGCTCAGCAATAGGCACATAGGCTGATGATGTGTGTGATGATGATTCCTTTTTGTTTTTTAATTACTTCAAAAAAGGAGGAGGTACTATGTTCGGCAGATTGTATTTTTTTTTGTTGGTTCGTCGATTACTGAACCCACTGATAGGTTAGAAGTCGATGCCATAAGCTTATATCATAATGATATAACTTAATGGCCAACGTAGGGTTGGTTCGTCGATTACTGAACCCACTGATAGGTTAGAAGTCGATGCCATAAGCTTATATCATAATGATATAACTTAATGGCCAACGTAGGTAGTTGCTAGGCAATATCTATGATAATGTAATTAAAAGTAATTAGGAATAAATGTGTATTTTGTTAGTACTACAGCCTACGTCATCAGGGAATTAAAACCATGATGTTATATAATATCAATTAATTGAGTTTAGCCACAACAGTTTGGATCATCACGCAACATTTTTACGTAACAAAATTTGCAAATGTCCTTTCAAAATAATGGCTTTTAGTTCCGTAGGGACCATGTTGATTAAAGACCTCCCCAATATGATAATTAAAATGTGACTGAAATACGTAATTAACGGTTGCTTTTAACTTAGTAATTGTTTACGTAAACGTATCTAATAGTGATTAGGGCACAAAGTTAAGAACTGTTTTGTTAGTTAACTGATAAGTACGTAGTGTTCTCGAAGATTCTCGTTATTACAATATTTTACGAATTTTTCTTTTTTGTTGGCTACTAATACCATTAATATTTTGCAGAACTATACCCAGTTTCTTCCAATTTCAATCGTTCGAAATATAACTTTTGTGGTTAATACTTATTGGTTAGTCTAGCTTTTCGGAAAGTAAATTCAAAAATAGAAGAAAGTACGCAGTTTGACTTGTTTGTATGTATTTATGTTTGTATGTTTGTGCGCGTTTATTTCGCAATTGAATGGACTGATTTTGATGCGGTTTTCAGAAAAGTGTTTGTTACACTTAGGAAAAGGTTTTAATGTACTAATTAATCGACTTCAAAAAGAGGTGGTTGACGTCGATTGTAATAAACGTAATTCCCGTACTTGCACATTTATCTACATGTCTTTTATCTCATTTCGCTTTTAATTTGTCCTTTTTGTAGGACAGCGCTAATAAGGTCGACGTCGACGCATGTTTATTTAGGATTTCCTTTGCTGTCGTTTCTATTCATTCTCACTCCTACATCGTTACATCACACCTTTCAATTTCTAAAAGGAGTAAACAGAAGTGTGTTCTTAATACATTTTCTGTTCACCTAGTATGTTAAACTCCTTGTAAGAAGGGCGAATATGCTATGCATCAGTTAAAATGTCAGACTGAGAATTTCAGTTAATTTAAGAGTGGTCGCTAGGGGTCTCGAGTTCAATTCCCGGGTTGGGTAAAGTACTATTGGGTTTAAAATATATCTCAGTATTTGCATGGAGTTTGGAATTGTGCCAGGTATATGGCAATAGGCACACCCCCTATCGGGACTCATAACATAAAAGTGAAAAGGGGGTGTAACATTGTACAGTGGCATTAAGTGCCGTAATGTGCACCTCTACCTACTATTTTTGTCATCATTATAGTAATTATATTACCATTATATTTTTAATCATTTAAACTTTGAGTTTTCTACTCTTATATTCGCCTTCTCCGTGCGAGAAGAGCCGTTTGGTCTGTATTGGCCACTCAAGGCTGTTGATGTTTATGTGATGCGATATGACTCAACTTATAGTCTTGTACAATACTGACATACTATTTAACAAATTTCTGCTGCCTCTCAATCAATTCTCAAAATATTTGACAAAATTTCAAACAAATTGATAAATAGGACTAACAATCGCTACAATTTACCGACTACATAGTACATATTTGCTAGAATTTTATAACAGTTTGATCTATAAAAATGAAATAAAGAAAATATTCCATTTCTTTCTTTTACGATACTATGAATTATAGTTCAAGTACCGTCTATTTACATTGACAAGGTTCGCCCTTGGGGTCGAAGAAGTCGTTAACATACAACGAGTATTGAACCAGTTAGTGTTCCACTGAACTTTAACTGCCGACAAATAAATGATAGTCACAAGACCACACATCAAGCTATACAAAACTAGTTTAACATGGTCTAGCCTTGAATGACCGTTCTGAACATTCAAAGGTCAGTTTATATTAGATCTTTGTTCATAGGTAGCCGTATGTACAGTCGATGTTAGAAGGTCGCGGTTTGTCGATCGATTTTATATACCCCTTAAAATATTTGATAGTTAAGTACCTACTAAGTAAATGGAGACTGACAAAATGTGTTATTTAGTAATAGTTTTTACTTTTTTGTCTAGTATTTTTTTGGTAATATAGTTTTATAAATTAGTAGGTACCTAACAATGTTTTTTTTAACAATAGCGTGTTCCTAAGTGTTGTAACTGCTGAATATAAAATAGACTCCATGTACCTACGGCTCTCGGAGAGTGCAGTGTTGAGGAACTCGTCTAGTTTCAAGCCATGCCAAAGGCTCATATTTAAGAGCAGCATTCCGCCATCCGCAACGCGTTGACTGTCGCGGCTGAGTTCCTCGTCAAATAATTACGTATTTTAAAAACATAATAGTTAATTTAGTATGTCTCAAGAAAGTTATGATATAAATAAAAAAAACGTGTTTATACGTACACATACACGTTTCCTATTGAAAAACTTTCTAAACCTCTACCTAATTGCAACCTATAAAGTAGGTAAGTGGTGTAATCATTCAGGCGTATGATATCACCGAGCATCCAAAATATATGACAAAGTATGCGGAAATATGGATAGTATACAAAAACGTTAAGCTCTTCAACGTAAACATTTGGTTATCAGAAGATTTTTTCTGACGACGATGTGTCCATAAATTTTAAAATTATGAATCGATACGGCCTTCAGTATCTGACATATTACAATTTATCTGAACGTTCTCGTTCTCGTTTTTCAAAACAAGCTGAAAAATTACCTGAAGTCTTACTAAAATTACATACATTAGAAACATTACATTTCTTCGGTGTCAAATCATAATACTGATACATGTGACTGCATGGTTGGCGCGGTGGCTGGGCAACAAGCTGCTGCGTGTCGTGTCGCGAGTTCGATTTCCGCACGGAACAACTATTTGTGTGATCCATACATAGTTGTTCTGGGTCTGGGTGTCATGTGTCACAACAAGAAAAAATCTTAATGCGGGAAATTGTTTTATTAAATTATATCATTATGATATGAGCTTATGGCACCGACTTCTAACCTATCAGTGGGTGGGTAACCTATCAGTACTAATAATAGTTATTTTTTGCTTTTTAGTATTGACTTTTTGTTTGTTATTAGTTTTTGGTTTTTGAAGTCGGTTTTTTAAACGCAGTTTTTATTTTATTATTTTACCATTTTCAGTGTAAAGCTACATATACCCGTTTTGTTACTTATAATATACATAGGTGCAAAGTCCTCATCAATACAAATTAATCAAGCCCAAACTCAAGGTAGTTACTGTATACCGTTGAGGAGTTCCTTTAACAATTACACTTCTTCATCATCAGACCCTTAATGACAGCCCCACTCTATCTAGGTGTAAAGTCCTCATCAATACAAATTAATCAAGCCCAAACTCAAGGTAGTTACTGTATACCGTTGAGGAGTTCCCTTAACAATTACACTTCTTCATCATCAGACCCTTAATGACAGCCCCACTCTATCTAGGTGTAAAGTCCTCATCAATACAAATTAATCAAGCCCAAACACAAGGTAGTTAATATAAACCGCTGAGGAGTTCCCTCGACTGTCTGTCGACTCCATCATCAGGTCGACTCCAGACCCTTATTAAATTGTAGTGTTTAAAATTTGTAATTGAAAAACATAATAGACGCATTACTCCCCCATAGAATTTTTTAAAGTTCCCCTCGGTTTCCCTAGGATTCCATCATCAGATCCTGACTTCATGGAAATGGGACCATCTCGGGAGTATACCCTTTCAAACAAAACAAAAATTTTTGAAATCGGTCCACAAACGGCGGAATACTGCGCGAACAAACAAAAAAAAAAAAAAAAAAAAAACAATCAGCCGAACATAGTACCTCCTCCTTTTTTTGAAGTCGGTAAAAAGAATATAGTAACGTTAGAGAAGAATGATAACAGATATCAAGCAGTAGCGCTTTCTGATAAGTTTCAGTCTTTTGAACTGCGATGTCCAACCCAGCTGCCTAGTGTAGAAGTGATTAGGGCAAACCCAACCCAAATTGCAAAAGAGGTTTAAAGTCTAGCATTAGATTATTACGGACTGTTGATGTTATCCTTTAGTGATACTCAGGGAAAAAACCTTTTTGGACGCAATTACTTTTGACTGAGTATGCAGGCACGTATAACCTTCATCAAACACTATAACCTAGAAATAGGGTAGTATAAATACGTCACTTCTAGTAGGAATGTTGTTGACCAACATAATTAAAGGCCCATAGGCGTAGTAACTTTAGCCTTAAAATGTTTAGCCTTGACTTCTTTACGAAAGAAAAAGCGTCAGTGTTTATATTATAAGGCATAACACGATCATAAGATTAAGCGTTTACGATAATACGTAAGAATAAATTAGTTACTTCCACGTGGAAGTGAAAATTTCCATTTTTTTGTAAATTGACGATTATAGACAACTGCTCTATTTGTTTTCTAGTTGTAAACAAACTGAATGTAGATATGTACAAATATCTTCTGTCTGCGGTTTGGTGTCACTTTTTGTAGAATTTAGGCAAATTCAACTGCAACTATGTACAATTTTTGTTTTATGGGATAAGCCGGTAAACGAGCAGACGGATCACCTGATGGTAAGCAATCGGCATCACATGGACACCTGGAACACCAAAGGCGTTACAAGTGCGTTACCAGCCTTTTGAGGTTTAGGAGTTTGAGGATCGTTGGGTTCAGGGATTGGGAGAATGTGGAGGGGAGGGGGTAATTGGGCCTCCGGTAACCTCACTTACACGACGAAACACATCGCAAGCGTTGCTTTACGTTGGTTTTCTGTGAGGCCGTGGTATCACTCAGGTCACATCTATACTTTGATAGCTATGCTATTACGCTCATGTTATAAAGGGGAGATTATTAAATTTAAAACAAAATCGCTGCATAACATTTAACTCGACTCATGAAATAGCCCCAGGATGTTAATGGAATGGTGGGTAATGGCTATTTTCTAATATTAATTAGGAGCAAACTGCATCATCATCAAATTAGTTACTACCGGGGTACCTTAGCAAACTAATTTTACATCGTTATAGAATGTTGTTGGAACTATCGAATATTCTGATTCTATTAGTGTTAGAACTTCCCTACTTTTTGCAAGTTTGCTCTTTATCGGTTCAAGTTATTTTAATCTAGTCTTTAGCAATTGGCATCCCATAGTCTCTGCCTACCCCTATGGGAGACAGGCGTGAAGTTATGTATGTATGTAACGTAGGAGCTATGTAAAGGTCTTAGTTTTAACAATAGATAAATGCTTCAGGCCTTTGATGCGTCAATCGAGACTTTGTATTTAATACTAATTGCATTATTTTATCATATTAATTGTATGTGCAGTTGTTGAAAGTTTTGTCTCGCGGCTTTGCATGTTTGTGACACAAAAGTAAATTTTAGTTAAGAAAATTGGTCTTTAGCAGGCAAAGATGTTTCTTGATAAATAATAAAGTGTATTAACAAACCAAAAAAAAACAGGCACATCTTAACACAAAATATTTGCCAATACTTAAAACTATTTATATTTTAGAGTTTATAAATACAAAACAAACAGTCAAACTAACTATAGAGCGGGCGTTTTATATTCGAACAGACCGACTGGTTCCCCTCAAATACGCAACGAACGTCCGTAATAAATCTCAGTCTATCTACAACACAAATAAATGTCTATACTCATTAACAGAAGTGTTAAAACAAGATGGATTTGAATGGGAAATAATTACCAGAAGGCGATGATATTTTTGCATCGAAGTTTGAGAAAACATGCATTACTTTCGGCACGATTTCTAGTTTAATGGTATGCAACGTGGGAAACATAAAAGCGTCGTACATCATACTGTTATTAATATTGAAAGCATATGGTATCGACAAGGTCTCGTACGGAGATACAAAAATAGATATTGCAGTAAAGGAATGAATGTATGGGAGCTCGGTTTGTTATAACCATTATGACAATTTCATTGATATTTTAATGTATGAGTAATATAAGATATTTCTTAACGTGGTTGAGAATAAGATAATATCTATGAAGCACTGTTTTCCAAAATCAATAGCTTAGTTTGGAAAACAGTATTAATACCATTCGTAATTCACACGTGTCCATGTAATTGCCGCATTTATGTGAATTGTGTAAGTTTTGTGACATATATTTACCTCTAATTTAAATTTTAATCACGTTTTACTTTATTTTTCTCGTATTTTAGTTTAAACATATTTTCAGCAACAGTACTAGGTGTAGACCAATAGAATATAGTTTTACATATCGTTTTGTTTGATACGTCTACGTCTTTACATACGCTGACTAATGATTTACGATATTGATACACGATAACCACAAAATAAATTGTATCAAGTAAAAATGTATTAAATGACTAAAAATACTCAAAAACTACGATTGAAATACATACATCATGACAATCATGAACATTGAAGTTCTATTTTTACTTCAAAACTGAGAAGTATAAATCATTGAATCGATAAACTCGTGGGAATCTCACTTCTCTAGTAGCGAATTATGGCATACACGTACTTTATTCCTTTGTATATTTTATCAGATTTTGAGATTGTCTAGTTATGTGAAAATTATTGATTCACATAATGTCAGGAGTTTTTTTTAATGTGAATACTAGCTTCTGCCCGCGACTTTTTACGCACGCTCCCGGTTTTTTCCGTTCCCTTTCGTGATTTTCGGTATAAGTAAAAAAAATCCTATGTCTGTCTCCTGGTTTTAAGCTAGCTCCTCACCAATTTTCATCCAAATCGATTTAGTCGTTCTTGAGTTATAATTAGTGTAACTAACACGACTTTTTATATACGTATATAGATTTTTTCCTACTATTCGTTTATTAGAAAGATATCTAATATTTTAAATCGATTCTGTATTAAGTTACATTAACTACCAATGAGGTCAACCCTTCTTTACCAACCGGGTGAACCATAAAATGATAATGGCCAAAGTTCTACGAATTATAACTAATTGGACTCTTCATACTATATGGAAGTAAAAACTTATATGATCTTAATTATTCCAATACTATTTTAATAACAAGAAGTGTTAATATACAATGTTCAAAAGATTTTATAATTGTTTTTATAATAACTATCGTGAGACATACTAAATTAACTAAAAATTGCGGGTAACTCACGTGTTACTGAGTAAAGCTCTACTAGTTTCGATCCACAGAGTGGTTCTTCCTTGTTGATTTTATAAATATTATTATTTTCCATTAAAACGAACTTAAAATACAAGTCGAATTACGTTATTAAAATATAATTTTCTTTGAAAAAACAGCCAAATTGGTTATATATAGAAAAAAGTGTATTAATACTGTTATCTTCTTACACATTGTATATTATTATATCCTGGTATCTTATATCTATACATAGATATACCATTGTATGATCAAGCAGAGATTCTATTCATGATATATGAGACAGATAATAGAGCAAATTAGGTCAGTCTTCCCCGGCATATACATATATATTCACATATAATATACAGTGTGTACTGAAATCAACGTGAACGTTTAGTCGTGGTTATTAAAAAAGAAAAGAAAAACTTCTAATGCAGCCTACATTCGAAGTATACGTAGTCAAATAAAATGCATTATGAAATATTATGTTTTGATAATACTTATACAATAAAGTAATTTTAATACCAACATATATTTTTGATTCTCTATCTATCTATCAGGCAATAGGTCTATCAATAGGCCACCACAGTCAATATGAGCCTATGGACCATTGCGTTACCTTATGTTGGTTTCTGCAACGCCCTGTATGTGCTATCAACATCATAGAACGTAATTGAAAGGATCTTCCCACACATTGATTACTCTGATTGGCTGTATTATCCCCATAGTGGTTGTGAGAGTAACAAATCAAAGAATACGAGTATTACCTATCCCAAAAATATACGATTCTGAGCCAAATTAAACGCTTTTGAAACTAAAATTGGGTACAAGAATCTGTCTACGAAAAGCTATCCTCTGCTTAACAACAGTGCTGTTTAACATAAGTTATCATAGGCATGAAGAACCTTTCTATAAAACATATTTTTCTTTATTAAATTAATAACATTCAATAGCTTACTCATATATTTGGCAAAGTAACTCGACTATTATCAAACCACATCAGGGGTTCAAATTCATTAGCAGCATTACACGACTCACTTAAATCTATGGTAAACGTTGCACAGCTAATTAATGAGTCCTTCTATTTCTTTTTTGAGGTGGAAAACCATCCAATGAATTCTCTAGCCTTGGGTGAGGAAGTGTCACTCTTCCTGACTTAAAACCACCCCGTTCCTACTTCTGCTCTGCGAGCCAAAGCCTCGTCAACCCATTAAGTCCTCCGCGGCTCCGTATGGGTATCAGCCCTACAACGCCCCATCTGTGGTGTACTGATGGCTCTTTGAGGTGCGTGCGGTACGTGACTGATGAGCTCCTAGCTTCGATTGAAACTAGTTGAGTTATTTCGCCAAACAGTTACATGTGTAACATAAACATAACATCACGTCTTTTATCCCCGAAGGGGTAGGCAGAGGCACATTACGGCACCTAATGCCACTGTACTATGTGACCGCTTTTCACTATTTATGTTATGAGTCTCATGTAATAGGGAGTTAGTTTATTGCCATACACCGGGCACAATTCCAGACTCCGTGCTACTACTGATTTTTTTAAAACCCTAGTAATACTTTGCCCGACCCGGGAATCGAACCGAGCCACTCAGCCAACGACGCAGTCTGATGAGCCCCTAGCATCGCTTGAAACTAGTCGAGTTGTTTCGCCAAACAGTTACGTATGTAACACACCTAATCATCATATTCACATATCATGAAAGCTATAATACAAAAACACATTTCTTTCTAAATAAGACAAATAAAATATGGAACAAGTATTCCTATATAACAGTAATGTAACAATGAGGCACACACTTTACCCAAGGGCGTCGTAAGAATCAACTAAGTGATTACACAGAGCTGTGGGCACACCTGTCCGCTAATAACATCGTTTGTAATCATATATATGTCCGTATTGTTTCTCCAAATTATATTTGTGTTAACAAGGTGTTATAGAATTATGAACTTTATTTTTGTAATTTTATTAGGTTTTAATTTGAATGGAGTTTTAGGTTTTTATTACAGGACAGAGTCTTAAACATAGGCAATCCTGAAAACTGACGGAGAATAGAATTACGAAGAGAGTAGCAGAGAAAGAGAGTATAAGATGTTGAGTTCTTGTATTTAAAACAAATGATCACAATTTGAATTCATATTTTAATACCAACACAATTGGGATGATGACAGGGTATGAAAATAAAAATCTAATTAGTCCATAAGTTAGGTTATGAAAAAATATTAGACACGTATTTTTAATTTTGTCGTATAATAAAACAATATTTATATAAAAAGAATCAAAGTTTAGGAGTGAGGACTAAAACGTCATTTCAACGTATAAAATGTACATCCACAGAAGTGACGTCACGCGACATTTCAAATTACTATATCGTCAAAAGTATACGTTTCTATAAGAAAATAAAAAATACTTGTCTAATGATTTAAAATAATCTACCCGACGGACATTAAAATAAAAATTTTGCATCTACCCTATTCGATTAACACAATTCATTAAGAATCTTTAAATATTTATGTATAAAAGGAAAATACTTCCACACCACAATCGACGACGATTGTATTTGAACAACACTAACAAACCCCATAGCAACACCATTATACTTGGAACAAGAAATCAAATAGTAACCATCCCATTTCCACTTTACGAGGCCCTTGACGTCACTAAACTATCTGTTGTATCTAAGTCTATATTTAACAAAACAAAGCTAAATATTTAACGAAGTCTAAATTAGCTAGATCGGCTGGATCTATATGGTTTCCTAAAATAGGAATCTAATACAAGGATTTATTGATAGGTACTGATTTAGTATACGTAAATAGGTAACATGACAAACCTAATTGAAGGATCTTGTAGGTTAGATACTACAGATGTCTGTTAATAATTATGTAATTATTATCAGTGATAGGTTAGGTTTTTGACTGCTCCACCAACGTCGCGTCGATCACCGACTTGGCATCTGATAGCAATGCTTGTTATGTTATGAGGCAACTAACTAGCGACCTCTATGGTGCTACAGGTATTCAGGGGTAGCCATGATTGCTTACCATCAGGTGGTCTATCTACTCGCCCTATCTTACCCTCTATTTTATTAAAAAATATTAATTAAATTTGGATAGCCAACATCTTGAGAGGAGACATCTCTGTACCACGGAACTGATTGAGTTTAATGTTTAATTGAGCTTTTATTCTTCGAATGGATTTCGTAACCATTAGTAGTACTGTTTGATTGTGGGATTGGAGTCTAAAATTAACGTCAGTGTTTATTCATCACTTCCTACAAAATAGTAAACAGGATGTTTTATTGAAACAACTTCACATTTTCTTCTGACAATGATAAGCGAAATGTTGACACATTGTTTGAAAGGAATTAAACATTTGAAGCTGAATTTATTTTCATTAAAGTGCTGCAATTAAACTTTTATAAACACAAACAAACCGAATTCTCACATAAAAGTGTAAATATTACGTTAACAGCCACGTTGTTTGGACATAAAATATAAAAACAAATTACATTTTAATGACGATAAATTATAAATGGCCGCATTCTTTGCATTCCACACTTTTCATAGCATTCTGCGATCCAGTTCACGTTGTATAAATCTGTACTAAATTCGTCGGCACATCACAATTTATGTTTTCAGTCACACTTGTAAATGTATCAACGCACCTATAAATTACTTTCTGTTTATAATAAAAGTCTGCGAAATATCACAATGCAGCATTTTATCGGCTTTCTATACGGCTATAAATGCAGCATTGTAATGGTGTTCGATTGTTTTTTTTCGGCACACCGGTGTTTTAGTAAACTCTTTTGTGCTTCTCTCTGTTTGAGAGACGCCGGTATTTTTGCGAATTAAAACTTTTTGCGGTATTCCACGGTAGGTTGGGCTTTGCATGCCTGGGTACGTGGATAAAAACTGTAAAGTTGGATACGAATATGGTTTCGCGTTTTTTAACATTGTGAGGATAAATGTGTGACAATATCGGGTAGATTTCAACGGTATTGTGAGTTATAGTTATTAAGTGCAACCCTCAAGGATTAAAGCATTTTATGCTTTCGAAACAATATAAAAAGGTTGCGCGGGCGACGCGCTTACAGGTTTTTCATATTGACGTTATGAAATATGTCATACGACAAGAATATAAACATTGCTGGGATTTTTTTTAAGGGGGAATATCATCGAATGGCTGCTCCCGCCTGGTGAGGCGGGAGGGAGTGTCAGACTCTTACTGACTAAAAACCAACCCGTTCCTTCTCCTGCACGTCGAGCCGGAGCCTCGGCTACCCGTTAGGTTCTCCGCGACAAACATTGCTGGGATAGAGCTGTGCCGGAGCCGTGTTTGTTAGGTGTGCGATGACCTATACGGTAAAATGTTTACTCTAGTGATTTTTACAGTTTTTCGAAAAAGTTACTATACTTTTGCCACCATTATATTCGAAATGCATTACAGACAGTTTTACAAAACATATACAACTAGACATTTCATATGCCAAGCGTTTTCAACAACATTTTCGAAACTTTTCGATTTCGCATTTAAGACAAATTGTAGTTACTGTGGAATGTTTGATAGCGTGACTAAAAGCTTTTTAAAGGGAATCCGCTAAACTTTACTCAACCAACAGTTCAAAGACACAATGAATCAAAGAAACGATCAGCGAATCGAAAGTTTGACGCGAAGATTTCGTGAAGGTTATACGAATCTATAAATTCTTTTGTTGATTCTTCTATAAATAAAAGGATTTTATTTATGGAGAATCAATTTAAACAGAATGCCACATTTTTATGTGTATGCATTCGATTTTTATTGAATTCTGATTCATGTTATTTTTTTATAACATTTGTCACTATAAGTGTCTCTACAACAAAGCATATTATTAAGTGTTACTATATTGATTTCAAATATTAAATTTACACTTATAAATATTTTGTGATGTAGAAACTTATTACTAACTTGTAATAATTCTACATCGTAAAAGTTTCTGTAATAGGTAAATTAATGTTTAGAAACTAAGTCGTAGCCGCAAGCAAATCACTTAGTAAATACAAATCTAAAACTTAATATCGTAGAAGAATCTTTAACGCTTTACACAAAATAATCTTAAGTACTCTTTAAAAGGTCTACAACTTGATATACGCACTTAATTTCAGCATTAAGAAAAACGGTAATACGTATATAGAGGGAGTTTATTTTCTATTTTTAATGGACGGGACGGTTGATAGCACGTAGCAACATCTACAAATTGTTGTTCCAGCGATGAGTGTCATATGTGTGTGAACTTATATGTTTGTAAACGTACCCATGACATAGGAGAAAATCCTAGTATGGGGCAATGTTTTTTTTTAAAAAGAAAAAAAAATGTTTGTCTTTTATTTTGGATTACCAATCTGGTAATCCAAAATAAAAGACAAACATTTTTTTTTAATTGGCGATATATTAAAGAAGGGCCAAGTTAAAAGAACTCTTAAGCGACGAGCATGCATGAAAAGATTGATGACTGTTGATGAAGCGATAAAATAACCCTTTTTTTTCTTAAACTATGTAAACTGGTATTTAAAATGCAAAAGTAAGTATGTGTGTTAGTCGCGGTAAACCTAACGGGTTACCGGGGCTCCGGCTCGATGTGCAGGAAAAGGAACGGGGCGGTGGCCGGGCAACCGGCTGTCGCGCAACGTGTCACGGGTTCGATTCCCGCATGGAACAACTCTTTGTGTGATCCACACATTATTGTTTTGGGTCTGGATGTCTCGTGTATGTGAACTTGTATATTTGTAAACGCGATCACGCACGCACGCAAAAAAAAAACTAAGGTTCATTGCATAAACATTTGAAATCTACTAATAAACCAATGACATATCTACATAGATAAATCTAGTTATCTATTAGCAGAAGTTCAAGTGCGGTAAGTGAGGGTTGTGGTTTATCGGATGGTCTGGAGGTAAGCCAAGTGATCACGTCGCTGGCTTCCCAGCACTAATGACCGGATTTGAGGCATTTATTTTATGGGATCAAACCGAAATTACAGCTAATGGAAGCCATTGAATAGCCTTGACTCAGAAACCATTTATTTTCGCATGATCGAAGTCAATAGCAGTAATTAGAATTGAGAAGCTAATAAATTGGTATCAGAAATAACTAATTGTACTCAACGAGTTACGCTTCGCTGGTTTTCTTGTCGGTATAAGGACTAACGATAATAAGAGGGTCTGAAATCATCGGATTGTTGATAAGAGGAATCATTTATTTTGGGATGTGATATCCTCTTGAAATGATAAGTGAGAAGGATGAAGATTCTAATATCATCGTCACAAGTAGATATTGTTAGTGTGGTCTGACTTTGCACCATGTTGTAATCCTACTTTTTATTTTGTGAGTAACTCAGATAATTAATTAAAATTTAGAAATACATATTTAAAGTGCTGTCTACTCTTATACTTTCGATCAGTTCGTCAGTTAACGGATCATGATTTCACAAATCACTACATAGTATGTTCATGTTCACAAATCACTACATAGTATGTGCAACATACTATGTAGTGATTTGTGAACATGAAACAAAGTTGCTATCCGCCGTCTGTCTGTGCCTATGTATGCTTAGATCTTTAAAACTACGCAACGGATTTTGATGCGGTAGTTTTTAATAGACAGAGTGATTCTTACCATCACCCGTGTGAAGCCGGGGCGTCGCTAGTTTAATTATAAAATAAATACAAATTTTCTGCTTCTCTTTCTTTATTACGTAAAGTATAATTAATTTCACTGTATTCAATTATATCTTAGGCATACCTGTCTTGGGAGTTCATCAATATTGTTATGTGGAACAGTTATTACTTCATAATTTGATACAAAATCTCATTTTGAGGGACACGGAAACTGAAAATCTGATGAAAGATCAAAGAACTTCGCCTCAAACGAGTTAATGAATGAAATATCATAACACTTCAAACGTTTGTTGGATCTAGGTGTAGGAGTATCGTCGTAAGAATATGAGACGTAGAGAATATAAAGCACGTTCATTTTGTTTAGAAAATGAAAATGAATGGTGGGCACGAGAACTTTGCTGGAATGTTTACATACAATTTTTAAATAAGTTTATAAAGTGGCATTTTTATAAAATGGTAAATTGAATGATACATTGAAATTATGGTAAATGTCTCGACGAGTCGATACCCATTAGGATGAAAGACAGAATTTACATATATTCACTCAGAGAACTCAAATCAACGATATAGATATTTTTATACTACTAAAATCCTTTTTAGCTGCCTTAAATGTATTGTGATATATAAGAAAGAACAAAAATCTACCTTTTGAAGTTCCAGAAGTAGCCAAAAAAAGACCAAACAAAACAATCTTCAGCCAATATTTATTTATTGATAAGGGAAACCTCAGAACGATAAAGTTCCAAGTGATAGACTAAGTTTTTATTATAGACAATCTCAAGAGGCAGGAAAACCTATTCCGAAAATATTGTTTGTCATTGAAAATGTTTCGAGATAAGAATAGGGACATCACTGGCTGATTGGCAGACTGATTGATTTTGCTAGGCGGTACTAAATTCAATTAACGTGTGACGTCATGGTATAGTGTGATGTTTTGATAGGAATTTTTCCGAGGAGCGTTTTGCATAGTTGATATTAAATGTTACAACCAATACTCAGTTCTATGATGCTTAAATATGTGTGAAATAATATGATTACTTGGAAAAAAATTAAACTAGTTATTTATAAATTTTTCTTTTCATTCATGATCGACGTCTTTGCAAAACATTTGCGCGAATGTATTTGTGTAGAATACAGCAAAGAATTCAGTAATTACCTAATTTGGAGAAACACAACACTGAAAATTGTAAACACACACAAGCTAACAATAATTGTTCTATTAATGTTTGAATCGATTTTCGTTCTCTAGACACTAGACTACTTTACCATAATAACGAGACCCGTTCGATTTTTATATCACAAAGAAAATTATCGTTATTTTCTTGCATTCTCAGAAATAATGATGATCACAAAACAAACAATGTCTTTATTGCACAACTTCAAAGAGTTATAAAATACAAAGACGTCACAAATATATATTCAAATCCCTTTAGAGTGGACTTGATACCAGTTATTTACAACTGCATGTTATCGACACTTCCACCAGACATATTGATCCACATCAAACATACAAAGAAGGTAGCGTTACATACAAAGTAACAAATAGCACAGGTCAAGTTATTCTGGGAAGTTGGTCACAGATGCAAAGATTATAGTAGGTCACTTTCTCAGGTTCCATCTTGTTTAGAGCCTCTGTGCTAAAGGATGCCATAACAAGACAATAAAGGGAGTTAGCTTACCGCTTCCAGCAGTACTGTAATACCTGTAATCCAGGATTCGCAGCTGTGGCCTCACATTAACCCAAAAATAAAATGGAAGAAAATATCCGTAGGTCGTATTAAAATTGAAGGCTATATAATTATACTTCAATACATTTGTTTGTGTACAAAGGTGGCTTGGAAAGAAAGATGAATTGAGATGTAAAGGGTACAAAAATATAATAGCATGTATGTACTTTTATTATATTTTTAGTATTGATTTAAAGTACTTTATGAAGTTCGTTATAGATAATTATTTATCTTTATTTAAAAGAGTTTGACTATTTTATTTTGTATCAACATTTTTGGTTTAAAAAAGAAATTGAATTTTATAGGAATCATCAAGACATAAATTACAAAGATATGATTGTTAAATTCGTAAGTAATGTCTGATAGAAATAAACAAAATATTAAAATAACTTTGTATCAAATCTATCCTTAAAATTAAACGTATTTATATAGCCTGTACTTAATTGTTAATTATATTGTAATTAGAGATTTGTTAGAAATTTTTACTACGATAAGTCAATTAATTACAGAAAAATGAGGCAAATGAAAGTAAATATATTTTCTTCCTCATAAAAGTAGCTGTCCCTTACATAATATGATATCCGGTCTTGTATATAAAAGGAAACTATTTTAAGAATCGCTGTCATTTATTACATTACTGATCTCTATATTTTTTATCATAAAGTAATCGATTCGATGTTTCATAAAAATTGTGTAAATAAGGAAAAAAACATTTTATAGTTTTGGAAAACATGGATACAGGATGTACCTACCTGTAATTGTGTAGGGTTTTATAAAAGGCATCACATTCTTTTATATCCTTTGACTTAATTGTTTTTGGAATTTTTGCTACAACTCTAGGTCTAGTCGGTTTTGATTTTAACAAGAATTGCATCCACATAATTAGGTACTTGCCAACTAGTCAAGTTTAATACTTTTTCGAACTTTCAAAAACGACAGTTTTCTATGAATTTTGTACGAGATTGTGACCTCACGTTTTTTTAGAGTTTAATAGCATACTTATTTCTTAAAAATTTGCTGGAAAAGTACTAAAATTAAGTTGGTCATAAAACCAATTACTGAAAGTGTGGTTATTTTTTAATATTTAATTGTATTGAACAGTCGAAATAATTTATTTTTGGTTAAGGAATATACTCAATTATGAGATTTATAATAAACCTTTATGGGTTTGTCTAGTTGCTATCAACTTACTATATCGTTTCTTCATGAAATAAAATCTTACCTAACTATTAATGCAACCGGTAAAGTCGGCTAGGTACTTCATAATTCACGTCTCAATGGAACAACAGCGGATGTTCAAAGTTTGCTCGGAAAAACTTTACGTCAAGGAAACTCTATAGACATTTTAGTCACTACTGGACATTTCCCCCGAGGAAAATGGAGTATGCAATTTAATTATTTTTCTTGTAAATTTCGTTGTATTTTACGGTACAATATTTTTTGATGGCACGTCGGTGTCGTCCGTAAACGACAGCAACATTGTTTAAAATTGTGTCGAAAAATTGCAGCTGGTTGAAAATATTGAAATTGATTTTGCTGGCGTAGTGCAGGGTTTATCGTATGCAAACAACTGTGAAATATAAAATAGAATTACTTTCGAAGTAGAGAATTAAAATAAAGAGAAGCTTTTAGATTGTAAATATGATATTCTTCAATATTATAAGACTTCTGATGACGAATGGTTCATTGTGATTTGTGTCCTAATTGAGGATAAAAGAGTACTAAGTTTGGTTCTGTTTTAATCAGTCAAGGAACATGGAACGATAAGAGACTATTCTGCCAAAGCTTTGATATGCAATACTAGTGTCGTCTAATATTGTTATCACAGACGATGATGACGTCATACTAATAGAGATTTGCGTCAAAGTGATGTCATATCTTGTAATATTCTTCTTCAAAGATCAATCCCGAGCTTAGTGATTAAATGTTAATGAATGGAGTTTTAAAGACCAATATTCTCAGTATTTACTTTATAGTTTTCTTCAGTAATACTCAGTTTTGTTGGTCCAGACGTTGCTAGGTCGTTAAAGGGATTCAAGATTCTATTATTATTTATGACATTTTCGGTTGCGAAATTCTTAGAAATAGATCTGAGTCTGCAATTGTGACGACGTAAGGGCTCAGACTCATATATCTTACATGTATTTAATAATAGGACATAACATCATAATTTGTACTTTATCCAAAGAACATAACGAACATGGTTTGACTACACAGGCGAATACATAACCTAGCTATTTAATGAAACACACATAAATGCCCTTCTTAACTGCTTCCAATTCAAAACTTTATACACAACATAAAAAGTTCACATGTCATATGAAATGACGTAAAAATCTCCTAATAAACCAAACAACACTCATTTACCCGACAAAATTACGAGGTAATCCGACAATATGTTTAAAGATAAAAACGCCTGGAACATAGGATCTCTCGTAACTCTTGGGCATACTTGAGATATTTCAGTGTCTGCCGGAATTATAACAAGGGTCGTTCAGACACTTGACCGCATTGTTGAGTTATGAACACCTCTGTTACGTCACTACAAACAAAATTTAAATAAACAATTTGTTTCATAAATTCGCTGTTTACTTTTGTGCTTTTATTAGGACGTTTAGTTTCTTTGTTATTATATAAAGTTGCGGAATATCCCATTATCATGCTGTGCTGGATTATTCTAAATTGGTTTAACGTGAATGTATTTCCAACATTTAAAACTTTCCTAAATTCTCAACTATTTTCGAGTCAAAACGGAGCTCATAACCTTGAGCAATGTGACGGAAATGTTTTGTGTAATGTTGTTACAACTTTAGAGGATGTAATGGTGCCAATCAAATGTCAATAAAAATGTCAGAAAATTTGCAAAATCAGGTTTAATATAGATTAGATAATTAGATGTTACACCTACAATGGTTGTCCGGCAAGTGAACGATGACATTGAATGTTACTAATACGTGCCGAAACGCTTATGTAATTTTTAATATTTAAGGCTTTTATAGCTATCTGCTGTTTTAATTAGAGCAGCCGTTTATGCCAGAACAAATGTAGTTAAATTATTCTTAAAATTGTGATTGTTAATTTGTTATGCTGTTCAGAGAAAATCTGTAATTCGTCATAAATTTATATTAACATAACAAATATTTAGTCCTATAATTTAACCATTCAAATTAGTACTCAGTAACCGGAAAACAACTACATCACTAACATAATAAGCCTTATTCATTAACATCTATACAAATATTATATTATCTATTTGCACCAATCTATCTGAGCTGGCTTTCAACCAGATCATATCTATTTGCATTCACGAAATAATAATTCTGTATTACTAACTAATAATTCCGTTCCAAATAAACATCGAACTATGTATGATGACGTATTTGATTTTATCCGCATCGAATTGGGAATAAGTAATTGCTTTGTGTATTGTAAACTTTGAATAATTGAAATCACGTTATTTACTGTTATGATTATATCTGTATAAGTATACCATGGTTTTAGTTAGTTTAGGTAGGTAAATTAAGGTGGCCATGATGCATTACATATAACATAAACATAACATCAGGCCTTTTTATCGCCGCAGAGGTGCACATTACGGCATTTAATGCCACTGTACAATGTAACACCTACTTTTAGCTATTTATGTTATGAATCCCATGTAATAGGGAGTGAGCCTATTGTCATATGCCGGGCACGATTCCAAACTCCGTGCTACTACTGAGATTTTCTTAATAAAAAGTAAAAGTAAAAGGTACTACGTCGTGTACTACCCAGTAATACCTTGCCCGGGAATCGAACCCGAGCCCCCTTGCCCGGCAGTCGCCCTTGCGACCATTCAGCCAACGAAGTAAGTCACGAATGAATCGTAACATCTATTTACCGACAATTTTATCACCAATCCAATTTAGTAGAGCAATACAGTATGAAGCAGTAGAATTAATGCATTTTGATTTAAATATTCGCCCGTATAATATTATAATATATATATTTACTGTTTGAAAATTATAATGAAAATGTACCCTTGTTTATTATATTGTATTTTTTGGTATAAAGCAAACAGTAATAGTGTGCATAAGTATTATATTTAGTTCCTCATAACAACAGTTTTAATAAAATGAAACGTTTGCGTTGCGGCTAGGATAAAACGGTTCAGCTGTTTTCTTCGTTTTATTTTGATTTAACCGGGTTATAAGGGTAAGGTTGTGTGGGGCGTGTTTTTGCGGTCAAGATAGGCACGTCATTATGATCGATAGTCCGGTAATCTTCACCTTCGCTTCTTAAATCAAAATTTATGGTTTAAGTGACGTTCGCGTTAGAATAATTATGGAAGAAAAATACAAAATTGAGTCTCATATGCATTATTAACTATGCCATTCTATTTAAGGTCGATAATGATAACGATTTTTATGTATGTCGTGTGCACTACAATTCGGAGTATTTTGGCTACTAATGAAATAAAAGTTTGTTTTAAAGGTTACTAAAAGGTAAGGTGATTCAAAGTTGCTGAACGTGAATCGATTTGAGTAATTGATATAATTTCAATTTGTAACTGAAGTGGATTTGAAATTTAATGTATTTATATAAATCTGTAATTAGGAAGGTTCTCATTACAATACATATATCTATTTATGGCATGTCAATGTAAAAAATCCGTAGAAAAGTTATACTAAAGTATTTTACAGTTAAGGTTAAATTGTCGTAGATGACTAACGCCCAAATACTGAAAGGTTACTAAAGGCAATTTTAAGTTGTACTTTAATATCGTACCATCTCTGTCATTTTACAAAGAATTTGTAGTGACAGAATTATACTTAACCGCGACTTTGAATCGACTGGCGTTTGAGTATTTAGACATAGTATACCCAAACTGTTAATTTGTGGTTGTCAACAACAAAATATTAGTCAGTCGTACTTAACATCTTTCCCTCAAGAATAAACGCTGAACCAAAAAGTGGGTCAGTATAATGAAAAAATCAAAACAACTTACCGCCCCACAAGATTGTATCATAAACATAATTTTATGTTTCAAATCAACACTCAAATGGTATTTAATATTTGGCCTTGGCTTGCTGAGGCCATGAGCTTATAATGCGAAGCGTTTTGGCTTCTTAACTTAATATTATTATTATTTGGCTCGCTTTCAAGGGTGTATAGAAATCAACAAGTTGAGGAGTTCAGCATTTTTTTGTACTGATTTTTGAGTTACAGTTTTGAATAAACTGAAGAAGTCTTTTCATTTCGATACTGTTATTTGATGATGATTTCTTCTTTTCACTAGTTGACATGATCAAAATTATAGATTACATCAACTATAGCATATGTCAGATTTTGAGCTTTCGACTATGTGTAATTTCATTTCATATTAACCTTAATTGATGTCACACACTTGAGATAACTATGAATTTAAAAACACCCTATTTCTTCATCGGAATAAAGTCATGTATTCAATCTACACTTCCTACATTTACCACTAGAAAATATACCTCAACCGCGGAGTTTACGGTTCATTTTCAATCCAATATAAATCTACTGATCCAATTTCTTCCATCAATTTTTCAAACTGCATTTTTTATTTACTCTTAATAATACTCTTTTCCAAGTGGTATTGTGCATGAGGGGTTTTATATTTCCATTGCCTCGTTAGCGCGAGTATCGAATGGATTTTCCTTCTTTATTTTGAAAACGACATGTGAGTGAAAGAGAATTCAATTTGTATACCACAAAAATCAGTGGCCTGGTTTTCTAATACAATTAATACGTTAATGTTTTCATTTAATATGAAAGACTTTTTGATATTTTTTTTCAGAGAAAAGCTTTAACAATATTTAAAAGCCGTCGACTGTTCTACTCGAAATAAAGGAGAAATTTCCAAGACTTTTTTACTAGTCATCGAAAAAAGCCATATTTAATGACGACCTATGACATTTTAAGAACCATTACCTACGTCCAACTTTAAAGGTCGATTCAGGCTAGCTTCATTAACGTTACATTTTATATTAATGAGTCAAATAAATGTTTTATTCTATTAATTAATAATGAACTATTAACGAGGTATAGTGCGGTAAATTGTGACAAAAAGTGATTGAAAATTATTATAAGTTTAGTACTTTTATTATTAGAGTAAGGCCGTAGAGTTTTATTATTAGAGTACTATACTAAAATTACATAACATCACGCCTTTTATCCTCGAAGGGGTAGGCAGAGGTGCACATTATACCACTATACAATGTAACACCCACTTTTCACTATTTATATTATAGAGGTAAGTCCCATGTAATAGGGGGTGAGTGAGGGGGTGAGTAATATTGCCATATACCGGATACAGTTCCAGACTCTGTGTTACTACTGAGAATTTTTGAAAAACCCAGTAGTACTTTGCCCGACCCAGGAATCCAATGTACTAAAATTAGTCTTACAAAATTCCTAAAATATTTTATATAACAGAATATGGAGAAAGAGATACTTAGTGTTTGTTTAATCCATTACTTAATAAGGAAACACTTTATCAGATAAGCCTGCCAACTAAAATAAAGTTCCAAAGTAATGGAAGAAAATAAATTTCAAGAATTCATTTCCACAGGACCTTTCCTTTAATTAATTTTATCCCGCAAAGTTACGAACGTAATAAGGACGTAAACAGGAATTGGATCGTTCATTTGCCACTTGATATTGTCTCTCGGAGTCGTGAAGATCCATTGGTTTTATTCGATCTCGATGGCAAATAATCGAATAATATTCGATTATTTGCCATCGAGATTTCCGGGCCTGGCAAATTATTGTTGAGATTTACGTCATTGTGGAGTTATGACTTAGTAATCTCAATTTTATTGCATTTATTATAAATTTTCATAATAAAAAAAATGGTAACTGGAATTTACTAGTAGTATCTGCTATTATTCTGTATTCAGAGTACTTTCTACGAGTAGCGAACTTTTGTTTTCAAAATAATGTAATTGGTTGACGTGAAACCATGAAGTATATAATTTAAGGTGTTTGTGCAAACAATTGTCGAATAAACACGAAACTATAGTTACTGGTATATATTCAACATTTCATTTGTTACATTCATTCGCTTAACCGTCAAACCAGAAGCAAAGATAGACTTGAGTGAAACCGAAAGCATAAACACAGTAACAAATTCCTAGTCAAACAGAATACATTACTGTAGTTTTCGTAATCAAAATTCTCGTGGTTTCTATCAATAAGAATCCACATTCCACATATGGCAATCACAAGATAGACAGAACAACATAATTCGGCTAAAAGTGCCTGTAAGGGTCGAACAATCGATACACGTCGTTTGATCAATATTGTTTGCACGACGTACAGTCACGTTATGCGTTCCTTTTCAATTAGAACGACCGGTTTAGGGCTTGGTACATTTTGAAACTTGATTCCCAGGTCAAAGACTGATTGCAGTGTATGCTGACGAGGAATTTATAGCTGGAATTCTGTTGCCTGACATTTTGGTTGCGTTGGTTATTCTGACTACTATGGTTCGAACAGTATTGGGCAGTATATTGTTGGGATTTTAATTTTGACTGCCTCGTTGGCTGTCAAGGGGTCTCGGGTTCGATTCTCGGACAGGGCAAAGTATTACTGGGTTTTTAAAAAAATCTCAGTACTAGCACGAAGTCTGGAATACTAACACTAACAGTAGTTCTAACTACATATTTTGTCCGTTTCACACTTGGTTTACAAACTTTTGGAAAGCGTTTTCAATAAATCTATTCTGTTCACATATTTAAATTTTGTATGGTATTCAAAACCTATTTTACTAAAACGATGTGAATGGAATTTTTGTGTTATATTTTATTTAATATTGCATTATTCTTTGCAAATAACGATATAACGATTTTTTTTGTAAATAACCATTAGTTTGACCATGGAATAGTAATTTGACCATAACTTATGACAAAATAAGGTAAAGTTAAGTAATCCTCCAATCCCCGAATCTTCGACAATCCAAATTCTTGATACCCAAAAGGCCGGTAACGCACTTGTACCGGCTCTGGTGTTTCAGGTGTCCATGGGCGATGCCGATTGCTTACCATCAGGTGATCAGTATGCTCGTTTACCGGCTTTTCCCATAAAAAAGGTTGATGTTTTACCTACCATACACCTTTCTTCAACCAGTTTCATGAATATGACCAGCCTTGGATGTACAACAAAAACAGAAACAAATATTCTTCTGATCAAAATGCCATATAATGCTGCTTAAACGATGACCTTGAATAATATCCTAGAAAGTAGCTACTCTAAACAAATAAACTATAATTAGCTTTTACTGGTTATTGTTCTAAAGTGGAGGCAAACCAGACGGCATAATAAAACCAATTTATAGACCAACTGTTTGGCTTAATAACCTTGAGTGCATAACATTTTTGTTTCACTGTTGAAAAACATTCGTAATTAATTTTAGAGAGAGAGTGTGTGCTTACAGTAATGTCGTGAGTTTGATTCGGAAATAGCGCTAAGTATGTTATTCATAGATGCAAATATTTTCAAAACAGAAGCGTGTGATTGTGGAAAATGTACGCGGTCTGTATGTGGTATTCGTCCGTTGTTTAAGATAATAGTTAACAGCACTAATAACTTCAGACTCCGTGACCCGGGAATCGAGCCCTAGACCTCTTGCCCACCAGTCGCACTTGCGACCACTCAGGCAACGAGGCATAGGAATTGTGTCCGGTATGTGCCAACAGGCTCTTCCACCATTACATGGGACTCAAAATACAAATAGTGAAAAGTGGGTGTTACATTGTACAGTGGCATTTAGTGCGTAATGTGCACCTTTGTCTACCCCTTCGGGGATAAAAGGCGTGATGTTATGTAAAGCCTTCAGGTATATTTCTCCTCTACTCTATACTATAAATAAGTTTACTAATTTAATACTGTTTATCATATTGTTAACTTTAATTTTCTTGATTGCATTCTTTTTTTTGGTCTCCTTGGTAAGCATTTGGAAGACTGAAAATGTTTAAAAATCGACTGACGAATCTTTATCAGTAGAATCTACAACATAAGAAAAATAAAATAAGAAACTAAAAGAATCATGTATAAATAAAACTCGTATCTCAAACAAAAGTTACTCCTAGTTGCTTTCTAGAGGTAGAATATTCTACTTCGGAACAAAAACAATGATTTATTGAAGCAGTGTGGCACGTGCCAGATGTTTATAACGTTTTTATTTAATTGTGTAAATAAAAACAGCTATATTTTCTTGTTTATTTTTTCTTGTAGAGTATACATTTATACAAGGATGTTGTTATTTGTAGTTGTAATGTTGAAGTTTTATTTTTAGTGAGATTTCAATTTATTAACACTCTGTATTAAGAGAAAACCAAAATACTACGAAAGTTTTGGTTTTTGTACTAAAAAAAAATCTCAGTAGTAGCACGGAGTCTGGAAATGTGCCCGGTATATGGCAATACGCTCACCCCCAATTACAGGGGACTCATAACATAAATAGTGAAAAGTGGCTGTTTGTTCTATGTGCACCTCTGCCTAACCCTTCGGGGATAAAAACACGTGATATTATGTTATGTAGTTTTTGTATTAGGCAAACTATTAACCGGCCGGGCTAAAAAAGAAGCGATTTTTAACCGCGCTTGCCGCGGTTGCGGGCCGTAGCCGTAAAAACTTAAACAAAAATGTGCAAATTAGTAAATATGACATTCAAAAGACCGGACTTTTTACACTATACGGTTTTGCAATAAGAAAGGAAAAACGGAAAAACATGTCTTTAAAATTAAGTAAATAACTGAATACTTTTTTAATACTTAAGTTATTAAATTATTGTAGTTAATCTGTTTACTTCAATTCTACCCAACGCATGACGGAGAGATCATATTTCAGCAATCACTTAGGTATGTATTACATGGTTGACTTATGAATAGGCCATAAAATTATTCAATAATAAAAAAGTTTCAAAGACATACTCAACAGTATTGAAGTACTATTGTTCAAAGTATTGTTTCAAGAGATAGTTAGAAAGCCTTTTATTTAGGTTAATGAAGTTTCATTATTAATAGAAAGTGTGCCGTGTAGAGGAACATAATAACATGGTGTGGATCAATTCACTGATCAAAATGTAATGACTTACGTTGTAATGAAAAAGCTGTTATTGTATAATGAATTTTGGTGTTCTTTCATAGCAATCTTTGTTCTTAGGGCTATTTTACTGGGTCACCAAGGCGGCATTACCAGTCGCGCCACCGTGGTGTCTATAAGCGTTCAAACTAGACATCACTCTATGACGATATCAAAATAGACCTCTAATGCTGGTCGGCCGAGCTGGTCGCGCCGCCAGTTGCGTAGCCTGGCTGCACCAGGTAAGTTATTCCCTATAGAGCTGTATTCATTTTGTTTGTCATCGCGTTCCGCGCGCACCTTATAAAGCCATCAGGCCCGATTGAGCTGATATATGGAGCCGTGGAGAACTTAAACGGTTACCGGGGCTCCAGCTCGAAGTGCAGGAGCAGAAACGGTGGTTTTTAGTCAGTAAGAGTGACATTCCCTGCCGCCTCACCCAGGCGAGAGAAGTCATTGGATGATTTACCCCATTAACAAAAAAAGAGTTGAAAGATCGTGAGGTATTGCTTAAGATCCACAGAGCTGTGTTGAATTACCGACAGTATTTTGATCACTTAATGACGGAGTTTGGTTTTGGTTTGGTTACCGGTTAATTAGGTACTCTAAGTAACCGGTATTTATTAAATACATAACTAAACAATAAAACATTAGTTTAGACGATATGTGAATGTGCTATTTCGTCATGTTCATAGAGTGCTACTGAGCAGTTAGCTACAATCCATTAAATCAGCTCCTTATTGTAGGTTCATTACGATCCACATTTAGCTCAAACACCTAAATTAATTTCACATGAAATACAAAACGAACACGGGCATCGGTATATTTAGAAATCGAGTGGTTTCCGAACAATCGATGAATTCATCGTTTGTTTTACAATCGATATGCAATCATGTTTATAAAATTCTATGAAAGATTGGCGATGACTCAAATTACATATTGATTCGATAGCAACTTCCACGTGATATTGAAAAATCTATAAAACATAGTAGTCCCTACATATATAAACACAAAGGCACAGAAAATAAGAATTGACAGTAAATTTACACGTTGTCAATTTGCATTTGGGACCGTTAGCTATGTTTGGCCTTGGTGTTACTCATCGCTCGGAATTTGAAATTCAGTACAATGTGATAGTGTTTTACCTGATATACGTTAGCTGAAAATCAATTATCGTTTGATTTTTAATACAATGTTGATGCATCCACATCATTTTTGTGAAGATAATAAAACCAATGTCGGTATCTATTAAATCTAGTTCTTCAATTCGTCGCTACCATCAGCTTCAAATCTTTGAATTAGTCCATGTTCACACAATTTCCAACTTTATTCTCTCCGCAGAAGGTTTCAAATTATCATGAACATTGACATCTATTGGTGGACCCTAAAGAGTGATTGATCTTCCTCCACTTGACTCCGGAAGGCGAAATCACAAAGTGTTATCGAGTAAAAGAGCGAAGCTGTGGATTTTGAAATGTTCTAAATTACAAAGCGATTTCCATTTCAATAATAACATGACGTCAGTTATTCTGTGATAACTGGCATGTCTATTATTCTCTGGCAGGTCAAGTAAAAGTATAAACAGCTCTACGTCTTTTAAATCTCGATGTGATAGGAAGCGGTGTACCTGCACACATGTCATTATGTTCTATGTGTGTTATAAAGGCACTCAATGCATTATTGAGAAATTATCAAAAAATCAAAAAATATAATACTCGACAACAATTAACCCAATGTATAGTAGTACTAGTAACACTTAGGTTCAAATTGTGGATTTCGCAATTATTAAAAGCGATTATTCAGAAACTAATTGTTGCTTACTTTCCTGTAATAATAACACAAGCTTTTGTGTCCAAACAAAAAAACTTCTGCAAACAAAAACCGCCAGTAATTACACCTAATACCATTAAAAACGAACCACATTTCCTTGGCACTGAATAGACGTAGGTGTTCTATAGTACTTTCTTTACAAAAAGGTGTCTTTCAACACTACTATGGCTGCAAGAACATAAATAGAAGCGTGACCTCGCTAACGCTTATCTCATTACAACCCACATTGAAAGGAAAAATAAAATGTTAACAGTGATTTAAAAATAGAAATGCTTTTTACAGTACGCTGGTTTTACATACGAAGCTACCGTTTACATCGACTCACATAGGGATAGAAATAGAAAATTATGGTACACGGTTCTACACTTAAAATGCTAGTGAATGTTTTTATTTTGCGACCAAGGAGATTTTGTATAGACTGTACAAATTGAAATGAATACAAAAAATGTTATAGCTTTAAACACTTTTCTTGGTTCATCCGAATACGTTACATCACGGCTTCTATATTTTAGGACATAGAATGATGATTACAGATGTCAATTTTTTAAGAGTTTAACTCGTCGAGTACCGGTTTTATAGACACAATTAAAGAACAATAGGTCGCGGTCACCGGTGACCGCTTGGTGTTTGACAGTTTAATGCCGAAATACTGACACGTTACTCAATTTTAAGTCGTGCTTAAATATCGTGCTGTCTTTATCATTTAACAAAGAATTTGTAGAGACAGAACTATACTTAAGCGTGACTTAAAATTGAGTAACGTTTCAGTATTCGGGCATAAGTGAGTTTTTTACTCACGAGAGCGGTATCCAGTGTAAAGCAGCAGTGAGTAAAATGAAATGTCACTAAATATCAATCACTTTTTCAAAGTCTGTGTAAAGAATAATTACCATATAAACTCACGATTAGAAGATATCGTATTCACAAAAAGTTAATCTACTACATAACATCACGCCTTTTATCCCCGAAAGGGTAGACAGAGGTTCACATTACGGCATTTAATGCCACTATAATGTAACACTCACTTTGCACTATTTATGTTATGAGTCCCATGTAATAGGGGGTGAGCCTATTGCCATATACCGGGCACAGTTCCAGACTCCGTGCTACCACTGAGAAAAACCCAAGAGCCCTTGCCCGGCAGTTGCATTTGCGACCACTCGGCCAATGAGGCAGTTAATCTACTAATACTTACATATTATTATTTACACTTATTAGAAGATATCGTGGAAAATTCCCATCGACCCTTTAATGAATCTCCCACAGGTTCACTACACAATTAGATACATGCACAAACAGTAACGGTCCTCATTTCTCTGTGGCTAATTAGCAGGATGGGACCACGACCGGCATCCCATAGGGAATGTTCCAGAGATCCACGTTACGTGTAACTTTATGTTCTGCGAGGTAAATTATCATTCTATTAAAGGAATGGATCTAGTTATTCATTCGTGTTGGGACTTTGTAACCTTTCGGGAGGTTCTGTGTCTGTGAAAATTTTATACGTTAAGGACTAAAGAGTTGTTATTTCGTGTGTGACGTTGAAATTAAGGTATGTAGGGATAAGGGAAAGTAACTTCTGGAAAGTATAATATTTTTTTTAATGTTCCAAATTCAATTGAGTGGTCAAAAGTTTGCGGTAAAGAACAATTCAAAGTCTTGTTGTATTCTAGTATCACCCTTACCTGTAACCTTGAGTAAGATATCGCTGCACCGCTAGGTCTTCGTCGATATAGGTATTTATGTAAGTATTTATATCTACATATTTTATGCATATTACTTTATATACTATGATGTAATATATGTAGTTATATTACTTATAATTTTATTTTTGCTGTTGTATTATACTACGGACCTTATTTTTTGAAATTTTAGTATAGAACCCTAAGATTGACTGGTAGAGAATGCCACATGGCATTAAGTTCGCCTTATGTACCACTATGGAATCGAATTATGTACATAAATAAAGAAAATATTACTTACATATTATGATATCGAAATCAAAAAGAGATAAAAGTGAAAAAAAAAACATTACGTAGGTACCTAAATTTTTTAGACGACAAAATGACTAAAATAATTCACTTAAAATATTTTTCATTTATTAGCACTCTTGCTAGTCTCTGAATATTTAACTTGTGTGTTACACTAACAGAATTTCGAAGTTTATGTATATTTCATAGAAAGTTATTTAAATTCGATGTGTATAATGAAGCTAGACGGCTGACAAACTGAGTGTCGTTTACCTCAATCGACCTTTTTGAGTCTGACCTACCTCAAGCTGTCAAGCGTGAATTGAACTTGTGTGGAAAATACCAATTAAAGTTTGTGTGTTAACATTCTTAGGGAATATAATGTACCTATGTGTTCGTACTTTGATACTCAATAGTTAACAAGTTTATGTTCACTAAGATTGAAGCACGTATTCGATTTCAATGACTTTGATATCAAAATGTTTAAAATTGTGAAAGACACATGATAGACATAACTAAGTTTCACAATGAGTAATCACGAAAGTTACAATCATGAACGTTAACAAAGACAAATTATTATTACGAATTAGCAGTACAATCAAATGTCCAGATGAAAAAATAAAAAAAATTACTAGGTATAGGAACCTCTTTCATTTGGATCCAGACTTATGAGTAGAAAAAAATCACTATAAATCCAAAATAAAACTACAATCGGAATACAAATACCAAATCACACACTACACTGCATTTGTTTTTAATAACATCCATATTACCTTTCTTCCAATAAAGGAAACTTGGAAGAGAGAAAAACCATTCAACCCTTTGTTAATAATTTTCTTCGGAACCCTATAGAGGTTCGTGATGGTATTCGGAAATCCATAAGAACCCCTTTCACGAAGATCTCAGTACATCCGCCACTGAATTGTCGGCATGTGTAGTTTATGCTCCCATTTACTATGTTATTGAAGCTATTTGTTACTTCAAACTAGAATATATCAAAACTTATGAAACATGAAACGGATTTTTTTGAACAGGTGTATGTTTACGTACTTTTATTCTTTATACACTATAACTAAGGTAGGTTTTTAACATCATTTGTAACTCAGGTACAGTCTGTTACGATTTTATAGAAATTAATGATTTATGGAATACTATTTCTTTTTAAAACGTTGCCCCACATTAGGATTCTCTCATGTATTTTGGGTGCTTTTAAAACATCCAATTTCACTTACACATTTCTTCACAAATCACTTTTCTACATTATAAATCGCAAAATGGTTTATAAAAAAAATATTTTGGCGAGCATTACCTATTATTCGTTCCTATTAAAGAGTCTTGTATCAGTTTATAACTCTCGAGGCTTCCCAGAATATTCCCTTTAATAAGCTTAGTTACCATGAAGGGATCATAAAGCATTTATTTTAGTACGCAAAAACAAAAGTATCTTGATCGAAATGTTCACTTGTGTATTCACATTTTAGCAAAAGCACACCCTTAACCTTTTCGTCAACAAGACCCTTGAGGACCTCTCATTTTTTTATAAGGACTTCAAGTAAGGACGTTTGTATTTTTTGTTTCTCCTCACTTTTTCCTTTTTGTTCTTGTCTTTTTACAACCAGGTCAGCTAGCACTTTTACTTACAAAGTCTGTATTGTTCTTAGTGTACAGAAGAATGAAAGAAATATTTTCTATCTGCACAAATGGTGAGATATTTATTTAGCGAAAAAATCTGAGTGTTATACCTCTGTCTAACTATTCGATGAACACCGATTTCCATTGAACTAATACAACTAAGTAAAAATATGGCACAGCCTCTAAATTAAAACCCTAAGGATATTGATATGGATGTCCGACCCGTCTGAATACTATAAACTCTAAAATAACTGAATAGATTTCCTTCTGCCTTTAAACCATTGTACAACCACGATTCGCGAAGAAGATTACATTGTTACGATTTTGTGTCAGTAGACCTAAAGTTACAAACAAGCAATTTTCAGTACGATTATAATCTTTCTGCCCTTACAAAGTCAGATCATCTCGCCACAGATTTCAACAAGATGGGATCTCAGCCCTAATACAAACGTTAAGTAGAACTTTAACAATGTAACAATAATGTTATCAGTTGCCAGGTAGTTTCAAGGTCATTCCTAAGTTTATGCGAGATTTCACTTTAGCAGTAGTTTCTGTTGGTTAGTTCTGTGATTGTAAACTGTTACATGTGAAATTCAAACATGCTTTAAGATCTTTTTCTTATCTTTTTTTTCTAGCATGATACAAAAAGAAATTAATAGTACTCAATGCCAATGTACCCAAAGAGTAAACTAATTCATGTTTTTTTACAGAAAACCTTACATATTAAGTTTAAAAACCACGAAGAATAAAAATTAAAAAGGTCAAATAACAGCATATATTCCACCAAAAACAAAGTATTTCAGCTTAACCAACAAAACGGTTGCACTAGGCATAAACATCAAACAGAATTACAGAAAAAGCAATGCGAGTTCTAAACGACATCCAGAGGAAAATGATACCTCACCCCCTTTCCTCCACTCATTTGAACCACAAAGTACCGTATGATGCGTCTAATTAGCAGATGAAGTGGAAACCAGAATGATTCCAGGAAAAAGCGATTCGTTACCTCTGTGACTTGACTATGAGCAGTCATTTGTAGAACATATCCGTCTAAATTTACCTGTCTGTTACATTAATTTATTACTGAAAAAGACGTGGGTGGTACGGTGTACCTAAAAATGAACTGAAAGTAATGTAGTTTATTTATTTTTTGCTGAAAATTATGTACAACGTTGTTTTTATGGAAGAAACTGTGATCAACCAAATGTAGACTTCGGTGTCAAAAGTTATAGGATTGGATGTATCTAAAAGTTTAAATTGATATTCTATAAAATATTTGACAAAACCTGAACACAAAATATGATATCGAATACATAATTCGTATGTCTATTAATTATCATCGATAGGATGTATACATATTGCATTGATTGCAGTCTCTGCACTCGTATAGAATAAAATCCCGTTATAAATGTCCTGGATTTTGAAAAAAAGATTGAAGTAGTTAGTGATATTTATTTTATTGAAGTTTATATTATTTGTAAAAGAATCATCTATCAAAGTACTTAATATTTTAGCAAAATTCTTTTGGTAAAGTCTTGATCTTCAATTTGGTCAGTTCATGGTCATATAGACGCTGACCGTATTGCTAGACATAACAATAAGTTATTTAATACGTAGTACATAAGTAATGTCAGTGGAACGTGTCTTCATACACATGTCGTGTTGGTTCACATTCTCAGAATGTTTTGTTGAATTCTAGTATGAGTATGAGCAAGTTTTTTGAATATCTACGAATGCAAACGAAAATAAATTATGTATAGTACACGGAGCTTAGAAGTAGATGCAAGTAAAATAATTTAAACAAGAAGGAAACGAGGTGGTGCAGTCGGATTTTTTAATGTGCAATTAAAAAAACCGACTTCAAATACCAAGATCTAAAAATATGCAAAAGGTCAAAACTAAAAAGCAAAAAATAGCTATTATTAGTCATACGTACTTATAGATTACCCACCCACTGATAGGTGAGATCCAGATGTAAAGATCTTCTCAATACAAATAATTTAAGCTCAAACACAGGAGTTTTTTCGACTGTCTCTTGACTCCATAATCAGATCCACACCATATTTTCATCAAATTGTAGTTTTAAATATTATATCAAAAAATTAATAAACGCTCTCGCCACCCATCCAATTTTGAAAAGTTTCCCTCGGTTTCCATGGGATCTCATCATCAGATCCTGATCTGGTGGAAATGAGACCACCCTGACAATAATAACCTTTCCAACAAAAAACGAATCATCAAAATCCGTCCACAAACAAAAAACAAAAAAACATACAGCCGAATTAATAACCTCCTGTTTGGGAAGTCGGTTAAAAATATTAATTGTTTTGGGGAACTAGGTATCGTACAGTTTTCATCTATATAAATAAAAAAGAATTTTCGTTCGTTAGTCTCGCTTAAACTCGAGAACAGCTGAACCAATTTAGCTAATTTTGGTTTCGAAATGGTCGCAGAGGTCCAGGGTAGGTTTAAAAAGTGAAAAAATTAGGCGGTAAGGAGTTTGCCGAGTCAGCTAGTTAGATATATAGATATTATTTATTATGGCAATTCTCCTCGTATAGAAGATATTAATGGTCCAGAAATGGTTTTTGTTTTAATTATCTACTTACACATACAATTAATCTTAGACCTATGGAGTACAAAGGGACAGTACTTGTTTTGTAACCTGTTGTATTATTTTATTTGATGTCTACATCAATTTCAGTGAAAGCCTGGGTATTTCTGTAAATAATAGTTCAACTACTCAGTCCGATTGTAGTCTAGGATATCTATCACTTTATATTAATATATTTTTTCTTTGTTTCAGTAATTCGAGTCAATTGATAGACGTGAACAGCTGCTGAGTAAATACGGTGAGCTTGTATAGCTATGATGTTTCCTTTAATTTAATTTCGTACTTATTGTATACGTTGTGACATTTTTCATAGACAAAAAAAAAACTGACTTATATTTTGAAGAAACGATTTGTTTCCCTTGATTTCTGTAAAGCAAAATCATGGAGTCGACAGATAATTTTGACAATCTACGGTTTTCGCGTGACCATGTGCTTTTTAACACATACACATTAATCAATTAAATTATAAAAATACTTAAACATAGCAAAAACAATGCGTAGTCTTAAATTAGTATAAATAACACTTCCCTCCAAAACTTTAAATTCACACAATAATTTTCAACCACCAAGATAACGAAATGGGATTTTAACCATATTACCGTAACTTTAAACGGATCATGTTAATCTATGAACTCAGTAAACTTATTGATCCTCTATCGTTAGGTAAGTTCTAAGCCTAGTTCTGCATTAAAGGGGTTAGTTAAAGCTTTGTGAGCGGTTTCACAGTGCCAGTCAACCGCAAAGCTGTTGTAAATACGTTTCTGTGCGGTCCTATTTGTGATTTAGTATAAGCACTAAACAGTATATAGCCGTAATAGCTTTGACTTTGAATTTAAATGTGAATGAAAAATGGTTTTTCTTTGTTGTGAATAGGTTATGGGTAAATAAATGTGGTATAAAACTTTTTTCTTAAATGTGGACTCCATCTACCATGGAACGAAATGGGTTTAGTTAAAGTACGTTAACGGTACACCGTTAAATATGAACCTGACGAATTTGTTAAAAAAATTGTTAGTATTTTAATACATAATGGAATGTTTAATTGCAAAATGTAGTTTGGTGATTATGAGTTTGCATTTGATAGTTTTTTGATATTAAGTTATTTAATTCATCGGTTCCTTGGACATTCGTTTAAGTTTAGACTCACAAAATCTCACGCGTTTATCGACAACTATTCTAGCCGCTAAAACACGATCTGTTTAAAAAAACAAACCTTTAACCAGTTCCCTACACATGCGTACTATAAACTTTCGTTGAATTTTGAAATAACTCCACGTTCCTAATTTCAGTTCCAGAGAATGTTTGCGCAGTCAATTAACACATTTGCATTGTTTGCCTCAAATTTAATTTAGCAGCTAGGTATATTTAATTAACGAGTTACTTATGTTACATTATTCCGACATTTTCGTACGGAAATATTTTGCGAAATGTTAGCGAGCATACAGGTGTGGCGTTTCATATAAAATTAACTCTGCATCGAAAGGTAGTTTACAAAGTATGGTTTGAAGTGTAATTTTGCTTCAAGAACTAATTAGCTGCTAACGGTGCCTGTGATTTAAGGCCCCATGTGTGAAATGTAGTTATTAAGACGTATAAATTATGTTATAATGTCGAGTTGTGACATTGATAAATTATTTATTTGAAAATGTTACGTAACCTTTATATTTGAATACGTTTTAAGTGAAAAATTGCTTGAAAGTGTAGCTGACGTCGAAAAACGGGCAATTATTTTACTTTTCTTAATTTATATTATTTAAGTAAGAACAAAATCTATGATGATATATCATATTATCAGCCCTAGATATCGAAGATATCGACGGCTATAGCATAGGAAGAGCATCCCAAATTCGTACCAAAAACATTTCCAGATCGGATTGAAAGCGACCAACATACATACATCAACAGAGCCTATACAAACCCACTCCTCACACGGGGAGAAAGTTTGAGCATTAATCGCCACGCTTACGCCAAACTTATATTTGGAAATTATAACCCCAGGTTTCCTCACGATGTTTTCCTTCACCGTTTGTAAGTGTCGTCTAAATAATCTTAGAAAGTCTAAATCATATAACTCGAAAAAGTCACAACTGGACTTGCCGTTGGTAGGTTTTGAAACCGTACCCCCCATGCATGAGAAGTGAGCGTCTTAAACCAACCAACATGCAGCAGCTTATTGCAATTTTATATATTATAAATTATACTGCTACTGCTACTAAAGTGCTCTGAAAGCGGTAGAACCCAGCAAACAAACATAATTTTCACTTATGTACATAATAATTATACATCATGTTTTCGTAACAAGTTTGATGTTACAATATTATAATAATCATAGGGTCATAACAATGGGTACGCCCCAGGACAAATGTTTAGAGTAAATTGACTATGACGGACATGGGATGAATTTATAGTGGGTTCCTGATAGTTTACTGTACGTTGAAGGGATCATAATACATTAGCCAAAGGATTCTCGTATTTCAAACTAGGTATATCCTTTGTAATCCTTTAGATTCTATTATAACAATGTTCTGATTCACTAACATTTTAGAAATTGTATTTTTTAAGTTTTTCTATTAGATTACGATTCCATTGTTAATAATGTTAAAGCTTTTGATTCTTTTAAACCTGTTTTGTCGCTGTCTCGAGGTAGGTCATGAACTAACTTATACTCCAATAAGATGTGAAATGAAAACTACTTTCGTTACTTTTTGTTTTTACTACTTGACACTTTATTTTATTAGGTACTTTTATACAATGTTGTCGGTTAGTCTTTAAACTAAATACATTGCAGTACCATGTCAGACTCAGAAATAGCAAAGAAAGATGTTTGTCTTACTTTGTTTATAATGTTACATTTTTGGCAGGTTAAAAAACAGTTAACCTTATCTTCGAATTTTACTTGTAATTCAAGCCTTCCACATAAGTATGTTTACAAGAATGATTGAAAATAATTTGATATTAAAGTAGATACAATGAGATCAAGTTAATAACTTATCATTGGAATTCTAAACTTCATTAAAATTAGCATTGCACAGTAAAACACATAATTTGAAACATTAGTTAGGTTTGTAGTTCACTAATTGAACTCACTATTGTTGTGCTTTGAATAGATTTGTCTAATTGGAAATCATTGGGTTATTTTGTGACATTATTAGCCGTAAATTACTAAATGAGGAGTGAAAACCAAATCAAATGTGGCTAATTTTGTTAATAATGAAATAAGGAAAAGCAAAATGAACCTTTTAATACTTTTTTTCAAGTATATTTTACGTATGCACTATTTATAACTCAAGAAAGATTGCTTAGACTTTTATTATCATTATTTATTTGTTTCATAATTTTTTTCCGCCAAAACAGACAACTAATATCTGATTAAATATATGACAACATCATGAGGCAAAAAATATATGACCTCATTTAGTTTCCATGTAAGAAAATACCGTGGTAAAGATTTTTAAATAGTTAAAAATATCATTTTTTTTTTAAAAATGTCTTCGTCCTTAAGGTGAAAGTATTGATTTCAGTTACACACTATGTTTACTTTTAGTAGCGTATCGTAAAAGATAATATCTAGAGCTAATAGCACTGAGAAATGTCTACATGGAGCACTCAGCAAGCTTCCTTTACAATAAGTATTACTTTTATTTACGAAGGTACGCAAAAATTTCAGTAGCATTTAGCATTTAGATAGATGTCGATTACAACATAGACACCGTTTTTCAATTTTACTGCAATATTTAAGTACCTAGGTACATGAAGTAACACGCTGTACTCCTCTAGTGTTGAGGGTGTCCATGGGCGGATGATCGCGTACCATCTCATTAGCCTCCTATTCCATAAAAAAAGTTAAATTGGACACTATCTTACTGATTAAATGTGTAATGCATCTCTGTCTTTTTATTCGCCAATGAGGTTCCTGAGATTAAGGAACGTGTCATAATAGGCATTAAACTCAGTGTTAAAGAATTAAACAATATTTTAGCTCCAAAATGTGCCATCATCAAAAATGTATGTATAAAAAGCTCCATTCCTTCTGCTTTTGTGTTTTCGGGTAAAATATTACAGCACTTGTTTTATTTACTGTTTCTTGAGCACCTACGGCTTATTGTGGTGATTTATTGTTTTATATTCTTTCTTCGTACCTCCGGTCTTTTTATTAGTGTGCCATACGAAGGAATTTGCACCATAAACACCTTTGTTTTTAACGCGACAAACACTGTTTGTTTTTGGATTTTGTAAAATATGGTTTTCGAGATGTTTTAAACATGTTCCCCAAAAGATTTCCTTTGACTCAGTGATTATTCATAGAAAATAAATATTGGATTATTGAAATGGTATCTTTTGAGTCCTAACATTATGGTATTGACAATTATCCACTTAATGTCACCTAATTTTGGTCATACACACAATACAATCATTTAAAAAATACTTTGTATGCATAAATATTACGAATCAGGTCTATTTTTGGTGAATCAAACAACAAAAAATCCTACAATCCTTGCTGTTTTCAAGTGAGTTCATAAAATTATAAAGTTAGTTAATTAGTCCAAGTTTCCAGCAGTCAGGGTTGCGATGAGAACCTCTCAACGAGTCGTGACCAAGTACTTTCAGTACCAAACCCTTGACCTAGCTACCTAACAAGAGCCTCTTCAGGTAAAGTCAAGGCCCTTTGCCTTGAACCATTGTTTCTAGGATTGTTTGAAAATAATCCGAGATATTATAATTAACCTTATTATTGGACAATACGAAGTTAAAATAATAAAGAACGAGCCACCACATTCTTGTAGGCACATAAAAGATTTGAATCTGTGAAGTGATGTTTGGATTTATCTCTTTAAAATTTTTGTTAGTTTACCTTTTCATTTCTTTAATAAGATTGAGTTTTAAAATAGTTTTAGCTTCATTTTGTTGCCCGCGACTACATCCCCGTAGAATATGACTTCTGTTTTATCCCATGGGATAAAAGTATCATATCACCTAAGTCAGCCCATACTTTGCCTTAACCTATACCAAATCTCTAATCCGTTCAGTAGTTTCAGCGTGATTAAAGGACAAACATCCAAACAAAGAAACTTTCACATTTATATTATTAGTCTGATTTTTAAAGATTCGAAGAATAAACGCGATTTTAGGTTTAGCAGTTTGCACTTGCGGCATATTTTATATACTTACCACTATCCGATTAGTCTCATGTTTTGGTGTATTTGGTACCGTCAATTGTGTAAACTCGCTAGCATTACCATGTTTTGAGCACAGAAGTCATTATTTGTGGCCTGTGTACCAATAAAATGTCTCATATTTTTTTACTTTTTTACCTAAAAGGTATCACTAACACCTCTTTGATAAAAAAATATTGTCATGTTACATTATATCACAATGGCTCAAAATAGGAATTACTTATGTCGAAACTAAAATATTCGCAAGTCAGCAAGGTATTACCCAAGACTTCCTTTTATCAGTCTTTTCTCATATATTTCTTTGTTGCCAAGTGACTTTCTAGGTCTTTTAACAACGTTCCATTGAATTTGATGAAATGTGACGCTTCGTATGTACGATCAACTATTTAATTTTAAATATCACCTTACTTTATCTACATAGCTGAAACAAACGACGTACAGCTATTACTTTTTTATTGGAATGGAACATAAACAAAAATGAGTTCAAGTAAGTGCGGCTACCAGGCAATGGGCTTCGGGTTCGATTCCTGGGTCAGGCAAAATATTACTGGGTTTTTAAATAAAAATAACAGTAGTAGTACGGACTCTATGTCCGGTATATAGCAATAGGCTCACCCCCTATTACATGGGACTCATAATATAAATAGTGAAAAGTGGGTGTTGCAATGTACAGTGGCATAATGTCTCTGCCCACCACTCCAGGGATAAAAGGCGCATGTTATGTAAACAAAACATGAATAGGTGAAAATATGCCTATAGTATGTTACTTATCTCTTACATCTGTATTGTATATTGTACTAGTATTAACACACGGATACAATTTCTACTCTTTACAGATGAACCAAGAAATAGGAAGTCTTTCCTGCAAGGCAATGACAGGGTAATCTCCTTCCACGAATGAAAATGTATTTCTGTATATTGTGCGACGTCAATGGCTTGAGCTTTCTTTTCTTTTTACTTTTTTTTTTCTTTTTTTTTTTTTTAAAAAAACGTTGCCCCGCACTAGGATTTTCTCCTGTGTCGTGGGTGCGTTTACAAACATACAAGTTCACATACACAAAGACACCCAGACCCGAAACAACAATTTGTGGATCACACAAAGTGTTGTCCCGTGCGGGAATCGAACCCGCGACACGTTGCACGGCAGCCGGTTGCCCAGCCACCGCACCAACCGTGCAGTGAGCTATTACTGAGGTGGTAATACTGTTAGTATTACGTAAATAAAATACTAGTAAGCACACACACTTACGTCTATTTATACAAGACTTCACAGAATTCAATATGAGACAGTACATTTATATAAAGAGTTGATTATGAAATGGTTTGCATTCAACAGAATTAATACAGATAAAACTAAGTGATTGAATAGAGGCTAATTCGTACGAGCAATGGACGAGCATGTAGGTACTAATGATGTTGAATTTATTTATCGAAGGTATATGGTTAATAAATATAAAATTAATTAATTTTAAGTTTGTGTCATGGTGACCCATAGATTAAAATGCCCACCACTCATGCATAAGTTTAAAATCACTAACCTGCAATGAGCAAGCGTGGTGATTAATACTTAAACCTTCTTTCTCCGTATGAGAAGAGGTTCTGCTCAGCAGTGGGCACTTATAGGCTGTTGACGCTGATGTTGTTGTGCCTTAGTATTATTAAGTTTTTTTTATTTTCTTAGAAAAGTATAACATAATTAAATGTGAAATGCACTTGACATTTTAAAACAGTGAGTTATGCGATTCATGTTAATACTGTTATAACAAAGATGTGGAATCTTAATAGACAAAGAAAAAAGCCTTTGTCGTGCAGTGAAACGATAAAGGTTGATAAAAGAAAAAATATACTAAAGCAACATGAACAAACGTTTAGCACGAACCTTTCTGTTAGAAAACATAAAACGTAAAGAAAATACTGAATTATAAAAGCCAACAAATGGAACTAAAACTTTAACTTGATTCTCTTCAAATCTTAATTTCTAAGAACTTGAGAATAGAATTACTCTCACATTCTAAGTTGGAAATTGATATAGGATTTTATAGAAATTATTTTAGCAGTCATGATTAGGAAGAATAATTTATTTTTTTGAGTGTGGGAGAGCCAAGCTTCGGCACGAATGGACCGGCTCGACCGGAGTGATATCACGGCCTCACAGGAAACCAATGGCTTCTTATTCTTCGTCGTGTGAGATATGTTACCGGAGGGCCAATTACCTTCTCCCCCTCATCCCCAATCTACCTAATTCCTAACAATCCTCAATTTCCTTATCCCCAAAAGACCGGTAACGCACTTGTAACATCACTGGTGTTCCAGGTGTCTATGGCGAGTAAGAAAAAGTATGTACCTATGTGTTATTTTATAAGAGAAATAACATCGTGTTCTTTTCTTTTTTTTTAAAAAACGTGTAGGTTATTTAATGCATGTAAAAAATACCAACGAATTGTATGTCAACTACTTTTATTATTATTACTCCGGCAAAAATGTGATTATAAAAATATCAGTCCAGCTTTTTTAGGGTACTCGTATAGATTTATGTAACAGTAAGAGATGAGTATCTTCGTATAAAAACTACAAAACTTTTCAAAGGAAAATATAAAATAAAATCTACGAGTACCTACTTATCCATTTACGGAATGAATGAACTTGACATTAAAGTATATTGAAATCCGCTTCAAATAAACTTGAATGTTCAATGAATCATTAATTCGTTAACTAATTCAGTTCAAAAGTTCACTTATTATAGAACTTTCTAGAACACTCTGCTGAGTTGAGTAGACCAATTTGAAAGTTAAGAACAGAATGTAAAAATAAATGAAATTCGAATGTTCTGATTACGGAAGGTGAGTGCGTTTTCACATCATTATTTTATAGAAGTTTGGAGTTCTAATAACTTCTGTTTGAGTGTTCTGATGGATTCGCTATCAAAAGAACTCTCACTATTAAAAGAAGAAATACTTTTAAGCGCCTTTAAGCAAATATTAGGTATCATAAAAAGGTTTTTATAATAACTATCGCGTGACCATACTAAAAAAAATCTCGGATGACTCACGTGAAAATAGTGAGAAAAGCTCTACTAGTTTCGAGCTACAGAGACGCTCTTCCTCATGAGCAGCATGCGCGGTCGCGGTGATGTCGCCCAGCCTACTATTACGTACCTAAATATGTATAACGTTTAAAAGATGCGTTTTGCTGATTATGTAGGTACATAGTAGTATTATATATTTTGCAAAATTAACCTTCATAGTTATAATATGCAAGTGCTTCTACAACTTATATGTCACCTATAAGTTATATGCTCTATGATTTTAAGGTACAAAATGAATGAAATTAGTGTTAAAGTGGTTTAATTAAGACTGAATTACACGACGGGCGTAGTCGCCTCTATTCCCTATACCTAGTGCCCACATATGTAATCCTATACTTAAGTATTACCTAACGCACACATGTTTATGTTGTCCCTAAATACTTAAAACTATAAAATAGTTATAAGATAACTCGGATAAATAGATGAAAATTAAGTTATTTAGATTATCAAATAATCATTAAACAACATAACACAACATCACGCCTTTTTATCCCCGAAGGGGTATGCAGAGATGCACATAACGACACTTAATGCCACTATACAACGTATCACCCACGTTTCACTATTTATGATATGAGTCTCATGTGATAAGGGGTGAGCGTATTACCATATACCGGGCACAATTCCAGACTCCGTGCTACTACTAAGGTTTTTCATCATTAAGCAAGTAAGTAATAAATATCTCAAATTAATTAGTTTCGTGAGTAAATAATATTATGTTACGCCGTAATTAGTGTACAAATTGTGTTTTGATTAGATTTCGAACAAATAAAGGTATCGTTATCCAATAATTCTAAGTAGATTAGAGTTTAATTAATTAGTTTCTAGAATAAACTTAATATTATTTCTAGAAGTTATCGTCTTGACGTAATCTGTAATATTCGATACAATAAACAATTCATTTCATGGAAGATCTAATTAGTTGGATATTCCGTTAAATACTACGCACAATAAACATAATTAAAAAAAATACGTTTGACAAACATACAAGTTCACATACACATAACACTCAGACCGTAATCCACAATTTGTGGATCACTAAAGAGTTGCTTCGTGCGAGAATCGAACCCGCGACACTTTGCATGGCAGCCGATGGTCTAGCTGCATCAACCCTGTCATCATTAATTTCTCAAGACAGTCGTCGTCGTCAAATTATGAAGGTAATAAAAAGCATCATAAGTCAATAACCTTAATAATCCATTACGCTAACCTTACCTTACCTTGGCGTTATGTTATAATGTCACCTCAAAATCCCACGCATAGCAATATTCCTAATGATTTTACCCAAACTAGGTGTCTTATATAGTATGTATATGTATTGAATTTTCTATCATACTTGCTTAGTAATTGGAGGGAATGAATTAAATTTGACTGTCGAATATTTTTTATGGTGAATCAACCTGATAGATCACCTGATGGCAAGTGATGAGCATCGTTCACAGATGTTCATAACACAAAGAGTTACAAGTGCGTTGCCAGCCTTTCTGGCCTTCGACTTATAAGATTCAATTTTGCGAACGAAAAGGTTTGTCTCAATTCTGTGTGCAGTATAGACTATAAAAGTTGTATTTCAGACAAATACAGAAGAAATAAATTATGTGAACCACAAATCTCAGATCAACACCATGAACTGATTTCTAATCTGTCTTCTAGTTCAAAATAGTATTCTCAGTACACAAGCTGAAGTACCATTTGAAAAATTGAATCGTCTATTTTCTCAAACTGCTTGTCAAGCTTATGGTCGGCCTGTCTGTCTATCTAAAACAACACAGTGTTCAATTCTTAATCAACGTCCAACGTCCAAGCGTCTTATTCCACGAAATGAAACATTTAAATCAATGTAAGAATCAACGGCGGTACTAACTCCTGCCTAATTTACATCTTTGTTGGCTATAAACATAATACCAAGTAGTTTGTTTACGTATTAAAACTTTATTGTTGCCCAAATCCCGTTTCAAACAAAACATCGAGGAGTAACCATTTGTTCTCTTTGATATAGGACTCTCGTCGTGAATGATTGTATTATTTAATTAATTTGTCATGTTTTGAATGAGTAGGTTTTTTTTTTTTTTAAGGGGGGAAAATCATCGAATGGCTGCTCCCGCCTGGGTGAGGCGGAAGGGAGTGTCAGACTCTTACTGACTAAAAACCACCCCGTTCCTTCTCCTGCACGTCGAGCCGGAGCCCCAGTTACCCGTTAGGTTCTCCGCGACAGAATGAGTAGGTTAACATTTTTGAAATGGTTTAATTATTTCCTTTAAAATTTTAACAATGTTAATTTTAGCGAGCTCAACGCCGGTTTTTTAATCAACAGATAATTCTTAACTGTAGATTAAAATTGATATTTGACAGTTTTTAGGGCCAAATTTTCAGACGCCATATAAATTTCAACTGAAGAATAACTTTAAATATTTTACAATTCTTCCATACTAAAAACCAATTTTATTCTTTCATACTAAAAACTATCAAATGTGAATTTTATTCTAGAGTTAAGAATCATGGAAGAATTTTCAAATATTCATAGTTATTCTTCTGGTAAGATTTAACTGGCATTGGAAAAATTGGCCTTCAGTGCTACAAACCAAAAAAACATTCAAACGCTAAACGACTAAGACAGCAGAGAGCTCAATGTAAATTGATGGGTTGATATTGACATTGATTTTTTTATTTTCTCAGTAGACTATTGCTTAAATGCTACTCGGTTCAGAGCAAAATAATTTATAGAGTACTTTTACTACAAAAGTAAAAAAGTAACATCTAACTAGAGCAAACCAGAATGTTCTAGAAGAAAGAAATTCGTAAACATTTGACATCTATCAATCCGCACTGGGCCCACGTGATGGATTACGACCCGCATTTCTCAGAGGCACGGGAAATGTAGCGGCTTTCTTTTATTTAAACGAAATATAGCGATAAGAATGGAAAGAAAATTTCTAGAAACCCATGTCTTTAAAAAAATTATATTTAAAGTAGATAAAATAATCAATTGATCTCTTTTCACACAAATTAAGTACATACATAAGTGCTACTTGAGTCGAAAGGCGTGTATATAGTTTTTCACAGAGAAGGGAAAGTATATTTTAAAATAAAAATTAATTCAACTTTACAAAGACCTAATCTTGATTGCCAATCTTAATTAATCATTCATACTCCCACCTGGCCATTCAGTCAAAGGCTCCAACGAAAATTCAAGTCGATCCACGATACTCGATCATTCGAGATAATTTCATTACCTAAACTTAAACGAACTGATTTCACTTTCTACTTTAGAATACCCCTCTAAATTACGAGATCGAATTCCTTACCATCAGGTGATCCGTCTGGTCGTTTACCATTTTATCCCATAAAAAAAGAAAAGTATGTATGCCCATGTGTTATTTTATAAGAGAAATAATATGACATTTTTTATTTTTTCAAAGCATTACCTGTAAAATATCAAGGATTGTATGTGAACTACTTTTTTAAATTATTACTCCTGCAAAAATTTGATTATAAAAATATCAGTCCAGCTTTACTAGGGTGCTCGTATAGATTGATGTAACAGTAAGAGATGAGTATCTTCGTATAAAAACTACAAAACTTTTCAAAAGAAAATATAAAATAAAATCTATGAGTACCTACTTATCCATTTACGGAATGAATGAACTTGACATTAAAGTATATTGAATCATTCGAGATAATTCCATTACCTAAACTTAAACGAACTGATTTCACTTTCTACTTTAGAGAAAACTCCACTAAATTACGAGATAGAATTCCCTTAGCTTCAAGAAATATTGGGTCTCTTTACTAAGCTTTGGTAAAGCGGACTAAAAAGGGGTTGAGCGTCCCTATTTTAAATAATAAATGTATTTCACGCTGGGAACGCCTGCATCTTACTGTTTCATATAGTTGTATGAGCCGTAAATATCCATTTTAGATATTCTCTTTTAGTTTTGCATGTCATGTTTCTAAAATTATTTTTGATGAAAATGTTTTACGATGGGCTGTTTTACTTAATAATTTAGTTTTGTGGTTGAGTTATAATTCATAACTACTATTTTCAATATTTTTGGCTTACTCTGTAGATGAAGAAGGGCCAAATTAAAAGTACCCTTAACCGACGAGCATGTATAAAAAGATAGATGACCGTTGATAAAGCGAAAGAGATATGTAGGAATGGTAGCAATTGGTTTTCCATGGTCTCTGCCTACTCCCATGGAAGACAGGCGTGAAGTTATGTATGTCTGTAAATGTGTTGAAGAATACGTATTACTATTGCTTTGGCTTTACTTTTATAGGTTGTCATCAAGTCTATTCAAGTAACAAAAAGTTTTGAATAAACTCAATGATTTTGCTAACACCTCTTGCTACGATGCGATGTAGCAAATACTTTATAATTTAATAAACACAACTTTCAAATAAGGATAATTCGAGTATTTGTATAAAATATTATTATTATTATCTACCATCATCATTTTTTGTTTCCAAACTCTCGATCGTAATATTTATACTTCTAAAAAATTAAATCATTTTTCCTCAATTTCGAATTGCCGAAGGCGAAATTCATTCTTTAATAGAATTTGTTTACATTGCATCACATTGAATTGCAAGACGTGGATTACTCACGTTTTCAACATTGGAGAAAATATGGTTCAATATTTTATGGAATTTATTAGTAAAAGCAGGGATTTGGAATGTCTCGTTAGTATAGGCGTAATTGAGTGTTAGGTAGTCTTTTCTGACTTTCTTTATTAAATTTCCAACTGTATCGTTTAGATATAAAGTCGAAAATCGAAAATCCATACACTAGAGTAGGTTTATATTGTAGTGACTGTACCTACATTCATATACGATTAGAGGAACAAACAAAATCCACAATGCTATGAACTGGAGTAAAAATAGGTGCATATTAACGGAATTGAACGCCACAATTCAATAACACGTACCAGATTTATTTTGATTGGTACAGTTTCTATTTTTGTACTTCACCCTCGCTTGTAGGAAGGGAATATTCCGCGATCCAATTATTTTTGCGATCTTATAATTATTGGTTGACGGCGTCCTTATTTCCTCTAATATATGTAATTTATTATGATTATAAATAGATGAGACTATTTTTATGAACACGGTGGAAGCAATACTTTATTTAATTTTAGATAAATTTAAGCATTTGCCTAGTTCAATGACACGAGTGTATCGAGAAATAATTATTCGAAGATTTCAAAAGTATTGTAGTTTGTTACATAGTTTTGAATGTTAATAGGAAGTATGTCGACGAAACCATAAGGTTCGGCATATAGCACTGAAAACCCAAGCGAACCTAATTAAGAAAATGAGATAGTAATTTAAATGTGTTGCTGAAAACTCAAATCGAATTATCTATCTCCAAATTAATTTCCACAAAAAACAATTTCAATATATTTTTAGCACTACACTGATAAATAAATAAATCTTATGGACATTTAGATAGCTTTAGTTTAAAACTATTCTATTACAGCAAATTTTATTTCACTCTAATCAGACACGATACAATTACAACGCGCCGCAGCGTTTCTAACGAACAGAGGGCGATAAAGAAATCTGTATAAACCGCTAGGGGCGGTCGATACTATCGTAAAATGAAGGAGTACGTGTAACCCTGTTTTCAGTCCAGCGAAACGGAAAATTGGACAGGACACAGACTTATCTCACTCAAAGGACGCGTGATGTTTGAAGAATCTGTGAATTGCGTAGCGGATTTATGTAACACGTGCCGATGTAGAATGATAATATTATATTTGTAAAGGTTGCTATTTTGGAGGATTTTCTGTCTGGCTCGACGAGGTTGATCCGCGTGAAATCTGATCGAGGAGGAAAGTATTTAGGGAATAAATATAAAACCAACTGCTTCTTCATTAAACAAGACAGTAGTCAACATGATGAAAATATAATAATCGACGACAATATTTGCATTGTAGAGGTATATACTCTTACGTGACAACTGAGTGTTTCTAAATAAAATTGGGGAACAATTTCTGCACATCAGATAGAGACATAAAAGAGGCTTTAAGAAAGGACAAATGAATACTTAAATATCAAAGGACAATACATACACAATTCACAATTTGAAGGGACGACCTTATATGTATTAATGGTTGGTTCATTCTTCTGTACACAATACGAAAAACAAAGCATTGAATAGACACAAAGCATATTGAGGAAACACAAAGCAAAAAATTTTTTCTTTGGCTGTAAACTCATTGCATGTACGATGGTCAAACTTCTGGATAGTATACTATCTTTTTTATATATATAATTCTTCTGTGAGTGTGTATGTCACTGAACTTCTCTCAAACGACTGGATCGATTTTGATGATTTTTTTTGTGTGTGTTCAAGGGGATCTGGGAATGGTTTAGATTCACAAAGCAGCTCGGCAGATGGCGCTGCAGTCGATATCTAGGTTAGTTATCCCAAACAGCTGAACTAATTGGAACGAATTTTATATTATTTATTATAATTTTATTTATTTTATTCAATTCAAGTGGATATACAAGACAACGTCTGTCGGATCCGCTAGTAAAATAATTTTACTGTAAGTAACTCCTTACTATTTGTTTATTACATGACTAAATACAAATTGAATGGAGCCGAAAAATAATTAAAATTTCATACGCAATTTATTTACTAATAACACTTTCCAATATTTGCACAAAATTACTTTTTATCGCTTTGCGTGACCAATAACCGAACAGTTTGTCCAGTGATTGAGTTATCGAAAAATATACAACACGTAATTTTTTTTATATAGTAACTATATATTGAAATGTCACAGAATAATAATTTGGAAATATGTACTACACCGAACATAAAATAAAGAGGAACGAGTTATTATATTTAAAGTCAATGTTTTCTGAAGCAAAAATTGCTAACAACTTTTCGAAAAATCTTTTCTATATTCATGTTAAGCAAAACTGTTTACCGAACAGACGAGAGACGCAAAGCAACTAAGTGCAACATTGCTTACATTGTAATCTTAGACGATCCCCCCAGGTGTTAGCTATTGAACATTTGAATAAATTTTATTGCAACAATATAGCTCAAGGGAACAACATCGTCACTGCATTCCAGATCTGCTCGCAATTTGATTTAAATAGTAATGTGGTACTTAAAATTCATAGTGTTTCGTTGGTGAAAGTTTATTTTGGAAAAAGTTTAAGAATAAAATTTGAATGCAAAATAGAAAAAAAAATATTATTTCTATCTGTCATTACTCAATTTTAATAAAGACATAGGTCGAAATGCTATTAGAGAACCACATAATAATGTCCTTATCATCGCCATATCAACCATAAGATCGCCACACGTGTATATATAGAGCCCAAATCAAAACCGCTAAGGGGTTAAATCAAAAAATGGTTGACATTTTTGTAATTTTCGGATATACCGACAGTGTGACAAAGGTCATGTAATATCAAGTTCACATTTTTCTGTTTCTCCTGATTTCAAGAAATTGGATTTATAGGTATGTGAAACAATTTGTACCGTTTATAAGAGCGTTCAGACCGAACCGGTTGAACTGGTTTCAATACCATAATGGAAATTGTCATTTTCATTCTCTACAACATAAAAAGAACATAATATAACATCACGTCTTTTATCCCCGAAGGGGTAGGCAGAGGTGCACATTATGCCACTGTACAATGTAACACCCACTTTTCACTATTTATGTTATGAGTCCCATGTAATAGGGGGTGAGCCTATTGCCATATACCGGGCACAATTCACAACTCCGTGCTACTACTGAGATTTTTTTAAAACCCAGTAATACTTTGCACGACCCTGGAATCGAACCCGAGACCCCATGCCCGGCAGTCGCACTTGCGACCACTCGGCCAACGAGGCAGTCATTCTCTACTTTATTGAAACTTACAATACGTTATACATTTTAACTTTTTTTAATGGTTGAGAGTACTTATCGAAGAATATTTTTATGGTTATTATTACAACTTGGCTCATTTCTTCTGTATTTTTGACACTTTTTATTAAAAATGTTGTTTAGTTTAGATTAGTTTTTCGCTAGTGTTATTTACGAATTCAATTTGTAACGTCTGAATTAAGTGACAGAAGCATTAGTCTTTTGTAAGTGGATTATTTTGCTGTCGTCTGGTCTTTGAGGTATTGTTTGTACTTTATAATAAGTGGTTAGATATTAACATTTTCCAACTATTTATTTATTTTTAAGTTATTTTTTTATGCATTAGAACATGTCTTAGCATTTTGTTATCTTGTGTCATACCTTACTCAATGAAGATCAACAAAATACTTCCAAGAATTCCAAAACATGCATGCACTAATAAGGAGAAAAGGCCTCAGAAAAATGGTTTAAGCTTTAACATGTCCAAGCCTAACCATTTAACATTACATTAAAAAAATAATGGCCGAGTGGTCGCAAGTGCGACTGCCGGTCAAAGGGTCTCGGGTTCGATTCCCGGGTCGTGCAAACTATTATTGGGTTTAAAAAAAAATCTCAGTAGTAGCATGGAGTCTGGAATTGTGCCCGATATATGGCAATAGGGTCACCTCCTATTACATGGGACTCATAACATAAATAGTGAAAAGTGGGTGTTACATTGTACAGTGGCATAATGTAGAGGTGTAGATTGTGGTGCTTACTCCTTCCGGGATAAAAGGCGTGATATTATATATAATCAAAAAATAGTTAAGTTGTTCATCATCGCCATTTTGATTCGAATGCCATTAACTGATTTAACAGGTTCAAGCTTGACAGGCGTCCATTTACATACATTTGCGACCACAATGGACTTTATGCATCGAATCTTGAAATATTCGAGTCGGAAAATGTTTCATTTACATATTCAGGGGAGCGATCAAAGAAGAAAAGGATAGTTGAAAGGTGGCTATTGAGGTAGACCGCTATGTACCTACTGACGTTTATTGTCGGTGGAAATTTTCGTTTTAATACATTATTTTCTTATTTGTATGAATTGATTTACAAACTAGTAGCTTTTTTTTTAATGGGAATGTATAGAGTTTTTTTGGTCAAAGTCTTTTTAAGAATGGAAATTATTTCAACTAAACTAAAAACTAGTAAAATTCTATACTTTTTCGAACTGTCAAAAACTACAGTTTTCTATGAATTTTGTACGAGATTGTGTATTGTGACGTCACGTTTTTTTAGCGTCAAACAGCATAAAAATTAAGTTGGTACTAAAATCAAAGTACTAAAAGTGTGATTTTTTTTATTTGAACTTTTTGAACAGTCGAAATAATTTATTTTTGATTAAGGAAAGTACCGAATTATGTCATATTTCTATAAAATGACGATTAAAAAAATCTTATAAAATGACAGAGATACCACAATATTGAAAAGATAACCTAAAATTGATTTGTATATGCATGCATAAGCATGATGTTAAAAAAGATTTTACCTACGTATATTTTACCAAAACTCATTAACCAATACATACACTGATACACCCATTAATCGTAATGTATTTTATTTCTCTTCACTTTATTATGGCTATAAATAAATCTCAGTAACAAATTGATTGAGATCTATCAACCACCCGCTGTGCACTGAGTGAAACTCGCTAATTTTATAAGTAAACTTAATTTGGTGTGATTGAAGTTATTTTATTCATGCCATTTTCTTTCTAATTGAGTTAACTAATGGTTTAAGTATTCAAACGCTGTCTAGCTATTTTAAACTCTGAAGTATTTAAAATTGAGTTGGATATCTTAATTTGGAAATAAGGTTAATGTCAGAATTATCCTTAGACTAGATTACGTTTCGTTAGTGGTACCGTGAACTAATAAGTCAAGCTACTTTAAAATAGACATCAGAACTAAAAAGTTCTTATTTACTTTAATTTTTTTTTTCTAGAAAAAATATTTCTTAGATTAGGTATAATTATAAGCATTGCTTAATAACTACACTGAAAACCTTTACTGTACGAGACAGTTTACCTTCAAACTAAATGTTCTCTAAACATAAAATCTTCTAAATAGACACAAAACACAGAATATAGAAGTACAAAAGAATAGCCTCAAAAATAAGGAGGCTTGTAAAATAAAACCGCACAAAGTACCATGTGTACTATGCAAATATGGAACCCTTCCCTATGCAGGTTGTGCGGGAAGATAATCAAATTATACGGTATAGTTATTTTCCATAACGAAATTCAGTTCGTGGCAATCGTGGCTACATTTTCTTAACAAAGGAAATTTTGATATTTTTGGAAATCGCATGTCATGTTTGCACGAATACTATTGTTGAATGTTGTGCAGATTGAAGAGTTTTATTGTTAAACTAGCTGTTGTTCGCGACTTCGTCCTTGAATTTTAGAAGAACATTACTTTTTTTGTTTCAATTTTAGCCTCCTTAGTACATAAGTTACCAAGCTATTAAAAACTTGTAAAATCGGTCCAGACATTCCAGAGATTAGCCAGTACAAACAGACAGGCAGACAGAGAAAAATTGTAAGAAATGAAATTTTGGAATGTGTATCGTAGGTATGAATAATTATATGCATGTAATAAAAAGCGGTTATTTTAATATTACAAACAGACACTCTAATTTTATTTATCTGTAGATATAGATAGATTGATGTATCAGAACCGTTTTTGTCAAAAATTCACTACACTTAAATAATGTTTTTAAAATAATAAATAAATTATCGTGAGACATGCTGAATTAATTATAAATTACTACCAAATGTAGGCTGCGTGACATCGTCATGACCGCGCCTGCTGCTTATAAAGAAGAGTCCCTCTGTGAATCGAAACTAGTAGAGCTTTTCTCAATATATTTACGTGAGTAATTCGTAATTTTTAGTTAATACATACATATATGTGTAATATACTTAAATAATCTTATTCTGTCAAGTGAATTTTATTGCACTCGAAACATTTTGTATCAAACATAAAATTTGTGCCAAAGATATTTGCATTTTATTGCTTATTTAACGTAGGCGATGCTCCGTCGAGGCACAATGCATGACGAAGTGTTTCTGCAACAAAAATAACAAAAACGTCCAATATTTGAGCAACCGTTGTATGCAAATGTTTCTTGGCACGAATTCACCTTTTGTTTTGACTATCCCACTTACCTACTATGTAGCAGCTTTAATATTTTGGTAGTAAAATGGACAACTTTAATGGTATTAGGTGCTGGAGTAAAGGCTTTTACGACTGTCAATAATTTGATACAATGTTATCATTGTTTTGAGTTTTAATGTAATTGTATCACTCGCGTAGATTAATACCAGAGGTATTACAATAAATTAACATTGTAGATAATAATTCAGATCTAATAAAGGTAAGTAATATAAATTTTACTTTGTTGGAATTTGTAGTTGGTTTTTAATATTTATTATAGTGACAAAATGTATTTTAAAGAAAACAGAAATATACTATTGTAGAAAATTACTATTGTAGCTACTTTTCTTATTTCTAAATTTCCAAGCTTCCTTGTGCATACTGCTAAGGAGTGGAATTCTTTGCCAGAGTCTGTATTTTCTGAAGAAAAACCTGGGTGTCTTCAAGGCCTGAGTGAATAGGTTGCTTATAGGTCGACGTACTCCATCGTAGACCGCATCATCGCTTACCACCAGGCGAGATAGTGGTCAAACATCGGTCCATCAAATATAAAAAAAAGGGTAGTATTTAAACGAATATCAAAAAATATCCTTTTTCTTTGCAATAAGATTCCGAATTCCCATTAAAATTACTGATTGCACAGCAAAATATTTAACTCAAAATATTACTAAACACACTACAATTTATTTTCGCAGCGTACAACGATTTTGCCTAAAGCAAAAGCTTTCATTAATGCACAGCTAATAATCTTAATGCACATTATATAGGTAAACTCTTTTTCTTTTAAATATAGCTTCTATTTTTAAATTATTTCCAACAGTTTTTCTAAATAAGTCAGCATTTTAAATTCACTTATTTTATTTAAACTGATATTTTTAATATAAACGGCTAAATGGTATGAAAAGATTTGAAAAGCAGTTAGTGATATAACGCTCGGCGGCCGCTACCGCGGCACCGCTCGCTACGCTCGCTCGCCTCGCGCCTTGTGAGGGTCGCAGTTCTAACCTAACCTAACCAAATGTTTCGGGGTGCCCAAAATTGCTGTGCAGTCAGTATTTATGCTATGTATGTAGTATTTTTGTACAAAAACAAATATAACCGTATTGCATTATAAGGAAAAAAGGAATGTCGTATTGATGTATAATTTCGAATTATCTGCAGTTTGAGTTTTGTAGAACATTTCATTTGTTTGTAATGAAGTAAGTTATTTGATGTAAAAAAGAATATAAATGATGAGTATGTATTTATAGGCGATTATTTATTTGATATGCAATTTATAATATCCCTAAAAAAAACATAATCAACAAATCCAATCTATCGAAGTATCAAGAAACGATGACCAAATTAGAATAAAAAATCACCAACCGTGACGAGATTACCTCAGTAAATGAAAGCAATGAGATAAAAATAACCAATTTAGATCTCCAAAATGCTCAATCGCCTATCCATCAAGATTTCAATGAGACGCCATTTTCCTGTGATGGCGTATTTCCGAAGATACCGTATCTCTAGTTGGGAAAATTCAATGAAAATGTTCATGTCCATTGGTAAATGGTATTGCTGTACTGATGACACAAATTATTAATTATTTTTTCATAAAATCATATTAGTTTTCTAATTTTGCCTATTGCCTACTGACTGCCTCGTTGGTCGAGTGGTCGCAAGTGCGACTGCCGGGCAAGGGGTCAATTGTAGGAAAGGGGGGAGTATAACTGGGATTTTAAAAAAATCTCAGTATTAGCGGCGTCTGGAATTGTGCTCGGTATATGGCAATAGCCTCATCTCTTATTATATGAAACTCATAACATATTTAGTGAAAAGTGGGTTTAAGTGCACATTGCCCAGTGGGTTAAAGTGCCATAATGTTCACCTCTGCTTACCCCTACGGCGATAAAAGGGTGATGTTATGTTTATGTATATAATATGTAAATTATTATATTTACATATTTTTCAGTATGTATGTAGTCTAGCACTTATTGATGTTCCTGCAATTGAAGAAAAGTTTAGACCCAAATAAAATATTACAATTCACGCAGCTTTTTAAGAGTTAAAACTTTACAAACTAATATACTTTGTGTTACCATCGCATAGTGCACAATTTCCCCTGCATTATCAAGATAAATAAGGTCGTATATAAGCCTGTATGGATTGATTAGAGAGCCCTAAAGTTATCCTAATGTATTCAGGGACACTTAATATCAAGTTGAAACTAAAATAATTGAATGAAACCCACGTTATGTAAGGACTATAATTACTATGTCAGTCCCATTAATTTCTGGTCACCAAGTGAATATTACAAACTTGTTCTAAAGTGGATTACTTGGTTAATTACGTATGTACTGGTACCTATGTATATTAGTTTTTTTTAAGTGCTATTTCGGTATAGTTGGTGGAGGGGTAAAGTTCCATTCTTTATTATTAGATTGTAGTGATAAAAAGGAATGTTCATTTACTATAAAAAAAAAATGGTATAAGCCGGTAAACGAGCGGACGGATCATCTGATGGTCGCCCATGGACACCTGGAACACCAGAGGTGTTACAAGTGCGTTACCGGCTTTTTGGAGGTTCAGGGATTGGGTAGATTGGGGAAGGGGAGGGTAATTGGGCCTCCGGTAACCTCACTCACACGACCAAACACAACGCAAGCGTTGCTTTACGTCCGTTTTCTGTGAGGCCGTGGTATCACTCCGGTCGAGCTGGCCCATTCGTGCCGAAGCATGGCTTTCCCACACTTTGTCTAATTATTCTTAGTATTAAGACGATAGATGAGTGGTTTGTAACTTTTAAGGCAAAGTAGTTACTCATTTGAAGCTTAGCACAAAAAAAGGAATAACTTTCTTAAATTAAAATTAAATGTTTTTTTTCCCCAACAGCAAGAGATCTTTATGAAAACACTGCACTCTAATTCTGTTGACTTAGCAAAAAGCTTTACCCTGTGTGAAAAGTTTAAAACAGAGATGTAATTCCCCCGTACGAGTGCACTAAGTAAATGTCAGGAGCAAACCAACTTGTTGCTATTAAATTGCTTTTAGATGCTAAAAACTTAGTAGTTAAGACCACTTAAACGTTGAAATGTATGCAAATGAAGAAAAACAAGCAGCCTTTATTTTTTTCATTTGGATTTAATGGGATAGGATAAACGAGCACACCATCACCATGGATCACCCAATGGTTAGCAATCGGCTTCGCCCGTGGATACTGTATTATCACTAATATCAGAGGGATTAGTACGAATTTGTTTTACTTTTACTGAATCTGAAATGAGACTGCGTACGTCGATCTGATTAGTTGGTTTATGCCTGCCAATCAGGGCCGCAGCAGGGTATCTATAGCACTGTACTACTAATTTCTATTGTACCATGTTACAACTATTTATCCAACTATTTTTTTTTTAGATTTGTAATGAAGCATTCAGCTGTCCATACTATATTTAGATTTAATACTAATTGTCATCTCTAATGTGCCAAAATACTTTTCCGTTCACTAGAAATACAATGAATTATTTATTAATCCTATGTCTGGGAATTTGGTAAATAAATAATTTAGAAGCAGACTTTTGATAGCCTAAAAGTGTTGACTACTAGACTCTAGCTTTTATTATTTTAACTTCTATAGGAAAATAATTCAGGGCCAAAATGAAGTTAGTAAATCTACGTACTGTATTTTCACTAATAAGAAAGATTCTTAGTAGTGAAAATACAGTATATAGCTTTGTAGCTTTTAAACTAGTGCTAACTAAATAGAATTCTAATGAATTTACGTTAAATTACTATTGTGTAAACGTAATTGTTTCACAGATATAATAAACAAGGATGAACTATAAACATACTTAGGAGTCAAAATCCAAAATAGCTGAGGTTCAAAGAGAGATAATTATCATGAGTATTCAATTCATTACCAAGAAGGTCGCTGATATTACCTATGTTACAAACTAAATGCTTGAAGACTTGAAGTCACAACTTTCGCAGTTCAATGATCTTAAAATTTTATTTCCAGCATCGAAACGAAAGGAAAATAGACATTGTCGCCTGTCAATTTAAATTTCCTCCAAAATAATGCATTCGTTGAAAAACAATCAAAACAAAAGAAAAACTTTTCCACAAAACCATGTCCAAATAACAATGAAAACAAAATATTCCAACGAAATAAAAGAATAATTCTTTTTGCATAGGAACTTCGTTAATTAAATTTCGAAGTTACAGGGAAAATGTGGAGACCGGTGTACAAATTCGAATTCTGGACAAATCCTGGTTTTAAATGGACGTCACCATCAATCGAAGCGGTGGGTAAAGTGAACAGTTTGCTCAGCATTCGTGCTTTGAATTTAAAATTGCACAAACAAGTGTGATTTCCACGTTGGATTGGATTCTTGTGGATGTTCTTACGTCTGATATTTTTGATATGGAGTAGGTGAATGACTAGAATGTTAACCCATTTGGGACCAAATGCAAACTACACATAATTTAATAAAAAAAACTTTATTAACTCAATGATATGACGCCCACAAACTAATATCAGCAAAAAAATTTCAAAAAATATTTTTAGAAGTATTAAAAAAAATGCCGTCCTTGATTGGGGACAACGGTCTCATGTGTAGTACTTTTCGAAGTAGTAACTGTTTTCGACACATAAGGTTCTAACGCATTATTTGCATTGATATCACAGTTTTTGTATAACGAACTGCGTATCGTAACAGATATTAACTAAATCTCTGCGGAAAATGTCTAAATCAATTTGATGTGACGCGCCTATATTTTTTTAGAGGGTAAAAATCATGCATTGCGTTTTCCGCCTGGGGGACTCTTACTGGCTAAAAACCAACACGTTCTTAATTCTGCTTCAAGCCGAAGCCCCGGTGACCCACTAGGTTATTCATAGTAGTCGGGCATCTGTCCCACTGGACCATCTCGATCTAAGGCGGTCTGATCTGCACTTTGAAGCACGCGCGTAACGCCACGCACCTTACAGGTACAGGTCTGGTTCTGGGCGGCGATCTGTTCTTGCTACTATGACTGCTTCGCAGAAAGAGATGTTTTCCAGTTCCCCTCGATCCGCACCACAGCCAGAACCTAAGCTGGACGTGGAAGATTATCGTCGTCGATCACTTCCCTGAAGACACGGCGGTGGTCAACGTATACAGGGCATAATGCTACTCTATCCTCTGGGTGGACTTCGCTGTGACGACACCAGAATACAGCTGGAAGAAATGCCCCCTACTGCTGAATTCTGATATCGGATGCGACGCCTGGTACCTACTGTAGGTGGACTTTTGCATCTTCGGTCTTGATGCCCATCAGATTTTAGAATATGAACGCGTAAAGATATGGCGGAATTGGTGATGCTCTTCGTGAATTAGCGTCTGCTGTCACCAAGTATTAGCTATAACTAAGTTTAGCCTATAGGTGACCTTTATAAATTGGAAAACAAAATACAAATCAGGTATAAATGTTTTAAAAATATACTACAGATGTGCCCATTGTCCCCATACGGGGACACCATCATTTTTTCTAACTTTCCTCTAAGCGGAATTGAAAGTATAAGGATATTCTTCAATATTGTTTTAATTGACACTATAAGCAAGCAATAATCACAAAAAAGTTTTATAAATCTTCATAATAACGTACTACAAAACGCCTCTGCTTTCAATAATAATTCCCATTTCACTTCCTCTTGATAAAATTGACAATATGACCCCTTTTTGTAGCAATTTGTCAAAAGTTCTAATAATTTTAGGAAAGTACACTACTCCTCATTATAAATACCCATGAAATGTGAAGATAGCTAAAATAATTAATAACCAGCGGGTAAAAGAAATCCTGTCCCCATATGGGGACGGCGGGCCCAAATGGGTTAAATATTGTTAAAAAAAATTATTCATTTTGTAATTTGGTTGCGTTTTGTAATTTCAAACTGTCAAACACCGCGCGGACACCGGTGACCGCAACCTATTGTTCTTGAATTGTGTCTCTAATGACGGTACTCAAAGGGTTAATAAGATGCTTTTTACAGTATTTTGTATTTTTTTTTTCATTTTTTTGGTCAACTTTTAATTCGATCGGTTAAAGCTAGTCATCAATTATTGAATGGGCTAAAGTAGCCTAGAAATACGTTCACTATGAAATAAATTTTACCAAACTGAGTACGAAAGTATCTAATGTTTTACCAAATAATACTAAAATCTAAGTGTCTTTACGTACACGTCATTCAAATTCTGCTAGTCATCAATTGTGTCTCAGATGTCAATTAAAATATAATAATTTGCAGGAACAGCTATTGTTTCAGCTGTGCTATCCTTGTTATTCTCAAATAACAGATGAATACTGATTTTGCAAACACGGTGTTAAATGTTTTAAAAGCTGACGGTATCAATTTTAGCAAGTAATATTTATCCAAAATATTTTATAGCCGATTGGATTTTTATGGTCAACACTTTTTTTAATGTAGTTTGGTCAAGTATAGTCGTGTTCTGACTGTTATGACTGCATAAATAACTAGTATTTTAGCAGTTTATTAATACAAAACATTACATAACATCACACCTTTTATCCCCGAAGGGCTAGGCAGAAGTGTACATTAAGGCACTTAATGCCACTGTATAAAGTAACACCCACTTTTCACTATTTATGTTATGAGTTCCATGTAATAGGGGTAAGCCTATTGCCATATAACGGGCACAATTCCAGACTCCGTGCTACAAAATCCCAGTAATACTCTGCCTGACCCGGGAATCGAACCCGAGACCCCTTGCCCGGTAGTCGCACTTGCGACCATTCGGCCAACGAGGCAGTCTTATTAATACACGTAACATAATATAACCACAAATACATATTTTATATTTATTTGAGCTTAAAATACTTTACACAAATCGTTATTCGAAATTGTAATTTATGGTAGGAAGGTACGATTTAGTTTTCAAAGTTAGTACCGATTTATTGTAACTCTTGGAATTGAAGTGTACAACAGTGTATGTTTTATTTACTTACAAATATCTACAACTTTCCATCTCGAGTACGTTTCTACACATTTATTTATAACACTAAACATACATTTAGCCTACATAACATTCCGAAACCACGAAATTACTCGACGACAATAATAATACTCTGTGTGTAACAAAGTTCTTCTATTAAGAAGTTTTGTTGTTGACACACTGAGTCTGACAATGAGTCGTAAAGTTTAAGTATTAAGTTGATAAAGGTGAGACAACCCTCTCTGTGGAACTTAGAATTGGAGACATTATTTGCGGTTCAAGATTTTTCCGGGTTACCTTGAAGATAACTTCGGGGTACCTACAATGCAGGGATAGTATATAAAATATTGTTTTAAAAATTGTTTTTGATTATAATGTTATTTCGTGAAATTATGTCATCACAGTAATATTACATAACATACCATAACATCACGCCATTTGTCCCCGAAGGGGTAGGCATATGTGCACATTACGGCACTTAATGCCACTGTACAATGTAATACCCACTTTTCACTATTTATGTTATGAGTCCCATGAAATAGGGAGTTAGCCTATTGCCATATACCGGGCACAATTCCAGGCTCCGTGCTACTGAGAATTTTTAAAAACCCAGTAATACTTTGCCCGACCCGGGAATCGAACCCGAGACCCCTTGTCCGGCAGTCGCATTTGCGGCCACTCGGCCAAAGAGGCAGTAATATTAAAACAAGAGTATAATAAGAACAATAATAATTATGATACCCATTAGTATAAAAAGCACTTACTCAAATTAAATCGATGTATAACAATATTGTACAGTTGATTTAAAAGAGTCCAAAAATAAACGAAACGTGGAAGGCTTAAAATAGCAATATTAATATTATTCAGATGTAAACTTTGAGGGTAATAATAGATACAATTCTATGCAAAGTTAAACAAAATTATTCATCGGTAAACAATGCTTTACCTCAGTTTTGAAATGCTAACAAATTCAAATATTAGTTTTTGATGTATATTCCAATGATGGCGATGAAAAAATTGCAATACATATATATGTATCTTGATAACACAATTGAGTTTGTATTTATTTGCACTGATGATCCTTCATAGGGTAGTTTTCTAATTTAGTGATTTAAAACGTGTCTCACGTATTTTTTCTTTTCTCACAAAATTAAATACTTTCGACGATAAATTAATTTGAAATATCGTGTGACGTCATAGTGTGCCACATTTTGTAGCACGTTATGACGTAATAACCTCCCACTCCTAAACTTAGCGCCATTTTATCTCAGTATTGCAACTTAATACGAGGTATAAAAAATATGTGTCTAATATTTTTTCATTATCTAACTGACGGACTAATTAGATTTTTTATTTTGATACCCTAGAAACTACCCAATTAGTATGATCGCTCGCATTCATATTGATATTACGTACCATTTTTAATAGACTAGTATTTTGTTTATGAATGAGACGTAGTGTAATTAATAGAGACTCGATTCGATGTTATTGGGAATGAAAAGATTTGTATTAATTACGATTTCATATACCTCTAGGTACAGCTCTTATTCAATTATTATTTTTCACATAGTGTAAGTAACCAACTAATTTTCGATGTTTATAGCTTTTACAAAAACTTTTAATTTCTCATAGTTCCTACGAAAATTAAACAACGAATTCCTATTACAAGATTTATTTGAGTTTTAAAGCTATCATAAACATAAAATCCTACTGTAGAAGGGTTGACCTTTTTTCATCTAATCAAACCTCCGAATTCGGAAGGATGATAGTCCACAAAAGGAAAATGCTGGTCATTCTCCAAGTACAAAAGATTCGTTGAAGGTCAAGCAATTTCTTGTTTCTCCGAATATCGTAAAATGAAAGTTTGATGCATATTGTAGGTATGTTTCCAAGTTGTAAAGCCTCGCAGCAATTTGACCTTTCTTTAGTATTTTTTGATGTCACTATAGCACGAAGTATCGAAGATTCTAAGTCTTCGAAGGATTTTGGTAAATATTAATTCAACTTACTGGACTAGGTCAGGCAACAGACTTTTTAAATTATTAATAAAATATCGAGAACGAGAGAAAAATATCATCGTTACTCTTTTGAATTTTTTTTTAAATCTCACTGATTTATTATCTGATCCTTTACCTTACCTATCATTATGTGAGAACGATGCAACGACAATATAACGTCAAAAATTAATGGGACTACGGAATCAACTCCTGAAATAAAAAAGCTTTGAATGATTGTTACATCTTAAATTCGGCTTCCAGAGACCTTGGAAAGGTGCTTAGAGAAAAGAAGAAATAAATACAAAATAAAAGTTACAATTGAAATGACCTACGTCTGTCTTTACTTTGTGATATTTCACGTCCATTGTTAGAGGTCATCAATATCTATATATATAAAAATCAATGCCACTTTTCGTTGTAATTCCATAACTCAAGAACGGGCTCACCTATCCAAACCAAATGCTTAGGATTTGGTCGGCATATTTAGTAGATGGTTTATGTGAAGTTTGCACAAAATCGGTCGAGCGGTTCCTCATTTGTCACATTTTTTGTAATAAATGAATTCAATAGAAACTTTTTTCACAGAAACTTTTTTGAAGTTTTGTTGACAGGACAAGCACGTTGTTATGTCATTCATGCCGTCAGTTCATTTTGGACGTGGTTTGATTAAAGCATATTATCAGCGATAAATTTCTTTTCACATAATTGCATTTGCAGTGCATTCATACAAACGGTGAGTCCTGAATTTATGTGTACTTTTCTAAGTTGCCGTATATGATTTCACATAGCATCATATGCGACAGCTTCTTGGGAATTTGTTTTTTTTTTTGTTCTAATTTTTTTTTTCGATTTTTAAGCGAAAACATATGTGCATACGGGAAAAATGCCACCAGCCAGACGAGCAAATATAGGTCGGCGAACGCGTAATGCAAATGATGTGGCATTACTAAGACGATCACAGACTGCAGATGAACGCGCACAAGCTAATGCATCGCAGCGTGAACGTAATGCACGCAATGGATTTGTTAACCCAGTACCTGTACTGAATCTTGCACGGCCATCACGAATACGTCGTGCTGTTTTGGCTGAAATGATGCGTGCTGCTTTTAATTACAACAGTCAGATTGATTATAGTATGTATGGATACATTGGAATGATGGACGCAATAATTATGTCCACATTGTGATGCGGCTAACTTTCCAGGTGAAACGCCCGGCATGTGTTGTGCTAATGGCAAAGTGAGATTGCCAGCATTAGAAACTCCACCCGAACCATTGTATTCATTTATTTTTGGGACATCGCAAGCGTCAAAGCACTTTCTGAGTCATATTCAACAATACAATTCGGCATTTCAAATGACTTCTTTTGGTGCAACTAAAATTATTAGAGATAATTTTATGCCGACGTTTAAGGTAAATACTTCAACAGGATTATTCCATGTTTGTATCAATCTGAAGCATAAAGTATATTTAAAAAAAAACTGATATAAGATTTACCTAAAATTGTATACATGTTACAGATTCAGGGCCAGATTTATCATCAAGCTGGTTCGTTATTGCCATACCCCGACGCTGATCATCAATTTTTGCAAATTTATTTTATTGGTGATGAAAATCGTGAATTGGATCAACGTTGTGCAATTGTTTCGAATACAAGACGAGAAATTATTCGTGAGCTACAAAGGTTTTTCCATCAGCATAACGCATTAGTTCAATTGTTTAAAATTGCTCTCGATCGTATGCAACTGATAATCACAAAATCGTAATAAGAGCTGATAGAACACCTTTTGAGAGCATGCTAGGCGATTTAATGCACAACAATTGATGAGGTTGCAATTGTAATTCTTGGTGATCAGTTTCAATCTGGTGATATTGTATTCATCGTAGAAATGAGCAATTGCAACGTGTTTCGGAACTTCATCGTAGTTTAGATGATTACAGTACCAATATTGCATGGAAAGGTGACGATGGTTACCATATCAATATACCAATGATTGATCCACGAACAGGTAAATAATTGACCTATTTTTAGTGTGTTGACATTTCATTTCTACAACTTTCTAAAGTCACATTTTGTAATTATTTTCAGGTCTACATATACAGAAAAAAGTTAGTGCCATGAATTTTTATTCGTATCGATTGATGATTCGTCCACAAGAACAAAATTATATCTTAAAATGTGGTAAACTATATCATCAGTACATCGTTGATATGTATGCCAAAATAGAGACTGAACGTCTTAATTTTATTCGTTTCAACCAAGGAAAATTAAGATCCGAAGAATATATTCATTTATCATTTGCGATGTCCATCAACAAGGCCCAAGGTCAAACACTTCACGTTTGTGGTGTGAATTTGGAGGAACATTGTTTTTCACATGGCCAGTTATATGTTGCCTGTTCCAGAGTCGGTACCCCCAGCCGTTTGTTTATTTATGCTCAAAATGGAAAAACAAAAAATATTGTTTATCCAAATGTTTTGGATTAAGTGTGTTGTAAATAGCTAGCAATTGATTTCGATTTTAAATAAAATATTTTTTTGATTAAATAAATGAATTTGATGTTCCGATTTGTTTATTTTATTTCACTTTATACGTAGCGAAGCACGTACCGGGCCGCTAGTACGTTATAAATACAACAATACAAAGGTTACTTCACTTAATGCAAAATTATTTATAAAGGTGATGTCAAAGTGAGTTCGAGTATTAATCGAGTTGCGTGGTTTAGTTCATTTCATTTCAACGATCATTAATGAAATTGTAAACAGAATTTTATTGTCCACGTATAGTTTTGTTGCTTACACTTTTTGACCAAAAATTGTAGGTATTTTGTGTTGGACATTTTCAGTAGCAGCAGATTGCGAATTTTTACTGTGCAAAATATCCAAAGTGAGTTAACTTCTACTACTTCTTTTGTGTGTGGGAGAGCCATGTTTCGGTACGAATGGGCCGGTTCGACCAGAGTGACACCACGGCCTCACATAAAACCGAAGTGAAGCACCATTTGTGTCAACCCTCCTTCTCCCAATCCCTTAATCCCGAATAGTTATCAAATTCCTAATCTCCAAAAGGCCGGTAACGTCTCTGGTGTTCCAGGTGTCTATGGGCGACGCCGATTGCTTACCATCATTCACCGTTTTCAACTTTATAGGCAATGCTAAATATCAAATTATAATAAGAGCACAGTATCTTGTTTTTATAAATAGCAAACCCGCTGAATATCTTATAATTACCTCCAATTAATGTTCTTCGGAGCAGAAATATATTCCCTTCACTTACTTTTACTCTCAACCGAACCTTTACGGTTTTATGGAAATAAGTAAGTAATGAATGCACATACTAATTAGCAAATGTTACTTATTTCTACGTGTAACCTTATTATACGGTTGAACGGGACTGGAAGTAACACAGAGCTTGGCAGCTGCTTATTAACCTCTCAATTATATGAGAGTCGAGTAGAATAATGTTAGGTATGATATTCTATCTGAATGTGTCTAATTAATGTAACGATTGGGTAGACTTTCAACGATTTTGTATCTCATGTTTTTTTTTTATTAATGACAGCTTGTTTACTTTATTTGTCTAGTCTTTTAATAAAATTTGTTCTGTTGAAGAATTGTGCTTACATTGTGTTTTGTCGTGTGTGTGAGCTTAAAGAAGGCCTATTTACCCTCCCCTTTCCCAATCTCCCCAATCCCTGAATCCCTAACAATCCTCAAATTCGTCATCTTCAAAAGGCCGGTAACGCACTTTTAATACCTCTAGTATTATTCCGGGTGTCCATGGGTGATGCCGATTGCTGGCCATCAGGTGATCCGTCTGCTAGTTCACCGGTGTAACCCATAAAAAATTAATTGCTTAATATGAGTAGAGTATAGAAGATAATGCAAGCAAAGCTAAAACCGTCGATATTGACATTCTTTAGTAACAGGTATTGTTTGTACTTTAAGTACTCACTTCAGTTAAGTAGTCGTTTTAAAATTATTTTTACAAGTTTTCTTTAAATACTATACAAAACAAATATGTAGTAGGTAATTTTAGTATAAAGGACACACTTAGGCTTTGTTAAAAATACATACAAATGCACTTTTCCAACTGTCATAGATTACTAGCACCGTCCTTAGCCATTCATAAGTTGCCATTTGCCTAAAACAGAGGTCAACCAAGTCATTAGCAAAATCAGCGTAAATCCTAAACTCCACATGCATTATTGAACTAATTACCCAAGCAATCCATTCCAGCACATAGCAGAATAGTTCAACGTTCACTTTGAACTTATGACCTTTCAATCAGTTATAGTTCACGTTCATTATTCAAAGCGGCCATTTCCTAGTGTTTGCATAGCACATTCAGTATGCAATGTAATAGGAATGTAGTAGCCTACCACTACCAACTACATATGCTGCTACTGCGTAATTACCTCATTTGATATGGATTGTGTTGTATTATTTATTTGTACCTAATATGCTGCAGTTTCATACATAAACCTGCAATACTCACATGGGTGATATATAAAGTTATGTGCAGGAAAAATATGGAGATATACAAGCATTAATACGATGGCATTAACGTGTATTTAAATTATACTTTTCGAAGAAATATCCATCATTTCGGCTTTTACAATGCTGTTGAAAATTCCTACTACTAAAATTTTACTTTTACACCAAAATTTTTAGTTGGATTATATCCCATTCCATCTTCTCGTTTAAGAGTATTGTGGTCACAGAAATAGTTTTAACGGCGTCTTAAAGTTTGTCGGTTGAGCATTCTAAACGTTATTTACTCGTTTGTTAAGAATAGCACACAATCATATTTTATATTATATTTTCAAAATGTCTTCTTATTTATTTATTTACAATTTTTGCACAATGGGTAAACAATGGTGGACTTAAAGCTTAATGACATTCTCTAACAGTCGACCTAGGGTGATGCAGAGAGACACAATAGTAGGTTTAGTTAGTACTCAATACTACATATACTAATTAAATATTATGAAGAAGTATTACAATATATACGTAATGCACAACAAACAGTAGACAAATAAGTATGGAACATATAGGTACATACCTAAATATACGAAAGCAAATATATAACATAATATTATACACATATAAATATATAAATACATACGTACCTACATACATGACCTAAGTGTGTGTTGAGTCTGCTAGCCTCTCTGCTCATCAATTTAGATATCGTAGTCAATAAACTTAGATGTTTAATTTATAGAACTCGTAATTTCTCTTGTTTCATATGATAAATATAACTTTGAAACTTTCAAAATAATCACTCGACCCTTTAATTTTGTGTTCTTAACCGATCTAATTTTTGGAACTCATTCATATCCATCTGTCGAAGTTAACTCATAAAACAATTTAAACAGGATAGAAAACCTGGTTCAAGGTCTTACAGACTTCATAAATAAAGTTACGACATGTAAACAGTTTCAGCCAAAATTAATTTTAATGCTTTTCCAAATGATGACAGCTGTCGCAACAGAACGACTGGTGAAATATGAAACATCGCATCTATTTTAAGTTTTACAGTCTCTTAAACTGTATATATTCCCAGATGTTAAAGAAATATAAGGGCTATGAACAGTAGACGAACAGTCAGGTGACTTAGACGGCGGAATCAGAAGTCACTAAGGGTACTAAGATCCTTTATTCAGCAGTTTATATATTATCTGGCTATTATATTATAATGATGATGTAGGCAAATTCTAGTCTATAAATATTTTTTAAAATTATAAATACTTTTCGGTTGGCATTGGTATGGGTCTTAAAATTCACGGAAAACTAAAAAATTGACTATTAAACTAACGTAAAAATATATCAACCATTCTTTCCAATTTACATAAAACTAAAAAATAACAACATTTTTAACATAAACATTTTGTAAACACAACTAGACGAAATAAAACTTTACATCTTTCCGAATCAGCTGGCAATTAAATTCCACGGCAACTAAGTATATCACTGACTAACTAATTCCGAAATAGAATCAACTTCCGCGGTGTCATTACGTGTATATTTTTAACTTCGTCCGTCAGACGTTTCGTGCCTTTATTTAAAGTGCATCGCACTTGCATTGGAAATAGGTTCCCGTTCTAAAGTGTCGCTAGACAGAAATAAACTGGAGATTGACACTGTGGTCACGGAGTATCGTGAATTAGAAGTGCTATTTCGTGCAAACATGTTAATGTAATAGTTTATTTTTTTATTCTAAAAAACCTTGTCCTACCCTGGGATTTTCTCACTGTGTCACGACACAGCATACATGGTCACATACACATGATACCCAGACCCGGAACAACAATCTGTAGATGACACAAATAGTTGTTCCGTGTGGGAACCGAACCCGCGACACGTTGCGCGGCAGCCAGTTGCCTAACCACCGCGCCAACCATATAGTCTACTTAAAGCATTTACTGTCAGTAAAAACTTTACATACCTAGATATCAGCTACAGTTAGTAAAATCTGTTAATGTTAATGTCAATATACCACAATAGAAATATCTGCTATTAGTAATTAAAAAAATATTATTACAAATACTTATTAACTGACATGTTTGTAAAATCAGATATATGAACAAGATAGAAGTTAAAAAAGTATCACAGAATTATTCAAGATCTCTAACCCTGTACTTTATGCCTAGCCTTATCTGGATAAAGGTTTATGGTAGGTCGTCGATAATAATCTCCATAATAATTTAATGAAACTTCTGTATTTTTTACTGTGTGGCAGTACTGTAGCGAGGAAAATAAATCAGATTCGAGTTTTATGCAAATTGAAATATTTTATCTCGACTATACTAGTTGATGACTGATTTTAAACGAGGTTTCGTGAAAGGGAAATTTTACGCTTGTTCTAACCGATTTTAATACAATTTAGTGTTATAGTCCGCTATGTTTATTACTTTTGTATAACTTACTTCGAGTTAAGCTAATTTGTAATGTAAGATTTATTAATAAGTGTAGATTTTAGGTGAATCTTTCTTAGCTAATTTTAGTTTTAATATCTTGCCCCATTATTGTAGGGTTGACTGATGAAATGATGACATTTGAAACAATAATATTATTTTAACAAAAGCGACTATTTCAGTATGTTTTGATAAATTAATTACTTTCATTCAATAAATCATATATAACGTAATTCATTCAAATTACACAAACAAATTTGTAATAACGGATTAATTAGATTGCAAATTAACATAGGTACGATAATTCCCCACAACAAATGGCTTTGGGTCTAGATCTCATTGAAAACTAATCCTTACTAAAATATAATATTAATACGAAACTATATCAAATGGTTTGTCCTTTATATGAGTAGTAGAGATGTTAAAATAATATTAGAAGTATCAAAATAGACTAATGAATGATTTTGATATATTGTTACTGAGTTTTTTTCAAAATATCTCAGTTGTAGCACGGAGTCTGGATTTGTACTCGGTGTATGGCAATAGGCTCACCCCCTATTATATGGGACACATAACATAAGTAGTGAAAATTGGGTGTTACATTGTACAGTGGTATTAAGTGACGTAATGTGCACCTCTGCCTACCGCCCTTGCGTGATGTTATGTTAGTACGGACAAAAATTTTCTTGAATGTAGTCGAGGGCAAAGTAGTAGTAAAATGTTTCTTTGGCTCGATGCCATATAACAAACTGAAATATTATGATTGACTCTGATGTATGAATGGGAGTGTTGATAGAGAATTATAATTAACCACTTGAGTTTGAAATATTATAGTGATGTAGAAATTAGTGTTTTTGTATATATATATGTTATTTTATGTATTAATCTAATTAAATAATACAAACCACATTATTCTCGCACGGACAAGGTTTGAGCATTAATCACTACGCTTGCTCAATGCGGGTTGGCGATTTCAAACCTATAATAAGAAATTCGTCGTGGTGGCCCGGAGGTTTAAGACGCCCGCTTCTCATGCATGAGGGTGCGGGCTCGAAACCTACCAACGGCAAGTACCAATGTGACTTTTTCCGAGTTATACCTCTATGTACTTTCTAAGATTATCTAGACACCACTGACAATAGGTGAAGGAAAACATCGTGAGGAAACCTGGGCTTATAATTTCTAATTATAAGTTTGTGATCGCCAACCCGAATTGAGCAAGCGTGGTGATTAATGCTCAAACCTTCTCCGTGTGAGAAGAGGCTTTGCTCAGCAGTGGGCATTTATAGGCTGTTGATGATGATGAATAAGAAATTATAAGTCCAGGTTCTCTCACGATATTTTTCCTACACTGTATGCCAGTGATGTCTAAATAATTTTAGAAAGTGCATACAGCTCGGGAAATGCCATATTGGTACATGTTGTTTAAAGGTTTATAACTCGCTCTATCAAGCATGAGAAGCGGCCGTCTTAAACCATCGGACCACTACGACATACGTTCAATGGCTTTTACAACAAATACCTACATGATGTCATCATCATCATCATCAACAGCCTATAAATGTCCACTGCTGAGCAAAGCCTCTTCACACACGGAAAAGGTTTGAGCATTAATCACCATGCTTGGTCAATGCGTGTTGGCGATTACAGACTTACAGTTTAGGTTTCCTCACGATATTTTTCCTTCACCGTTTGTCAGTGGTGTCTAGATAATCTTAAAAAGAACTTATAACTCGTAAAAAGTCACATTAGTACTTGCCGTTGGTAGGTTTCGAATCCGCACCCTCATGCGTGAGAAGCGGGCCTCTTAAAACTCCGAGCCACCACCTGTGAAATATGTATAGTACATATAACTATGCTGCCGTATTTTCTTCAAGTGTTCGTAAATTTACAGAACTGGTAACTGGCAACGTGTCAGTGGAGCAATTTTCCTGTTTTTATCTATAAATATCCTTATTAAAATAGGCCGAATTATGTAGTTGCGTCCAATATTTGGCCTTCCGGTGATCCCTTATTACTAATTACATTACGATAATTCGACTCTGAATACCAATTGCCTATAGACAGATGTAATTTTGTATACCTCATGTAAAAATGTCCTTAATGTAGATAATACTATGTAAATTGAATAGTATGTAAACTGTAAGCAAAATTACATTTGCAAATTGCGAGGTAAGGTCTTTTAAAAGACAAAGTCTGCTAAGTTTACCAGCATTAAAATTGGATAAACAGTAAAAATGTTAAGCAATTTCAAATTCCAAATTACATCGTGGTACGATCTATGTTCATTGGAATTTTGTATAAGCTAAGAGTAACTTAATAAATTTTGTATCAAGTCGCCTTTTGAGTGAAAATGCTTTTTTAATACAAGGTTTAGTCTAGACTTTAGATCTTTTATCTATCACTTCATTATCTGCACAGAGTTTCGATGAAAGTGATAAATTATCTTTAAAGTACGGTTCTTACTAAAACATCTTTTAAAAGTGCCTTTACTGAAGATTGTATTTTTATCTAAACTGTAACTAAAGTGCTACATTTTAAAACATTCAATTGTCTAGCATGTTATGGCTTCATTCGTTTCTATTGAAGCCATAATTGAATGTGTAAACTACGGAAGAGTTTTAAATTTACTGTTTATTGCACGAGTACTATAAAGTACGAGTTCTCTAAGCATAGTACTTAGTATCGAATCATGCCTATCGACCGAGTTTGTAACATATTTATTAACACAATCCCTTTGAAAAGTCAACGCCTGAATAGATGAATTAGTTAAATCATACATTTCAAAAAGTAGATAATAAACAACCAAACATAATAGGAAAACCCTTTATGATCATTTGACATAATAAATAACAAATAAAAAGATCTTTAACTTTGTAGGAAATCTGAAACAAAAGGATTTATGTACACTTAGTAGCAAAGAAATGGAGCCACTAGCGTCTTTTTCATTTTTTCGAACCCTATATAACTTAAAAAAGTCGTTTCACAACAAAATTCTCGGTTTTTAAAGGTAACTAAATTGCCTAAAGTAATTAACTAAACTAAAGGCCGATTTTTCAATCATCAGTTAAAATTGATATTTGACAGTTTTTAATATACAAGAATTGTCAAATATTCAACGTTATTCCTCAGTTAAAATTCATCTGGCGTTGAAAAGTATTTAGGTAAATGGTACGGTCATAGGTAAATTAACTTTTTTTATACGACATACGTAACCGATTAATAAAATATTTGTATCAGAAAATACTTATAAAGATATGAAAATGAAAAATCACTAGTGGCACCGTTTCTTTGCTCCAAACTGTACTAACGCGTGGAATATGTAAATTGTAATAAATTGATATCACATTTCTCCGTATCGGATTCATTTATGTTATTGTCATGTTTACAGGGTTATCCATCTTTTACTTTACACAGATTTATTTGTATGTACATTCCAGTAATACAATTTCAGTATATTTACAATGCCTGAAATGTACAGTAGTGATATTGTTTTTTGTTGGGTATTCAGACAATGTAGAAGTTTAAAATTTTTGTTCAAACTGTTTCGATGGGTACTTGGAATTGGCCTAGCTAGAGTGATTGTATCACTAAGTACGGGGTCTTGTGCAATAAAGCAATTAATTTAGTTAATTATTATGTTTTTAGCTTACTCACGTAACTGTTTGACGAGAAACTCGACTAGTATTAGTTATTCCAGTTGCAGTGTGATTGTTGCGCTTCTTCTCCAGCTTCTTCCGTAGCAGCGTGACAGTTGCCGCATTGCGTGCCGCCTAATGCTGCTCATGAATAATGAGCCTCTAGGTGGCTTGAAACTAGTCTAATTCCTCGTCAAACACTTACGTGAGTAAGTCGAAAACGTAATAATTCATTTAGTATGTCTCACAAAACTTTAAATGAATTTAGTTTAGTCATAATTTAATTTTTTTTATCTATTAAAGTGCAAACTTTAGAGTAACTAGATATGAGTGTAGTATACTAGTAGTATTAACTATTGTTGAAACTATATTCTTTAATAAACAAGCATCCATCAACACTGTTAGTTGATTTAAAGTTAAGTCGGACAGTGATCTATAATGTAAAAATATTATATAGCTACTCATCGTCTTGTTGTAATTAACCAAGTTACGTATAGAGGTAATTTTTATACAAATAATTTACTCTTCATCTTTCAAAGTCAAATATAATTGTTATCTATACATTTGTTTTTCTCATTCAGACAAATTGACTAGTATCAAAACCATTTCAGTCATTGCAAAAGCAAGAATAAGAGCAATTCATTCAATATTGTCTGCACGATTGGCTTAAAAGTGATTTAATTCATCACGTGATTGCGTTTATGACAACATTATCCACTCATTGCCAACAAGCGACCATTTCAAATGCAAATCTAATGCGCTGAGCGTAATCAAGTGCAATGCAGAATGTTTGGGTCACTTTGTTAGGTTGAGTACACAATTATAATGAGTTCGGGTTTAAAACTGAATAGAAATTGGAATATTATAGTTGGTTTTTCATCTAAATATGGTTGCTGCATTTTGTATTACTTGTTCATTGTTCATGCAAAATAAAAATTAAGTATTTTTGCTAAACAACCATACAAATAAGTTGCTTATGGGTAGACGTGCTCCATCATCGCATGGTCGCATCATCGCTTTCCACCAGGCGAGATAGTGGCCAAATATCGGCCTAACCAATATTTAAAAAAAATATGGTGGAAGTAACTAGCAGGTCTTTTTGGGTGGTACCAAGAAAACCAGCAGACTAACAAACCAGAGTAATTACAAATGTGATGGTTCATTCTGGAGGAAGTGTACCTATAATATAAAAAAAAATATATATTTAATAGTGTACCATGTCATTACTCGGCTTGGTAAATTTAAAAATTTACGATTTCTACGTACTTCAAATATGATATGTACTTGCTATATACATCGGATTCGATTAGAGACAATTTCTAGTGCAATACACGAGGATTCCACTTGAGTATACAATCTAATATATTAGATTATCCAATGTTGTTCAGCAATTATAGTCAACAAGATACGACGCTCTTTTCTAGTTTTTGGTCTGAAGATGTTTTTTTTTGGTATAGTAAAACTGACATTATTTTGTATTGTGCAACTAAAAGTTCTACTCATTAAAACCCCATAGAAATCCCAATAATTCCCCTTGTTTTCCTTTAGTAAAATTATTGTTTACTACATACTAACAGTTGTTTAGGTATAAGTCACTTGCCCCGTAGTCAAGAAACAATGAAGACAGGGTGGGCGACGCGACGTAGCTTTTTCATTACTAAACAGCTGTAGAAAGTAGCAGAAAGTGATTTTTTGACTTTGAGAATTAAAAAACCAAATCTTCGTTAGGCCCTTTGTGGCTAGTTGACTAATGAAGCAATCAAAAGCAGTAGTTAGTAAAGAAAATACAAAAAAAAGCTTTGTTGATAATGTCGTGCAAGAATTGGACAAATTGAACAAATTCTCTGATTATAAATATAAATAATCCTAGAAACGTATTAGATTTGTTGAAGTACAAATTGTCTAGTCCAGAAATTGTACTTAGGTTTTTCTTAAACTAACGAAAAGCGACTGTGATAAAAAGTAACCTTTTCTTTCCAGGAAACGAAGAGACATTTGAACTCTGTGCATTAACATTTTGATAAATTTGGAAAGGACATTTCTGTTTACTTACCTGTTCTCAGAAACACTTTCACAAAAGATTTTATCTGGAAGTAAAATGATAAAACATCCCCATAGATATTCTTAGTTAGTTTTTAAAAACGTCACGAAGTTCTTTTCGTTCATTTTTTTATGGGATAAGCCGGTAAACGAGCTGACGGATCACCTGATGGTAAGCAATCGGCGTCGCCCGTGGACACCTGGAATACCAGAGGCGTTACAAGTGCGTTACCGGCTTTTTGGGGATTAGGAGTTTGAGGATCGTTAGGGATTCAGGGATTGGGGAGATTGGGGAAGGGGAGGGCGGTAACCTCACTCACACGACGAAACACAACGCAAACGTTGCTTTACGTCGGTTTTCTGTGAATCACTCCGATCGAGCCGGCCCATTCGTGCCGAAGCATGGCTCTCCCACACTTTTATCCATTTATCCGACTTATTTATTTATTGTAACAAATAAGTAAATACATTTCTGCTAGCCGCACTGTTATAAGTAATTATAGCCCCGACATTTAAAATAAAACCGCTGACACCGCATCCCCGTTGCTCACGTTGATGCGCCACGTTTACCTAACATTACACGTTTCATTTCATATAGTAGAATGACACACTTACTTTGGACCTCGTGGCGGACACACTAAGGGTTTTGTAATTTTACTATTTTCTTATTATATTTCTGGACATTCTAAAAGTGTTTTTTTTTTAAGTGAGTAAGACTTTACCCGATAACAGTGGTGTCAGAAGTGGGATACGATCGTGCATATCGTTGCTGGCTATCAACAAAACAAAATCCCGGTCCGCCACACGCGTGTTCTGTGACTCTATCGACTCAATCCGCATACTCCATAAACTCTGTGCCATTCGTTATTCTGTGACTCTATCGACTAAATTCACACCATACTCCACAAACTCTATAATTATTCTGTGGCTCGCTGTGTCGTCGTGGACGATACGTGGCAAAAGTCAACGAATCTCCAGAGCAGTCTCGTTTACATCGGGTGACTGCAACCGAAGATCTCTCTCACGCGAGGTGTGAGGTGCTGCTGAGGCTACATCTAGTCTGCCATTGGGCAGGCTTTTCACCGAAGTCAATGAAGATGTGTTTCGTCCTCCAAGCTGTTGCCGTCGCCTTGCTGTGAGTAGAATATACCTATTTTGTTGCTATTGCCACATAAGTTTATCTCTGTCCTACTTATACTCTGTGTAATTCCCGCACCTAGTAAAAATGGCCAACTCAGGTGAAAAACGACAATTAGCACCAACTATTTCCGAACCTTTCCCAATTCAGGTACTATGTAATTTCATAAACCCATACCAAGGAGAACGAGAAACCTTGTCAGCATTTCTAACTAATTGCCAAAATGCTCTTGATTTAGCATCCGAGAGTCAAAAGTCCCTTCTCTTAAAGTTTATGATTTCAAAACTACAGGGAAAAGCACAGGTAGCTTGTTCCAATAAAATATTCGAAAGTTTCGAGGACCTGCGATCATTTTTAAGACAGAATTTCGGCGAACGAAAGCATTATAATCATCTACTCTTAGAACTACAGTCCTGTAAGCAATTGCCTAATGAAACCGTAGCACAATATGCCCTAAGGATTGAGACCTGCTTGACGGATCTGCAGTCCGAAATTCATAACTCAGATTCGTTGAAAAAGGAACTCCCAGGCCGTATTGCAATGACAGAAGATCTGGCATTGTACACATTTTGTCTCGGACTTCATCCAAAACTAAATAATATTGTCCGATGCCGTGACCCTCGAAATCTAAACGCAGCTATTAGTATTGCTACTGAAGAGGAGAAAATTTATAACTATTCAGTCAAATCTTTCTGTAAAGTTTGCAATAAAGTGGGTCATTCCGAGTCTGAATGTCGTTTTAAAAATAAGCAAAATAAGTCTCCGTTTCCGCCCAAATTACAACAATTTTATCACACAAATAAGCCCCGTGCTAATAATAATAACCAACATTCAACTTCCCAATCAATTATATGCCGTTACTGCAAAAATATTGGACACGATATTTCACAATGTCGTAAAAGACAATATAATAATTCACGTTTCGATCGCGGAAATTTCCAGAATACGACGCTCGAACAAAAGTATGTAGAATGCGCTCAAGTTTCAACGGAGACCGATGAAAATAATGATTACGATTTAAACTAAATGGTCAGGTTACGAACCAGTGCCGGCGTAATCCTGCCGTCGTAGGCACTAATACTAATTCTATTAATAACAATGGCTCTTTCACTACTAATTCTACAAAAATTAAAGACTCTATCCTTGCTAAATCCACTACTAATTCGATAAAAAATAATGACCCTATCACTATTACTAATTCTACAAAAAATAAAGACTCTATCTTTGCTAAATCTACTACTAATTCCATGAAAAACTGTGACTCTATCGCTACTAAATCTATAACTAATTGTACAAAAAATAAGGACTCTATCTTTGCTAAATCTACTAGTAATTCTATAAAAAACTATGGCTCTATCGCTACTAAATCTATTAATAATTTTACAAAAAATAAAGACTCTATCTTTGCCAAATCCACTAGTAATCCTACAAAATCAAATGATTCTATCACCTCCAATTCTGCCGATACTCTAACAAATGATACATTATCTAAAGAGAATATACTAGATCATTTTATACAAAGCTCCGATGGTTATTCTACCATTTATGATGTTTTTCCTAATTCATGTTCCTCATTACCATATATTTTAGTTAAAACCTCACACACTAAACTGCCTATTCGACTCTTGGTTGACTCTGGCAGTTCCATATGCCTAATCAAAGAAGAATGTCTATCCGAACTACCCAAAGTCGAAACAGACATTCTGAAGTTCAAAGGCATCAATGACGTTGACACTTTCGCTCAAACTAAAGGCAAGTTCATCCTATCTATAGAATTAGAAAACACGATCAAGGTCCCTTACTATTTCCATATCGTAGATAAAATCAATTTGGAATTCGATGGTATTTTAGGCTCGAATTTCTCGAGTGGTATAAAGGTCTCATTAGTTACGGGAACAACAAATTAATTATTCAGGAAAACCCCTTATACTATTTCAATTTAATAACGGCACCTTATGTAAAAGTTGTTCCCCCAAGAAGTGAAATGTTTATTAAATGCAGTGTAACCAACCCTGATATTAAAGAAGGGCTACAGTTAGTTACAAAGTTACCAGGATATCCACATTTATATTTTTCCAAGTGCTTAGTCCGTGTCGACTCCAATAATCAAATAACCATGTCAGTTCTTAATACGTCAGAAAAGGAAGTAATTCTTAAAGATTTCCAAGTTACATTAGAGCCTATACTCAAATAATAGAGACGAATCAAAACACTGTTTCTCTGAACACAACTGATATATCTACCTCCTGCTCTAAACCAACATATCCATATACCTCCGACCGTAATTCTAGAGTCCAAGAGATGATAAGATGTGAACATCTTAATTCTGAAGAGGAAATCCGCTTACGTCATATATGCACTAAGTTTCAAGATGTGTTCCATTTAGAGGGCGATAAACTCACACATACAAATACTCTAGAACATGAAATACGCGTTACTTCCGAAACTCCGATTGCAGTAAAAAGCTATAGATTTCCTGAATGCCATAAAGGGGAGGTCAATAAACAAATTAAGGATATGCTGGATCAAGACATAATTAGACCTTCAATATCCCCATGGTCAGCACCAATTTGGTCGTTCCCAAAAAACAAGATGCCTCAGGTAAACCTAAATGGCGTATCGTTATTGACTACCGTAAATTAAATGAGATCACAATTGGGGATGCATACCCAATCCCAAATATTTCCGATATCCTTGATCAGTTAGGCCATAGTAAATATTTTACCACCCTCGACCTTGTATCTTCATTTCACCAGGTGAAAGTCAAGGACACCGAAAAAACCGCTTTTAGTGTTCCGTCCGGTCATTACGAGTTCACTAGAATGCCTTTTGGACTCCGTAATGCACCTTCCACATTCCAAAGACTCATGAACATTGTTCTGAGTGGGCTGCAAGGCACTCGTTGTTTCACTTATATGGATGATATCGTACTTTTTGGACATGACCTTGAATCCCATTGTCAAAACCTAGAATCTGTTTTTGCAAAATTACGTGAACATAAGTTAAAAATTCAACCAGCGAAATGTGAGTTCTTACGAAAGGAGGTACAATACCTTGGACATATAATTTCCGATCAAGGTGTCAAACCAGACCCTAAAAAAGTATCTTGTGTTCAAAAGTTTCCAATCCCTAAATCTCCCCGTGACATAAAATCATTTCTAGGCCTAGTAGGTTACTATCGTCGGTTCATAGAAAATTTTTCCCATATTACAAAACCTCTCACAAGCCTTTTAAAGAAAAATGCTAAATTTACCTGGTCACCTGAACAACAGAAATCCTTCGATGAGTTAAAACATAAGATTACTACAGCTCCTATTCTTCAATACCCTGATTTTTCTAAGCCCTTCATATTAACCACTGACGCCTCTAATTTCGCTGTTTCTGCAATCTTATCTCAAGGTAAAGTCGGTCAGGACCTACCGGTCGCGTACGCCTCCAGAACTCTTAACAAAGCCGAAGGTAATTATTCGACTACGGAAAAGGAATGCCTAGCCATCCTTTTCGGCACTAAAGTTTTTAGACCATATTTATATGGCCACAAATTCACCGTAGTCTCAGACCACAAACCACTACAATGGTTATTCAATTGCAAAGATCCTAGTTCGAAATTAGTCCGCTGGCGTTTAAAACTAGAAGAGTTCGATTATGAAATATTATATAAAAAGGGTAAAATGAATTGCAACGCCGACTCCTTGTCCCGTAATCCGGTACTTGCCGTTGATCCCGACACTCCATCCTCCTCTGAAACTTATGAAAAATATCTACAACTTAGCCAACAAAATAATAATACCTATGATACTGTTATAAAAGAATACAATGGCTCTTTATTTAAATCAAAATGCAAATTGATGGTGTATCCATCTGCCATTGACCTAGATGACTCTATCCCATACTGTTCCGAAATCTTACAGATGTCTAAATTCGACGAAAACTTACCCGACATACGAAACTTAGAGCGAGAGCTATGTACTTTCCAAAGCACTTCTAACGAAAAACACGTATTTACACACCTCTTCCTACGCGTTCATCATTACGACGAAATGACTTACAAAGACATTTTTAACATGTTGAGAGACTACCGCGACATGATTACTACATGCTATTTAGAAGAAAAGGAGTTTGCCATATCCGATTTCCAAGACCCATTCACAAAGATATCGTTTACAAAAATATATAATATTCTAGGATTCCTATTTCATAAAACAGGTGTCACAGTCCACATTTATCATAACAACATTCTATTCCCTACTCCTGTCGAAATTCCTCGTATACTGAAAGAAAATCATGACTCTCCCTCGGCAGGCCACCCTGGTATTTCTCGCATGTATGATAGACTAAAAACCATGTATTGGTGGAAAAACATGCGCCGAGACATAGAAAACTACGTCAAAAGCTGTAAATCTTGTCAAGTAAATAAACCGCTGCGCCAAACAAATCGTGCTCCTATGATAATTACATCCACAGCTACCAAACCCATGGAAAAGGTGTTTATTGATGTTGTAGGACCGTTACCCGAAACCCAAGATTACCATTATAAGTTTATCCTTACATTACAAGATGACCTAACAAAATATTCACAGGCATACGCAATGAAAACTTGTTCCGCGGAAGAAACTGCACATAAACTAGTTCTATTCATTTCTCACTTAGGTATACCCAGAATGGTTGTTACCGACCAAGGTACTAATTTCACGTCAGACGTTTTAAAACAATTAGAAAGATTATTCGGTATTAAACATATCTTTGCCTCTCCCTATCATCCTCAGACGTGTGGGGCTCTCGAAAGAAGTCACGCAACGTTAAAAGAGTACTTACGGTCATACGTTATAGATAACCAACATACCTGGAGCTTATACCTCAAAACCGCTATGTTAGCATACAATACTAATGTGCACTCCACTACTGGATTTCAACCGATGGAATTACTATTCGGTTTTAAACCGTATATGCCCCAAAGCACGGATACCCTAGATTTAAACACCTATACAGACTATATACGTGCTCTTAATCACAGATTGTATTACAGCCGTCAAAAGGCTTTACAAAATATACGATCGTCCAAAGAAAAGTCCAAACAACATTTTGATATACATGCCAAACCGATAACTTATAACATTGGTGATATGGTTTACTTGCGGTGCCATCATAAACAAAATAAGGCAATGTCCCCTATATGGAAAGGTCCATATAAAATCGTAAAAATCAATGGCAATCACACAGTAACGCTTTTAATTAACAGAAAACATATTCGTCATCATTATGATGAAATTAAAATCGCTATAGATGACTAGCCCAATCTTCTCTTTTCCAGGATCATATTTCAACCGTCTTCAGGCCATAAGTTCATCACACCGATCGTAGGCAGTCCTGGATTATACTTTGACCAACTACCAAACGTCAAGTTCACCAATGACCGCTGGAACGTAGTCACATACTTAGATATAAGTCATATAAAACCACACTTGGATAAAGTCGAAGACTTGATTCAAGAAATTTCTAAATTCTGCGACTCTAATTCTTCCAGTAAAGTTAAATCAGAGTGCTTTAATTCACTAACGCCTTTACAAAACCAACATCTTAACAATGTTCGCAAGTTTTCATCGATATCATACCTTGTTGGAGATCAAAAACCTAATCGTTTGAAACGTGGACTCATAGACGCAGGCGGTTCAATTCTTAAATCAATCTTTGGGACTTTGGACTCCGAAGATGCCCTAAAATTCTCAGATGCGATTACTAAAGTCCAATCTGATGAAAAGCAATTGGCAAACTTAATGAGAAATAACATCCACGTTGTTCGATCTACTATCTTAAACTTCAATAACACAATGTCAAAAGTAAATAAAAATCAAAATCAATTAAATCAAAATTTGGAAACTATCCGGAAGACATTAGAACAATTTTCAAATTCCAGTGATAAATTAGAAATCAAAACTCAATTAACGATGTTATTAAATGACTTAGAAAGCATAACGATTGCCTTGTCCTTTGACATCGACGATATAAACAATGCTATCCTATTCAGCAAACTCAACATTCTTCATCCGACCGTACTTAGTCCCTATCAGCTGTTCCATGAACTTGACCTACATAAAGACAAGCTACCTAAGCACTGCGAACTCCCTGTAACTCTATCCTTAGAAAATATACATATAATTATAGACATATCTAACTTAGTCTCTTATTACCATCTTAACAAGGTCATTATTGTCACTCGAATTCCGCTGGTCTTACCTCAGATGTATAATCTATACCACACTGTTCCACTTCCAATTCCTTACGATATTACAAAACCAGACACTTATGTACTCGTCGCACCTAGTAAACCTTATGTGGCTATAACAACAGATCGTATGTTCTATTCACTATTAGAGTCAGTGGATAAGTGTCAAGTGATACAAAATGAGTGTTATGTGTGTTCTTTAGGGAATGTGTATTCTACTATCGCGAACCCAACTTGTGAAACAAAGTTATTAACCGAAGCTATAAGCTCCCTACCAAATTCATGTAACACTAAGTTAATATATGGTTTAATCGATGTATTCTTTAAGTTAAACAATAATAATTGGTTATTTGTACAATCAGAACCTGGGAAAGTTCATGTTACCTGTGAAAATGATCCTAGTAGTTATGACAAAATCCTTTTCGGTACAGGCATGTTAACCCTACCGAAATATTGTACAGCTTACTTTAAAACTTTGAAATTTACGCCTAATGACTTCATTACATCGAATGTTACAAATCAGATATCTAATTTCAATATATTAGAAGATGATTGTTGTGATAAACAAAAGATAAACAAGACAACGCAGCATCTCCCTTTTGTTAAATTATCAAACGTGAACGATTTCGATTCCTTATTAGAAGCGAGTGTGCATTTGAACGAGTTTGAAAAGGAACTCAATAAAATTGAACAACCATCTCACTTAGAAAGATATTCCACCCATTACCTGTCTCTAACATACGTTGTTTCCATCATTGTTCTTGTTTATCTCTTGTATAGGTTTAGGAAACTGATGTGCATGACTCAATACTGTATCCAATTTTTTAATCAGTGTAATACTAAAGGACAACAAATAGTACAATCTGTCCAGCCTGTTAAACCAACAAATGATTGTTCTGGTGAATCTTCAGATGAAGATATTCAAGGATCAAGTAAGTCCTTGCCTACTCCTATAAGGCGTAATATTATAATGTAATTTTTTTATTAATGACCTTAAGTATTCTAATCCTATGAAACATTCAACGTCTCGCTTACGTTATTATGTCAAAACTTTTCTTATATTTTCAGTTAGGCCTAAGCCTCAATAATCTTAATTAATAATCATAATTATTAAATATTGTCTATTCTATTTCTTATAGTTGTTAAGTTAATTTTGTAACCAAAACGAAGTCCAAAGTAGCATTTCCTTAGATTTCTCATCTCTCTTATCCGCGATGATCAATCTTATCGGGGGGGTTGTTATAAGTAATTATAGCCCCGACATTTAAAATAAAACCGCTGACACCGCATCCCCGTTGCTCACGTTGATGCGCCACGTTTACCTAACATTACACGTTTCATTTCATATAGTAGAATGACACACTTACTTTGGACCTCGTGGCGGACACACTAAGGGTTTTGTAATTTTACTATTTTCTTATTATATTTCTGGACATTCTAAAAGTGTTTTTTTTTTAAGTGAGTAAGACTTTACCCGATAACAGCACTAATAACTCAATAACACAAATACTAACAACCATACCAGTACCACGCTTAAATTTCGCATAGCCCGAGTATTCAAATTTGAAATTTCAGCAGATATGTTTGTATGCAAGCAAATTACAGCGCCCAGCCTACCAACGCAAATGAAAGTCAACCCGTTTTCTAACATTTCGTCATATTTGTTCCCCAAACAAGGTCCTACGTTACTGTCTTCCTTTGTTGTCGGTACACTCGAATGTAAACACCGAATATTTTTTTGTTTGAGTACTGAAAGGGCCTGTTTGCTTATTCCATACGCGGTTACGGAACCCATTATATAGACATTAACGAGTGGATTCATGCACAATACATGAAGGGTCAGTGGGAATAAAGATAAGAGATTTTGTATGCTACGTCGATTTTCACGATAAAAAGTAGGAAGTCACGTTTTGAATTAGAAAAATATTATCTTGTGTTGTTATCACACGAAACAGGTGGAGTTAACAATGGTGACCATTTTTCTATTGTGAATTACGACACTACAACAATACCCAGTTATATATCAAAATCTGTCATAGCACAATGTGTGTAGTAGAAATTTACGTCTACTCGTTCTGTAATCTTACAAACACGAAGATTAATAACATGGAAAGCATTTCAAAGCAGTTGTCGTACACTCGCGGCCAGATCATAAAACTCTTGGAACAATTTTCTATCTGGACATGTTTTACGATTGATACTATTATTTTGTCGGGATCTCGTAAACTGAGTGCAGTTTACGACTGTACACTTGGTTTTTATAGCACAATGTAACGGGTAATGTATTAAGACGCCTATACTAAGTACTTATCTGTTGTTTTTATTATTGCAATAAGAGTTATGTGCAGGAGATTTATGATCGTTTGTATCTGAGAATTTGAAAAAGATTGTTCGTTTCCCATTTTTTATTTCGTAAATTATGTTACTTTTTACACGTGCTGAATAAATGAAGTTTTTATCTTTAGAACAAATATTTCATGAAGGAAAATCATGGTTTTCCTCTTTATTTTGAGAGCTCTTTTTCAATGTTTGTGTAAGTTAAAATTTCGTACTAATGCTAACTAAAACGTATACAATTTAGAACATCGTCTAAGCACTTAAACTAAACATAGATACCAACACCAATTACTAAACTAACAATATTTAAAAACAAAAACTACATCGTTCACCAACAATAATTTAAAATTACATATAATTATTGAACTTACCAAATCAAATCAAAATTACACATTGTTTCATTTATAACATATGTGTTAATAATTAATTGGAAAATAACACATAAAATAAATCAAATAACCCGTCGTAAGTTAAATGTGAAAACAATTTCAAACAATCTAACAATAAAATTGATTGAGGTTGATATTAATTCAATCTGCGGTTTGTTTCAATGTTTGTAAAATTTTAATGGTTGTGGTCACATTTGTTGTACAGATATTAAATTATTATTTGTAATATTGTGGTGATTCGGTTATCGTTTTGTTAATAGGTTATTATTAATTGTAATCGGTATATTTTTATAATTGGTTCATTGTTTAAGTATCAGTGGTTAATTGAAATAAAACATTTTATTTCCTACTAATGGTCTATTAAATAAACCCTAAACTTATTAGGACATGTTTCTTATTAATAACTAGCGACCCCGCGACCTCGTACGCGCAATCCCGTTTTCTCCCATTCTCGTAGGATTTTCAGGATATTTTTCTGGCATAAGAACCTTCTCCTGACAATAACAAACACAACATTTTTGTTGAACAAATTCAGCCAAATCGGTCAAGTTATGGCGTGACAACGGAAAACGGGTTTCATTTTTTATATATAGACTAGCGGACCCGACATACGTTGTCCTGTAATAATAGGTATAGATAAATAACCTAGAAACCAACTGCAGCGCCATAGACCGGGCTGATTTGTGAATCTTAACCATTCCCAGATCCCCTTGAATACACACAAAAAATTTCATCAAAATCGGTCCAGTCGTTTGAGAGAAGTTCAGTGACATACACACTCACAGAAGAATTATATATATAAAGATAATAAATTTTGGGCTATAATTATCATTTTTGTTAATTTTTCCATTACAAAACTGTTCAACGTGTGTTTTAGTTTGATATTTTCTTTTACATAACAAATACAAGTGCATATAAAAATGAGGTCGCACATCTGTTTAATATAAGAGTTTCGTCTATTTCAAAAGCATGGCGAAACGGAGTTTCGTACAGAGAGCCTCTCTTGATTAGAAAACTAATGCAACTGGGATTAGTTTGATGTTTTTAAGTATGATGCGGGCTTGCATTTTAATCATACTGCTTAAAACCTCTTCATGTGAATATAAAGATATAATATTCCATATTATAATATAGATATAATATTTGAGACTCCGTGCTACTTCTGAGAAAACCCAATAATACTTTGCCCGACCCAGGAATAGGACTCTATACACCTTGCTTAGCAGTCGCACTTGCGACCACTCAGCCAACGAGACAGTCAATACAAATATAAACACATTTTATTTCTATCCATTTAAAGAAGAACAGGTTTAAAGTTCGTTTTTTCAATAAATATCTAGAACTTTAATATTGTAAAGGCGTAAACCGCAAATATGTACATAGAAATGTTTGTATTATCATTATGATAGTTTATGTCAAATTAATAGCTGCCTCGCGTGTGTCCTCGGCACAGTTTACAATGTACGAGCTTCAGAACTAACATTTGATACATTGACGAGTGGTTTATTGATTTAAGTATGTATTCATTTATTCATATTTTTACGTTTCTATACCTACTTATTTTATTATATTTCATAAGTGAAAACGTGCTCGTACTTAAGCCGTTTGTATTTGGATTCTCTGTTACGTTCAGTGCCACTGACTCGCCTGGAGAGTTCACGTAAATTTTATTCCAGCGCCGTAGACTCACCTGGCGAGTTCATAGTAAAAATATGTAGGCGGCATTCGAGAAATCATAGTGAAATCGTAGTGGTAATGAAAGTGTGAAAGTGTGAAACTATGAAACAATTTTTCATAGTTCCTTCTATTATTATAATCAGTTTGAAATAATCTATCACACTGGACTGGGCCGTAGTACTTTAAAGGGCGAGCAGCACTCTAATATTATGTGACCTGCGATTCCCAAACTGTAACCAGGACACCGGGTAAGCGTAAAATTTATAGCAAACTTCTCCTCATGAGGGTGATCTTGGTTTAGCATTGAATAGATTTCGGTTGATGATAATGATGATGAATTTATAATAGGTATGCTTGTTTACTTCGTCAGCTAAATTATTAATGCTATTGTACTCGACCTAAGGATCATTTCTAAGAAATCATTCTCTAGTAAGTCACACTTGCAAATGTTAGAGCGACGGAGCATTCAAGTTGTTGTTCTTGCTCGTTCCATTTCTTAGTAACAATAATTGCTTTATTCACAACAAAGGGGTAAAAATCTTTGTATGGCACTGTGTCGTATTAAAATGTCGGTTTCAATTCCTTTCGCTGACATTTGAATACATTATTTTTAGGGCAAATTTAGAATTGAAAGGGATTTTTTGATTCCCTACTTTTGTAATTGTAAGTTTAAATTGGATTTCCGTAACACAATATATAATATGCTTTTTTTAAAGGGGGGAAAATCATCGAATCACTGCTCCCGCCTGGGTGAGGCGGGAAGGAGTGTCAGACTCTTACTGACTAAAAACCACCCCGTTCCTTCTCCTGCACGACGAGCCGAAGCTCCGATAACCCGTTAGGTTCTCCGCGACTAACACAATATATGCATTGGATATTTTTAGTACAAAGAAACAAACTGTGTCTAGTGTATTTCAATACACTTTCTTTTTACGGGGTTCAAAACTCGTTACGTTTTATATTTTTAGTGAAGGAAAATGCTCCTTTTCTTAAGCAGATTTTGTGACATCAATGTTTTTAAGAGAGGCATCGCAAAAATTATATAAGAATCAAAGATATTTTTATATTTCTTTGTTCTTGATAATGTCAGATTTTCTTCATTATGTTTACTTTACGTTAGAAAACTCCGACCTTTCTTTGAAGTTTGCAGTCGAGGTTTATATTCGGAAGAATTAGTAACAGACTGGTTTGTTTTGACTATCTTTTTTAGTTTTTGTAAGTTGTCGTCAACATTTAAAGTATTGATGAATTTTGTAATTGTGTGAGTTTATGTCCCTTTTCAATGTTTTCTTTTATCTTAAAACTATACAGTAAACAAGATACTGAAGCGGCCCCACACCAATGATTTTTGGAACTAAAAATACAGATAATTTCGTACTGTTTTGCAAGATAACACCAACTTTACACAATTAAGTTATGCAAGCACTTATCTAGTCTAGCTTAAATTGAACTCACAATAATATTATGCATAGTTTCATTGCAGAGCGTACGTGATTGCCCCGAGAGTGTAAGGTTCAGCTCTAGTGTTGCAGTGGTTTTGTTAAACTAAGCGGATTATATAAGCGACGCAGTAAGAGCCATGGCTCCAGAGAATATTGGTTTACCAGGAAAATTGAAGGCAAACATGACCAGTTGGGGTCTGTCAAATGAAGCTGTCTTCAAAAATAGACTGTTGTTATGGTTACCCTAAATTGATGTTTTTGTGTTTTCGGTTTTAGTTCGAAAATGTTATTTAAGATAAATCTTTTCGTGCAAATCATGGTTGGTTTGGTCTTGGTTCACTCTTACTAGCTTTAAATTGTTTACAACTTAGGTAATGCAATTTAAATTTTTCGACGAAGGTCTTTTTCTACCACTCTTTAGATATACTTTTCGTATAATTGTATACCTACATACGTAGGTACACTACACACTAATCTATACATATAATAAAATCGTAGAAATGTCAAAACTGCACAATCTACAATCGATACCGAAACCAAAAATATGTATATACATATTATGTTTGGGCTAAACTCAAAAAGTACTGCATAGTTTCACTTCAAATTTTACATGAATATTACAAACACCATATATATTACAGTCACCATATGTATAGGCTACATATTATCACGCTATCACCTATGGGGAGGACCTGTGAAGAACTATTCAAAGTCACTCTTTCACGCGGACGAAGTCGCGGGCATCTACTAGTTTGATATAACATTTAAACACAAGTTATCAAAAGAAAGTTCAATAAATATTCCTATTTGCCTTTTATTTAACAATAACATACAAAGACATACAAAATTTCAGCTTTGCTTGTTAACAAACACGATTTTCATACACAAATGTTTGCACACAACCAGTACTGACTGCTCGCAATGTTTGTTCTGAGTGACAGACAATTTCTTGGAAGTTTCGTCCACTGCATATCAATTAAAGTTGAATTATTATTATAGAATGCAAAACTAAACATCTACGTAGATAAAGGGCATTTAACCCTTTGAGTACCGTCATTATAGGCACAATTAAAGTACAATAGTTTGTTCGTCCTCGTAGTGTTTGACAGTTTAATAGTTTAATTGAAACAAATCGCCAGTGATTAAAAGTAACCGCATCATGAAAATCAACCGATACTGCTAAAATAACCAATTTACTCAATTTATAAGGTCGTAAAAAGCAACTAATGGGATATTTTCTCAGTGCAAAAACAATCATCAATTTCTGTTTGAGATAGAACAGAAAGAATAAACTCTATAAACTCTAATCACAATAACTAACTGTTGCGAAACTAGGAGCAGCTTGCAGCACGATTACTTCGTTTGGGAAATACTCGTTCGTGTATGGGAATCCATTTTGCAATTGGAGTGGTTTTGTTGGCCCATCAGCGGATTAACCGCTCGATGGCTCCGCTGTCAACGCTAAGTATAAAAGGTTCCATACATGACATAGTTTTAAAAATCGTTCTTTTGAAAGAATCTGGACTTTGTAAAGAAAGGAGAAGATCTTATGAGTAACCCTAACAATTTTTCTGATTTAATAAAGTCTATAATTTTAAATAATATTTCTTATTTTAACTGTATGAAAGCAGGTAAAAATATTATTTTCTAAAACTATTCCCTGAAAGAAGAAATTAAGGTTTTGTAAAAAAAAGTTTTAGAAATCTTACTAAATCTTGCAACATATTACACACAGTAGTGATACCGTGGGAACTGTCCCACGGTATCACTACTGTGTGTAAGGTATCTACTGAGATACCTAATCAAAAACTGAGATAAGACACTGTCTCTCATCCTACGCAAACTATAATAATTTGTCTACCTATCTGAAAAAGGAAAACTGAGAAATTGTCTATGAGAAAGATCAGGTCGTTAACTAGATAGTTTCACATTAATTATAATGAGAACAAAACCATTAGCAGCGACAAATAACTAAAACAGACCATAAGTTCTTAAAACAAATAATTCGAAACAGCTTACAATACAATGTTAAACTATGTGAATACAAACGATCTTGTTTAAAGCCGCTAAATAAAGCGTGATAGTATTTGCTACAGCGCTTTATATGTTAATACTAAGTCGTATGGAGTCATCCTAACTAAAGCTAGGTACACGAAGTTCAAACTAGTTGCTTATTCAATTTATGTTTTAGTTTTGGTGGCAAAGCATTTGCCTTATCACTTTATCACTTGTTTGGAGTGAGGTTAAGCGCATCATATTAATTGTGAAGCTTAATTTAATTGTGTTTCGCAGAGTGACTTCAAGGTTTACTTGTTCAAGGAATTATTATAATTTCATCAATTAGTTATTAAATGTTCTATCTTTAGAGTTATCATTTTTATTTTTCCAAGTAAGTGATAGAAACCCAACTTATTTTATCTCTTAAACTTTTGATAGTTAGAAAAGTTATTTCAAGATTACAAGTTTGATTCTGTTCGAAAAGTCAAATGTCAAAACTGTTCGATAACTGTTCATTTGTTCAACTCGATTCCAAATTTAAATAAATCAGTGAAAGTTTTTCTCTTCCACATTCGAAAAAAAAAACCACTTGGGATAAGACTATAAAGATGACAGTTACAAAGGATTTCATCAGAGTTCTAATTGGATACGGGATTTTGAGGACGACAAAATTTTCAATAATAAATATTATGATCTTAAGATCAAATATCCCAGGTATTTGACAAGAAATATGATCTTAAAATAATGTAAAGAATAAGTTCAGTTCACAAAAGATAATAGACAAAATAGGTATAAAGACAAAACGTCCACGTTATTCAATAAAGACGTCAAGTCTGTTCTAATCTTACAACAGATTGCTCCACACTGAGAATATTGTCGCAATGTATTTATCTTTCCATGTGGAAATGACGTGTTTGTCGACTATTGTTTCACATTCTGCAGACTCCTTTGAGTAGTTAGCATAATGTTCCCGGGGAGAATTTAATGGAGTACAGCTATCGTCTCGTTTGTTTGTGTAATAACATTCGTTAAGAGAACAATGTTTTGACGGCGGTAGAGAGCTGATGAGGCGATTGTCTGCTGGTAGTCGGATTCGTTTTACGATTGTCTTTATTGGTGTCTATAATTTTAAAGCTGAGTAAATGATAAAATAGAAATACAGAATCAGAAGTGAAATAGAAATAATTCTGACACGTGTTTGAAGAAGTTAATTTTTATTTTTATTCTTTTTCTGTATGTATTGTTCATAATAATAAAATACTTTTATGTATCTATCTATGTTCATATTTATATTGTATCGTTGTATTACGTTCATCAAAGCCTAAATTAGTTCAGCTAAAAGGTAACACGACATTAATTGACTTTAAGGAGGAACGAAGTTCGCCGGATCAACTAGTATGGGATAATGAAAGTTGAACACAATAAAATCATAAAGGTTTGTAGGTTCAATAGTGGGATTTACATTAGGTAATTTGACGTATCATAATTAAAAACTGTCTCTTTTTGAAATGTATCTTAATCTAAAACAAAAAAAAAGGTTTATCGTCAGATATTTAAGGAGACGATGTTTGACCACAATCTCGCCTGGTGGTAAGCGATGATGCGGTCTACAATGGAGCACGTCGACATAGCTGCTACCTTAAGGAGCACGAAAAAAGAAAAAGAAAAAAGTCAGAAAATATTCAACACACGATAGGCTCATTGTACACATCCAGTATATGATTATGTGTAAAACGATGAAATAACCGAAAAAGCAGGATAATCCTCGGATTTATTGGAAAGTCACGAGATTTATCTATGGGTCGGAGCAGACGAAACGTGTTGTTAGAAGCTAATTTATTTGGACAATATTTTACAATATTTAGACTTATAGGTAGTGTAGGCTAGTGATTTAAATTAATTTTTCAGAATTAGTTACTGCTGTTACCAATTAGTTCTTGGTTTTTATGGAATCCACAAGAACGACAGCGATATACATTTTGATAGCTCTATCTAAACCAATGCGAAAATACTTTAGTTCATTGAAATACCGCAAACAGTTTATTACTCAATCGTATTAAAATATTATCGTTACAATTTAAATTAATTAAAATTATGATCAGTATAACATCTACGTTAATGTAATAAAATATATCACAAACATTCAGAGATCAAAATTGAGCAGTTACGTAAGCAGTAATTTTACCTAATCCAACATTAATTATTTTGGGCACTCACAGAACGGCTGGAAGGTTGTGAAATAATTTCGAACATAATATAACTTTGGAGTTAAACACGAGTAATGATAACTTTCCGTGTGAACCCACTTTCGTTTCAGGAAATTCGAAACTCACTCGAGTGTGTACTGTAATAAAATAACGAAATCAAATTGAGTTTCACACGAAAAGTGTAATCTCTGATATTTTATAAATGGTATCTGGTGTACTGTTAAATGTTTTATACATACTTTTTATCTACGTGTCTATTAGACAAAGTTGTGTCTCGTTTTAACAAATATTTCTATACTAGCTTTTACCCGCAGCTTTGCTCGCGACACAAAAGGATGCAAAGTAGCCTATGTGACATATACCAATACATACAGCGCCATCTATACCAATATTATTTAATCCGGACTTCTAACTTTACGTCTGCAAAAATTTAAAGCAATCGGTTTAGTAGTTACGGCGTAAAAGCGGAACAAACAAACAAACAAACAACCAAACTCACTTTCCGATTTATAATATTAGTGAGGATAGCCTAAGTTGCGGATGACAACAGAAGTTCAAGCCTCTGATCAATAATAAGTATTTTTACCACCTCTGTACTTGACAAAGTATTCATTTTCTCATTAATTATATGAAAAGGTTTAATTAAAATAATACCTTTTTAAAACTCACATATGTCTCCTATGGTGTTGTGGTTGTCCATGGGCGGTGCTAATAGCTTACCATCAGTTGATCTGTCTACTCGTTTACTACATATTCTATATAAGAATTAAGCATTATTTAATTTGATTTTATTTCTAAGCCAATTACTACTGTTGGCCAATAATTACAAAGAACTCCATCCTCCTTCAAGGTGATTGAATAGATTTTTTGTAAAGGAAAAACACGCATTGTTTGCGAAAAAAATTACGAATAGGTACGTTTTTCCTGTGAATAGACATTGTTTATTGGATCAGGATTTATTAAGAGATGAGTAAACAGACAGTTCCGACAATTACTTGATTTCTTCCTTTTTGTTATCACATTAGTATGTGGATGATAAAAATAAAAATAACCAGCACATCAATTGAAAGTCGAATAAATATGTATGTTCTTAAATACAAATGTTATGATAATAATGTTTCGTTACAAAAATGAATGTAGGTATAATGTTTTATTTATTTTACAAAAATATGTTTGATGTCATTCAACAGTTTGATAAAAAGTTTTTGTTTATGTCTAGCTTCTATCTTCTCTAGGGTTATTTAAATTTCTTAGATGTATGCTAAATGATATAAAAACATCGAAGATAGAGTTAAACATTTCGTATTTAAAGGTCATCGTGGGCCGGAGGTTTAAGACGCTCGCTTCTCATGAATGAGGGTGCGGGTTCGAAACATACCAACGGCAAGTACCAATGTGAAATTTTTTGAGTTATATGTACCTTTCTAAGATTATTTAGACACCACTGACACTGACAAACGGTGAAGGAAAACATCGTGAGGAAACCTAGGCTTATAGTTTCTAATTATAGGTTTGTAATCGCCAACCCGCATTGATCAAACGTGGTGATTAATGCTCAAACCTTCTCCGTGTGAGAAGAGGCTTTGCTCAGCAGTGGGCATTTAAAGGCTGTTGATAATGGTGATTTAATTTTATCGAGTATTTATCAATTGAGCAGAGTAAATCTAAGATTATGTAAATAAAAAGAGACCACGTACTGACAGTCATACGGCGAACAATATAAATGATCTATAAATAACATTTTTATTGTTATTTGAAGCCCCGGATTATTTTTCCTCAACTTATGAAACCTTTTCAATGCCGAATTAAATATGAACTGGCATTGTATTTCTCGTTTTATAAAGCCGTATTTTCATGAACGAAACAAAAATAAACCAAAATGGTTTCCGTATGTCATTCCGGTTCGCACCAAAAACTTTTCTCATTTGTTTTGAATGAATGCGAATCAATTTCACAATACATTTCCTACAAAATGTTTCCTGACGCGCAATCGTAATACTACCGAAGTTTCCTTTTACAAAGCCCTACGTTAGTTAAAACTTCTAACAAAGCATAGTAAACAGGTGTAACTTTCTCAATTTTAAAGAACCTATTTGAATTTCAAGGGATATTCTACCTTACTTCAATAGTATTTGGGTCTATTATAACTTCAGGTGTGTTCAATGAAAAAAAAACTATTCACAGTTTTGATAACATTAAATACAAAAAAATGAAGGTGTTTATTGTAACTTCGCGTGTTGCCAAATTATTATCTTGAATCTACAAGGGAAAATTGTTTTTATTTTGCAAAGTATTAAAAATGTAGACCGTAATGGCTTTGTCGCTGGTTGGCATATTTTTTCGAACGAACAGGAAGATAAGACGGGATTAGCTTTTTCTAATTTACTGTAGCGATGGCAGCCTTCGTAGGAGGGACTTATTGTTCAATAAATTGAATATGTTGTAAGAAAATACGCATAGTGATCAGATGGCGGTCTCGAAGGGTTAGTCAAAATTAATACATGCTTGAATTTAATAAGAAGAAATCGTTTTTACCGTGCAGTATTATTTTTCTTATACAATTGGGAGCTACAAATTTCTAGATAGGTACTTAAATTTTAGACGTTAGGTACTCTCCTCAGTGTGGTTTCCAAAAAATCTGATCAGTTTTCCAGAACCATGTTACAAACATAATGCATTTGAGAGAGGGAGTGTCTCTTACTGACTAAAAACCACTTCGTTCCTAATTCTGCACTTCGAGCCGGAACTCCGGCAACCCGTTAAATCCTCCTCGGCTCCGTATCGGCATCAGCCCTATCGGGCCCCATCTGATGGCTCCTTGAGGCGCGCGCGGAAGGCGACGCGCCGTACGCTCGGGTCGTGACCGAAGATCTGGGTCTGCTGCCATATAAAAAATGGACAACACTGAAAAGACATTTACATTGCATTAATAATTAATTAATAGTTTTAAATGACATGACAACGATTAACTATTTGATAACTCCACAATAGCTACTTATTTACACTCAATAACTCTATCACAACCAAAACATGATATGTTTGACAAATGAAACCTGAACCCAGCTGCAGAGTATTTAATGAAAAATGACCGCCAAGCAGCTTTATTGGACACATTCGTCAGTTTGACAGCCTGGTTCCGTGGTGAGTTGCCTTTATATGGATCGTGTACGGCACTAGCACACAATTAATCTCGCCTTGAGTGAAATTCCTGTAGAAACTGGCAACGAGCTCCGAGAAATTTTGTTCGGCGCTCCAGTAATAATTTATTTGGTCTTAGAGCCCAATTTTCAACGGCCTGTAAAGGAAACATTAGTATTTTGCTCCTAATTTTTGTTTAATGCATTTTTATTAAATCTGAAGCGTAATAAATTGCATTATAGATTCAGGTGCTGATATCTGTCAAAAATTTCTATGGATTTTTATGGATGAAAATATATTACATTGTTTATAACTACATAAATATTTACAACTTAAAATTAACTGCAACTAAACTAATAAATAAAATAATATAAGCGTAATTATATCAAACGTTTGTGTTGAATTGATGATAAAATTGCTAAATCTGCGGATGTTATTTGTATTGCTCGCGATTATGTGAAAAAAAAATAACCTCTTTTATGCGTTTAAGAGAAAAATCAGTCCTTCTTTAACGAACTAGTGAAATTTTCTTCTCTTTACTGGAACTAATCTAAAGCAACGTTTCAATATAATGAATCCTAATCCGAATCATTAAGTACTTTAACTTATTAAAATAATAAGTAGCTGTAAAGTGAGTTCGGTAAATTGGATTTCTTCGATTGAAAAGCTTTCCGGGATTGGAGATCTGTCTGAATGGCGCTTAGAATTCCTGAACTACTAAATGGGTTCTTTTATGTACTTGTATTATGTGGGAATGAGTAAATCGATTGTATAATAAATTCCTGAACATTAGTCGTAGGACATTTTCAGTCTAGTGACTGATATAAGTCATAGTCATTAGTTATAATGTTAAATGCAGTTTTCAAATAGGTATTATTTTTAAGAGCCTCTTTTGGAAATACATAGACTAGTGTAGTAGGTATTATCTTGATGATTTAGAACTCCATTAGATCTTTCGTAATAACATTATAATACGTTTAATCGATACTAATTCATAGGCATCTCACATTCTCTAATTTGATATCACAAAATATGCACTTCCAATTTCCACAAATAATCATTATTGTCGTTCGTACATTGGCTATATTATCTACCTGACTAAAGTCATTCGTTATCCTAAGTCAGTGATTATTTCAGTACAAAGCATAACATTACATCACGCCTTTTATCTCCGAAGGGGCTGGCAGAGGTGCATATTACGGCACTTAATGCTGTTGTACAATATAACACCCTTTTTTAACTGTTATGAGTTCCATGTAATAGGGTGCGAACCTATTGCCATATACCGGCTAAAATTCCAGGCTTCGTGTTACTAGGTACTGAAATTCTTTTTAAAAACCTAGTTATTGCCTGACTCTGGAATCGAAGACCGAGACCTCTTACCCAGCAGTTAAATTCGGCAGCCGAGGCAGTACATATACCCTTAAAGTGCTGGTGTTGTCATTGCAGAAATATTAATATTCTAGCTAGAGGCTTTAGATAATATTTTATTCAGGGCATCACTAGGAAATCCGGTTGGAACCTCTCAAAGGACTGACGAAACTGAAAATATAATATTGATACGGTCATGGGACATAAGTCCTATAGGTATATTTTGGTAAGGTCCATTTCATTGTCCTAGCCTTTTAACCCTTATTTAAAAAAAAAATAAGTCTATATCATTGTAAACTTTATGCAATGAAAATGTCCTAAGTGTGGTGAATGTAAGGTAATAATGTTCTTTCAAATTACCAACAACTGTTCAATAACACATTAAAAATAACTGTTACCATTTCTTCTGTTTTTAATGTTTATTTTTTGTATAGGATAAGCCGGTAAACGAGCAGACGGATCACCTGATAGTAAGCACTCGGCGTTACCCATGGACACCCAGAACACCAGAGATGTTACAAGTGCGTTACCGGCCTCTTAGGGATTAGAAATTTGAGGACTGTTGGGGATTCAAAGATTAGGGAGATCGGGAAAAGCGGGAGGGTAATTGGGCCTCCGGTAACCTCACTCACATGACGAAACACAACGCAAGCGTTGTTTTACGTCGGTTTTCTGGGAGGCCGTGGTGTCATTCCGATCGAGCTGGCCCATTCGTGCCAAAACATGGCTCTCCCACACTTAATGTACTTCGAAACTCTTTATATAATAAAGACATGTAAATTTTGTAAATACCATCTTTCAATACAAAATAAAAATCTCTTCAGTAGCGTTGTGACCGTCTTGTACCAGTTCCCTCTTTATAAAATTAATTAAGGCTAAGTCTTAAGCTTGTCTTTTGACTTTCCAGTAGACCCAGCTTAATACTTTTACTGATTACCTCGTTTTGCCTTTAGAAATGTTTACCTTGATTAAAATGGATAAATAATTATTGTGCTAATGGAGTTACTTCTGATTGCATTATCTTTGTTTTAACCTAAAGTACCGAATAAGAAATGAATGTGAAAATGAAATCTTGTGGATGCTACTAGTATATCTATAAAACCCGCACTGAGCAAGCGTGGTGATGTATGCTCAAACCTTCTCCGTGAGAGAAGAGGCCTTTGCTCAGCGGTGGACACTTATAGGCTGTTGATGTGATGTGATGATATGATGATGATGATAAAATCATCACGTTGTGTGGCAAATTAATATAGTCAATTTCTAGCCTTTGGCGATTTTTATTTTTAAATTCGTGCTAATATCAAGGATATTGTATCTGCTACTGCCTCGTTAGCTGAGTGGTCGCATGTGTGACTGCCGGGCGAGGGGTCTCGGGTTTGATTCCCGGGTCGGGCAAAGTATTACTGGGTTTTTAACAAAGTCTCAGTGGTAGCACGGAGTCTGGAATTGTGCCCGAAATATGGCAATAGGCTCACCCCCAATTACATGGGACTTTTAACATAAAATTGTGAAAAGTGGGTGTTACATGGTTCAGTGGTATTAAGTGCCCTAATGTGCACCTCTGCCTATCCGTAACTGCTACTTGTTTAGGTACAACCCCAATTACATTATTTGAATATGTGACATTTAACATGTCAGTTAAGAAGATGAAAATGCATACACAAAGTTTTCTCTAAATAGCTCTGGTTTTATAAATTAGGCGAGATAAGGATTCATTTTGATATCTCCGTTTGAAGTGCGCTTCATACATTTGCATTTAATCACGCAAAATGGAACTCATTTCCTGTGATTAAATGCGAGTTGTTTACTACTTTCTGACTTGAATAGCTCGGCTTTTATAGCGTTGTTTCTAGTTTAAACTTTATATGAATGCACAAATATTTTACATAACTAAAGTTATTATTTAGTGTTTGAAATTTTGGAAAACCTAGATCTAGGCGCAATGTATGAGTTTATAATAAGATATTATAAGACAGGTGAATACTAGTTAGGTACTATAAATCTTTTTTTGGTAATTGGTCGTTGCTTCCGAGTAACAAAATCATCATCATCATCAACAAAATCATTCAATCATAACTCCCAGCTTTGGGTTAGGCGAGTGGGAGTGGCAGACTCTTACTGACTGCCAACTACTCCGTTACTACTCCTGCTCTTCGAGCCAGAGTAGTAGTTGAGTAGAGATTAGTCCGTATCGGAATTTAGCTTTACTGTACCGAGTAACCTTGTGGTACTTTTTTTAAGGGGGGAAAATCATCGAATGACTGATCCCGCCTGGGTGAGGCGGGAGGGAGTGTCAGACTCTTACGACTAAAAACCACCCGGTTCCTTCTCCTGCACGTCGAGCCGGAGCCCCGGTTACCCGTTAGGTTCTCCGCGACAATTTTGTGGTATATATTACCAATTAAGCTTGTTAACCTGTTTAGTAACAGTCGACTTAAAAGCACATTTATTAACAAATTGCTTCTACGATTAACAAAATATCAGACAGTAAATACGAGTAAAATACAACATTATATTTTACTATTAATGACGTCAAAAAGATTTTATTTACCCTAAAATGAACCTTAATGTAAATGCATGAAGAACGACGCGCCAACGTTTATAACAAGCAACGTTTTGTAAGTGTGAAACAAAAATGACTCGTTAAAATTGGAACAGGAATTCCCATTATGTGACTTCACTTTAACAACGTTGTAAGGTGTATGAGATAATAGCCTGGCAGCACGACAACTCCCTCTTTTACCCCCCCCCCCTCCCCCTTTGTCTAGGGTTAGCAAAACCAAGAATTTTTTTTATCTTCAAGTTTTGTAAGCATTTATAATGTATAATGTATATTGTATTTAATTTGCACCCGAATTAAAACAAATCCACAATCCACCTTGGACTACACATACATAAGTAACGTAGACATTGAACACGAGAAAGACACGACAGCTATGCTGGTATTCTGGGAGAGTCATGCTTCGCCACGAATGGGCTGATTCGACCGGAGTGATACCACGGCCTCACAGAAGACCGCCGTGAAACAACGCTTGGGTTGTGTTTCGTCTTGTAAGTGAGTTTACACAGACCCAATTACCCCCCACCCCCTTCCCCTTTCCCCAATCCCTGAATCCCCAACAATCCTCCAATTCCTAATCCCAAAAGGCCAGTAACGCACTTTCAACGCCTTTGGTGTTCCAGGTGTCCATGGGTGACGCCAATTGCTTACCATCAGGTAATCCGTCTGCTCGTTTACCACCTCATCCCATAAAAAAAAGCTTTTTTTGTATCTGAAGTGTAACAAAAATAAACGAATAAAAATCCTTAAGTTGCATTTATTTTAAAGAAACGTGAATAAAAAATTCAGCGTGTTATCAAAACACCAATTGTACTTGCTTGGACCAGGAATTGTAACTAAAGATACCTTAAATAATTGTCTTTGTCAACGATAATACTATCTTGTAAGTTAGTAATGTCCATTATGATAACAATAATGGAATGAAATAAAGAACTTACTTTCTTATGTTACACTTAGCTCGGAAAATATGACTTTCATTGTTAAAAATTTTGTCCTAAAAGTGGATCCCAATTTACATAATTCAATAGCCGCTGAACTTTTCCTGTTTTGTACATCTCTCTGTGGCTTATACAAAACTGGCTAAGTAAAGTATCTTTTTATAAAGCATTGCGACGATATAACGAGTTACCGTAAACAAGTACTTTGTTTAGTCCAAATATAATAAAATTAGGTATTAACTAAAAATAAACTCGACTATTTTCGAACCACAGAGGGGTTGTTTCTCATGAGCGAGTGTACGCTGCTTATGAGGAAGAACCCCTCTGTGGTTTGAAACTAGTAGAGTTTTTTTCTATAAATATAGTCACGTGAAAATTCACTTGAGTAACCCGCGATTTTTAGATATTTAAGTATTTTCGCGATTTCACAATAGTTATTGTAAAAACATAAAATTAAGTACTTTTTGTCAGAATTTTCTTTTGCCTGATCGTTCCGCGATCCCCAACACCTGGAGTGCCCTTCGCGAAAACACTAAGTGGGGCAAAGTATTTAACAAAAAAGAAAAAAAAATAAGGAAAAAATTTGTATAACATATGTTTAAACTCTCAACCCTACCCAGTAATCTAGAAGTGCATTAGTGTTGACAGTGCGATAAACAGGAAGGGCGAACTCTGTGCATTGTCGTTGCTAGTGAAAACTACGTTGTTACTGGAACGAGCAGTCTTCAAGTAATCTGTCTGGAATGAGGAGATAAAGACGTTTCCAGTTCTCATAGTATCTTTGTTAATGGTTCCGTTTAAAGCTGTTCAGCTTTAGACTAGACTTGCACTTGACTATACTTCATATTATTTGTAAACAATGTAACTATTTCCTAAGCGATATGCTCTTCATACCTTTAATAAAATAGTGTAGAACCTTCGTTTTAGGAGGTTGTCAACACGCTTGTATATCTTTTCTTGTTATGAGAGGTTATGAGTAACGCTAGTCATACATACATACATACATACATAACATCACGCTTTTTATCCCCGCAGAGGTAGGCAGAGGTGCACACAGAAGTAACACCCACTTTTCACTATTTATGTTATGAGTCCCATGTAATAGGGGGTGAGCCTATTGCCATATACCGGGCACAATTCCAGACTCCGTGCTACTACTGAGATTTTTTTTAAAACCCAGTAGTACTTTGCCCGACCCGGGAATCGAACCCGAGAGCTCTTGCCCGGCAGTCGCACTTGCGACCACTCGGCCAACGAGGCAGTCACTAAATTGTAACGCTAGTCACTAAATTGTTTTTAGGTGATCCGTCAAGTGAAAAATAAAAATACAGTGATTTCTCTTCACAACAACCAATATATTTAATTGTACGTGGAACAAAAATTAACTTATTAACATCCTTAGTAGAATACACATAAAAATACTAGCTTCATTTTTTAAATAGAGTTCTTCGAATAAATCAAGTTCTGCTAAATGGTGGTCCTTCTTACGAATGAGATCATTTTACTGCAGCAAAATGCTCAAAGCTCTATTCATTAGCTCTGTCAATGTTTTCATTCCATTTCAATACTAAAGGTGCAGTTCATATTTAAATACTTAGAATAAGTGTCTTATATAGGTTTGAGTAACTACGACCATTGTGTTCTGCCTATCTCAATAAAGAGTAGAAATAGACAAACACTATTCTTCTTGATTACTTGTTTCATTGCGCACTTTTAGTGCAGATTTAATGTCATATCATCCTAGTAATCCTACTAATATTTAGGTGTAAAGTTTGTTTATTCCTTTGTTACTTCTTCCTGTTAAAACGGCTGAAGAAAACGGAATGTAATTTGGAACAGGGGTAGGTTAACGTGTAGAGTAATACATAGAATACTTGTTATTTCACAGGGACGCGAGAGAAGTTGATGGCAGAAGCCCGTTGTTTTTAATTTAAAAAAATATAATATGTAAAAATAAGGAATCTATTAGCCACACCTACTGAAACAATATTTTAACCTTTAACTGCCGACAAAAACTGTTATAGGCTAATTCTCCGCTAGCGTTGGTCATCATTGTCCGACACGGCATCAAATGTGTTAATCAGTATTACTAATGTAGATCTCAAGTCTATATCCAATAAGTACCTATACAAAAAATATAAATATTTCATCACATTATTGATTCAAAATATCAAGGTATTTTTAAAATAAAATTTATGTAACACAGACTAGTAAATATTTTCTCTGTAATAAAATTATTTTCCAGTTTCCAACTACAAACTAAAAGCCGGTAGAACAAAGTACGTAAAATTGACCTAGTTACCGGTAAAAACTTTGCGGCACCATTCGGATCGTCAATTAAATAATAATTCTTGTTTCCTTTCTTTGTCAAACAGTATTATGATGTTTTAATTCGAATTTTGAATAATGTTTTTTTCTAATTACCGAAATTGATTTCATAATCAGAATGACGTAATAGGGTATAGTTTTGTCTTCACAGAGTTTTGATAATGCAGTTTAAAAAGAAGAAAATAAAACATATTTTTTCATTTACTTTGAAAACTGTACTTTTTGCATAATTAAATCTCTTTATAATTCCAATCCCATTCTCTATTCAAATCCATCTTAGAAATTAATTTGTGAATAAATCATAAGATTTGAACATACCATGGTATAACCGCGCGTTAAACTAACCGACGGATTATAATCCACCAAGATAAGGTGTTTATTATGACGTTCGCGGGATAGAACATCAACCTTGCATAATACCTAATGAGGTATTATGCAAGGTGGGTGAGTACTCGATTAATATACAATGGTATATTAATCGAGTACTCACCCACCCCTCGGGATTTCGCTTGTTCCGCAAAAATTAAAGGACAATGGAATCTTGTCGAATAAAGTGTTTATCGAGGAAAAATAAAATGAAGACGGTTTTATGGATCAAAATGATACGCTCGCTTGTTTGAAAATTAAGATTAAATGCATATACGTCACCTTCTTAATCTAAGAGATTCTCACCGATATTGTTTTATTGTTCATAAACATACGTTCATATATAAATATATACATAAGCTTTTCTGTAAGTGTAGATAAGAATGTATAAGCCTGTTTAAATAGGGACACCCACAAACAAATTACCAAAGCTTATGCAAAGTGGTTGCTATTGTGACAACCGGGGCATGCAAATAAAGATATGAGACAACTGCTTTAATTAAAAAAAAACTGTAATCATGAACGCTTGAATGAATAATAATTATATATGTCGTAGGACGTCGAAGGTGGCTACGTAAAGTGGTGACGTCATTAATGTAGATGCCACACTCTTTGTGGAATTGGTTATCCACTAATAACAGTTAATCTGGTCCAGAATACTAGTTAATCTCCAAATAGTTTTCACTTGGTTTATTTTACAAAGTTATAATAATCAGAGCTCTAAACAGTATGATAGTTCAATCCACAAAAAGGTCAAGAACAAAGCGTGTGACGATATTTATATTCTAAGTAATATTCTTTTACAATTTCTAGTGTGAGTATTACATTTGTTAATCACAATATTTTTACATCGTCATTGACCAAATATTAAATACCTAACTAACGATTTACAAAGTAATTTCAAGCTAATTAAACGTAACATATATAACAATTTCAAGAAGCGTTTGACTTTACATTAAAAAAATGAACTCAAAATTGAATGTCATAACTACTGCGGAACCGAATTGCATTTAAGAATAATAAAGATAGGTACAGAGTAAAGTAATTCAATCAACATCAAAGGTTAAATTGATCGCGTAATTTCATTAATCTTCAGTTAAATTAGAAGATTACGTTTAATTCCTCTTTACGTTGTCTCACAGTGTTTATGTAACGGAGAGATTAAGATTAAGAACAATCAAAGTTTATTCCCCGATTAAAGTAGGTAGGTACATATTAATTACATAATTAGATGGGACACTTTTCTCTTATACACCTAATTAAGGTCTGTTCCTTGAACTTTTAATTCGGTTAAACATTTCAGTAGAGGTCACTCTTGACTGAAGAGACCAATTCAATAAATATTTTGTAATAAATATTTTTATTTTGAAATATTTTGACTGCATGGCTGGGTAATTGGCTGCCACGCAACGTGTAGCAGGTTCGATTCCTGTACGGAGCAACTCTTTGTGTGATCCATTAATTGTAGTTTGGGTCTGATTGTCACGTGTACGTAAAAATGTGTATGTTTGTAAACGCATCGACGACACAGGAGAAAATCGTAGTGTGGGGCAAGGTTTGATAAAAAAATGCCAATTTTGTTGTTAGGTACCAAACTCAAATGAAATGGATAAAATACTGTTTAAGGTTGGATCACCTTGGATGTTCTAAAACTGTTAATAGACACTACCTATACCTCTAGAATAAATTGTGGTGTGGTCACAATTTTCGACCTTATTGCGATTTTCAACTCCCTTGCTGGAAGTTGTAGGTAAGCTTGTTCTAATGCGTGGTAGTTTTAATCATAACTATAAACAGTACCTATCTATAGCATAAAATACCAGTTATCATTTTATTTCCAGTATTTTAAATTCAACTTGCTATAACCATAACTCGTTTGTCGAATGTGAAATATAAACGTTTATACCGAAATGAATGTTATATCAAGCATTTCCTTCATAACTAGTTTAAAACCAAATATTTAGGAATGACCAGAATTTTAACGTGGACTCGTATTACTCGTAAAATGCATATTATTTGCTCACAGCGAACTTCTAAATGGTTTCTGGTATATTTTTATGTTTTTGTTATTGCCAATAAAATCGTTCACGTTTATGTTTTTTCATAAACACGTCTAGGTTATGGTAATGTTAGAACCTAGGACGGACGATACAATATGCATATAAAATGTGAAAAGCATTTAAGCACCAGTACGTGCATGATTTTTAAAATTTCCAAGGCTTTATTTGAATTTCAATCATAATTTTTTTCTACCTAAAAATAAATAAAAAAAATAAATAAAAGAACCGCCTTGTTGGCCGAGTAGTCGCAAGTGCGACTGTCGGGCAAGGGGTCTCGGGTTCGATTCCCGGTTAAAAATCTCAGTAGTAGCACGGAGTCTGGAAATGTGCCCGGTATATGGCAATAGGCTCACCCCCTATTACATAGGACTCATAACATAAATAGTGAAAAGTGAGTGTTACATTCTACAGTACAGTACAGTACATTAAGTACCGTAATGTGCACCTCTACCTACCCCTTCGGGGATAAAAAGGCGTGATGCTCTGATGTTAGGTTTTCTAAACTATATAAATCAACGAAAATATACGATAAAATAACCTATATTTTTCTCACTTTTTCTTACAATTTCTGAACATCTTTTATTTAAATGAAGACATTCTTTAATCGCCCCTTAAAACGCCATTAATCACCGAACCCTACTTCAGAGAACCAATTTTCTCTAACAATTCTTTAATTGGTTTCCAATTTTGACTAAAGAACCTATAATTAAATTTCTTCAGAACAAATACCTCAATTTATTTATGCTTAAAGACATGATCATTTAATTTTGGGTTCAACGCATTGCTGATTGATTTAATCATGGTTACTTAATTAACTAAACAATATGACAATAAACTCGTCGTTCAAATTGGTCTGTACCTACTTTTTTACATGAATATTTTTAACATAGAATAGGATCGCAATTAGATTACCAAAAAAAAAAACAATTTGGGAATCTCTGATTCTCAAGCTACCTACAGGACGTTATTATTGAACTACGCTTTTCTTAACCAATTCGCTAGTGATTTTAAAGTAATTGTTTATTTCATAATCACTTGATATATTGTACAAAAAATCTACAATAATTGTTCTTACAAAATTAGTCTCTAAACATCGGAATTAAGGTCTATAACGGAGTAAGTGGAAAGCCAGTCTCCCAGCAGTCACCGGTGACCGGAGACTCGGTAGTGTCAGTATTAATAATATATCAAATTGCTAATAACTTTTGAACTTCATCATACTGATTTATTGTACTAAAGCAACGATGAGACACACCATTTATCCATCTTCACAAATTTTGTTATAAAGAAGCCTTATAAAGAAACATAGTAAGAAGAAAAAGAAAATAAATAATGGATATCAAAACATCCCGACGGACAAAAAGGATGTTGTTATAGTACACATACTGAAGTCTTAAATATTCTTCTTAGTATACAACTGAAACAAAACGTCCCTTTGGTGTAGACAGGTCAGTTAAAATAACCAACGTACTATAATGCTAAAGATTTATCGAGCAAGACTTTTATGAAGGCTTTGCATATACATTTCTGCGGACAGCCTTATAACATTTTTTTTTTTTGTTTACGAGGAAGATTTTTGCATCCATTGCAACAATCGTATACTAAGAAGACTCAGTAGCCCTAACCACGGGTAGCTTGGACCATGTTCCCGCTACTGGTCGGCACCTATTTTTTATATTTCTTAATATATTTTGTTATTTTGTAAGTAGTGTTTAAAATGTAATTTTTAGTGAATTTTAAATAAATGTATGTAATTTGAACATTATACGTTTATTTTTGTTGAGAATTGTAAAAGAGTGTGACACCAAGAAAAGCCCGCTTTCGTTCAATGTATGAAAATAAAAATAACTTAAAATTAATTGAAAACTCCAGTTGTTTATGATAGTCTTTTTTTGTATAAAATCATGGACCAAAGCATGACCATAACTGTTGATCGTCAAGAATTAAAACATTAACGAACTCAGAACTAAAAAAATGGGAGAGGCCTGTAAAGCATTCTACAAAATCGGAAGAAAAGCCTTTATAAAAGTCTTGCTCGATAAATCTTTAGCTTTAATGCACTAGTTTACAACAACCACTAAGTTGTAAATCTGCTCCACACATCTTTCTTCTCCACTCCATGAATTTTGTTAACACCCAGACTTCCCGAGTACCTCTTGCTCTGAATAAAAATGCAGTTTCCTTTCGATAGTACTAAAAGGTTAATGCTGCCACTATATCTTACTGTCGTGTTAGAACTTTAAAAAGCAAATTCTTAGGAAGTTGTCGTAGTGAATTTTGCTGAGCTGTTTAGTAAGCTAATGTAGACTCTGATTCTCAAATTGAATCATTTCATTGAACTTTTCCTCGAAAAAGCAATTTACTCGGAATTATTGTAGATTTTTTTTAAAACTGCCTCGTTTGCCGCGTGGCCGCAAGTGCGACTGCTGGCCAAGGGGTGTCGGGTTCGATTACCGTGTCGGACAAAGTATTACTGGGTTTTAAAAAAAAACAATCTTAGTAGTAGCACGAAGTCTGGAAATGTGCCCGGTATATAACATAAATAGTGAAAAGTGGGTGTTACATTGCACAGTGGCATAATGTGCACCTCTGCCTACCCCTTCGGTGGTAAAAGGCGTGATGTTATGTTATGTTTTTTTTAAAGAATAAGCCGGTAAACGAGCAGTCTGCTCACCTGATGGTAAGTAATCGGCGCCGTCCATTGACACCTGAAACACTAGATTAGTTACAAGTGCGTTATAGGATTACGATCCTGTTCAGACCTTAACCAACCACAACTACGGTATGTGATGGTTAAGGTCTGAACAGCTTTACTATCAAGAAAATAAAATACGATGTCTAGAACATAATCCCTTAAGACATCTCTCCTATATTCAAGACCGTGCCTTCAGGGATTATCTAGCCAATTTATTTTTCTACAGTATAAAAATAAACCGTCTCTTGTCTTGGTTAGAATCGATAACTTCGTTATTGGAATCAAATGATATACGTGATACTGGTTAGTTTGCGACATTTTTTAAATTGGATAGTTTTTACGGTTTTATCGAAGTCTTCCATGTATGTGTAAGATTAGTGAACTTATTACGACCTGTAATTGTTGCAAAATCAAAATGAAAAATTGTATATAAAAGTCGTTTTATCACAAATATTGCTGTATTTTCTTCATCAAAGTAATGATTACCATAATTATGATACTTCCAAACAGAAAATATGTTTTATCTCATGATCTCAGCCTCACAAGAGTCTGATACAGGGAGTATCAGACTCTTGTGAGGCTGAGATCACCTCACCCAAGCCGGGAAAAGACATTGGACGGTTTTCCCGCCAAAAACCTATTTCTATTTTTAATACTATAATCTATCCATACTGAACTTTTCTCACACAATTTTCTCATTCAAATAATATTGTTAAAACCGCATTACCTCGGTTGTAAGCCCACTGGACTTGTGCGAGTCTAATAAATTTATTTTTACAAGCACTTCGATCCGGGATCCTATCCAACTTGGCAAATCCTTGTGGGTTACACCAAAAGGTATTATAATCCTCTCGAGGACTTCCGACGGAGGTCTCGAAAAATGTATTTGTTACATAAAATGAATCATGAATTGTTTTTTATGTTCACTTTTATGGTGCCCTGTGTTTTTCGTTTATTTAACACCTTCCTTATATGACTTCGTCTAATTTATCTGTTCTTATTATTTGTACCAAAAATATGTGACGTTTAGCTGGTTCAAATATCGTATGGAGCAAGTCTTTGTGTGATCCACAAATTGTTGTTTCGAGTCTTGATGCCATGTGTATGAACTTATATATTTGTACAAAGTACCCTTACCTATGAACATGCATAAAAAAGCTGATGACTGTTGATGAAGCGAAAGAGGTATGTAAGAATCGTAGCAATTGGCGTTCGCACATAGTCTATGCGTAGGCATAGGATATGGGATGAGGGCCATGAGGTTATGTGTGTATGCAAACGCACCCACGACACACGAAAAAATACAAGAGTGGAGCAACAATTTATTTTAAAAAAAAGTCAATGTTATTCTAGATGAATGCATTGCAAAGCAAACATTAGTCAGTTATACAATTTGAATTGAATGAGTGTGATTTCGTAGTTAGTTACCTCTTATCTCAATGAGGAAAATAGTCGATCTTAATACATTCTTACACGTGCCAAGATATTTGTTTACTTGTTATTATTATTAAATATCTAGTATTAGTAACGGGAAGCAGAACATCTTGTCGATAGGTACTCTATTTTATTAATACAAACAAGGTTTTTGTTAGAAAACAGTTGCCATACAAATATTATTATTGTACACAGATCGAAGAGAGATTAACTTTCTAAGAAAACACTGTTACTACTAATCCTGTATATTGTGTATCTATGCATGTTTTATAGGAATGTTCATATCTAATAGCTTCCCGTCAGAGCTGATAAAGATTGCTATTTTTTCGAAGGAATTATTTTTAGAGGTATGAAGTCATTTACAAGACTGATGCCCATTTTCTAATTTTAAACAACCTGAAACCATCTCCTAACTAAGAGTTACTTAACGAAAAGTAGGTCCTAACTATCTTCTTATATACCGCTGGTGACACTGAGGTATACATGGAAATGTGAAAACCAAAATGCTAAGTGTCACCTTTCTTAACTTAGGTGTTTTAAAGAGAGTATGGGGTATATGGCAATATAAATTATCATAATTGATGGAGATTTAAGCATATCCTATAATAACTCTGGTCTCAAACAATTTATTTATTCTCATAAGGGTGTGTCTACATTTGGCGAATACTCCGCGCATGTACAGATCGCGAGCCATTTGCGAGCTACCCTTGAGCCGCGCACGTGCATTTAAAATTATTATTCATACGAGTCTTGCATGAGTTGCATAATTTTTAATGTAAGCTCGCAGAACATTTGCCGAATGTGGACGCATCCTTAAATAAGCGCGCGCGTCTCAAAGAGCCATCAGATCACCACAGGTGGGGCCCAGTAGGGCTGATGCCCGATACGGAGCTGCGGAAAGCCTAACGGGTTGCCGGGGCTCCGGCTCGAAGAGCAAGAGTAGGAACGGGGTGGTTTTTAGTCAGTAAGAGTCTGACACTCCCTCTCGCCTAACCGAAGACGGGAGAAATCATTGGATAATTTTTACCCTTAAAAATCCTTAAGTAGAGCATTTAATAAATATTTTTTCTAGACGTTAGGAGCAAACGTCACACTTGTGATCCCTAAAAGGTAGAAAGGTATATTCTGTGATGTTGGAAATAGGTCTCGTGTGACAATATTATTTTGCCGCTTCATGTAAAATGAATTAGGGTCGCTACACTTCTTTATCCTGAGCACTTATTCTACGCTCCTTATTAAATTTGCATTTATTTTTTGCATGTAAATGCGAATATTTACCTATTTGTATATTCAGTATAAAAGAAAAAATATATAATGTAATTCTAATTATTAGGTAAAAAATAAAAATTCTTTATTACCAGCCTAAAACATGTTAATCCAGTATATAATGACAACCTCACTAGGCACAGCCTGTGTCGCGGCTGTCAATATACATGAATTTCCATAGGACTATTCTAATGGTTAATAACATCATAAAGAAAAGTGAGTGTAGATGTGTGAGTGTGTGTGAATGGATGTGTGTGTATGTAGAGAGAAACATAATAATTATCTAAGGATTGAAACAAATATTGTTGAGTGGTTATAAAGATATTATTTTTTATTATTTTCAAGAGCATATACGACATTTGAATGTAGATTGAAATCGTTGATATGATTATGGTAATTTCACTTAATATTGTGATAAATAAGTTTGTTATGTAAGAAACAAGATGCAAGAAGCTTTTCCATACGCAATTTATTTATATTATTCGTATTTTATTAACATCCTCTTTTAAAATAGGTCGATGCATGAAATCATGCGTGAATGCTTGATATTCAACGTTGCCGTAGCTTCGATAAATCTGAAAGTATATTATTTCTTTATATTTTATCCTTCTTGTTGTAAAATGCATATTGTTTTAAAGATATTCAATAACAATAATCCAAATACTACATACATTTTGACATTGTAAAGACATTACATTGAAAAATGATAAATTAAAAAACTTATTGCCAATTCAAATCAGGAAAAGGCATCACAAAAAATTATTGTAAATCTTAATATTATTTCTTTTTTAATCAGTTCCTGATTCTACAAAAATTATGTTATCTATCCTATTACTACCTAGTGCCGTGGTGACCCGGAGGTTTAAGACGCCCACTTCTCATGCATGAGGGTGCGGGTTCGAAACTTACCAACGGCAAGTACCAATGTGACTTTTTTCGAGTTATATGTACTTTCTAAGATTATCTAGACACCACTGACAAACGGTGAATGAAAACATCGTGTGGAAACTTGGGCTTATAATTTCTAATTATAAGTTTGAAATCGCCAACGCTCATTGAGCAAGCGTAGTGATTAATGCTCGAACCTTCTCCGTGTGAGAAAAGGCTTTGCTCAGCAGTGGGCATTTACAGACTGTTGATACCTATAAATACCTTTTATTTTTCATTTTCGCTTCTAAATACTTAAAAACCTGTTTTTATAATAACTATCGTGAGATATACTAAATTAAGTACATATGAATATACTGAGAAAAACCCCTCTGTGGTTCGAAACTAGAAGAGCTTTTCTCAGTATATTCAGGTGAGTAACCCGCGATTTTACTTAACTTAAAAACCTGTCGTCATTCAGCTTGAACACAAAATGTCGTGAGTATATTAGTGGGGCGTCCAACGTTAGTACTAAGTTACGAGGCAGGCGAAGTAAATCGCGTCTCATGTTCCCTAAGTGCACATTGTAGGTGGATGCATCTTATGGCGCCTACGGGACGAAGTGGAAAGATTGCTAAGTTAAAATGTTATACTTAGTTTAAGTATAAGATCACAAAACGCTCTTATTTACTCAGTAATAAGGTCTTACATGGCCTAGAGATCTATGAAGACATTTCTTTTTGGATTTTTGGATGTCTTAAATTCTATATTCTATAAGTCTTTTTAAATAATCACTTATGTCGAAATACTCAAACGTTATTCAATTTTAAGTCGCGCTTAAGTATAGTTCTGTCACTACAAATTATATGTAAAATGACAGAGATGGCACGATATTTAAGTGCAACCTAAAATTGAGTAATCTTTCAGTAGTCCTTTACAACTGCTTTATATAAGCTACTAGCTTCTGCCAGCGACTTCGTACGCGCAACCCCGCTTCTTCTATTCCCGTAGGATTTTCAGGACCTTTTTCTGTCATAAGAATCTTCTCCTGACAATAACAAACACAACAAAAAAATAGCCAAATCGGTCTATCCGTTATGGCGCGATAATGGGAAACAGGTTTGATTTTTATATATATACTAGCGGACCCGACAGACGTTGTCCTGCATATAATATAATAATAGGTATAGATAAATAACCTAGATACCAACTGCAGCGCCATCTGCCGGGCTGATTTGAGAACCTAAACCATCCAGGGCGACACTCAAATGCATACAGAAAAATTCATTTAAATCGGTCAAGCCGTTTAGGAGGAGTTTAATGACATACACCGTACAGCAGAATTATATGTATAAAGATAGATAGATTTAGCTCAAGAGATGGGCCACAACTTTTTATCCTATAACCTTCTTCGACGTCAATATTTCAGTGTCATAAATACACATAAAAGTCAATACAACACCCATCTATGACACATACTTACAAAAATATTGACACGAATAACATACGACTCAAGACAAGTATCCTTAGTACAAAGTTTCTTTATGGAAGTCAAAGAAAAGTTTCGGTTCCAAGAACCCTTAAATGAAACGCTAAGTGACAAGTCGCCTTTGGGAAGGATATATATGAATCATGTTCTTGTTATACACAAGGTATAATACATGATTGACATTTGTAAATCTGATTTCGATAGAAACTCGAAAAGGAGTAAGGAAATCGAATGTTCACCCACACGATTTCCGATGAAGGTACTTTCAGTACGTACACAATGTCAAAAGAGGTTTAAATATAAATATAAAGGGATATTTTTAACATATATCGGTTAGTACGTGTGTAAAAGGAAATCTTAACTACTTTGATATTCTTATTAAAAGCAAAACAAAAATAATCGATTATGATCAAAGATTGAAACCCTTTAGTGATGTTATTTCGGTAACATTTATAGTTACGATTATTTATTAACTCCATTTAGGTTAATATGAAAACGATAAATTCTTTACGACTGTAGAGTTATTGGTGTGCCGACCGTCACGACGTAATCCTCTTATATTATACTGAGACCGTCTGATATTGTTCATAAATAATAGTTCAGAAAGACGCCTGTCACTTATTATTTTCGGCGATTAATGGTCTCTCACAGCGGGATGTTCATAAACTAAGATTGTGAGTCAAGTTTAATTATTATGATGTTAATGAATATTTTCATTGTTACAGATAAACATGTCGGCTCCAACAACTGACAGCACAGAAGCCATCACCAACTCTGGCTACGGCAGCAGCGATGAAACTGCGAGTTTACTCGTCACTGGACCCTCAGTCACCGTCATTGTTCCATCAGAAAACAGAACAGTTAAACCAGTTCTGCAAAGACAAGACTGTACAACCCATCTACGACCTCAATTATCAGGCGGGCCTGGCAGTGAGGAAAGTGCAACATCTATCAGAATGGAAGAAGGCACTGCAAGAAGTGTCCCTGACATCGAGCTCCAATGTCGGGAACCGGCAGACCGACCTCAGACACTCGTGTCTCCCGTAGCGACGTGCTCGCATAGAGGGTCAGTGACCGCCTGCCAGTTAGTTCCGCAAACATACTCGAGATGTCGCGTGTGCGAGCGGCGACAGTCCACCGCACCAATTTCAGCACTACAACTAGCGCGCTCTGTGTCGAGAGAGAGCGTTCGCTCGGCCGTGCACTACCCTTGCGGCTGTAGTTCACTTCATGCCGTCAGTACATGCCCCGTCATACAACCCCCGGCGCTACTGTTGCCTACAACTAGTACAAGAATAATCCGCCAGAGTTCGCAACCTGAATCTAGCGCATGCGCGGCGCACTGCCCTCATCACGCTCACCATCACCCCAGCGCCTCTCTGCGGCAATTGCGAGAACCAGGAGACGGCATCGCTGGCATCGCTGCGGACTCTTTGCGAATCAACGGGGGTATGCGCCCTTTCAAACAGGTATGTTTTCCTTTTGTTAGGTGGCGCCACTGTTTTATTAAACGAATCATACATTGTAGATTTTTTCGTTTTTAGCGTAAGCAATATAAGTGTGATCATGCACTTGTAGGCGCTTTATATTGACTTTTAACAAGTTAGCGTAGAGATTTAGCATTTTCATCAAAAACGGTGGTAAATATTAGCGACAGGATAGTCGGTAAACAAGAGCTTTCCTTGTTTATTGAAAAAATAGAATCAGCCGTTGCTTCGGATCGACTAAAATAATACTAACATTTAGGTAGGTTTTATAAACAAGTTCAAACCAAAAACAATAAAAATTTGCATTAAAGTTAATTTATTTAAAACATTTTTTAAGCAATCCATAACAGTGTACAATTATTGAAATAAACCAATTAGTAAAATAATTATCACAATCAATTTTTACAAATACTGTTTAGTTTAGAGAAAAAAAAAACATTGTTATATAATTTGTATATACTTAGCTAGAAAATCGTAGAGATGCTTTTAAAATATTTGTATCAAAGTATTATGTAAAGCTGTAACGCTCGACGCCTAAAGAAATGCAAAAAGAAAAGGTAAAAACGTAGGAGTCGTTACTTTGTCAAGCAATCAGACATTGACAGAAAGTTCTACCGTTGTGAAGGCCTCTTTGGCAGAAATTTCAACGAGATGAGCCTTTTCTTAATGTCTGCCTTTACAACTCACGGCCATTTAACTCGCTCCTACGACACTTGGCAATGTTGTAACACTCTTTCGAGCTCTCAAGGCAATTTCGAGATTAGAACTAGCAAAAAGACTCGCAAGATGAATACAAATCATACTGTATGATGGTACACTGTGTTAATCGTTGTTGTAGTAACTTACTGTGTGTTTTAGGTGTATCATTTAGTGTGAATATCAGTATTTTGATGGATCATACCAAATCATTTCCATAAAGCGATAAATTCCTGGACAGTCTTATCCTGGCTCTTAGTAAACCGCGATGCAGATGGCGTGTAAGTGCTGTGTACGGGTCTTGAGACGGGTTCTCCCATCTAACTAAATCAAATCAAATTAGTCCTTTGATTTGATTTCTGTTTTTAACCTGCAGGGGCTGCTCCTCTGTCCACAAACCCTGTCGCAGACGCGCCGAGCCCGGCTGAGACGTGCATTCACTGAAGCCACGGGGGATACTGTTAACTACGTTAAAACGGTGGGCTTCAACCTATTGGATTATGCACCGTCGAATACCGCTATCGACTGTACAATTTCCCTTGTATTGAATTTCCAGTAACCTGTTTCAGATAATAACAGTAATCTAGCGTTCAAAGAACAACCTACACAGCCGACACAAACTTTCAAAGCAAAGCCAAGCAAAGCACAATGCAGTTAGATTTTAAAATAGATTGCAACTTCAAATTAGCGGCATAGCATGTTAGTAATTAAGCCACGACACAAATAAGAAACGAAAACATTTAAACTGAATTAGTTTTAGAATTACCTACACCACACTAGTCACGACCCACGTCAGGTTGTACAGTCGAAAAGCAGGTATCTGTGGATTTATCACCAAAGTAATTTGTTAGTTGGCGAATGTGTCGTCCCTATAGCTTCGTCTAATGACCACCGTTAGCCATTCCCCCCACGCCCCTGACATCTTACCCTGGCACCAAAATTGCTTGTCACGAACAAATCGTTTTCTGTTCATCACTTTGTTCAAGCAAAAATATCATCGAGCACTTTTATTCGAGACTCGACAAATTGACTTAGACCATCGAGTGTCTTGGCACAAAGGCTGATACCTTTACAAAATCATTATATTTTACACCTCGATCATGATTTGCAGTTTTGGGGATTCATTTTGGAATTCCGAAGTCAACGAAAACGTTTTGTCATCGCTTTGGGAACCCATTACTCAGGCAAACTACACAGCACCTACACAATCATTAGCTATCCATTCATTCGCATTGTTTTGATGGATATAGGTAGAGCTATGCACTTTAGATCGATGATTAGATTGCACAGAAATGTCGCTTTTCAAAACATTTTTGGATAACGTTTTCTTTTATGTTGCTACTGAGTGGTAGTTTACATTCAGTTTCAGATTATGTCGTCATTATTTTGGATTATACAAGAATTATAATTATTTCAGTGTTTATTTTTTTAATTCGTGGATTTGTTTTGACAATTTTAGGTTTCATACTAAGGAAGCTAGGCTAAGCTAGGAAAAATAAAAAAACAATTTATTTACTTAATGATTCACATTATAATTTTCAAATTGTACTACCTTTTATTTCAGTCGGTAACTAAAACAATTATTATCAAAACTATAAGTAATATATTATTCATCAATTTTTTTTTAAATATACCTTAACAGTGTTCCTATTTCAAAAAAGGATTCACGTCAAATTATGATGCTCTTTAATTTTTGAAATCAAACTATACTTGTATACTTAGCTTATTCACTGATATCGAAGTAATAAAAGACGTCCGTACGTGCAAGTAAAGCACCGTGATATTGAGGATTATTTTGCATCAAGACGCCATCAATTTTATTGTCGGATCATAAAGCCTTCCCACCTGACGCTTGCGGGAAAATTCGTTTTCACCCGGCCGTTTCATGCATAATATTTTTAGAATTTTTATGACATCATCAACAAAGTTCAAGGTTCGTGACACTCTTTACTAGATTTAGTAAATGGATTAACTTGAATATTCCTTAATGTGCTTAATAATGGACAGTTGCGATACAACTTGGCAGGAGACCAGACGTTTTGCCTAAGTGAATATAATTACTTAAGTGAAGCAAATTGGACAGAAAATGTGTTGCCTGCTAAGGTGGATTCGTACCCTGACTGTAATTAGATAATTTCCTTAAATCTGAATGCTTTGTCTGTTACTGGTTGTATTAGATAATGGGGCACAGCTTTATGTTTTCACAAGATAATGGTTTATCAAAATATTAAACCACATTTAGCTTTGGTATTTAAGTAAATGCCTTTATTGACCAGGAAATTGTGAATTTTCGTAAATTAGGACATTTTTATATGACACAATAATTTTTACACAATCATAATACTAAAATAAGTAAGTCCTATGCAAATCTAAAAGTTTTGCGCTAGATTAACTATCACCACCGAAACGCTTTCAACAAGTTACTCATTTTTTTGGTAGAAATACGAAAATGTTAACATTTTCCTTAATGGATGCTATTATCGTGGAAGTAGCGACTAACAAGTGAATTGGTTCAAGCTTCAATTACAATTCCTATTGAGCGTAGGCATATAACTCGAAACGATATAAAAGATAACTAAGGTTATGACTCTTTTATTTTTCAGCAATCATTATGTGCCCTTTTATAAGCTCTCGACCCACGCTTTTGACAGTAAACACGTTTAGTACCGTAACACTGGTTTATTTTCCAAATAATTAGTAGTTCCAGAATTAATGTGTTAATAAAATATCCTAATTATTGTTATTATTGTTGCATTTATAGACGGAAGAGAAAATTTCGATTGCTTCTATTACTTTGATAAAGAAAAGAGGTTCTAGATGTCATAATTACTTCTTTTTCTTGAGACACCACAAAAAATCGTTTAGAAAAAAGTGTCAAATTGATTATTCGTTCATTTTCTTTTGAAGGTAATTGAGTGGAAAATAGTGATTTATTTTGGTGTACATTTGCTTATTTCGGGGTTTAAAGCTCGGATTTCATTGTCATTGTTTGAAGTGCCTATTGTTAGTACTCTATTATCTAGGTGTCAGAGCACTATATAGTTAATTCTAGTATTTCCACTACATATATGCTCTAATTGCGGTTGATGTAAAGAACGACTTTCGTTTCAGAAAGTACAGTCGCGAAAAGCATACTGTTTTTCTGCATTATTCTTGCCATCTGCCAGAATGCTGTTCTAAACAAAACGGTCCCATAAAGCGGCAAACTAGAGCGTAAAGAAATCTAATACAAGTTGAATATTCTTATATTTACATGTTTGCTTAAATAATGGTAAATTTATTTTATAGTTACACAATCCTTTCATATCAGCCAAGACCCAGTAATTGGCACCAATACTGCTAAGATCTCTTGCCAAACGGAGTATAGTTACAATGATTTATTGTCTCCAGGACAGATTTTGGAAGGGTATTTTCCTTGTTTTTTTACATATACATGAAGAGGTCGACTTCGGTCAATGACTTTACGAACAGGATCGCAACCTACATGGCAATGAAATCAATTACGTAAGGTTATCAATGAACATTGACACTTCACGTGGAAGCTATTTTATGCCCTCAATTATTTCAATCAATTGAATTTTATGCTGAAGCCTTTTGGGTTTTAGCTGATAGTCGAAGCTATTGTATTATCAAATTTTTATTAATCAATCAATTTGCGTTTTTGGTCGTGCCTTAGTGTGTTTGGATGTAATTGTCTGTGATAAGGAAGACGAAAATAATAATATACATCAAAAATAAAGTTACCTTGATATCTTGGTCAAGTAGTATCAATTTCGATGTCCAGATCAAGTAAAATATTGGTATTCGTTTGATAAATGACAATAGTCAGTCGTACAGCAAAAAGTAGATTTTGCCTTGTGTAACTCTGATTCCTTCTTCGAATATTAAATTAAAAGACATAACTGTTACCATATTATGAACTCTTCCTATGGTTTATTTGCATAACTTCTTATGCATAATCATGCGTTATTTTGAACAAACGATACGAAATCATTATTATGTATTGATATTGACTTGACTTACGTCAAGCAGTGTTTATTTAATCTATCTATCAAGGCAGGGGGCCTTGAAAATTAAAAGTTCATCGAATGCAAGCGGTCAGTCATTCCACTATTTATGTTTAATACGGGAATACACCCAAAATAATATAAGTTATATACCTAATCAGCTCTTGGAATTCTGCCCGACTCCATCGAATCGGCCGTCTGGGATCCGAGTTCTGTCTGTAAGCCCCAACAGAGCAATATATTCTGCACTATCCCTATCTAGCTTTAGGGGATTTTATGGTCCAACTTTTTAAACGATTTCATATGTCATACACCAGCTTTAGTTTGTTTTTGTGGTCAGTAAAATTTTTCAGATAAAAATTTTAGCCATTCATTGCAGATTTTGTCAGAAAATTACAATTATAAAATGACGACTAATATTTTTTGACGGCAGAAATATGATACAAAATTTTAATTCAATAATGAATATGTATTTATTTAAACTGAGATTTAGACTAATGCTACTGATATTTTGTGACTAAAACCTCAAAAACCTAAGAGATAATATAAATTAGTAAGAAAACCTTACAAAAAATAAGTTTACGCAACACGATTCTCATTCACGGACAGCAATATGAGATAAGCTATAAAAATAATAACCTTTAAATTCTAAAACCATCCGTAGGTACCATTACGTTTGAATTATAAACCAATTTTTCTTCTGCCCTGCATTATCCCCCGCCTTAATGCCACTTTCCGGCTCTGCACAATTGATGTACTTATTGTACTTGTGTAGGTAAAGGACCTCACGGAGTTTTGTTTGGACTTTTTTATGAGTTGGTTGGCAAAGCAGTTTAAAGTCGTATTACGTTTCCGCGTCAGTTTTTAATTCATGACATAATTTTGAAAATGTGTCACGCAACAGAGCCTTTTAGGTAAGTTTTTTATGGGTAGTAAGAATTTTTGTTTGTGACGGTTTTAAAAATGTTATAACCTTTAGTTAATTTGTTACTTGACAACCAAGTTTTGATTAGAATAGTAGAATAGTTGTTTTTCTTAACAAAACAAAACATTATACAATTATACAAGACATTTTATTTTTATTTTTTTTGTTAAAAAACTAGAAATAAATTCTCTCACATTTTAGTTACACCAAAACGGCGATAGTCTGGAAAATCGTATTAAAACCATTCGGTCGTCGTTTATTGCTCCAAATGTGTTTTGCATGCAACCGATTGTATGCTGATTAAATTTGGCTCCATTCGGTGCGGTGTCGTGGTCAATATGAAGATAATTACACCATGCCACAGAGTAGCGATGTTCATATTAAACTCCACTGAGTACTAAAGTGGTTTTATTTGACACGTGAAATTCCACGTTTTGTGCTTATTTAGGCTGGTTCAAGCAAGTAATTAGATAAGGGATTTAGTGTAGAATTCTCGAAATTATATTATTTTAGGCCGACCATGATATTTTGTTTGCTGTTTTGCAGTATTAAGGTATTTTTTTGGAAGAATGTGTTATCTTTTTCCCCTTTCTATATTTAAGCTCTGTTTCCTTCCAAAATGTTACAATGTAGAGTGGACTAAACATGTTTGGTCGACATTTTGAATTAAATTAACAGTCCTTAACTTAGCTAGTGACAAAAATAACTAGAAATAAGAAATAAACGAGGAATAAGTAATTAACAATCTACTTGAACTAGCAAATAATAAAAACAGTAGGCAAACAGTTACAGTACTCTTGTCTTGTGACACTTGGGCACGCTGCTATAGCGTATTATATAAGAAACACGAGGTAAAAAGGAAAATACTGTAATTCCGATTCCAACAAAAATATGTTACGATCGAATATTTTGAGCCAAAGTAGTTGTTATCGAAAACTAAGGCCCCTTCGCATTTCCGACTCCTAATAAATTGATGTTAGTCTCCACTGAATGCTTGATCAGAATGTGTGAGCAATATGTGAAAAGAAAACAAAAGGAAAGATACTCCTAAATAAGAATTTTACTCTCATGATGCAATTGTTTCTGAGCAAATGGTAGGTATTAAAATGAACAGACATCTTTATGATAATAGCGCAAATAGAAATTTGGCACGGAGCTTGAATCTTATCCAAAGATCATTAATACAAAGATCATTATGCAAGCCGTCTTAGACACAACCGCGGTCTCTGTAATGTCTCGTTGAGATTAATGTAGCAAAATGGTTAGGAACACTACTCGTCGATTATCGTACCTTGGGGTGCAATAACACTTAATATACAGTCCCCCATTCTATTAGACCAAATCCTTTTCAGTTCTAAGGCAAACTTATTTGAATATGAACCAGAAATGGTAGTATTAACCATGAATTTAAATGCTTATTTAACGTTCTGTGCTGTCTGTACCAGATGCTATTTCAGCATCCAAATATCGGTGGTCATCCGAGATGACTATGGCATAGTTCCAAATCGCCACAATAGGCCCCCATATAGGGGCTTGCCGTATAAATTATGCTCTGGATGCGGTCACACAATACGTTCCATTACATTGAACTAATGTGCTCTGATCGGGTCGCGATATGATCGATTTAACGGGTGAGAAGTGTTTTAACAAACAAACACATAAACAATTCCAATCTGTTAACATAACAGTTCGGTTGTATGTTTTGTTTTGTCAAACACCGCTTTGGGATTGGCTTTAGAATTTCTGTACAAAATTGAAATTTATTGCGTTAATTGTTTCTGTGTATATGCGAAGCTTAGTGAATTCGGGATTTTTTTTAATGGATATTTAAATATATTAATTGATATTTAATTACACATTTGACAATTGTTTTATGTATTAAGTACAATGTATTTTTTTTATCAAAGATCACTGTAAATAGTAATAATGATTTACCTACGTATGTATTCGGTATACCTACTCGTATTTACCAGTTAACTAAAAAAATTTTTTGCAATATAAAATTTTTCTATAAACTTTCTTTTGTTGGTAGAAAAAACAGGAAAATGTGATATTTGACATTAACTGTCTTTAAAATTCCAGAGTATTGAACAACGCTTATATACGATAGACATACAATTACTAAAAATGCTCTTCAAAAATAATAATAGTGATGTATTATGAAGTGATGATGAAGCATAACACGCGATACCCTTGTGTTTGTTTACAGTGTAACCAAGCTATTGATTTATGATACAATAACTGGTTACGTAAGGGTTTTATTGATTATAATATCAAGTCTCCCCACAATTATATCTTGTTGCCATCCCATTCTGTTTTGGAATGTTCATCGAGACATTTGATCAAATAAATCTTTTTCAACGTTTATTGCTGTTATCATTGCGTCTCTTAACGTCTTATTTGTGTCTTGGACTCCATTTGGCTCGTATCTATCATCAAATTTATGAACTTTCTCATTTGAATTGATTCCTTTTTTTATACCTACGCTAATTTTTGTTTTTATAACCACTGAGTAAGATCACTTTCATTTTATTTTTTTCGAAACACTCACTTTAACACATGGCTTACTATAACTATAAGATAGCCAGGTAATAGACTCTATCTATTTTCATTAAGCATATACAGTGTAAGATTAATAGACTTTTTACAACATAGACTTAAATGTATTTTTTAAGCCCGAATCTTGGATAAAATCTTAAGATATTTTTCTTCGCATTAAGGTTATTGTTTCTCATAAAGTGTAAACGTAATATCACGTGTAATGTACAAAAATGTATCCATAAAGTCTTTGTACATTTGGTATGCAAAATGTTTAACAGGTTTAGTACAATATGCGAGCTCGTTTTTGGTGGTTTGAGCAAAATGCTTACCTATGCTCAAAGTATCGTTACTGAGAAACCAACATTATAGAATGTTATTTTTTCTTATTAAGCCATCTTTGTAGTCAAGTTTCTACTCTTTAGTTTTTCTCCATGGAATATAATCTTACACTATGTAGACAAGTACGATATTGAATGTAAATGTTTTGTTGTTAGCTATTTCCATTACAGCTTCTATAAAAAGATAAGCAAATACAAACAATTCTAACATTGGACACTGAACAACATTTTAATTAAAACATAATGTTTCTATATTAGATACTAACACAGACTGCTAATGAACCTTTCTATTCTATTTTAGATCATCTCTGAAGTTGCTATCGTTCCATTATGCACTTTGTTTGAAATTCAAACAGCTACGTCATTTAAATCATACTAAATACACAAAATTTCAACTCTGCTAACAATTTATCACATCTGATCGGAGAATTGAAATGAAACCACAGTGAAGCAATAACGAGTGGTTGCTGATTTGGAAAATTGAGCCCAACGTCTCTTGTTTCACGGTTCAATATGGTTGGTGTAGGAGTGTCACAAGGCAGCATCATAGGACCGTTGCGGTCACTAACGACCTAAGTGATTGGCGTTTGTTATCACATTTATAACGAGATCACTGCAGGGCTATTGCCTCAATTAGTTCATTGGTCTCAATATGTAACTAATTTGGTTTGAGTTTGATTTAGGGCAATCTCATGAACGTATGGATTCTTTGGAATAACCCATTGTTACGTTTTCTCTGCGGTAGATTCTTTTTTGTCGTAGGTATTTAATATTTTTAATTGCTATTTGAATTTGAAGCATTCTTTGTATTTTATTACTTAGCTATAAGAGTGTTATTAGAACATTATTAACCAATAACAAGTGTAATTCTGTTTTGCTTGTTTTAAAAAGAACATGTTATTTTACGACCCTTTAATCTACCATATATTTTTCTCTCAAAATTATACTATAGTAATAACTTTACCCGTTTTACCTCTACAATTTAACCTAACTAAAATGTTCTACCAAAATATACCGGCAATATCCAGCAACGTTAACACTCCCATGCACCGCCCAAATTTAAACTCTAAAAGCTTAATTCAGTGTGAAAAGTCAACAAAGTCAAATACAGTGTAGGTAAGTAAGTCAAGGCCAAAGTTGTAAGCCCAAGGCCAAGCAACGTAAGTTTGTGCGTAATATAAACCAAGGCTGTTAGGCCATTTTGTCAATGAGATAGGGCGGTATTTGGACGCCAACGTTCGATAGCGTCGGTGCCTGCAACTCCAAGTTATTTATGGTGCCCTTTGAATATATTTCACGGTGATAGCATACTTTCTGGAATGGATTTCAATGGGTGAGGGTGTGGATGAATGGTATTTTACGCTGCGTCAGTTTGCACACATAAAACATTGTAAATTAGTTTTTGTATACTCAATAGTTTTGTGTGTAATGTCTATTGTTCCCAAAGGAACGGATAGAGGTGAACTTTGGAAGTTAACTAATTTTTGACCTACTTTATAAAGTGCAGTAAAAGGCCTGTTTTAATCGGATTTCATCGAGCTCAATTTTTGAACTTCATCTTTATATTGAAAGTTTAATAATTAAGAAAGTTCGTAATAGTTTTAGAGTCAAAACATCAAACTTTATACTTAGTAGGAATTAGTCTGCCTCGTTGGCCGAGTAGTCGCAACTGCGAGTACCGGCAATGGGTCTCGGGTTCATTTCCCGGGTCGTGCAAATTACAACATTCTCAGCGGTAGCACGGAGTCAGGAACTATGCCCGGTATAGCGCAATAGGTTCACCCCCTACTACATGGGACTCTTAACATAAATAGTGAAAAGTGGGTTTTACATTGTACAGTGGCTTTAAGCACCTCTGCCTGCCTTCGGGGATAAAAAGCGTGATGTTATGTTTGGAATTAGAGTATTGTTATGTCTAAGGAATCAAAGCAGATTAATGTATAAGTTCCCATTCATAAGAGTAAAAACATCATACTTGTTCTTTCGGTACATATAAAATAGATACGAATACTAAAACCTAACTACAATGAAGTTTGTTGCAAACATTCATCATATACACTACATAAAACAAACACTAGTCCGCAATAATATTCACTGAAGTGAACATATTTTTATTTTATCTACGTCCACAAACTGTAGACTTGAGCACGTACAGTTCTAATGGCCTACATTAGTTTCAGTTAGATCCCATTAAACTTCTCGTTAGGTAGAATCGTGGTTTTATTTTCTACCACTTGAAGATTAAAACAATACTAGAAATATTTTTAGTTAATAAATAAATAAATAAAATAAAAATAAAATAAAAAAGCCTTTTATTTCTTACTTCAAAAATTTACAAGGTATATGCTTATTTACTAGGTATGCTAATCAACTTATGAACTTAACGATAATAGAACTAAAAATATAAAACAATAAACAGATAATATTTCTTAACTATCTTAGTAAGAACCCCTCGTTCTCGAAGGTGAAGGCCTCCTCTAGAGATTTCCAACTATCCCTGTCTTTTGCTATTTCCATCCACTGTTGACCAGCAACTTGCATTATATCGTCTGCCCAGCGGGCAGCTGGTCTCCCTCTCTTTCTATTTCCGAATGGACCGTCCCAACACGTAATGCGGTGGGTCCATCTATTGTCTGTTAACCTGGCTATGTGACCAGCCCAACGCCATTTCAGTTTTTTACAGTGGAACAAGGCATCAGTAACTTTTGTAATTTTTCTTATATTTTTGTGTGGCACTTTTTGGATTTTTCTTATTTTTAATAAAGTCCTTTCCATGGTTTAAATCTTTTAGTTACATTATTCAAAAACATTTCGAAACGCCTGGTCGACGCATCTCGTGAGGGCTGGTCTTTTTCTCGGTCAGAAGTGCCATACAACATGGCAATGCTGCCAGTCTTCTGGGTATTTTCCGTATTGACGTCGATGCGGACGAATTTTTCGATGTTGTGTGTAAATAGTTACTTTTGTTTTTTTTTTTAATTAAATTTTTATCTTTTTGTATCTTAAGAAGCATATATTTAGTAATGAATTAAATGCATCGTTAAATACATTTTTTTCAACTAAGGTATAAATTACTAATTTGATTTATGTCATGTGTTTTCTTCTGGTTCTGTACTTTATACTGTTAAAGTTTAAATTGTTCAGTTGCTTTCCAAGGCCACCGATATTTTGTTACTTTTTCTAAAACACGATTTTCTTAAACGTACACTACAAACATCTCAGTACAAGTGTGAAAAGGTTAAAGAGTCCATATTTTGTTTTAGGTGAGCCTATTGCCATATACCGGGCACATTTCCAGACTCCGTGCTACTACTGAGAATTTTTGAAAAACCCAATAATACTTTGTTTTACCTTTTTTTGAAGACGGTAATAATCATCAGTCATCCTAAGCTGTATAAAAGCACAGTAAAATTCTAGTCGATGTCAATAGTAACAAAGGGTTAGTAAAGACAACTAGAGCACTAATTGAAGATTAAAAGCTACTGCCTGCTTAAAACTATTCTAGCAACCCCCATTTAATCCATTACCATTACACTATTACCCAGACTTGTGTCTTAAAGTACGTACTTAAACACAGTTCCTAGGCACATCAATGTAGGTTTCATTGCTAGTGCAATCTGCATTAAATCCAATTATTCGCAGAAAGGATTATTTCGTTCCAAATGACGTCATTCATTTACTAGACTGTCTGTTTTTCAGAGATTTAACACGATGTCTTTCATAATACGACAGAAGTGTATGAGTCTATGTCATATACCGGCGACAATTCTTAACATGAAAAATCGAATAACTGATAAGAACTTTGTCCAAACAGTGGGAATTTAAGCAGAATCTCCTTGATCAATACTCATATTTGCGAACAACCGACCAATCAAGTAGTTTTGTATTAAGTTAGCGTTTTGTACAGCTATGTGCAAATACTAGAACGCCAATAAATTTTAAATCGCCTTAATATAGTTCTGTCACTACAAATCCTTTATAAAATGACAGAGACGGCATGATATTTAAGTATAATTTAAAGTTGAGTAGCCTTTTAGTATTTGGGAGTTCATGAGTTTTTAGTTTGTAACTACACAAATCCTGTTAATGTGGAAACCTGATGAATTTACAAAATACATACATAGGTACAAACCATAATTTTCCCTCATTAAAATTTCATAAAGAAAGTAAAACATAGCAGCACGTTAATCACGTATAGAGTTGCAGCTCTCGACGTTCAAAACAAATATTAAACGGACGATAGAAGCTGAAGGCTTTATTTGAACACCCTGTATTAACTTTGATGATTGTAGTGCAATAAGAGTTTGTGGAGTTACTGTTAAGGCTGACCTATTAAATTGCTTAACGGGTTTATCTTTAACAATGCATAATTTATAACAGCAAGATTTTACTGGTACGAGAACCATAAATATCACATGTTTGAGGTATAATCCTTTATTGAAGATACTAAATTTAAAATAATAATAAGAATTTATTCTATGTTTGTATTTCTTACAAATTAATAAGAATCATAACTTATTAAGAAGTATGTATCTTACATCAAATCTGTCAATACAGGAAAATAAAACCAAAACATGCTTTTCAATTATGTATTTAACCGACTTTTTAGTATTTATTTCCTCATTGTTTATTTGTTTTGGAAAATATGTTAAGCAAATATTTCAAATTAAAGATTTTCCGTTAAGATGAGATTAGAAAAGTAAAAAGATTTTATATTTTATCTGAAAAATTTCTCTACATTCTACTTTAAACGATTGACAACCCGCGTCTTAACTTTATAACGCTGTTTGCTAAGCCCAAGCATTGATTTCTGAATCGCTTGCCAAATTTTCTTGTTGTTCAGGTGCAGACTCTATGCAGACATATTCGATCAGAATATAAGAAGACAGTGATCATACTTTAGAATATAAAGAAGATTTAAATCTGAATTTACTCCAGTAAAATTTCGCTTGGTTGGGTACAAAGATAGAGCATATCAATGAAAGATTTACGTTCAAGAGGACAAAAACAATGGGTTATAAGATGTATCGTAATTCTTATAGGTTAACTAAACTGGTTTGTAACATTCCACATGTAGCGAAGGCTCCGTGAATGTGCAGCTCACGAGCCACCCGCGAGCTGCGCGCGTGCATTTAACATTATTAGTTATACGAATCTTGTATGAGTTTTACTAAACTCCAAACCATTGCCGTGACTGCTCGAGCGCAGGTCGCAGGCTGCTTTTAAACGGCTCGCGAGTGGTACATTCGCCAGATGCATCCTAAGAATGTTACAAAATTAAGGTACCCATTGTAACCACATTTTAATATACTTAAAAAATGTGGTTAAAATAGGTACTTTAATTTTGTAACATTCTTAATTAAGTATATTAAAAAATGTGGTTACCCAACTGGCACGACACACTCTAATAATAATGATCAACATCATCTATTGATTATTGGACAAAATCTCTTCTATATAAATAAGTTTGCCATAATTTGGGTTTGAGATCAGTTTAATTATACAAAGTTGGGATTCTTCTTAGTTGGGCTCTTATGACATTCGCGAAAAATACAGTCACTACATACGTGATGTAAATTGTAAGGAAACTTAAATATCAATTCCAAGCTTGTTTCTAACATTGAAATTTTACATAACATTTGCATATCCGACTGTCGATTCAGAATTGGTAATGGATAAACGTTTGTATTTTACAAAACCACAAATGACAAAATGTAAACAATATTACATCACTGCTAGTTTCAGTCTAAAAGCTTTGATGTGTTGTACTATTATAATATTGTGTTACTGAAAATTTTAAAATGAAAACCATTTCTACTGCACCACTAGTTTGATATGCATATTTTCTCGTTACACTGTGAAATTGATGTGTTGTCGATTTATTCTACAAAAATATTAATATTTCACAGAGCTCAATGTTTGTTTGGAAACAAAGTAATAGTTATGATAACGTGTAGCGTACCTACAATGTTGTATTTTTAACGTCCATTTATCTTTATGTTCCTTAATAACCGATATTTGTTTAAAGGTAGGTCTAACTACGAAGGTAGACTGTTAGATATTATCTATGACAATTAGTCTACATGTTATGCATTCTATGTGTGCATAAAATGTATGTCGTAAAACAATCTCCCTCAAAATCTTACCACTTCAATTGGTTTAGAAATTATTTTTGACAATTAAATTTTCTATGCGATACAAATTATGTACTCTGACTGTAACCATACACTTTTGACTCCTCCACACACATCCGTGTCTCATAAACACTGGCATGTGAATCTATCGTTAGTTTTAGTTGTCCTACAAACGTCTACGACCGCTGTTAACATCGTCTAACCACGTATGTCATACCCACTGTGGGTTTTGGAGAGCAGATGGCAGGCGCTCCACTTATGTAAATATTGACGTGTAGCCAAATCTGGTTGTAACTCTGAGCCGACCCCAATCTCTTTGGTAAAAGGCCAACAAAAAGACATTATTAAATCCACTGAATATATGCCCATCCACTGCTAGACCTACATCAAGAAATTACTGTCTTGTTGATCCTGTGGCCACGAATACGTCTGTTGACTGTTGGATTTGTCTCATAAGGCTTTGATTTTGATTCTCTGGTCTGAAAGCATTAGATTATCTAGAAGTTTATGGAATGTGGTTTCACTAACCAAGATGAATAGAATGGTAGGCCAAAATGTGTATGTACGATGTGTGTTCGAAACATAAATCTATCAGGCGCACGTCACGAGTGAAATTCCAGGCAACACCAACTTAATGTCGAGTGTAATTTAAGATTACTTAGACCTCGGTCAAAATAAGTAATCTCAAAGTAATTTCTTTCCAATTCACTTCAAAGTAACATGAGCTGCTATTTCAAAGTGAAAATCAAGCCACTTAAGAAAGTTACTTTCAAAACGTTCCCAGAAAATATTGAACTCCCTCAGTACATTTTGGTAAATAAAAAAATTCAATCGATAAAAATGGTGCTATTGGTACATTTGTGAGTGGTTTCCATTCCAGATATTAAGGGTTTAATTATTAATTTTCGTTTGTTCCCAATTGAGTCGAACCCTCTTTATCAAAAGGTTTAATTTTCTTATTATAAGAAGGGGTCTATAAGAAGGGGTCTAAAACTGAAGTTACTAACTATAGGCCCATATCTAAATTGTGCATTATTGCTAAATTATTTGAGCGTATTATTTATAATCAGTTATACCCTGCTCTTGCACCTTCGCTTGGCTCCTTCCAGCATGGTTTTTTGAGGGGACGGTCTACAACTTCTAATCTGATTTTGTTTAATGATTTTATTACTAAAGCTATGGATGATGGTAGCCAGGTCGATGTGGTTTACACTGATTATAGCAAAGCATTCGATCGTATTGATCACGACACTTTGATCAAGAAGCTAAACTCTATAGGTATTCATGGGGACCTCTTGAGGTGGTTCTCCTCATATATCAATAATAGATCGCAGGCTGTAGTGATCAATAATTATATATCTAGTTGGGTCTCAGTGCCTAGCGGAGTGCCTCAAGGTTCGTTACTTGGGCCCTTCTTATTTGTGATCTATGTGAACGACATCGATCAGTGCCTTCGATCATCCAAATTACTGTGTTTCGCCGATGACATGAAAATCTTTGCCAAAATATCATCGGTCGAAGATGAATTAGCACTTCAGGCTGATCTACATCGTCTTGAAGTCTACTGTAGGGCTAATAAACTCGATCTGAATCCATCTAAGTGCTCAGTAATTACTTACACTAGGAAACGTGCCGCTCTAGTCAACACCTACATCTTATCGGGCCAGACTTTGCCAAGGTGTGATACCATCCGTGACTTAGGTGTTCATCAAGATAGCAAATTAGTTTTTGACACCCACGTTGACACTATTATCAAAAAAGCCACTAAATTGCTTGGGTTTATTATGCGTCTCTCTAAGTGCTTTAATAACGCCAAAACACTAAAAATTTTGTATTGCACCTTTGTTAGAAGTCAGCTTGAGTATGCGTCTCAGATATGGAACCCACGTTACCATAAGTACATCGACCGCATAGAAAACATCCAAAGACGTTTCATTAAATATCTCTGTTTTCATCAAAAAATTCCATATCACCCTGTCGACTATCTTCGACTCTGTAAGAAATATCATTTATTACCTCTCAAAGATCGACGTGAGATTGCCGACTTTTTGTACGTATTAAAAATCTTAAATAACAATATTGACAGCCCCGAACTTCTATCTAAATTTCACTTTAATGTACCACAAAAAATATTCCGCAATAACCCACCCTTACGTGTGCCTCTAGCATCAACAAATTACAGACAGAATAGTTTTATTATACGAGCGGGTAGACAGTTCAATAATATATGTAAGCAGTATGACTTTGATCCCTTTGCGACTAGCGTGGCGTCGGCCAGAAGGCGCATAAGCCTCAGGTTTTTTAAGTAGCATCTCAATTGTATCCCTAGTTTTCGGAAATGTTTATATTATTTTTATCTTTCACTTATTCTTGTAACTAAAGGTTTCTAGCTAATACTAGTTTCTAGTTGATCCTTGCAATTAACTGGTATAATAAACTGTACAATTTTAATAAGCTGTAACCACTGCGAAAATTGTGATATGCTCACCTATCAAATTTAAGTCTGTCACTATACGTGAGGACTTGTAATTGGCTTTCAGTAGTTTATGTTCACCTCTATTTTTATGTAGTTTTAGCTGTAAGTCCTCCAGGGTGTAATAAATAAATAAATAAATAAATAAATTATGTTTCGATAGAAGGTTTCTTGTGTTTCTCACGAATACAAGCTTTGCTAGGAATACTTCAAATGTTTTTTTAATTACGTCTTACGATTTTTTACACACAATGGAACCTATTTTCACTATTGAAATGCCGTTTGGATACTATCACGTCTAACGTAAAACTGAGAGATGTGGTACAATATCTTATTTAAAAGAAATTTGTATTTCCTTGTAAGGTTAATGTATGTTTGGCAATCACGTTTATAAACATATGCAACAAGGAAGACAAGTTTTTTGAACAAAAAATATACTACAAAAGATAACGAGAAAAAACTCTAAAGCAACATTCTAATACAAGAACGTCGTAGAACAAATAAACATAAAAAGTAAATGTTTGCTTAAAGTTCGAGGTTCCCAATTCTCCTCGTTTTACATCTTGCGCAAATACCAGGTATGCGTGCATTCGTCTCATTTTCTGTTTTCACATAAATTTTTATTTTACATTCCGTATGGGAAAAATGTTTTACCATTTTTGACGTTCTCTAAGATGTTGTAAAAGTATGAAGTATATAAATAATAATAGGAAGTCTAACAAGAACCTTAAAATTATAATCTTGTTTAGATTGCGTTTGAGAAAAGATGAGTATAATTTATTGTAAACAAGTTTTATTCTCTTCTACCTGCACATAAGGATGGAATCAGTGTAGGGACAGTGACAGTCGCAGGAGCTAATTAATGATAAATACATAACATAATATCACGCCTTTTATCCCCGAAGGGAATAAAAGGAACAAACCCGAGACCCCTTGCCGGCAGCAGACGGGCTTTATTTTTGTAAAAAAAAATAATAATAAAAAAAATAACTATTAAAACCGTTTTTTAAGTGTTCACTATGACGTTGCAGTGCAAGCCTTATTGTTGATATGATAGTAATATTGCTTGATTTATTTAATATGGAACACGGAAGATCTCACATGTGCTTTCGGATCCTCTTATCTCAAAAACGGCTTTTTTGCCTAAAGACGTCAAGAAGATTACTGTCACATATCCTTGTAAAATATTTTTACTTTATCTACGGGAAACCATAATTCAGAGATTTATGGCTGGCGATAAGTATAAACAACTTTTTATGTCAGAAAAATAGGTGGAATACTTATTTTCGAAGAAAAGTTAAAGCTGAAACTAAGATCTCTACTGAATTCAGTTCTTGAGAAATATGTATCTTTACAAATTTGGGCTACTTTGTTACCTTATAGTATAAAATATGGAGTGAACAATTCCGAAATAAAGAATTTATTAACATTATTATTATAAATAGAGAAAGAAATCATCTCAATGACTTTCTGTCTTCATCGTGTCATCAACAACTGCCAGGAAATTTCTACAAATGTACTACATACATTCCAATAACTTAAAATAAAGCTTCTAATGTCGTAATTAATTCCGCGCTGGACGTCTATTAGCAATTCTAATGCTACACGTGACGAATATCATCGGAAGCGTTCAATTGTTAGATGGTATGCCACAGTGAATATTTATGATAATATTCTGAAGATGACTCAGATATGCCAGTGCCAATTCATAAAAGTAAGAAATATATATTGAAAATGTACCTATTTAAGATTTTTATTTCAGTGATGAGTTCAAAATTGTATTTGAATTACTGTAGTCTACTTAATCTCGATTATTTTAACTGAAAAACACGTATAAGGTAACATATTATAACTAAGCCATTCCTTGTATAGAGTGCACTCAATTATTCGTAGCTGTGAGCTGTAGCATAACCTGCTACGAATCGTAGCAAGTGCTACGGCTACGGCTACAAAATTCGTAGCGTCTACGTAGTTCAAGCACACAATATTGAATTGGATTTGCTTTTATACAATTTATCGTTAAAGTGTTTATCCACATGTTTATATTCAAAGACAATTTGTTTTTCCAATATAGCATTCAATAACTACAATTGGAATAAATCTCGAGACTGTATTTTATCACTCCCAATTACATATTCCAACATAACATCCACTTAATTCAAACAGTGTTGACGAAGGTAAAATAAGACCTACTAACCAATAGGTAATGGTTTTATTTTTTTGGTTATGCAAAGCAGTATAGTAAACCTCTTTATATTACACGGGTGTCTAAAATATTAATATGACACTGACCGATATTTTTCTCTATTTATAAAGTACTATGTAGGTAGTTGACAATATAATATTCTTTTCATTTCAAAAAGCATTTTCAGTAGCAGTTAGTGAGATGTCGAGCTAACAACTTGTGACGGATTATGGCTAAGTGGACTAATGTTCTGTATTATAACGATCCTTAACATCGGCAGAGAGATGCCAAGAGAATGCTATAAAACGTGATTAGATTGTGATAAGATTTTTCTTTAAAATTATTTTGTCAGGATATTAGTTTTCAAACTAAAACAATACTAAATGATGTCTGTATTTAGTCGCATTTTTCTTTTCAATTATAATCAATGAATAGGGGGATTTTTTATACAAGGCATTGTTGGTCTAATGTTGAAAAAACTAAATAAATTTTCTTTTAGGGTGAATCAAGAGGCATACGACTACCACTGTTAAGGATAGTGTATTTCAAAATTACTTATTTTATAATATTGAACATCAATTTAAAGAGGATTTTATATTACTGAATAAAATCAATAACACCAGAACTCAATATAAAATTACAAATAGACACATAAATATAATAATTCCCGTTCATTTTGCTTCACTCATTTTCAGTACAATATTTACTTTTTATACAATATTGATGCAGTAAAGTAAAAAACGATGTATTGCCACAGTAAGCTGGTTTAAAACAAAGCCAGTAAAAGCCAAGCCTCAAAATCGGCTTACATTTTAACCAGGCATTATTTGATGTAGGTATGTAATTTTATAACTTCATTTTGTATTTGTTTATATTTACTGCAGTTATTTGATGATAAGCAAGAAGATAAAAACACAAAAAGAATAATTAAAGAATTATTTTCAGGTAAATTTCATGCAACGTGTCCTGTTATTCATATTTTTATTGTAAATATAAATAATAAAGCAAAATTAAAAAGAGATATCTATAATCATTGATAACTATGCTTTGTTCGTTGAATTTTTAAATTAATACCTTTCACTCCTGGATTATAACTTCTCAATAAACTATACAGCCAGAGTACCATTCGAGTGTAAAGAAATCTTGTTGAATTACTGTAATAATATTTAGTACCCAACAAATCAAATTAATTTTCTAAACATTTTTCACCAACACGAATTTCAAATCCGACGAGAAGAAAATCAAAAGCAAACGAATTAAAACCCCACATCAAAAATAAAACAGCGGCATTCGTAAACAAAATATTCTCTCGATTCGAGAGTCTTTCAGCGCTGCACAAAGCGCTGTGGAGTGCTTGTCGTTAACGAGGTAGCTATTAATCGGTAACTGAGTGTAGTCTAAGAGCTATTGGCTCCTCAAAACAAGTTCGCCCTGTAAAACTAAAAATTTGTAGGATGATCATTTATAATACGCTAAGGCCAATAATTACGAATTGACTTGAAGTGTAGCCCACATAGTATGTGCAAGGTGTTAATATACAACCAGTATAAACTGGTCGTTGAATGCGTAAAAAGATCATACAAAGGGAGACCTTGACAGGCTGGTTATAAATAAATGATAATGATTTGCAGGGCTGATGACTGCCAGTGACTTAGTCTAAGCGTGCTATAAATCGTCATTCTACAAATTTTTAGCTTTATATGAGGTACCTTATTCGGAGAGTTCGGTAGCTCTTTGACTAGTGGAAGCAGTACCTTACGTAATGAAGACTTGGATATTGACGTCGATATAATACATGATTAATAGTTTCCAAGAGATGACGATGTTCTAGTTTTAAGGCTTGAGTTTATATGGCCTGAGAACTAGGTGACATGGTCGAGTCATATATTATGTATGAGCGGTGTAAGTGATAATCGATTTTCGTCAGTAATGTGTGTTTAATACGAGTGATTTTCATTCGATTCGATTCGTTTGAAGTTTTTTGTTCTTTTCAAGATATGATCAGGATTAGGAATGTTGAAGGCGTTTAAGTGTTATCTACAATTTCTCGAAGTGTGTAATATATTCAAAGAAAATTTATGTTACAGTTAGCTTATGCCTAGAAGATAACTGTTTAAAAAAACTTCAATGAAATATGTGGACGATAAATTAGTATTAAAGTATAAGTATTGGACATATGGACTTTAATCATGTTTTCTTTGAGGGGGAAAAATCATCCAATGACTTCTACCGCCTTGGGTTAGGCGAGAGGGAGTGTCAGACTCTTACTGACTAAAAACCATCCCGTTCCTACTCCTGCCGGATCTCCGAGCCCCGATAACCCGTTAAGCTTTTCACGGTAATCATACCTTGTTTGATAAATATTGTAATTTAATTATAGAACATCTTTTGTTTTGGAAATATTATGTAGTTTTTATATATAACCAACATTTTTCGTAAATTTTTAACCGTTTGTAAAGAAAACTCACTCATTGCATGAATAAGTTCAACAACTGCAACTTAAGTAACCGAAGCGATGAGAATCACAATTTGTAAGAGTTCCCTAACTAATTAAGCATTCATGATCAAAGGAGTTCGTACTTACGGGGACAAGTAACCGGTTCTTTTGAACTTCGAGAAGGTGTTAAAGTATTTGATTCAGTCTTAGAACTTTACAGAAGTTCGTCCTTTTTACGATGTCAGCAGAAAATAAAATTTTCTTTCTTATTAAGACGATAAAGAAAGTTCTAGTTAGATATAGTAGTGTATGAGATTTTATAATGCAAAAATATTACGTTACAAAATACTTACGAAGTCAATATTTGAGATTTTATATACAGTTTTAGTGTAGAGTCCAGATTTTTGGTCAATTACAGTTCGTGTATGATACTCCATTAGTATATCTACTGAACACAATAACATTAAACATATGTATGCTTACAAAAAACTGTTGAAGGAAAATCTTACACAAACGTGGTATATTTATAATTGAATTAAAAAAGGAAAGGTGTTAATTATATATTTATGTGAATACTTACATCTTCACGTCACTAGAACTACAACATCCTCTAGCTTATAACACAAAAAAAATAAAGCAAATCCTTTAATAGTATAGTCCAACTTGATTTCAAATCTAATATTCCCAACAGAAAGTTCTTGTGAGTGTACCAGGAACTTCAATATATTAAGGCCTCGAGCTGAGGAAAGCACTCATATTGCTGACCTGAAACCTAGAATAGAGCTAGAAAATACAGTTACTTTTACTTAATACTTGTTTATTAGTGTGTACGAGTGTTATATGAGTTTTTCTCGGAAATTATGACAGTAAGGAAACACACTTAAGCATCGTAATTATTTTCTTAAGTTCTAAAGAGATGGCACGTTTATGTTCAGTAGAAGCCAAATATGGGCTACTGATAAATCATGTCGATGATGATAAATGTTTAGTGAACAATATTAAAAAAAATATATTTTTATTCAAAACTAGCTGTTGCCCACACATTCGTCGGCGTAGTAAATGTAATAATTTTAAATCGTAAGTTTTATGTTCTTTTAATTTTCCAAAATGAAAGTAGCCTCAGTTTCTCCGTAGTACATTAGCTACCTGCCAATAAAAGTCTTATAAAATCGGTCCAGCCATTTCAGAGATTAGCCAGTACAAAGAGACAGACAGACAGAAAAAAAATTGTAAAAAAAAAATATTTAATGCATATCCCAATTTTTTTATCCGTTTATATGTTTCCGTTTTATATGTTTAGTTTTAATAAACTGACTAATAGTGCTAACGAAATTTTACATAAACGCTGTCCTGTCATTGACTCTATAAATTCACTGGAGAAGGTTCATACTGAGAATAATATTCTGTCAAAACAAAACGTTTCTTATTGACTTTATAATAATAGGATTCATTTCCTATTGAATGTTACTTGAAACAAAAGAAGGTACAGCAAAACCTTTGTCTTGTATTCAGGAAATAGAGAATAGAGAAATGGACCTTTGTGTCAATCTATTTGTAGTATTATTTTGTTTAAAACTGCAATATTTGGGATTAGAACTGAAATATATACCAACCATAAAATTATTTGGCCATGAATAGAAAAAATCGTGAATACTGACTATACAAATTTCATAGCCCTACTAAAGAAAATTTCTAATGAAGTTAACCACAAAAAGACAATGAAGTTTATATTCTAAAGTTGATCTTACGAATACCTTACATACAAGCAAGACTTTTTTAGTTTTAATTATTTTAAAATTTTATCTGACCTAATCGATACAGAATCACTCGATTCGCTGCTCGATTAATCGACTGTCAGTCATCAGGGTGATCATACTTGTTTTATCGTTAAAAACTGAGCGCGGCTGGTCACTATCATGACTTTTAGAAAAATGAGAAGCTAACAATAATTTTGCACTATATCTAGTAATTAATTACTTTGCTATTCAGGCAAATATGCTCACATGAATATTTTCTTTGAACAGTTGCTGTTTCATCATAAAATATGTTGTTTTAGAAGTAAATATTTCATATAATTAAACCTGTTTTTAACTAACTACGAATAATTACGAAGCATAAAACTGTATTTATTCAGAAAACGTTTGTATATTTTTGTAATAGCTACAATTTCCCATTTCCTTCCACAAAGCTACGATGAGTAAAATTTCCTGAAACATAAAAATGAGAGTTAGAACAAAAAAGGTATTACGCGGAACCAAAATAATAGTTGCATATAACGTGAATTGCATAAATGTTTTCTCGTTGGAGATTCAGCGAAACTGCACTTGCATTTAAAGTTAAATAGTAGAAATTATATCGTTCCCATTACCGCCGCAAATTCTGAGGATCAAAACTATGCAGGCAATTCGTATTTTACCTTTATTGGATTAGTAGTGCTATCTCCAAAAATATTAGATTAAAATTCGAATAAGTTGAAGAAAATAATTATGAGTTGTGCCGATTATAATCTTCGTGAACTAGCCGAGTAGTTAATCGGTTAGTCGGTTTCTTGTAAAGAAATTGTTCGGTTGTAAGTTTCGGATGATTATGATTCCCGAATGGGAAAAGTATTGAAATTTTGTTTTTATATTTTTATTAAAATAATTAATTTTATAATGTATATGGTATACAAACTATTATAAAAATAGTGTTTTATACATGTTTAGTGATTGTATAAAATAGTAACACTGCACGCGTGTCTACTTTATTTTTGAATAGTTAAAGTCTATAATCGTTTCAAAGAGTGGTTAATTTATTTTGGTTATAAATTGTAATGTTAACATCGAAAATAATAATTACAAAGCTGCTTTAAGTACAATTCAGCCAGCGTGTATGTATAAATACAAAAAGATTACCATGTATTAATATTTCTGTTTATCCATACAATTATTATAACGTGTGGTTTCTGCGGTCGAACAAAATAATCCGTAAACCTAGCTTCACAAACGTTAACCATTTAGCGACGAACGCGCTTGAAGCGCTTTATTTTACTTTTGTAGAGGTTTACAAAGTGATGATTAATTTCATTAAGTTGTCCTGTTGGACCGTTGCGGTTGTCATTCGCACGAGACAGTGATTGTGAAACAATTAAACAATTTCCCCTTGTTATGTAACTTCGTTTTTGTGTCGAACAGTTTTAATTTGTTGCTTCGTGGTCCCCTGTGTTCATTGTCTACCTATTAACTGAGATGTAAGTTTATCTATTGAACTGATATAAAACTTCGACTTCTACAATATTAGGTACATTATTTTAGGTATAAGTTTATCTGGAGGACTTAATATTAGTTGACAGTTCTGTTACCATTCTATCTAAAGAAATGAATGAAAACAGTGCTGATAAAATCAATCAATGTAAATTGATCAGAAGCGATGCTGCTGTTTGGGATATTACAAAATTGAAATAATAACAATATTAATATTTCACTACTAAATATCTTTCATAATATTCTGTCCAAAATTAAACGTCACACGTTGGATACAACTTTTATTGGATCTGCACAAGTGATTCGTATATAATTTACAGAACATAAAAGTACGTACAATAAAACTGAAAGAGGTATTCAGAGACAAAGGACAATAAATAATTTTATTACAACAATACATTCATAAAGTTATGGGACAGGTATATGGTCATAGAAATGGTCTGATACTTGTAATATGTTCAAATATTTACGCAGCTTTGGTGTGAAAGATTTTAACAATAGAGTAAGTGTGACATAACATAATTCAGAGAGAACAATTGAAAATATTATTATTATTAAATCTTATTTCCGAACCGATACGACCTTTAAACTTTCAAGAAAAGAGCGTATTCCTTTTTAAAAGGCCGGCAACGCACCTGTGTTTCCTCTGGTGTTGCGGGTGTTCATGGGCGGCGCTGATCGCTTACCATCAGGTGATCCATCTGCTCGTTTGCCTCCTATTCCATAAAAAAAAATTAGAATGTATTAAAATAATTCCAATCAGTGTCAAAAACCAATGTTGACTGCACGATTGATGCGGTGGCTGGACAACCGGCTGGCATGCAACGTGTTCTCTTCCCGTTCGGTGCAACTCTTTGTGTAACCCACAAATGGTTGTTTCAGTTCTAGGTGTTATGTGGATATGAAACTGTACGTTTGTAAATGCATCCTTATTACAGTAAAAACTCCTGTGTGGGGCAACGTTTAAAAAAAATGTCACGAAATACTCCGTTAAAATAGGCACGTACTACAATAACTCACGTCAATTTCTTTTATGAAAAGACTATTGTCTCCCGAAAACAATAGTTGCAACACTGACTTCCTACATCCAGATCATTTATCATTCAGTTTAACAACAATCAAATCGTATAACAATGAAAGCCAGTACGTAACAGTATCGTACACAGGTGTAAAGGATTCGATCGACGGTTAACCCATACACGTAGGTACACAATAGAGACTGGCCAAGCTAACCAATATATGCAATAAATCCCCTACAAGCTACAACAGCTAGGACATAGCAGAAATCTGCGCCCATTGCGAGCAAACTTGGCGATGAGCCAAAAGGTGCATTAGAGCAGAAACACTTAGCGTCAAACGTTAAAAGTTCAACTTTTCATATTGTTCTAGCCTCTGAATTGTTCGCGACTATAAACTTTTCAAAACCAATTATCCTGAACTGTGTCTTGTAGTTTCAAGAAACAAAAGGATTAAAAGGAACTGTAAATACTGCTTTATCAAAGTAGACTGCTGTGTATCTTCTATTCCGTGTATCTTGAAAATTCTGAATCCTGAGTCGTTCAAGTATATTTGATAAGTAGCTGCGTCCTGGAAGTATGGGGCAGGTCTTCAACTGTTTTGCAAGTTTTGAAACAAAATTAAAATCGTTTACTTAATTTTCAATTCTTTTCTACAATTTTGACATTTAATATAAGTTCTTAAAAACTGAATCAGTATACAAGCCATAAATCTACTTTAATATAAGTAATTTTTATATAATAACATTGCCTTACGAGCGTTTTATTGAAATGAGAGTAGAGAACTTGGTCCATAATATACGGGGAATTTAGTTCATATAGAAGTTCGACCATTTTCTAGTGCGGTGGATGACAATTATACGACTAAACTTCTTTAAAACTCCTTGTTCTTGACACCACTTTATAAGGTGTAAAGTTATGCCTATATGGCATTTCAACTTTTATTTCTAAAAATGAAAATGTCACCCCAAACTATCTGTTACATATTTAAAATAGAAACTGCAGAAAGAATAGAAACAACTACTCCTCAAATTACCGTTGCCCGAACTATGAGTATAACCCATTACTCATATCTTAGGAATCTAACTCAAATTTAAACTAACAACGCAGTATTTACGAAAACTAAAAATGGTACCAAAAATAATTCCAATGACAGCAGTGACACGAAAAAGGACAATAAACCAAAACCAGTCCTCTGTTTTTAGTATGAACATGAGTAGAATAGTGCATTTCAGAGTTATTCAGACTATTTACACTTTTGGTTTTCCAAAGCAATAAAATTTTATTGCCTTGGCATCCGACTATCTGTACCAAAACTGTGGTGACTCGATTTTCTGAATAACTGGATAAACTATTGTGAATCCAAAAGCTTTTTATAGAACTTGTTTTACTAACTCTTTTATTTTGTTCTTTTGTTTTTTTTTCTTTTCTTTCTTAGTCTCCTATTTGTGTCATCTCATGTGTCTGTTTCATTTATTCATCTTGCTTCTTGCTTTTTTAGAATTTTTCCTATATAGTACTTATACTGTAAATATTTTCGGTCTTGAGTACTCGACGTTATGTTTTGGAAACAATCAGCACTTCCTTAACTATATTTGACATATTTTATACCTTGTAATAGAATTGTTATAAAATACAGAATTTAATTTTTATGTAAAAATAGATAGTTATATTGTAACTAAAAATGGTTTTAAAATTCCCCTTTACTTGCAGCAAAAATTTGCATTTGATAAATGCTCGATGATTTATGCACCATAATTGAATTCCGCTTTTAGTCCAACCGAAACGTACAATGCCGTTAATTTTCCAACAAATTGTTAATCAATAGGAAAATAGTTGTTCTGAATTCAATTCGAAAACAACATTTACTATGAAGTGTACTTTACCTTTTTCAATATTCAGGTTTATTCTGAGGCTCGTTCTAAAAATGTTTGCTCCGAGCGGAAACCAAATTAAATATCGATCGCTATAACATTATACAAAGTATCATTAAATTCTGTTTTAGGCCTGTACAGGACCTCGGGATCAGATGACACAGGTAACTAGATGAGATACTAAGGCCCTTATTACCTCAACCTCACTCAAACTCAAGCGTTACTCAAAACTGGAGTCAAACCATTTGATGGTTCAAAGTTCTGAGTAACGATTGAGTCTAAAATGAGGTTACGTAACATGGGCTTATTTATTTTAGTCTGAGGCTTTTAAAAAAGCATTTAGTGCTAAATATCGCTTTTTGATATCGCTTTGAATGAAATGTGAGTAGATTTTGAAATTTAAAATTATGTGTAAAAGATTTATTTTACTTTCTATTTTAATGGATGTATCGAAAATTTTCTTTCGTGCAAAAAGGAACCGAAAGAGCAGGTAATAAGGTTTATTGTTCGCTTGTGAACCCCTGCACTATTTTGGATTGAATTTTAGAAAACCCTGTTTTGATTATTCACTGTGTTAATACTGAAGGCCAGCATGACAACCCCTGCATCAGTAAACAAATATTTATTCTATTGGATATCTTCAAGGCTATGTCTAGGATAGGCAGCGGAGCGTGTATACAAATGTAGGTCGATTGAACGGAAACGAATAGACGGTATTACGTTAACGTCATCTTGTTCTTATATTTGTTGGGCTTCGCATGTGACAGTGCTCCTAATAAGCTAGTAAGCGGATTAGCGCTGCTTAAATATATATAATCGGGATAAACGAGAATTATTTTAATAGTCAGCATGCGTATTTTTATAAGTGTTTAATTTAATATTTTATTGTCTTTAAGATGTTTTATATTACGTAAGTATTCAGTGTTTATAATACCATCTTAATGTGTTTCATTTCAATGTGCGTCTGTGTGGTGTCACTACTCCTAAACGACTGCACCGATTTTGATAAAGCATTGTGTGTTGACACTTGAACAGGGAAAATTAATTATAGGAGTACTATAATTAAGTACGTACACATTATTATTGTACCATAATAAAGTACCTACACAGCTGAAAATTACAAATTTTTGTAGAATCAAAATGCAAAAAGTTGTACATAGTACTATCTCAAAACAAATGTTAGGTCGTAAAATCCTCATGCATATACGTGTAGAATGTACTGTTTTAGAAACAATTCTCATTTCAGACGGGCTACTGTAGAAAGTTCAAAGTGGTCCAATATACACTGCCTAGATTCGGACTACATAATAAATAAGTTCACTCTCGGGCCAAAGTAAGAGCTATTTTAGAATACACCAGACTAACTTGACAATTCAGTTTAAATAAAACGTTTTGACGAGTTCTAGAAATTTCTTCATTTATGCAAACTGTGTTTTCGAAGGTAAAGCAAACTTATTATCTTGTTTGCAAATAAGGGCAATTTTGATGATTGCCATATTATTACTACTCGTGAACGATTTGGATTGCCTTGTAATGATAGTTTGTGAATTGTTTTCCAGTAACGGTAATTATTGGGCTATCAGTGATCTATAATTAAATTATTTTTGTTTGGTAATATCGTTGTGGAACATAGCCCTGTGATTTGTTTTGTTATTTTTGTATACAAATCATATCGATTAGACATTTTAATTGATTCCGTGTAAAGTTTTTAATAACTCCTGTACAAAGACAAATTATCAAGTATTTCAAATATTTACTGCCTGACTGACTGCCGTTGGCCGAGTCATAGTATAAAGAACAAAGTAGGTTATCTTCATACAAATGCTCCGCGCGCGGCTTATATGTGTGCGCCATAGTATCTATGCGTCGACGCACGCACACTTTAACAAAATCTCGACCCGTTTCTCAGTGCGCCAGGCAGGGCTGACACTGTACGAGGTTCGCGCGCGCTTCACGGCTTTTCGGCACTGTTCAATGAAATAAAAAATGTCTGATAATCGTAGAAGAACGTATTGCTGTGTGTTTGGGTGTCTTAATAATTAATCGATTCCAGAACTGTCTCTGTTCAGATTAGGTACCTATTGAACAGGAAAGGTAAGCTAGTCACTTTTTCTAGCATAATATAATTTGTAGGTACTTGATGATGAGATACCTACTTACTTATTCTTACTCTTATCATTCTTCATAGTTCCTACTCAACCAGAAATGTAATTACCTACTATACTTAAATATTATAAAAAAATGTGGTATTGTATTGTTTATTTCACAGTTTATCTGATTTGTTAAGAGCGTAGCCGAGTCGCATTTTTCCATATAAATGTATTCCCAAATTTACTTTCTGAATACTATGTATAGAGCTAAAGTTTATTTTAAGAAGTTAATAATCTTTTTATAAGCTTTTAATTTTTACTAAATTTATAAATTGATAAAATATTCAATCATAATATGCTTTTCATTTCATACATTTAGATCAAGTGCTGCTTGTTCGAAAATATTAACTAAAAGTAAAAGTGACAACCCTGGGGATCAACGCAAGAGTAGGCTAATAACTCGGCGGGCGGCCTTAGATAACCTACTGTGTTCTTTATACTATGGCCGAGTGGTCTCAAGAGCGATTGCCGGGCAAGGGGTCTCGGGTTCGATTCCCGGGTCAGGCAAAGTTCTATTGGGTTTTTAAAAAAAATCTCAGTAATAGCACGGAGTCTGGAATTGTGCCCGGTATATGGCAATAGGCTCACCCCCTATTACATGGGACTCGTAACATAAATAGTGAAAAGTGGATGTTACACTATATAGACGCATTAAATGCTTGTAATGTGCACCTCTGCCTACCCCTTCGGGAATAAAAGGCGTGATGTTATGTTAGTTCAAATATTTATTGTAGAATCACATAAATAAGGATATTTTATAGGATGCCATTAATGTTGTGGGTACATCTAAAATGCTACTACACACTGCTACATCTAATTTTTTGTGAATGAAAATGCACTCAAAATATTAGAGACAGATTTTGATGATTATCCAGAAATCGGCGCCAAAATCTCACCCAAACAGAAATAGAACAAATAGAAACCTGAAACGCTGGTACAGCAGCCCCAATTGGTGTTGGCAGCAATGACAATACATTGAGTAACGAAATACTTCGCTAGGATTTTCGAACAAACAACAATTTATCGAAGTAGTTTGTTTTAATTTTTTACTGTTCAAATAGAGTACTGTTTAACAATTATAAGCTGTAATATCATATGGATCAAGTTGATTTTTGGTTAAAATGTAGTTGACTCGTCTTTAACTAGAAGAAATACAAAAAAAATAGAATGTATTTTACAGAATTAGACTTTAACAATAAAATAGAATATCTATTTTGCAAAAATTAAACAATGGCACGTGTATTGAAAAACAAATAACAGTTGACCTTTTTTCGTTAACATCTCGTAAAAGACAGGCGTAAAAATTTTAGGTTAAAACTACGTGAAAGAATCCTAAGATCTTTATTTTAGTCAAGGCCTCCTCGTAGTATTAGTATATTTTGTTTATTTTAGAATAATCACGTGTAGCCTTGGTACAGTAGAATGTTAGAAAAAAAATATAATAGGGTAGATGCCTAATTTTTATTTTAATTTCCGTCTGTTAGATTATTTTAAATTATTAGAAAATTATTTTTTATTTTCTTACAGAAACGAATACTTTCGACGATATATTAATTTGAAATGTTGCGTGACGTCACTTCTATGAACATTTTATTCGTAGAAATGACGTTTTAGCCTCCACTCCTAAACATTGATTCGTTTTATCTAAGTATTGTTTTATTATAAAATAAAATCAAAAATACGTGTCTAATATTTTTTAATTACCTAACTTACGGACTAATTAGATTTTTAATTTTCATACCCTGTCGTCATCCCAATTACGTATTTCGATGTAGAATTTGCATATGGGTATATAGTTCGATATGATAATGCGTTTTCCAGTCTGTAGGTATATGACATTATAGTATACTTGATCGGTATAACACAATATTTTTCAAGAAACTTGGAGGTTGCAGTATAACAATTTGACAATATTCATATCCTTACTTGCTCCTTTATCTTAAGAAACAAAAGTTTCTTACTACCCGTAGCATGAGCAAGTTTTGAAAGTCAACTGAGACACGTGAATTGTTACTCGTACGTTGGTATGCAATATTGATAGACGAAAGGTAGGTAACAGCGTTTGTATAAAACACGACACCATGTATGTATATCCCGTCTATAAAATACGAAAGAACTAATTTCTTTTTAAAACCTAGAGCAGCCCCATTTACTTTTAAAAATTAACCAACCGGTACACCTGCACCCTCATCAATAAAGCACACGGGCTTAGCATAAATTATTCTCCAGTTCCTTTTTTAAAAACAGTACCTTTTTGTAGGAAACCTCTCGCTAATAATTCATCTACGAACTAACAATACGAAAGAAATAAAACGCAGCCCAATTTAACACAAAATGGAGCGTGAACGTCGGTTGACCGATTAATTATTCGTTTGCTATCGAAGCGTCGACTATCGTTGAGACCGAGGCTCGTCGGCGACATCGATTGTCAATAGTGTGCCCATACTAAAAATTCTCAACATTTTAAATAAAGAAATTCGAAATTTACTCATTAAAATGTAATCGATCACATAAATAAATGAGTTCAATTACTACAATTTTTGAAAGATACAAAAATAAATAAAAAAACGAAAAAAAAAGCATACAATTCTACATTGTTTACTGTTGTTGCAAATTAGAGAAAAGTGACATAAAAGGGCAGATGTTACAATCATTAGTCTCAGTATAGTTAGCGAGTACTTTGCCGAAAACCGCCACAAATTGTGACTCCATGTTGACTCTCTCTACACAAAATTACGTGTGTCAGTTTTGATAAATTAAAAAGAACATAATATTATTACACCCTGTTTAGTTTCCGTAGAGAAAATGTGGGCATTTATAACACTACCCAAAAGATTCAAAGATTTATGAAGTTATAAATTATCCAGTCATAATTATGTTAAGTTAATTTCATAATTTAACAAAATAGTTATTTATTTATATACACTTTATATTATACATCACACAATTAAATTACATGATAGCATTAAAGAACATAGTGTATATTGGGCTGACCGCCCAATATACACTATGTTCTTTATTATGCAAGGCGATTTCTAACAGACAACCTTTGGATGGAGCAGTAATAGGAGTTTGATATGGTCGTCAAGTGTACAATATTTCATAACTATACAAAATACTATACATTCTATACGAATATTGTAATAAAATTAAAAAATAAAAATAATACAATATTGATACATAAACTATACAAAGTTGTGTGGTACTTAATAAACAAAATACATCATTAGAAAAATATAGAAATTGTAAAGTACAAGACCTGTCCTTGTATACTTCGAAAGTATTGTGACATGCTTGCGACTGTCTAATGGGGTACGGTTACGTCATACTAAAGGAGTGTTGACACGATACTATAATCCCGACCTCTAAAGCAACGACTTAATTGATAAACGCAATGTTGTTAGCTAATATTGATGTTATTTTATGCACATGATCGCACTACAGAATCGCTTTTAATTTTAGTTGGTTTTTTCTAAAAAAGACCTTATTGCAGAGATTTAGAGTTTATTTAGTCTTTACTTGTATACTTACTTCAATAAGAGGAGAGAAACATTCAAAAGTATGAAAACGAATACAGCTGTTTGCTTTAAGTTAAATTACCAACTTGTTAGTTATAAATTTAATTTTAAAAGTGTAAAAAAGTATCACGGCTATATTGTATGTATTAAAGATATATTCAGTACACATTCCGCATAGTTCGTTAATGTTCCAATGTTAATTTCAATTAATCAATAAATTAGACCTAACTAGACTTGACATTTTAAAACATATAGGTAATATATATTTAACTAATACAATAAAAGAATGCTACGCTAACTCTTGAGTTGTGGCCGAGGATTGTAGAAAGTCCAGCAAATCTTATTTTCTTTTGTTATAATACAATACTCGAGCCTTTTAAAAGAAACGTGTATATATATTTATATGTTTCTGCACTGTAGATGATAGGATTACAATCTACTTAGGTTTGCAGCGTCTGCTTTCTGAGTTTTGCTACCTGAATGAAATAACAAAATTGGAGTTGAATTTTTCAGTACAGTTTTAGGTATTGGTATGTTCTGCTATTCCTATCTCCTTTCTTAATCTTTCACATAATAGGTAGTAGTGGATATCACGAATATTATTGAACAGTTGTGAAACTTGAATACACAATATTACGAAATAGTAGAAACAATGTGGGCAAAGCTTTAATGACTGCTTCTAATAAGTATCGCTACAATATCGTGCAACGCAAAGATTATCACATTGTAGACATATTTGCAACGTGTAAAAGAGTCAACAAATACATATTTTAGATTCTCGCTCTTTTTAGCTCGTTAAGAATTTTAATTAGAGCAAATGGGGCGTTTCTTTGCATAATTGCTCAAGTTTATTTATTCATAAGTACACCGTTATGTAGGTTTCGTACAAACAAATTTACCTTTTTGGCCAGTTAGCGGTGCGAGGAATCCCTTCTTAGTACGTGATTATGTCACGGAAGGAGTTAACTTTCGAAATTGCAGGGCCAAGGGTCACTTTGGGATAATTAGCCCATTTATTTTTGTATGATATAAATTGAAAATAATGCGGTTTTATCCGCATTTAAGTTATTTACAATACTACTCGATATTAATGTTAATATGAATTTAGCAAATATTTTCAGCGTAATTGGCAATGTTGAATAGGCCTTGTTTTAATGAAATTGAATATTATTTGGTAGGACCACAAGCTACAATCACAATTATAATGGATCATTTAAAGAAAAATAATTACAAATTGGAAATTATGATTGCTATTAATTAATTTCTCTACTTATGGTTTCTTTAAATAGAAGTTAAAGTCTGAGATTTGATTCGTTTAGCCAATGTCAACCAAAAATACCTCTCATATCAACAAAATACTATTCTTGGTTAGAATCATAGTCAAATTATCTGATACCTGACCAGCAATGCACCTTAAAAACGAAGGAATTGATGTACTATCAATGTAAATGAGCATTCTCTGCATTCTATTAGAAAAACAGACACACATTCAAATAAAGACTTTACAAAACACATTATAAAGTTTAATTTCAAAAAGGTTTCACATTCGAAAATTCTTCAGTCAAGAATACAATCAAAAGAAACAAATGAACTCACGAAACAGTTATTCGGAAGAATTAGTGCAGTCCAATTAAAGAATGATAAATTCAATTCCAAATTTAAAGTTATGTAACTGAACGGGTACAGACAAAGACTCAGCAAGAATCTTGGAATTCTCGTATCCAATGAGAAAATCGCATTCAACGAAATGAATTGAATGGCTGATGGTATTCGGGGATTACACCATTGAAAATATCCGTTTTCTGACGCTCTAGAAGAAAAAGCATATAGACAGATAGACAACAGACCATTCTATGCACTTAAAGCTATTGGATGATTCTGTATGTTATGCGAATTTCTTTAAAGTTCTGTTTGTATTTTCTCGTCTTGAAAGTAATTTATTTTTTGTAAAAAGTTTTGAGTATGTTAACTTATAAGATTGTATAAAGAATTCTTCTGTTTATTGTTCTTGCAATTCTTAGTCTTCATATAATTTTTATTGTAAAATAGTAACCTTGATTTATCGAATGCTCTGGCGGCTTTTAGGCAGTAAAAAGAAACATTCTATATCCTGTGCTAGCATTTCAAAACAGTTATTAATCTTTTAACAATATTCTAACATGTATATCGTGGTGGCCCAGAGGTAGAAGACGCCTGTTTCTCGTGCATGAGGGAGCAGGTTCGAAACCTACCAACGGCAAGTACCAATGTGACTTTTTCCGAGTTATATGTACTTTCTAAGATTATTTAGACACCACCGACCAACGGTGAAGGAAAACATCGTGAGGAAATTTGGGCTTATAATTTCTAATTATAATTTTGAAATCGCCAACCCGCATTGAGCAAGCGTGGTGATTAATGCTCAAACCTTCTGCATGTGAGAAGAGGCTTTGCTCAGCAGTGGGCATTTATAAGCTGTTGATGTAACATGTATTGGAGGGGGAAAGTTGTCAACAAGACTAAAAATGCTCATGTGGCCAATAATTGAAACATAAAACAAACGTAACGTTGGAATCATAAAAGAGGAAAGCTTGGTTATAAAACTATGTATTATGAAATTACTTATTTCATCGTATACGTACACCTAACTCGAAGGGTTTGCACTAGAAATGAAAGCAATTTACATGTATATTATACTTATAAGTCCAATTTCTATGGTAATGTCGAATGGAGGGAAAAATAGTGGTTGTATTTCGGGTTGGTTGAAGTGAACTAGAGTATAGGTAACAAATTAATATGCGAACGAAAATAGTGCAGCATCAAAATGTTCACCTACATTTTTACACAGAATAGTTTTTTAAACAGGCGTTCTAATCTTAGTATAGAAATAAATAATGCTTAATGACCAATGAGGCCAATTGATGTTGAATTGAATTATGAGAAAATAATCATTTTCTACAGATTTAATTGTATCTTTTTGTATTATAGATCAAGTTTCAACTAGACTAGTTTTTTTTCTATCTTGTCCCATAAAGACTCCAAGTTGTCCCAAGGTAACAACATATTAAAAATATTCTTACAAGCGCACAATCGCAATTATAATTCTGAAACCCTAGTGGGTTTTTGTGATATAAAAGTGTTTCCGTGCAGCATACGTGGAGAATCTCATATTCTTAAAATTTAAATTCCTCTCGGGTTTCGCATACTTGACTTCTAAAGATAACTTTCAAGCTTCCGTATCTTTACTTTAGGGGTCTTAGAAGCATTATTTATTATTACTCTTAGATTTTATTACCTCTATAATCCCTCTGCTAGACATTGTCGTCTGTAGTCATATATTTATTGTAGTTCCTTTTTTTCTGCTATCGCTATAGTACGTCGTATCTTGATTTTCAACGTAAAGTTGGGGAATAAATTAGTTAGGAGGATTCCCTCAGATTGCGGGTGACTGTAATCAAAATAGTTACAAAATCGTCTATTATGTACTTTTTTCGAAAGACTTGTCTTAAAATACTATAACACGCATTTACAACACGTCTACTACATACATCAATGACATTTTGCATTTTTCAAAAAAAATGCGTATTTGTTTAAGAAAAACTCACTATGTGTGGTGTAAGGTTAAATGTAATTCAAAACCAACAATAAAAATACAAACATTTAATAAATATTGCAATTGCTTTAGTTCAATCCAATGAATATTGCATTACAGTGTTCGAAAGAAAGCAGAACTGAAATCTGATCGAAACCGGAGCGTTAGAACTAAATGGTGTAGACAGCAAGCTTTTTAGATATCAGTCTGGGTTATTATCCCTTTTGAACAATACTAACAGGATGAAATGCGGTTAATATACAACTACACTCCTAAAATTTATTGTTATGAAAAATTCTTTATACAAACATTGAACATTAAATTTTTTTGCAAAGAATAAATTCAATGTATGCCAAATTGTGCATAAATGCGTAAACAAATATGTTTTGCTTTGTGAACATTTATTTGATTGTATTTGTCTATTCTTCTAATTCAATGCATCTGTAGACATTATTGTAAAAGAAAAAAGTTTGTTTACAACTTTAATACCAGCACGTTTATTCTGAAGGGATTGAAATATTGTACAGTTTTTCAAGTAAAAAGTTCATTAACTACAATCCAATAAAAATAAGTTCAAACTAAAAGTAACTTTATTAACATATAAACACGTCCAATCGACATAATTATTCCAATAAAACTCATCGAGATGTTTCTGATTCCACACTAATCCCATTATAACGACGACGAATTTATGATCAACACAAAAAAAGAAATTTCCTTGCCGATAAACGAACTGTGAAAACCTAGCAATTAATGCATGCCATTTTATTTACATTTTGTTACTGAATAGCTCCACCGCCTCACTAAAAGTAGTAACTACAATTTGGGTTCAATCTAAAACAGACTCTAATGTCCATTGTTAGGAGGGTGTTTTGATTAAGAATGAAGTTAGTCGTAATTTTTTGTTATATCGGATAGTGGGTGAATGTTTCACTTGGGTGGGGCTTTTGTGTAATAAAACGAATGCTTTCCTGTATCTGGACGTCGATAGCTATGAGTACAATGAATATTTGGCGGTACCTTGACGAATATTTTCGTTAGCTTCGCATACTTTTCGTTTAATGTAGTCATTGGAAACAAAGTTAAATTGTTTATACATATTTTACAATATGGGCATTTGATTGGCGTATTATAGAATTCGATTGGAGTATTATAGAATTCGGTTTCAGTAAGATTAATGACGTAATTATCATTACTTATTGGGTTTGGATTTCAAGATTAATATCATAATAAAGTATGTTTCACCTTTCGGAATGCGTCTATTTCGACAAATAGCTTATCAAAAATCACAAATAATTTTTTATCAGTGCAAAATCTTAATCATTCAGATGATAGAATTAGGTTAGCCTAATTCTCATAAGCAAACTCATCACTACCTCCTAATAAGGAAACACTATCGATAATTTATATTTTCTGGGTCATGAGGGAATACCTATAAATATTCGAGACTAAAAGCTTTACCAGAATAGTAGATAAGCCCATTTTACCTGTCTACGAATGTTCCGGATACACCGATGTTTCAAACTGTTTTATTCAGATTTTAAATATATGGCCACAGTGCAAAATTTCGTGGAAGAAACTTGCATTTTTAAACTGTAGGTATATGTCTTGGATTTTTGTTAAAAAAGAGTTTATAATAGTTTAACAAAGCACTTTGGGTATATTATATGTATTTGCTGTGTAAGAAATTCCATTAAATATTTGCGTAACAAAATTGTCAAAGCAAATTATGTTTCAGAAACATTTATAACAGTAAATAAAGGTACGTTTATATTACGTATGTTTGGTTATTCACGTAAAATTAAATGCTTTTAATATAATTTCAATACGAATTGCTGCAAGAGTTTTGTTGATTTATCTACAGATCAAAAATCCTCAGTTAAATAAAATTCAAATAAAAAAAGAAAACAGAGACAAACAGTAACGAACGCGCTTCCATTTCTGCGGATCCAAAAAACTGTGGATTGGATTCTGTTATTTATTTTCCGTCGCATATGTCATTCATAGAAAGCTGACTGTTTACTTTATTGATACTTGATTTATCAAAGCATTGCTGCACTGTAGCTGGTGAATGAAATTGAAATATACCGCTGTGTAAATACGGTTGTGATTTAAAAATCGTTATATTAGTTCTTCCAATTAGTGTTGCTGAATTATTTTTACAATTACTTTTTTAAAGAATTATGTTACTTTGTTACGTTGTTCATTGGCCACTTTCAAAACATTACCTGCTATTTTACTAGGTATTTTTTTACAAAAATTTAACCATGAAAATTAAATCCACCTTACTCGTTCCATGTGCAGATCCCCAATACATTAATAACGGATAAACCACCATGACCACTTTTTTGAACTTTGAACACAATAATACATTATACCACGCTTAAAGAGGATTACAATTCTTTCATTACACATGGTATAAATATGAAGGCAATCAGAAAATCACAAAACACGGAAGGAATTTCGTCATAAAATTCGTGTATTTCCTATACATATCCGATAGACGAGACTTAAATAAAATGTTATTGACAGAATTGCGGATGTGAAGGGATGAGCGTATAAATACAAGGGCATACAGGGCGATGGATAGGGGATTCGATCAAAGTTCCACTGTATAAAAAGGGGCACGTACTTTGTTAAACTTTTAGCTTTGTTTCTTATGTTTGTTTATGTAGGTAGACGTGCATAATGTACCCAAGTTTTGATAGCATTAGGCTAATGTTGCATGTTTTATACCAGGTGTAGTCATAGGCTTTGGGAAACAGTTACGAGTTATCTACGTTACACAAAACGGCAAAAGTATATGTTATTTTATTACATGGCATCAATATTTGATGATAAAGAAAACTCTCTTTTTTGAAAGAAAAACATTGTTTTTTCTGTAACATGAAACAATATTTTGCAAATCAACATAGTCAAACAAATCGCTTGAACAAACAAAAATTTAAACCATACTAATCATTTAAACCGGTTCTAAACCAAACATTTTTCACCGAGAAACCAAATAAAAGATGGCATAAAATGGAAATTAGTTTCTCGGATTGAAATCTAGGCCGCTCGAGTCCTGCCAGAGCCACCGCAAGCCTGGCTTCGGAATCAGGATGTTCCCGACTTTAAACGAGTTTTTTGCGGCAAAGCCGGTTGGCATACCACAACGGGTACTGACTGACAAATTTCGTATTTTAATTTTTTCCCCACTACGCAAATACACTCTGTGAGATTAACGACCTTTTTCGTTTTATACGACCAGTATTAGAGGCAAAAATTAAATAGAGGTTTGGAGCTTTTAAAAATATTAAATGGGCTAACAAAATGCGTTAAGGTCATTTTAATTGAAACTTTTTCTATGTCTGACGCTAGCCTGGTTTTTAAAGAGTAATTGTCTAGAAAAATATATTGTCAAATACAAAGATTAAAACATGATTTATAGCTGTTGTTTTTGTATTAAATTGGGGATCATTTTATCAGAACGTAATTTTAAGTGTTGATATTTTAAAGTATAATTTTAGTACATTATATTAGCCATTAAGTAATAATTGACGAGGCATAAGTAATTAGAGTTAATGAGTATGCCTAACTAATTACGGAAATTGTTAGCCCCGTGGACTCTTGTGGTAATTAATGTAAATTAATTAAACTGTTAGGAAAGTGAAAAAGGACTTACGCAGCACTACAAAAATTCATTTCAAACCAAAAAGTTTCTTTAATCCAACCAAAAATTACTAAAATCAATCACATACATTAACTGAAGTACTAATCACATAATGAATACAAACAAAAATGAACTTAAACGCAATTGAATAAAAATTTCAACTTGAGTGTTTGCAATAAAATTTTATGACCAATAAATAACCGTCTTTCATCGTGGTTGTTAGTTAAAGAATGTCTAGCTAGTCATGAGACTAGAAAATGGACCTAAGTAACAAAAGGTTGGTGCATAATACATGCGGTGCTTTGCAATCAGGTGTAGAGTAATGAGATGGTTTCAATGCTATCAGATGCAGTAACTTCAGCTATTGTACACATGACTTCATAACAAACTATACAATTCCATTATAAACTGAACGTTGAATGCGTGTAAAGATCATACAACACGAGACCACGATAAATTGGTTTTGTATAGCTTGTGTAACAGTGTGTTCTTTTTGCATCATTTCTTGTAAAAATTACAGTTGCTGCGGTGAGATAAGATTGCTATTTTATTTCTTACATGTCCCTCTAGTACCATTTGTTTATTTGTATTAATTTTCATCCCGCTCTGGGAGATAACGTATAATAGAGTGTAACCGCTCTTTGCATTTACGCTTTCGCTTCGGTTTTAAGATTTACATAGTAAAAATGACAGAATAAGGAATAGAGCTATTTTGTTTACTTAACTAGTTTTGTTAGTATGGACTATTTATTTTAGTGTTTGTTAAAAATAAACCTTGTATTAATTTACTAGACAATTTTACACGTACATTTCTGAAAAAAAAATAACCCCTATGATCCTATGTTACAAACAGTACACGTCTTAATATAAATACTTATGAACGAGAAAGGAAAACTCACATTAATTTGACAAACTAAATGTTGCAGTTTACAAGATAATATTTAAAAAAATAAACGAAATTTTATTCTAAAAATAGCACAAACTTTAAAAAAGACTCTTATTACCAAGCTAGTAAAACCCACATTAAAATGACACACTAAATGTGTATTTAAATTTAAATTCCTACAAAAGCTTTCCAAAGCACTATTCCTCCATCTGTACATTGCACAGAGGAAGCTGTATGTCTAGCAGAAGACACGTGTGCTTAAGGGAATTAGAACCGTCACTTGAAATATATGATATCTTAAAGCAATTTATATATATTTCACATACAATGTAACCTTACTAATATACTTATATAATAAATACGAAATTTTCTATCTTTGTGTATATGTTTGTTACTTAACCACGTCAGAACGGCTATACCTCTAGAGATCGAGATAAAATTTAGAAAGGCGTAGATTATAGTCATTACGCAAGAGAAGCCACTGAAAGAAAGCTAGTTTCACATATAATGCAATTACTTATAATGAAAATAAACGCTACAAAGTATAATAAAGTGTACTAGCAGATAATAAAATCACGACGCAATGGATATTGATGGATCATGCTTTGGAGAAAAAAGCGTAAATTGGTTTCATTTCCCCTGAGAAGCTGCGATATTAATCGTCTGTATCAAAGAAATTGATTTTTGTATAAGCCAGCACATAGTAAACAGCTTAGGAAATAAAATTAATCTTAGATGAAATGGTGCGAGAAGGAATTTTATTACAAAACATGACATCCCAATGTCGATTACTGAGTTTAAAAATATGAATAATTATTTTGTGAAGGAAATATTTGAAGACAACGCTTCGTGTAATTGTGACTACATGGTAACCTCGTTTTTTATATAGTTGGTATTAGTAACAAACTTATTTTACTTTATGTTCTACACTCTTTTAATCAAATATGCACGAAAATGATTTTAATAACAATCGTGAGACATACATAATTAACTAAAAATCGCGCGGTCACGCTACTCATGAGGAAGAACCCCTCCGGTGGTGCTAAACTAGTAGAGCCAATCTCGGTCTATTCACGTGAGTAATCCGCGAATTTTAGTCAATGCACACATATTTATAAAAAATAATATGATATATTTTTTTTTATAAATATACGTATGTATATTCACGCAAAACAAAACCACATCGAAGTTAATTTACATCTCAGTGATTTGTTTATAGTCACCATCAGCATTCACCCACATCATACAAAAAACATAATTTTGCGTAAAATATGCAAGTTGTAAAGCGAAACAAAAGGGTGGCAAATGGGGAAAGGGTGTGGACCACATCGTATTATCCCAATCATCGTATTAGACTGGGTGCAAAATAACAGGGTTCTGGAAAATTGATGCCTTCTGCCAGCCTTTACTAACTTTCACATAGTTCGAAAGTAATATGGTAATACGCTTCATTAGTTTTGCCGAAAACAAAATCTCATTCAATTTATTCAACGATGATATAATTGTATGGATATATTTTGTTTGGGAATATGTTGTGTCACAGTTAGTGGCATGAAATTGCATGTGGATTGTCATTATAAATCCATGTTGGTACACTTTTAGCCTGTTTGTTTAATACTACTTAAAATAAATTTTGAAATCAAGTTCATTCAGTAGTTAAAATAGAATTGCATAGTATTCGTGTGATAAAATAGATTTCTATAATCTCATCACTATTTAATTGACCAGAACATAAACTACATTACAACCACAATTATCAATACAATACAATCAGAAACAAATCAAAACAATAACAGCTCAAATTATCGCGCAACAGCGACAATAATATTCTCTACAAATCCAAACCCGTATTCATTAAAATAAAAAAAAAAACAAAATTATCCCGCACGGCCGGGGCTTACGTAATAATGATTTCCTTTCTCTATCAACGTGACAGGCACATCTTCTTAAGACTTCAGACCGTTGCTTAGAAAATCCAGGCCGTATTTCACTCATACAATACATGCGAACACAGTAGAGTGAGCGAATAAAAATAAAAGAACTAAGTAACTTTCCCACATAGCTGGAAATATTCATTACAGTGAAAGGTTCTTACCATTATAATGCTTATTCAGGGGTGCTATGCATTAATATTGATCAACTGAATCACGCTGTGGCCTTGTTCAGTTCGCAGATGTAGAAACCCTTGGAGTTGACCTTGAACAAATATTTTTTCTCCTCACAACATTTTCCTTTATTTTCACCCGCGGAAGCAAATGTTAATTAATATTTTACACGTTTTACGACTACGAGTGTTTTTGTTAAATTAATGTAATTAGCGTTTCCATTGAAGTCGGGGCGCTTGATGCCCCTGTTCGTAAATTATTTCGTCTTGAAGCTTGTTGTTACTCAATAAATAATTAATTTACCATCACTGTTAACCATTATACTGAATATTGTATAAATTACATACAAAACTAAAAATGATCATGCTTCCATCAAATACATTTTAAAAGAGAAAAAAAGCTTGAAATTAAAATAAAATGGGAAAAAATACATTCATCCTACATTCAGAGGTCATGCACATTAATATAGAGTTACGTTCTACAAAAATAAACAAGATTGTTTACACTGAAAATTGAAATCAGAAATTGTCATATCAATATCCAATGTAACATGATAATAGAGATTCGACGTCTAAAAACTCAAACAGATAACGCAAAGTCCTTGAACTCGAGAAATTCCAAATGTATAAGGAAACTATGCCCTCTATATGAATTTATATACATTGTCGTGGACATGCGTATTGGCCGCTTATACGAACCGAAGCACGAATCTTCTTCACCACAAACGGTGTAACGAGCTAATTTGGACCTTGTACTAAGTATTTGGAGGTTCAAAATTGATCCGGCGGCGCGGCGAGCAAGCGCTCTATGTTGGGCGGAGGCATCGAATCGGGGGTGATTCAGTTGGAAACTCGCCGCATAAGGGGTAGTATCGCGCTCGTGCCCCTGTCGATACATAATCACTGATCAAAACCTTCCGAGATGACACCTCTCAATCCATCCAGGGAGACAGTTGTTTAGAATGTCAGTGTTATTTGTATTTAAAAAAACATTTAAAATAAAATAATCTCGGTTTAACGTTTTAGACGCCGGCTGTCAGAATCATTGAAATCAAATACGTGTCGTTCGGTCGTCTACACGTTGTTGTTAAAATAAAAAAAACGAGAATAAAATAAAAATTAGACTGATTTGTTAGTGTTATTTTTTGTTTAAATTTAAAAGTGTTGTTTTGTTGTTCGTTCTAATAAAATTGAAGTATAAATTAAAATTAGGTTCTTTAAAAGTGATCGGTTGACAACAAAAACAATATATGGATATACCTAATGCCGAAGTGCATCTGTAATGGCTGTGATATAAACCTTCGTCGCTGGGTATAAAAATTTACAGAAAAAACATTTTTTTTGCTTCTAAGGCTTTTTGTAGACATGATTGGCAAAATCGGCTTTTCTTTGTTTTGTGTTTTGTTCCTCTACAAGTGCTTTAAGATTTAAATTATTTTTCAATACCAATTCAAATATACACGATTTTATATTTACCCACCAAGTAAGACCAAGCTATTTTGAACTTTATATTCAAATTCACACCCATTACTGTGACGTTTTGATTATAACGCACATTGTACATTATTTTCTAAATAAGACCACTATTTCGAGCAAATTTTACTGCAAACAGTTCCATTTATATAATTAAATTGTTAATTAAATTTGCTTTGTGTAAAATATAGGTACCCCTGCTGTGAGTGGAACGTTTAATAGGTAGTTGTTTATTCAGCTGTGTAATTATTAAATTATTGAATATTATATTATATGGAGCTAGAATTCGTGTACGTTGGGTTTTAGTGATATTTCCTACGCTGTACAGTGTACATTCATGTAAGTAACTGGAAACTATTTAATTCGACGTCACGTTATTTTATAGTCCATCAGTCTCCAATTAGTTTCGTTCTCTTAACTGATCATAAACGTAGACTCCCCATGTATTGTGTTCTACATGTTTATTACTTCAACCTACATTTTAAAAGAATTACAAATAAATGAAACTTTATTCAGTATATTGGTAAATGAAAAGTGTTCGTGTTTTACTCAAACTTAATATGTAGTCTTTTTGGGTAAAAATAATTTATTTCTTCTAGATATTTAAATATTTTAGATAAAGGCAAAATGCACATTACCATAGACTTTTAAGGTGTTGTTTAAATTTCACAAAAATATACAATTAATTCAGCCGTTATACACAAATATACAGTGTGAAGAAAATAAATTCTCTGTCGATTGTATTGTTAACAATGAAAATGGTTAGTATCTTATACAACAAAGATCATATCTGATGTTCCAATTTCCTACCAATCTTTCCAAACGTAGAAATGAAAAGAAAAATCAGGTAGAAACAGCAACAAAAAACTGCTATGACTAATCTGAAACGTAAAAAAATATTTATCAGGCTCAACACGACCCATAGAATACCTGAAGTTTTTTCTCGTAAAATTGTTGTACAATGGAATGGAACATAAAATAAATATACAGAAGGATGCCAGTAGCAAAAAATTTTTTCGCAAATGTTCCGAAAGGGACGGAAAAAATGTTTTCGAAACTATGGGCTCAGAATGTTTTTTGAAACAATACAAACAATTCAAGGATGCTCAAATAATTTTTACCTCTACCTTATTTTAGTACGCTTATTTTCTAAAAAAGTATTTAATGTTTAGATTCCAAAGGTATGTGAAAAATACATATTGCGAAGTATACTGTAAACTCTTTAAAAATACTGCAAGAGATATAATTAGGTATCAAGGGAAGCTTCTATATTTATTGACGTAACCCTAATCTAGATTTAAAAATATACTACATTCGTGGTATTTTTTATAGCATGTAATTTTAACAAATCAATAAGTATAATATTGGAATATACACAGACTTTGTCTATTCCATAACAAAATGGATTTTTAGGGTACGATATAAATGACAGTATAAAATATTCCAATGTAGGCCAGACATAGGTAATTCAAACGTCTGAGTGGTACTGCAAATGACACCTTATATTTTATTTCAACACAAGGAGTTCATGTTTTATTTAAATGTTTATATACGAACACTGATAAATAGTTGTCTTAGATTATTTAGATTTAATGTATACCTACCTAATTTGTATAAATTTTCAATTTTAATGTATAAATGAATACATAATTATATGATGATAAATAAACTTAAAAAAACAAATCATACAGCTTCTTGAATTGAGATATTAATCCACAGAAACGAGAATATTAAGCTACGCCGAATTTTAAAATGTCTTAAATTATCTTAAGGAAAAACTGGCTAGTAATAACATAAAGCTTAAATAGTTTTTTTTATAAATCACCTGAAATTATATTTTAATATTTCAAAAATGTACTGATCAACTACGGTCATAAATCTGTTATTATTTAAAAGTTTATACAATACTGACAAGCGTAAAGGTCAGACAGGACGACCCATTCAGTTATAACCATATAACTACTCGTGGATACATATACAACCTCCATAAATGATATAATGATTACAACCGTTGAACTACTGAACTCATAAATAATTATAGTCATTTTTTATGAAGAAAATTGCCCATTTATAACACAAAAAGATGACCTTTTCCTAAAAATTTAGAGAAAATATATCTTTTAGACTTATTGCCTCAATGATAAGGGTATCGGTACGATAGTTAAATTCTTCGGAAATATTTTATCTGATGGGTAGTAAATGTTCGTAGAAATTCTAAAACTTGGCTCTAAGATGGAAATCGGTGACCTATATTTTATTATACAATGGAAAATGTGAATGGAGAGAATCAATCATTCGATCTAACAGAAATATGATAAATTGTCTTACACCGATAATGATGCTTACAACCCTTACAATACTCAGTAAAATATTTTCAATAGTCAATACTAGAAAATTAATTTTAAAATTGCCAGTCACCGTTTTTAATTTACATTTGATAGATCGTAAGAACTGCCTTGTTGGCCAAATGGTCGCAATTGCGACTGTCGGGCAAGGGGTCTCGGGTTCGATTCCCGGGTCTAATACGGGTAAGTTTTTAAAAAATTCTCAGTATTAGCACAGAGTCTGGAATTGTGTCCGGTATATGGCAATAGGGCCACCCTCTATTACATGGGACTCATAACATAAATAGTGAAAAGGGTGTGTTACATTGCACAATGCATTATGTGCACCTCTGCCTATCCCCTCGGCGATAAAAGGTGTGATGTTATGTTATTTTTTTTATTGTATAATATATAAAAAAAGTTATTTCTAAAAAAAATCAAATCAGTCACTTGGTTTTACTAAATTTATTCTGTATGAAAATGAACTTAATTGCTTTAAAAATAAAGACGATACGTTGTTGGTAATATAATATTCCATTCTATTGAACAGGAGGTTACATTAGTTCATTTTCTGGGTCAGTGTGAGTACTGTTCAGACGTTTGATTTCAATATTTTCAATATTTACTTAGAGTAGAAAACGTGAATTCTAACAGAAAGATAGGAATAGAACACAAAATAAAATACCCTTTTTTAATATAAACATTGTACTTTAGATATCATAAAATGAGTTGTTTTCACTATTACCTGATATATGTGCTGTATAAGCAAATATAACGTCCCTAATGCACTGCACTACAAATGAAAAAAGAAAAAGTGAACAATTACATTTAAAACAGAAGTAGTGCATTAAAACAGGAAAAACAAACTTAATTACAACGGAAAACCAAAAAAATATATCACAAGTTCCTTAATTATTCTCTAGAATAATATCTCGAAGGCATTGGGGTCGAGGAAATGTGGCGAACGTCGCTAAAGGTTTTATTGTGACGCGTGCATCGACCGCCGACCGACGCCGTCGAGTCTCCCGCAATCTTGGATGGCTACAGTAAATACATAAATTACGGACTAACAGACATGCAATTCATTTTTATGTCCATCAGATGAAAAAATGGTGTTAAAAGTTGAAGGAGATTAGTATCATGTAGAGGATTTGGTTCGGGAAAGGGTGTATGGAGATGTTTTGTAAATTTTAATTACATAAAATGTATTAAAGTGAAACTATACATTTTTATAGAACACTAATTATGATTGATTTTAGACTAAATAATTAATGAATATGCCTTAAATAAGTACTTTTACAATCATAAGCCAAAACTTTTTAAATCTATCAATATTTTTACAATGAATAAACATTAAATCGAATAAAGTTCATTCCAAATTGCCGTTACATTTGTTTGGGTAATTTGATTCGAACAACTGTCTGCGTGTGTTTATTCTATGAGGATAATAAAAGGTTGGCGCCATCGAAGTACGAGTAAGCAAATTGAGTGAGGGCACAGATAAATTTGTTTGGTAACGACTACGTGCTAACACGTTCCGTACTGACATTAAATTGGCTCGGTATGACAGCTGTATCGCGTTTTACTTTTGTATTTTTCCTCAACCAACGTAAAAAGTTCATAGGCCTAAAGTGCTGGGGATTTATACGATTGTCATCACAATTTTATTTCCACTTCATATCCTGCTGCAAATGTCTTCTCCGGCACCAATGACGTGGCTACGAAATGTATTAACTTTTGCCTCGAACTTCCCCCTTATACTATTATAAATCTCACTTTCTGTGGCGTCTACTCTTTTGCTTTCTCAATTCTTCAGCAATTTCGTAGCGCACGAAGGCACGCATATGTGGAAAGCTACAAACAGCCCTTACTTATTTTCTTACAAACGTTCTTACTTGAACGTATTTTTGTTTTCAAGATATACGATATTTTTAGGAGTGTTGTTGAGTCACAATTTATGGTACTTGAAGCAATTTCGTTTTATTTCGTCTACAAGTAAACAAAGATCTATGTAAGTGAACTAAAGGACTCCGAGACCCAAAAACAAAGTCAGAGTACTTGTTACTTACTGCTATAAACATTCTCGGAGAAAATTTGCCTCAGCGACGATTCTCAGTATATTTTCAGAAACGTGTTTTCATTAGGAAAACCGCATTGTTAGGAACCGTGGCGTTATCTGTTTACGTCCAAACAATCCCAACTTCTTCTAACTTTACGCTGAAGATGTCCAGATTGAGCGCTTAGATCCGGATTGGGTCCAAAACTTAAATTAAATCACACTTTGCTTTTAAGGGTCTCGGTACGTAACACAGCGAAGACTTGTTCACGAACGTCATAATAACAAGTCTAATGAATAAAAATCTCCCAAAGTTTTTATTTGATGTTTCCACCTCCCTCCTCCCTTAGTAAAGTTTTCTATTGTGTATTTTCGGGTAGACAATAATATCGATTTTTCTTCTCTTTTCTTGCTAAAGGCTAGTGAACTCCAAAACGTCTTAGTTTAACAGTTATTATAAATTTTTATGAGATTTGTAACATAAAATGTTTACCGCAAGTATTATAAATCATCATTTATGTTTGGTAATATCTCTCTATATGAAGTTTATATTGTGTTGTAAACTTGTAATAAAGTTACATTATATCTAACGATACCAACGTATAAACTGAAAACTTGTCACATATTGTTCTCTTTTCCAAACTCCTATGTCTTCGAGATACAAATTTCATTTCAGTAAACAAATTCAATTACTTCTGTAGTACTCAGGTACGGTACAGCAACAGTGCTGAAACAATCGACTACAATGAGTTGCTTGAAACCTTTGTTGAAATCTAACGAGTAACACTTGAAGGCAAACTTCTTGCCAACAGAATCAACATTCAAAATTCTAGGCCTTTTGAAGGCCAAATTAAACTTGCTCAGTTTATGAACAGAGTTTTGTAAGTAATCAAAATTAACGGGTTTATTTCGCTGTTCATTCGTTCTTAATTAAAAGGGTACGATAAAAATATCAGGGTGTTTCAAATGCGCGCGCGGACATTTATCGACGTGGATAATAAGAGCGCTATAAAATGTTCATTGCGCTTTTATGACTTGAAAGTGCACTTTCATTGTGTTAAATTTGCAATTAGGTGCACTATTAATGTAGTTCAAAAAGTTTATTCACTGCTAGACGTTTAAATATTTTATAAATATCAATTATAAAATATTGTTTAATGTAGTTTGTGTTGTTGAGTTTACGTTTCCGCGTATTAGCCTTTAATTCTGGCGTACGTAATAAATTTCAGTCCAAAAGGTTTTCCCAAACTAGTTGGCACAGAGTACAATAGCTGTCTAATAAATCATATTTGGCTTACTTCCTGATACGAATCCAAAATTTAGTATGAAATCCTATTTGGACACTAACAAAACACAAATAATGTCTTACTTAATATACTGAAAGAAAGAAATAAATTAAAATTAATACAACCCTTTCTAATATCGACAATTAAGCTCTTACAGAAATAAAACAACGTTTAATAATAAGTAATTTTTGGAACATAATTAGTGAGGAAAGATTAAAGACTAAAATTTAAGCTTGATTAGACAAATTCCACCAAGAGAATCGATTCCCCTGTAGCCGAGCGTAGGGTAAATTAATGGTAATGAAAATTAAGGTAGATAGATCAATGGAAATTGGGACTTGAGATAAAATGTTAAACGAGGTCTTTAGAATTCATCTCAGTTACTATTGTATACTGTTTGATGAATAATAAAATCAGTATTGTTACTTAACAATTCGAAAATTGTAAGAAAAAAGAATTATGAATACAGAATTCCAATGAGGTGCAAAAGAAATTCGATTATTCGGTTTTCATGTTGATACTCATTATGTACCTGGAAAAAAGTAAAATAAAGGTTTGAGCATTTGAGCTTTAAAAGACATAACATTGAAAATGCTTAATAAATTTCAGTATCGATTAAAAAAATATGTTCGATTCGAAAACTTAACTGGACTAGTCAACAATAGTTCATATCACTACACTAACATAAATAAAGAATAAAAATAAATATTTCAAAGTTCCACCACATACAATTGAGTACCTACTCTGAATCAACGTGACAAACAAACAAGCCCAATAGAATATCACTTACGAGATCATCTCCAAACCAACCTGACTGTCAAAACACATTTCCAAATTGGCCTGTTACTAACCTAGTTTAACAGAAGGCCTAAATAAGAATCTACTAGGTATATGTATACACATTTCTTCAATACCGAAGAAGTTTTATGAGTGCCCTTGATCCAAATCAGGGTAGGCCTATTGGCCTAGGGATCCAATTAAGTTAAAAATGTAAGACGTCGATTCTAAGCACTATTACGTATAAGCAACAGTCCTAAATTGACGAATATGTATGGAGATTAACGAGTAAAAATTGCAAATATTATAACGCTAAAGAGGTATGCCAAAATTGGGTTATTTGGGATTTCTATTGTAGTCAATTTGTCCCGTATGATTTGAGCGAATGTTGTTGTAATAATAATAATAATTTCTTTACTACCTTCGATTATTTTCTATTTATACGAAATATTTTCCAAATTCTTCTGCAGAGCAAGACGAGTAATTTGTTAGGTTTCACAGAAAAAAACCCATACAGTAGTTTTATCCACGTGACGTCCGAATTTATATTACTATATAGGTACAGGTTATACACATATGAAATTTATTAAAAAAGTGCTTCGCCCAAATTTTTAAATTCAATCATGATAATATTTTACAGCCCTCTTTTTTAGTGTAAAAATAACAAAACGATCTGATGGAACGCAATACAGCAAAATCTATATTCCAAAATCGGCCAGTTGCTACGTCGTAGCACAGCTCTTAGACATAATATATTTTGTCGTAGCCTCGTAGTTCGTAGCCACCAACTTGATCGATGCTCTTTGTACTGCTACCAGCTGTCGACAGTGGCCTGGCTCAATGGAGCCTGTTAACTAACAGAATGTTCGGACAACGCCTGAATATGTTCTAGGCTTATAATAAAAACAAGATTTTCATTGCAAACATCTGGCCTACAGACCCTTTAGGAAAGTTATTGACAGTAATGAAGTCATATAATCTTTTACATTTGTACGCATAATATAATGAAAAAGCAGAAATTATACTTTAAATTAGCAACGTTTTATTCATATTATAAATGTGATAGTTAGAGCTAACTAGTTATTCTAACTAATAACTTTATATTTTTTCTTTGCTGCCATTTAAACAGATCGTGTTTATACATACAGTTTAGATAAAAAATTTAAAACAACATATAAAAAATAGAATCATGAGTTAAAACCACAAAGCCTAATAAAACAGTGACCTAAATCTAGTGCTCAATAGTGAAGTGCACGTAGACTATGTACAATCGAATGCTGACGATAAGTTTATCGATAATCGAGAATAATGAAGGAAGCGAGGTGAAGGGGTCCAAGATCAATGCAACATTCTCGACACAACCGGAACATGCCCTGTCGACGCCATCGCCGACTTATTTATACATCTAGCTGATGCAGCGATATATCTCTGTCGATGATAGTCTGCTTTGTTGCTGAACTCTCGTCGTTTCAGGTATGTTTTAGTTATTTGTATTTCGTAGTTGTAAGGGTAGTTTTATAGCAGTAGCTAAGTTTATTTCTATTAAAACCTGATGATAACACGATAAATCAAAAATCGTTTTTAGTAATCTTTTTCGGAAGCGAAACATAAATTGATGTCTTTACCAAAAACACGGGTCTGAGACTAAAAAATCCTATTACCGGCTACAGGAAAATGGGACTTCCCAATACAATGATGCTAAAAGTGACTTTGCCCAGAAAAATGAAAACATAACAGGAACAATTGCAACAATAGGCAAATGATGACACAGCATAACACCAAAAAGTCTTGTAAAAGAGTCAAGTCATATTCAAAGCTTTGTCCCATCATCAAAATAATAGGCCGGTCGTTTCACCTCAGCCGTCTGAGTTTTGTTCAAAAGATAACAGTAAAAGGAGGTAAACATTTGTGGTGTTACTCAAAAACGCTGATTTAGCATCGCATTTAAAAGAAATTCTTACTCAAAATTCGCGTTTATAACGTTATTTTCATACTAAAAGCAATAAATTAAATACAAATCTAGTTTAATTACTTGTCGTTTCATATCTTTTGTGACTGTCGTCCTAAAATCCGCGTCAAAATGGACAAATTAAACTGCTTTTAAGTTGGGTAAAAATATCTATTTTCATTTTCGATCCAATAAAAATGCCCCGAATTTCCACTCTAAAATCTGGATCAAAAGTGAGACATTCGAAATTAATTTCTCGTCAAAGGGTACACTCGAGCGCAAAATGTTGAAGCTGATAAATACAAATTAAATTCCTTTAAGTCGACGCTCTTTCATTACCTATGTGTTTATTACTCGAACCGTCAAAACTTTTTCGTTTTAGTACTTTCCGAATTGTGACGATGTTGTTTTTCATTAGTAAGGAAAACCCCGAGAGGCAAAGTATTTGCGTCGTAATTTATATGCCCTTTCTTACGCAACTTCTCAAAGGGGAAAGTTTCTTGCCGTTTGAATTTATGGACATAAAAATTTAGGTTTCTCCGTGTACGAGTGAAATACTGCCTGAGAACAGATTCACTCTGATAATGAGATAAATATTGTTCACCTTGAATTCTTGCAAATATGATGAAACACTTTAGCGATGAGGTTTCTATATAATTGGCTTTATTTAGGACATCTGAGTACTTCGTATACCGTGATTACAGTTGGTAAATGACCCAAATATATGAAAATATCCATATAGAAAATATAACCTTGCCGGGATCGGCTATTGTTGTCCGATACCTTTCTTTAGCTATCCCAATAGCATCGTAAACGAGCCTTCTTCCTGGAACAGTCGACCCATATTAATGCTCAAGAATTCAAGGTCAAATATTCGTTGACTAACGATGAAGGGTATCATGTTTTTATTACGTTTACCCGCAGAATCATCAATGATTTACAAATAAAATAGTCAAATGTATCATAAATTTCACATTCTTAAATTATATATTTTGGTTCATATAGAACTTCTTCGTTAACATACACATTTAATTTGTAAGCAATCGTGTGGTCTATGGGTTCATCTTCAAATTATTAGATAAAGTGACAGAGAATCTGTAATTGCACTTTGTATTTTTTTCAATGCCTATTTATCTTTATAGACTTGTCCATGATATTGCGTACGTACTTTTTATTCATAAAAAACTAATATTAGAATTTCCGATCTTCGAAAAGCATTACCATAATATTGAATTATGGAGACCAGTCTCCGAATAAATATCCAAATATATGAATGTGTTGATTAATTAATGAAGAATGGTATGTTTATCTCAAAAGTAAGTAAAAGGAAAAGGAAGAATAATATTTAAAGTGGATTCTTTGCGGTAATAGACTTGATTCTGCGGCACATTTCTCACCCGAAGAATATATCCCTGTACTGCCGTGACAACATGATGAATGGATGTTTGTTCAAGGTGAACCATTTATTAGATCTATGATCATACCTATCTGGGAAAGTCTCAAACATTTCTAAAAGAAATATCTCAACGCCGCAGTACAACATTAATATTCCTTTGTCTATAATATTAATACGAACTTGTCGTGAGATTGCTATCGGGAAAAATATTTCATTATTCATATTTCAATTTTCCAATTTGTCGAAGTGACACTTTGTATAAAAATATTCATTTGTTTTATTAACAATATTTTTCGGTCGTTTGCGTAAGGATTTATGTGAAAGGTTTCTGGGTTTGGAATGATTTAGTTCCAGTTTGCGTTGTGTGTAGAATTTATGTTAGAAATGGTACAATATTACCGGAAACTCAAACATTTGCGTCTAACTGTACAATGTACATATACAATACACCATGAAATACCTATAATAAACACGTATCAATAGACGATGTGAACAAAAACGTGTTCGCTACTCCGTTAAAAACAAAAACCCTACAGGCGTTGTATATTGTACATTTTAAATATTTCACATTCAAAAATACCTACAACAAAAGAAAGCCAACATCGATGTTTTTGACCTTCAGCTGCCCACTGCAATATGGAGTAAATATTTGATGTTAACAACACAAGTTGTAAAAAATAAGGAACATTTTTATTTGGGCATCATCGCGTGTTGTTCATGTCCAAACCATTTCTAAATTACTGGTCAACATGCGTGTAGCTACCCCATCTTGAATATTTGAAGACAAACATTATGTTCAGACACAAGCCATGACAAGTTTTTACCACTGTTACGGGTAAATTGTCACGTTGGGTGGGTACACGGTATGATATAACTTTGCTTCTTTTTAGACAATACTGTGGAAACGGAAAAAAGGTTTATTTTAGAAGTAAATCGAAACGAAAATGACATTTGATCCACTCACCGTTTTTCATTCAATTCTATCAGCTTGGAATAAAGCTATGGGTTCCTTGAAATTTTCCAGATATTTTGTTCCATCTTGGTTTGAGCTTCACGCTTCATTGCTTTTAAAGCGCCTCAAAAGGAAAACTCGAGAAAATCATGAAAAGGGATTCACGACTCCTCGGAAACAACCTAACGATCTGGGTTTTGCTTTAACTTGGCCTCACTTAAACGATCCTAGACTTAATACGTATTTTTCTTCAAGAAGATTTGAGTAAATTACTACATAAAAACTTTACGAGTGACTTAACAAGCAAGCATAGTACTGAGCCATGGAAATGAACCTTTTGTTTGTTTGTATATAACAGCAATTTGTGTATTTGAGCAAATATTCGATTAAGATTTTGATACAAACAGAGACATGTGTCTCTGTTAATACTCATATCTTGGAAAGCATAAGCATGTAAAATTAAACCATTTTTGCATAATAATTCCTCGCAACGTAGAAAATGTCTGTCTGCCTGAACAAACAGGCATTTAATTAAGCAGGAAGTTACGAGGACACCCGTTCCGCAGTTTGTTTTTGAGGACGAATCCCCTGTTACCCCGTGTAAAGGCCAATGACAAACAGCTGTATCGCGTGCGTGAATGTGGAGAGTTTAAAATATTAAAATATTCTTGTAATGACGTCATTAATGCCACCGTAATAACTGAAAAGAAAATTAGCGCTCAATAAACGCGTTTTCTGTAGGATGATTCCATTTAAAAGTCAAAGAATTTATTAACTGTTTATTTTGAGATGAAATATGCGATCTTCATTAGGTTTTGCTTGGACCCGAAATTCCGGTGGCGCCTGAGATACTTTAGTGAAAGGCATCACAAGCAATACGTCACTCATTTTGTTAAGAAATGATAAATTGCCGTCGCGTCCGAAAGGAGGAGAGCTTAAAATTGCGTTGCTACACTCCGAGGTGACATCATTTTTCTAGTTCATTTCGCTGAGACTAATTTATTAAAAATGAGTGCAAAACGACTTATTTTCCGCTTGGATGGAATTTTCAGCACTAATTTGTTTCCAAGTATCCTACTACAATTTAAATTTTATCTAAATGATAGCGAGGATTGCTACGCTTCTCCTAAATAACTTATGTTGAAGATAAATAGTTCAACGTTATTAAAACAGTACGGAAAAATGCAGGCTTTTATGAAAATAGTTCCATTAGACTAGAGATTCAAAAAGATAAAAAAGAATGTTGTTATACTGAAGATTAATCTCGAAGGAATTTATACGTTTCAGTTTATTATGAATTAGCGTATAAACTAAATAGAAAATGGATATCAATTAATTAGTTATTTTACGTTTAGAATCATATTTTTTCAAGAAAATATATAAAACTTATGTAATATGCTTCCAAGAAATTAGATGCTATGAACGTATACAAAAATGTTTAATCATATGTCCCACTTGCAATTGAATTCTCTCACACGATGGTGTTTTAAATCATTATACCTTTCTAGTAAAAAATCTTATTACGAAAAATAATGACACATGGTAAAAAAGGGCGAAATGATGCCTTTGGAAATGTCCTATTTAGTAGTAACACTCAACTTGTTTGCTGTTGACTCTTGGAGACTCATTACCTGCTTCATTAAAGCAAGTGTACTCTTGAAAAAGCGGTAACCGTCTTCTCTAGGCTCTCAAGAGGTAAGCTGTAAGAGCTTCAAGTATCGTTCGTGACTCCCGTGTTGTTTATTAATAAACAATTAAAATGTATTGTATAAGTTTTCAATGCCTTCTAGACCTTACTGTAATTAGTTTAAGGTATTATTTTGAAGGTAAACGTTAATTAAATTGATGTCGGTGCTCATTTGTCTATGAGTAAATAACTTCGTTTTGTTTTTGTTGTCTATTTTTAGTGCATTTTTAGGTTTTAGTTTACATTCAGTAGTTTTAGAATACGTAACACCTTCTTTATTTAGAACTTGCCATTACAAAGTAATTGAAGTTACATGTATAATGACTCTCTTCAGCCTTTTAACTATTGCAATACAAAAAATGCCTTTCTATCTTTTTGAATTTTTCCATAAAATACTCACACAAAATTATATCACAATATTACGTTGTTACTATGCAACAGAAAAACAAACAAACAACACTGTTAATGTTAGTAAAAATTTTGTAACATATTTTCCTAAAAATACTACAAAACTAAAGAATCCTATTTCAAACAAAAGTCATTTAACAAGAAAAATAATCACCTAAACGTTAGACATAACTGTTGCTCGATAAATGCTAATGTTATTGTACCATTTGCTGATTGTCTGGTTGTAATATCCCATGCAATTTGTACGAAGGCAGCAATTCAATTCTTAGTGTTCATCCACGAATCCACTAGAACAAAGAGAACAATTTGTTATGTTCCTTTCTTTTATCCGTATTTTTGTTTTTAATTTATCTTCTGAGCTGTTGCGATACTTGTGTTCAAATGTCTAGTGGGCCAAGTTTGGTGTGTATGCTTCTGTTTTGGTGATTTAGTTCATGGATTATCTTTAGTTAGAAATTAATATTTTTTTCTGTGACTCCTCTGGTATTGCGGGTGTCCATGGGAGGCGCTTATTGCTTACCATCAGGTGATGCGTCCGCTCTTTCAACTCCTATTCTATAAAAAAATAAGGATGTGATTTGAACTGCCTCGTTGGCTGAGTGGTCTCAAGTGCGACTGCTAGGCAAAGTAGTATTTTTTCCAAACCCAGCAGGTTAGAAAAAAAACTCAGTAGTAGCACGGAGTCTTCAGTTATGCCCAGTATATGGCAATAGACTCACCCCCATTACATGGGACTTATAACATGTATGGTAAAAATTGGGAGTTACATTGTGCAGTGGCATTCAAGAGCCATAATGTGCAGTTGTGCACCTCTGCCTACACCTTCGGGGATAAAAGGCGTGATGATATGATGATGGTGATTTGGTATCTTTTGTTGATATGTTTTTTATACTATGTTAGGTTTACCTTCATAATCAAAACTCATCATGGAAACTATCAAATTGCAGTAGGCGTAAACTGAAAGACAGTTCCTTTTGTCGCAGTATCTACAAAATATTTTCTAAGTCATATCAATAAGTGATTAGGAACAATAAACTTAGCATCTACTCAATGCCTAAGGACAATGGAATTGCTTAAAATGAAGGCGTTAAACTAAAGCGCTTAAACCCGATGCATATTAAAAGTACAGTCATGCTGTAAAGTTTATTACTATCCGTTTACGAGCAGGCTTAGTACTGCCATTTATTTCGATAAAGCTGTCAATGTCAGTGGTTCTATAAATACCTACATATGTATTTAGAGGTAGAAAATCTATTCATAATTTTCCTTGTTTCTTAGTATTTTCAATAGTTTAAAAGGGACAGTTGAATTTAAAGGAATATAATTAGTACTTATGGAAGGATCAAAATGATTTTATTCATTAATTTATCATTTCTTGTATAGTATACCATACAGCAGACAATATTGCAGAGGACAACACATTAAAAGCAGGTTTACACTAAAAAATTGCAAAGTAATGTCAGTTTTCTTCATAGTTTTAGTTAAACATTTCTGGTATATTGAACCTTCAATGTTTTGGGTTTTTAGCTATATCTTAAAATTTACAATTTTGAACATTCAATGATAAGTTAATTGGTGAATCTACATAAATATCGTTACAACTTAAGATTGGTTTACTAACTTCAAATTGCTAAAAGCTATCAAACTTCTAGTCTAAGAGCTAAGTAATAAATTAGGCTATCTACAATACGCATTAGTTTTGAGTGGTTATATTGAAAGTCGAAAGAGTTATCGTGCTATTACAGTGTGATGTTTGCACGCAATCCTTACTACTTTCGGTTACGATTTCAACGAAGTTGTCATGATTTCTGGAAAGTTATGAATTCTTCCTAGAATATTTGTTTGGAAAACGTTTCTTTAATTTGGTTCCTCCTCTTTAATTTGCTCTTCTTTTAATACGCCTAAGCTCGCCAGATAACTCTACTAGCTGGATTCCTAAAGAAGCAACGTTGCAAACTATGATATTATTTAAAAAAGTGGGTCTTAAAACAACTACTTCATTATGTGTGCCTCGCAAACCAACAGTCTCTAAATACATTCTTTATTGACTGAATATTTATAATTTTATTATAATTATTTCCTCTAACAATCCTCTATGAGGGTGTGCGTTCATTTCCCACTTCTGACACCATGTTATGTTAGTGGATTGATTAATTATAGACGGATTTATTTTACTTGGATTTATTACAATAATGTGCAGGTCGCACGACGTGTACACACACCAGACTATGACAGGTAGACAGCGACGTTACTGACGGGTGTCCTACCTTATATAACACATTATAGTGAGGGGGCCACTACTTACTAATTAGTGATGATACAGACTAAACATACATGTAACAATGACCAAGCAAAGGATAACCACAATATGAATGAAATTAAAATAAAATATCTTGCAAAGAAATCCCCTCAATACCAATTTTTTTAATAAGTACATTGCACTAAAACTGTTAAAATTATAACACCTCACATCCACACAAGTCTAGCACCTTCAAAGTTGGCACGTTAAAAGCCTACTTATGTTTTAGCAGTCGTAATAAATGCACGCTTGAAGCTGCATAAGGTAAATGTGGGGAAAACAAACTAAAATATTTCCCTCAAGAACCAAGTGAAAGGGTGAAAAGGGAATATCCGGTGTGTTGCCTGCGTGCTACGGTTACGTAAATAAACCTGACACGTGATGTATTCATTTAGTTGGAAGGTGGAATTATTAACTAAATAACAAAAGTCGGTCAAATGGACTTGCGCACTATGCCACTAATGCCACGGTTCAAAATGGAATAATACAATTGTTGATTGTGTTCTTTTATTATTCTGTAATTAATATTTCCATATTTGAAGTCGATTCGTGGAATGAAACGAATGTTGTTTTTCTTTTCACGGCAAAATATTTTAAAATCTTTGTTAAGGGACACGTTTTTGTATAAATATATTTTTTTTCATAATTTTGTTACGTTTTTAATATCTTCTATTATAGTGCAATATACATTTTAAGATCACATGCGAAATAAGTGAACAAACATTATTGCAACGATCTTAGAAAAAAAATAACATCATTTTTTGTATAACATCAAAAACTACCATCCAAATATTTAAAGCGGCTTTGTCTATCTCCACACGTCAGGCTCAGAGATAATATTTTTCAGAGATGGAGCGCCAAAAACACGTTATTCACTAGTGTATTTTATCATAGTCGGGGTTGCCGTTAGTTTTTAGCAATCGGTTCGCCAACCACGTAGGTATCGTAACGACTCCACGAGCGAACATTTTTATCTCCCCATTCCAATATATCAGGCTAAAGCATGCACCAAGACAGTAAATTGAAGTTTCATCCGCAATAAAAATGATGAAGAGTCGCCATCGCAATTAACCTCGCGTATGATATAAATTAAGATCTTATCACATGAAATTAAAATAAGTTTTGAAACAATCGAGAAAATGAGTCAGTGGGAATTTACAACGCAATAAAACTTTAGGCATCTAATCATTAAACGTTTTGTCAAGGCCAGTCAATATTGTCAGAGTCGTAATCGAGTTTAAAATTTTAGTAGGCCATTAAATATCTGACCGTAAAAAGGAGACATCAAACTTTTTTGACAGCGATAGCCTTCGAAAATATTTTACGAAAAATAAAAGAAAAGACGTAAGAGATGAATCGGTTGAAGCAATTTGAACAAAGAGAAATATATCCCTACTGGCGAGGGTAGGAGAGAAAATAAACACAGACTAATACTTTCTCTGGAAGGAAATAAGATAACATGGAACAACAACGCCAGAGTTTGTCAAAGGACAGTGAGGTGTTAGTGACAATGGCTTTAGAAACTTTAAGCTACGTACTGTATACAAGTTACACACTAACAATGTTAGAAAAAGAATGCTATAAATAACAAAAGCGACGACTCACAATCTTCTTTTGAAAGGAAAGAGACAAGTTAATGTCTATAAAAATTGTATATACTCATACTTACGAATAAGGCAAAATCTAACGGCATAACACTCAAGTACCCTAACTATAAACCAATATTTCTCTATAATCCCACTTTTTTCGGCGACACTGAACTTTCATACATTAACCTATATCACAACTTGTCAAAATGGGTCCAACAAAGTCAACAATTTCTACCCTTTCTCAAGGCACGACGATATAGGCAAGATAGGCCATATCTACATATCAGGGCTCGAGCAAATTTCCTCTAGATGGATATCCCGGACCTTATTTTCGTCACTACGCTATCTTATTTTGTATAAATAACAGGACTTTCTCCCCAAATATGTCTTTGCTATGAAATTATTGCTTTGTTTTCGTCTGTACGCCGCCAGTCAATGCTATGGATCCGCTGTCAAAATTAACTACCTCCTTCGCTTTGCTAAAGTGTCCATTCGCTTAGTAAGAGATATCCGAAATCATACCTTTGAGGTTTAAAGGAAGATTATGTATTCACAGTGGCTTTTCTCAATGGGTTTTAATTCTGACAGATTGTTTAATATTTTATCTTGTTATTGTTAGTGAATTCAAACTGCATAGTGAATTGTTAAAACTGATGTTTACGTAAAGTTTTTATTTGTTAACATTATGCAGCTTCGACGATACATTATTATATCTTGTGCTGATAAAGCTATTATTTCGTGTGTAGTAAATAGAATGAGAAAATTGGGTCGTATGCATATTATGTATATGAAAGAATAAGAATCACTATATTACTCATATCATTATACCTATTACAAAAGTTTCCAATAAGTAGTCTCCAAAAATATTATATTTATTTTTAGTCATGTTCGCAAATAATCTCCACAGCCCAACTTGTGCTTTCATTTGTAATTCCTTGATGCAAAATACTTTTTATAGCTAACCCAAAAATCTTCTTGAACCTAGCTACCACTTAACCTGAGACAAGGTTACGTCCTAACTTATTTTGAACTCTGCTTTACAGCCTACAAGCTAAATCTTTACGACACTTTTTAAGCAAACTTCAACGCTTATTTGCGCATAAACACGAAACTTTTCAACTTACATTTATCTTTATAAGGAATGGGTAATCCTAGCAATAAATAATATTGGATAAGAAATCTTAATGAAAATTGTGATGAAACAGCGTTTCAATGGTGAAAATAAAGTAAATAACTAAGCCAATAGTGAAAAAGTATTGAATTAATACATACATCTAAAAGGACTGCGGCATTAAAAAGTTCAAAACAACGTGGATTATGACAGAATGCGAAAAAATGTGTATTAAAATAGTTATACGGAAGCAAATAGTTCGCGAGGCCATTGGGTTCCCTGTGCATGAAGTTTAAACCTAAGTATTTCAATAATAAAGTTTTATTTTGTGTATCATGAGATTAAATAAGTTCCTTTCGACGTAATATTTTGGCAAGGAACAATTTGTACGAAGGAATTGCGTATAATACAAAATGATGCGTGTATTTTCCAAGATATATTGTGAGTATAAGTAGACTGAGTTTTAAAGTAAGTTAAAGTAATGGCTAGCAATTTAAAAGAGCTTTATTTTATTTGAATGTTACAATTTGTGTACATAATAATGTTTTATACATTTTTACATGTTTGTGCAGTATTAGATAATATAACATCACATTTTTTAGCCCCGGAGGGGTAGGCAGAGATGCATATTATGTCACTGTAAAATATATAATACCCACTTTTCACTATTTACGAGTGAATGATGAAAACATGTTACGAGCCCCATGTAATACGGGGTGACCCTATTGCCATATACTGGGGACAATTCCAGACTCCGTGCTTCTACTGAGATTTTTTTTTAAAACCCATTAATACTTTGCCCGACCCAGGAATCGAACCCGAGACCCCTTGCCCGGAAGTCGCTCTTGCGACCACTTGGCCAACGAGGCAGTGTACAGTATTTTAGGATGCATGTTGTAATTTTCGTATAAATAATAACTTTATAATCAATGCGATGAATAAGATTGATTGCTGATCTGTTTAAAAAATATCGTTTATTTTATTATCTTAAAGACTTTAGTAGCAAAGTGATTCAAAGCATTCTGCATAATACAAACTTAATTTAGATGCTGTTAGATTAAGATAATTTAGACACAAACAAAATATACGAAGCTTGCATCAACGAAATAAGACTAAATCCCTTGAAAGGTTGAGCTCATTCGGTTTTGTCTTCGTTTTCCTGTAAACCGTTGATTGATTTAACCACTAGGCACAAACCACATTGTTTGCGATCGTTAAGCCTAAATTAGGTGACTTTATTGTTCCCTTTCTCCTTTTCTCTTTATTGTAATCAACAATCCTAAGAAATTTCGCAGATATTGTTTCTGTTATTTACGTTCTATTAAACAATGTATTTGTATTGGTTTTCAATCAAACGAAATTTCCTTTTTTACGGTTCTTGTTTTTTATTTATTTTGTTTTTGTTTTTTCCTTTTTTTTCGTCAAAAGAAAATAATTACGGCGTATTCTTTTCCTTATTTGTATTTTGATGTTTATTGTAAAGGTAATTTGTATTTAAATGACCAAGTTTCTAAACGTCTTATCTTTTTGTGTTTATGAGAAACTAAGTATGTATGTGCTAAGTTAGGTATTTCTCGTTATTTCTCTTGAACTTAACCAAGCATGTAGCCGTATAATTCACTTTCAAAATTGATTTTGCTTGTCTTTTCCAGTGCCATTAAAAGAGGTTCCTTGAGACTACCATTTCTCTAACTCAGTAGGAAAATTAGAAGGTACTCCCGTTCAGATTAATTGAAGGCAATTCCAACAAGACTTCACTGTCGAATTCAAATTCATTCTTCTTGTAAATGGCTCGAAGCCTTCTCTTGAATATTCAAATATACACGCCTTAACTTAGCACTGTTTATTTGGTATCATAATTGTCTATAAAACCTGCTTCAGTATTACATAAAATTGCCGTGAAATAGAATTAGAAGTGTTGTGAAATAGTAATTTTGTTAATAAGAAAATTTTTGTATATGACCGAAGCTTAATGATTGTATATTGAAGTTTCCTTATTAATTATGAAATTATGAGTCTGAAGAATTATTTAGCCTAAAGCCAATTATTTATAAGTTCAAACAGTTAGTTCAAGAAAATTATGTACAACTACTTCGCAAAAGAGGATAACTAGTTTAAAAGATTAGTTTCGTAAATCGCTTAACATTTTTAAACTTCAAACAGCTACTTTGTCGGAACCCAATTCCTAATATCTCAACTATAAAACATAACTTGTGCGAAAAAGAGCCGGGGTAGTGAACCAGCTTAATTATAATTCTCTCCTTGAATACACTGACCAATGAATCGAAAAATAACATGACGTTCTTATCTATCTATTGAGCCGGAAACCAACACTGTCTAAGCTTAGTCTTAAAGCGAAAATAAGGTACTTAATATCCTAATTCGGCACGATCCTTATTTCACGCAAGATCTATTATCGGGTGAAAATGTAACTAGAAGAGGTTCTAGGCTATTTGACCCCTGAATTTCCCCTTTGCCGCCTTCAAAAGGGCCTGATAAAAATCGAGCTACGTTCAAAGTTTTATTTATTTTTATGGTTGCCCATTTGTTAAGGTTCAACTGATTCTTTGGCCGGCTTTTGGCCGAAAACCTCGTGTGCTGAGTGAACAAACTTTTTCTGTATTCCGCAAAGCAATTTGAGATTGTCACACGTAGTGGTAAACTGGTGAGAATAAATGGGAGATGTCGCTTTTGGGCCAGTTACTGGTATTCACTGGTGTTATTTTCCAACGATCTCGTTTAGTGACACAGTGTACAGTCTTACACAATTTTTCGTCCGAATATTTGAAATCAAAATCAGAACTAACATAATATATTATACATCTACCTACGCCAACGAAAAAATAGCATGATCCTAAATTATACTGTATGCTAATAAAAGAAATTTCACACAAAATTTGCATTATACCACTCCTAAGCACAGCACATAATAAGCATCGCCCACACATTTCGTTTATATTAAACAAGCTAAATTATTAGGGAGCTTCTAAATAAATCAGCAAGAGCGAATCTTCGCTAGCGAACCATCGTTTTTGCGGCATAACAGCATTACTAAAGTATGGCCATTAAAACGATTTAATTTGTTAACTCAGTGCTTGCGAGAAATAATGAATAAATTAAATAATGAAACGTTGCGGGATCAGTTCGTTATAGCCAAGGGAATAAACGACCAAATAGCAACAAAGTTTGGATTATCAGCTATTAATTTGTGAATGAACATTGAGGCAACATGTGGTGGTATTGAAGTTAAATTAAATTGTTGAATATAGTGAGGTAATTATAATATCACAAACTTAATGTTTCAAAACAAATTGTTATTAATTCATAACGTCGTGTCGTATCAATTAGATGAATGATCGAAACTGTACAAGTGTGGGAGAGCCATGCTTCAGCACGAATGGGCCGGCTCGACCGGAGTGATACCACGAACTCATAGAAAACCGACGTGAAGCAACGCTTGCGTTGTGTTTCGTCATCTTAGTGAGGTTACCGGAGGCCTAATTAACCTTTCCTTCCCCAATCTCCCCAATTCCTGAATCCCCAACGATCCTCAAACTCCTAATCTCCAAAAAACCGGTAATGCACTTGTAACCTCGCCTCTGGTGTTCCAGGTGTCCATGGGCGACGCCGATTGCTTACCATCAGGTTATCCGTCTGAGCGTTTACCGGCTTATGCCATAAAATAATTGTACTTCCTTTCTTTAAAAAGGATTTTCTTTAGATCACCTAGTCACACAACGGATAAAATAACACGATTCTAAAATACGACTTAATTGAACATATCTTACTCAGCTCAAACCAAACAGTCCAAAATATTTTGCAACCTTGTATAAAATATACACATGGTGTGTGTGTGTGTGTGTGTGTGTTATGCAAAGTAAAATAATAAATGTACATACATACACAGGAACCCTCACGGTTTTGCCCCAATTGTGTAAACTAGCAAAAGTTTACTTTTTTACTTTAATAAAAACAAGATGTACAGTATGGACCACATATTGCATCGCTTTTTGGCAAAATTGTATTTGCTTTGTTTGTTAGCTGAATCCCGAGCGGGAACCGAGTAACGTGTTTTACAAATGTCTTTGCTTTCCGGTTTTGCACTAGTTTTATAACTGAATTACTTTTTCTGTCTACTTTTATTGCCATTTACACACTTGAGTAATGGAAATGTGAATTTTTCGTACTTTCATCCTACACGTACAGGTACAGATACACACATATTTGTTATTATTTATTTTTATAAATGTTAAGAATCTCTTTATTTACCCATAAGCTTAAAATAGATATTTGATGTTTTTATAGAACCGCCTACGAAATGCCAAACCCAAAAATGAAGTGGGCGCTTTCATAAATAAAGCATAATAGCTTAAAAGGTATATTGCCTAATGTTTTAATACTTATTTCTTCGCCATTGGAACTATATTGAGTTCACCCCTTCTGTTAAAGTCCATTTTTCTTTAAAACCATCATTTACAAAAACCGATTTGCAATCCGTTGCTTTAACAAATAATCTGATAAGAATTTTTGGGACGAAAAAGGAAGAATTTGTCCAACTAATACCGTTAAACTTTTCATTGGGAATCGAATTTCTATCAAATAAATTACTACTTAAGTTTTCACAAACGATAAAATTCCTTTCAGAAAATCGATTCTAAGTATAATTGCTCGCAACTTTGTCACTTAGTGCCGCTATAAATCGATCACAATTTTCTTTTTGCAAATCTAAAGTAAGTTTGGGCCGTTTAATAGCATTATTTTCGAACGGTTCCCTCTATGTTAAACTGAATATTTGTTAGACAGAAACCTAAGGTGGTGGTTAAGTTTATAGAATTTTTGCATTCATTAACATTCAGTACCTAGATACTTACTACCTATTGATATACCTCCAGTAATAATAGGTGTAAAGTAAAAAATATATAAGAACACCTTGACAACAATTGCGCAAACTAGAAATCTAACAGTCTGAATCATAACAGTAAGTATTGAAAACTAGTGAGGCATTTTCCTTGAATGTTATTTTCTAGCTATCAGGCCAGACACTAGCTATAGGTTTATTTCTTAGAATAGCTGTTACTATCTTCGCTTCAAGCCAAGAGGTGAAATGAATATTGGTTCCTATGCCATTGTCTACCGAGGTACTTCTCGGAATCGGATTTACTCCTTTACAGATACAGTTTGGTTCAGTGCTGTCTTAGAGTCATTGTGTCAGGCTGTTCCACACAGATATTCACGAATAACATAACAATAGCTATATTGCAAATAGTGTGCGATTGAATAAAGTCATTCTGTAAATGTGTGTTACCTTTATGACCTGCTCAGAAAATTACATTCAAGTCTATACTTGTAAAATTTAATACAAATGCGATACTATACAAATTATCTTGAAAATTTGACTGCCTCATTGGCCTAGTGGTCGCAACTGCGACTACCGGGCAAGGGGTCTGATTCCCGGGTCGGGCAAACGATTATTGGGTTCTTAAAAAAATCTAAATAGTAGAACAGAGTCTGGAATCTGGCCCGGTATATGGCAAAAGACTCGCCCTCTTTTACATGGGACTCATAACGTAAATAGTGAAAAGTGGGTGTTACATTGTACATTGGCATAATGTGCACCTCTGCCTTCGGGGATAAACGGTGTGATGTCATGTTATGCTATCTTGAAAGACAATCTGTAAATGCTTTTTTACCCAAATTTTTTGTGAAACCGAAAACTGTTTGATCATGTAGTCCAAAAATTTGCAAGTAACATTCAACAAATTTGCGAGTAACTTCATGCATCTGACAACATTTGGAATTTTAAGGTTAAATTTTAATCTTTTGTCTTATGAAAATGATCTTTAAAATCGAACCTCTAAATCTGCATTGAATATGAATATTACACGTTATTAGTATGTTATCCAATGCATGATAAACCGCTCTCCATTGGGTATATCCACTATGATTATGTTAATACCCAGATATGGACTCTCGCATCAGTTTACTAATAATGTAATACACCTAACCCTAGCCTTATGCTTGGCAAACATTATTAATATTCCATAACTTCAGAGCTAATCCTTCTTCTTTCCTTTTGTAAACGCGATATTCTCTTTGTATTATAGTCATCGTATGAGTAAACAGAATGTATGTCGTGGTGGTCCGGAGGTTTAAGACGCCCGCTTCTCATGAACGAGGATGCCGGTTCGAAACTTACCAACGACTAGTACCAATGTGACTTTTTTCGAGTTATATGTACTTTCTAAGATTATTTAGACACCACTGACAAACGGTGAAGGAAAACATCGTGAGGATACCTGGACTTATAATTTCTAATAATAAGTTTGAAATCTCCAACCCGCATTGAGCAAGCGTGATGATTAGTGCTCAAACCTTCTCCATGTGAGAAGAGATTTGCTCAGCAGTGGGCATTTATAGGCTGTTGATGATGATGATGATGATGATGAGTAAACAGAAATGTATATCTATTTGATTCAAAATTTCAAATATATCCTGTACATTGAACACTATAAAAGTATAACTTGTAAATAATTTCAAGTGATCTTCAATGATATCCTTCCACGGTTGATTAACATCGTACCCTCTATGCTTGTACGTGCAAAATTTACCTAGTCATCGATCACCGGAAAAGTGTGCATTGATTTCTCCTATTGTAAATAATTTATCAAACCGTTCCTGAGTGATGAGTCAGGCGGATTACCTTATTTATATTGCACGGCCTTAACACTTACGTAGCCGTACTAAATATTAGTAATTCATTGGGAAGCAACCTGTTGTTCACGTGCCTCCACCTCGTGGACTCGCAAGTGCTGGCGACATTTAAAATAAAATTGGAAGTGAATTTTTGGCTACTATTAAAAATGTAATATTTAATGATTGTATGTATAGTAAAACGTTAAATTAATGAATATGTGAGTAGAATAGGCATTTTCAAAATATCATATCATATGTAAGCGAATCTGTGAACTTGCTTTGCTCACTTTGAGCCATGTGCCAATATTTTCTGAATATCATGTTTGTTAAAAATATATATGTAACGAATCTATTAGGAACAACATGACTCTAAAGTCAACAAAAAATAAAAAGCCATTTCTAATTACATTTCATAAAAACAATTAGGTGAAGTGAATTTCATATCCACTGGTTAATATCAAGAAAACATAAAAAATTTCAACGTCGTTAGCACACGAAGCCTCAAGCAGCCAAGAGCAGCTTTACGCAAAATATGGAAGCGATGCATACTTAAGTGCACTCCCCACATTTACGCGGAGTATACAAAATTAAAACTGCATCTGAAGTTTAGTAATTTTATTAGGAACAAAGTCGCGAACCTTTTTTGTTGGCACTAAGAAGGTTTATTAAAATATCGATTTTCTATAAGAAGCAAGACGTGAGCCGTAGATATTGTTTAGTGAATTCAATATCCATTATTGGAATTTGATTTAAAATTAGTGTATATTGCATACTTGAATATTTCGCTTTCATATTTCCGTTTTGTGTATAGGTAACAGTACATTTGTGTACCCGCCTACTCTTAAATTTTAGCATCCTATGTCTTAAAACGACTGCCTCATTGGCCGAGTGGTCGCAAGTGCAACTGCCGGGCAAGGGGTCGTGGATTCGATTCCCGGGTCGGGCAAAGCATTACTGGGTTTTTAAAAAATTCTCAGTAGTAGCACAGAGTCTGGAATTGTGCCCGGTATATGGCAATAGGCTCACTCCCTGTTACATGGGATTCATAACATAAATACATAACATTAATTGAGGGTAGACACAGTAGTGAATACACATACTTTTTTTGCGCTCACAGTTTAATTGATTTAAATTATAATAGTGGTGATTATTTATGTCATAATATAGTACATGTGTTCTAAACCCCCCCTTTGCTAGTCAATTATTGTTATCAAGTGCCTACAACTAAGTTTTACCAATACCGAACTCATCAAGTAGCCATGGAAACCAAACTTGCCGCTAGCTTTGACAATATGAAGGCCCTTCTCCTCTCAAGGATGACTGCTCACGAGGAGAAGCTGGAGAAGGTCACAGCGGCAAATTCACCCCCGGCTGACATCATCGAACTGCGGTCGGAGTATTTAAAATTTAAAGGTTTTGTGCTGGAAGTACTGAGCAGCTTTCGTACGCAAATTGAACTGCTGTCGCAGGGCCATGACAAGCACGAAACGGCTATGCGTAAGAAAGTGCTGCTTGTGCATGGTGTACCGGAGGTGAAGCAGGAGAGACTGCATGATGTCGTCACTGCAGTGCTGACCAGCCAGATGAAGTTGTCCGAGGTGGGTAGATCCGACATTCATGTGTGTCATCGACTGGGAGTTTCTAACCGCAGCCCTAGGCCGATACTCGTGCGGTTTTACAAGACGGAACACCGGCACCTTGTATGGGACAATAAGAAGTCACTTAAAGGCTCCGGGATCACTATTTCCGAATTCCTGACGCAAATGCGTCACCGTACCTTCACTGCCGCACGAAAATATTTTGGTATAACCAATTGCTGGTCAGTTGAGGGCAAGATAGTGATCATTGCGCCCGACAAATCGCGTCACAAGATCGAGTACATGTCCCAACTCGAGGAACTTATTGCCAAATTCCCACGGTGCCCATCTGATGGTGATGATCCAGTGAGTGTCGGTGACCCGGGCACGGCAACAGGTGCAAGTGATGACTCGTTACCCAAGACCCTACGGAGAACACGTAACACCCGCCGAAACTGAATGTTAGTATCTTGTGTTTATTTTACTGTGTCATATCGTGATGTGGTGGCTAAATGCATTAGTTTTCATCGCTGCCCGTACTAATTTATCTCATCACACATTAATATAACTGCATTTTTGTTTTCGTTTGCCGGTACATCAATAATCTGTTTTGTTGTTTTGCTTATTTGCTTCATGTTGTCACTAATGTATCACAATTGTCATCTGTCATTAATGCCATTTATCTGTCATACGTCATGCTCCATTTCATGCTTTATGGTGGGTTTATGGTTCATCGATGCGTTTTATTATATCATATATCTATTTTTATCATTTATTTCTGTGGTACGCTTCTCATCATTCTCTTTTAATTTATTTTGCATTTTGTTTTGTCATACTTTGTCTACACATTTGGTACTCTAGCAAGTGGGGGAGGTTGCTTTTTATTGTAATTTACATATTAGTTAGCAGCCACCGCTCTTTATTTTTTTATTATAATATATATATATATATATTTTGTAATATCTTTATATACAGTTATCTGTCTCATTATTATTTTTATGGATGATGTTATTGGTTTTAGTGATAGTTTTCTCACTTGCTCTCCGGCGTCCAGTCTTGCTAGTGCGGACAGTGATGCTTCCCAGTCACTCACCTTGCATGACAATTTATCCAATCGCTTTTCACTCTTCCCGAAAAACCTCAATATCGCTCATATTAACGCTCAGAGTGTTCCTGGACACTACTCCGACCTTCTGGCTACCTTTAGCAATGTGCATCTCGACGTCCTACTGATTTCCGAGTCATTTCTTAAACCTTCCCTCTTATCCACGCACTATGCCCTCCCTGGCTTTGTTTTGGTCCGCAATGACAGGACGGGCCGGGGTGGGGGCGGGGTTGCCATGTACATACGGTCTGATTTATCACACCGTGTGGTCAGCTCGTCCCCTTCTCTATATTCTGAGTCAGCAGAGTTTATGTTCGTCGAGATATCCATAAATCTTAACAAGATCTTAATAGCCGTCTTATATAGTCCCAACCTACACATTAACTATTTTGATAATCTCGACACACAACTCAATAACCTATGCCTTAATTATCAGCATGTTATTATCATGGGCGATTTTAACACTTGCCTTCTTAAACAGGATTCACGTGCACATAAGCTCGAATCACTATTGTCATCTTTTAACCTACATCTACTTCCCCTTTCGGCTACTCACTGTCCCCCCAACTCGTCTCCTTCCTTGCTCGATCTTATGATCGTCCCCTGGACATGTAGATGACCACGGTCAACTGACTGCTCCTTTCTCCTACCATGACCTTATTTATGTATCTTATCGCATTCGTAATCCTAAACCTAAACCTCGTTACTTGAATCTACGTAGTTACGGACGGCTGGATCTGGGGGCGTTACGGCACGATGTCTGCCTGACTGACTGGAGTTCTGTGGTTGATGCCGATGATGTCGATGTGAAGGTTAACCTGTTTAACGCGATAATTGTCGACCTGTTTGATAGACATGCACCTTTGCGCCGCGTGAGGGTTAGGCACGATCCTGCGCCTTGGATCACTTCTGACATTACAGAGGCAATGGCTCGTAGAGACAGGGCCAAGCGAAGGTGGAAACGTAGGTCTACAGATGAAAATCTTTCCTCTTATAAAAATCTTCGTAATCGCTGCAGTCGTCTGTGTAGGGATGCTAGGAGGCGTTACTTCGATGACAACTTGGCTAACCACAACGCCGCTGATGCCTGGAAGTTCTTGCGATCTGTGGGCATCGGCAAATCTCCTGTCAATGTCAGTAAGGATGTTGATCTTATCTCCTTGAATCATCACTTCTCCCACTCCCCTATTTCACTTGACAACCTTACAAAAACTAAAACTCTTCTCAACCTTTCCTCTCAACCGCTTCCCTCTTGTTCTCCTTTTGTGCTCTGTAGTGTGTCCGAGGATGATATAAAAAAATCCATGCTTGCCATTAACTCCTCTGCTGTGGGTAGTGATGGTTTATGCTCCCGTATGTTTATCCCCATTCTTGACCTCCTCCTTCCTATTCTCACGCACATTTTCAATTTTTCTTTATTCTCTTGCTCTTTTCCTTCTGCTTGGAAAACTGCCCACGTTATTCCGTTACCAAAAACTAATAACCCTTCTACCCTTTCACATTACAGACCTATTTCCATATTGCCTTTTCTCTCCAAGGTCATGGAACATATTGTTCATAAGCAGTTGACTTCCTTCTTGTCGTCAAACTGCCTCATCTCTCCCTTTCAATCCGGATTCCGCCCTGGCCACAGCACGGTCACAGCTTTACTCAAAGTGACCGATGACATTCGCTGGGCTATGGACAACAAATCTCTCACTGTTCTTGTGTTGTTGGACTTCAGTTCTGCCTTCAACTCCGTGGACTTTGACATTCTGCTGGGGGTCCTGAAGGCCAACAATTTCTCTTCTTCCTCTCTGGCCTGGTTTGAGTCCTATCTTCGGGGTCGCCGTCAGAGGGTCCGCCTTGAAGAAAATTTTTCTGATTGGTGTGACCTTGCTGCCGGGGTACCCCAGGGTGGCGTCCTTTCTCCTGTTCTTTTCTCCATCTTTATTAATACCGTTGCCAGGGTCATTTCATCTAATTTCCATCTATATGCGGACGATTTGCAGCTATACCGCCACTTTGGCCTGTCCGAGGCCCATTCTGCTATCGATGCCATGAATCGTGACTTGGATGGCGTTGCCGAGTGGGCTAGGTCTTTTGGATTGCAAATCAATCCTATCAAGTCTCAGGCCATGATCATCGGTAGCAGATATTATCGAAACGCTCTCGACGTCCCTAGCCTTGGTCCATTACGTTTGAATGGCACACGCATTCCATTCACTGATACTGCGAAAAACTTGGGGGTGCATATCGACTCGAACTTGTCGTGGGCTTTTCAGGTGAACGAGGTTAGTCGGAAAGTTCATTTCTCCATTCACTCGCTGAGGCGCCTCCAGACCTTGCTTCCGGTGAAGACTAAGATTCACCTCGTCCAGGCGCTGATCTTGCCTCTCATTGACTATGCAGATGCTTGCTATTTGGACGCCACAGAGGAGCTATTAAATAAACTTGAGCGCTTACAAAATGTATGTATCCGTTTCGTCTTTGGTCTTAGGAAGTTCGATCATATTTCTGAATTCCGTAACAGGCTCAAGTGGCTCCCAATCCGTCTTCGCAGGAACACTCGCATACTATGTCTCCTCTATAACATCCTCTTCAACCCAGCCTATCCTACTTATCTCCGAGACCGTTTCTCCTTGGTGCGCCCTCCTGAAGTCCTTACTCGTTCTCATCTTAAATCCTATCTTAAAATTGTGCCCCATAATACCGACTTCTACTCCTACTCCTTCTCCGTTCATGCAGTGAGACTATGGAACTCGCTCCCGCCGAACATTCGGGACGCCAAGTCTATCTCTATCTTTAAGAGACAAGTGAGAGAACATTATCTTTCCTCCTGAAATACAGATTTGTTTTTATATATTTATTTATATATGTATTGTAATTGTATTATATTAATTTGTTTTATTGTTTATTATTGTTAATTCTATTGGTTTCTTCGGTCTTATTACTTTTTTTATTAATTGATTTTTATCTTGTTTGTGTAACACACTATGTGTCTCTGTATTATTATTTCTTTTCCTGCCACAGGCCCACAGGAAGAAATTCCAGTTGGAATATGTGGGGCCTATGTACTCTGTTTTTTATTATGTATTGTCCTCTGTGTTGAATGTGTGTACATAAATTAATAAATAAATAAATAAATAATAAATAAATAGTGAAAAGTGGGTGTTACCTTGTACAGTGGCATAATGTGCATATCTGCCTACCGGGGATAAAAGGCATGATGTTATGTTATCCTTAAAATGTGTCTATTATTTTTTATGAATGAAATCAGAATGTTCTAGCTACCTAATACTACATTAACATGGAAAACTTTCTATCGATTTCCACTATGACACAACATATTTGTCTGTATAGATAGGTTGATCTTTATCAGGACGGTTTCAATTCAAACTGAAGTAATGGCTTGTGTGATATGAAAAAAGATGAATAATGGTAGCCATTTTTGCAAAGGTTACTATATATCGTGCATCTATCAGTGTTATGCGCGCTTCGCCACGCCTTCCCTTCAGTTTTGTATGTAGTATTGTATGAAAGATGTCATTTGCTTGTTTCTTTTATGTCTTCTGTGGATTTTGGAATTACTTACTTACTTTGGAACGTTTTTCGCTTTGGTTTTTGGTAAAAGTTATTACGTCTCTTGTTAGTTTAATTGTCTTACTTCTATACAAAATGTTCTGGTTTTAGGTTATGAATGTAATTAGGTTTTATATGCGTTTCCTAATGACTCATACGTCTTACAAAAAGCAGAAAAATATCAATATTATGTTGTTGTGTTCTTACTCCTGACCTTTCTTAATTTTATTGAACTTAGCTAATGAAGATAATAAGTTTAGTCAGTATATGAGAATTTCTATTTTGCTCAGGTTGACTGGTATTTGACTTTTGGCTTCACGTAGGGAATTACATCAGTTTAAAGCTATTACGACCAATTGTGCTTTTAGTGACGACATAACATAACATCACGTCTTTTATCTCCTAAGGGGTAAGCAGAGGTGCACATTACACTGCACTTAACGCCACTGTAAGATGTAACACCCATTTTTCACTATTTATGTTGTGAGTCCCATGTTATAGGGGGTGATATTGCTATATACCGGGCACAATTCCAGACTCCGTGCTACAACTGAGACTCAGTTAAAACTCAGTAATCTTTACCTGCCTCGGAAATCGAACCCGAGACCCCTTGCCCGACAGTCGCACTTGCGGTCACTCAGCCAACGAGGCAGACTGATATTTACTGACGATGACGTAGAAAATGTTGATGAGAGTTCAAAAACCTTTAAATGTTCCTGAGCTCTCTATAACTAGCAAACCTCTATGAATTAAGCCATAGTCTGATCAGTTTAAAAGTCAAAAGAAATAAAGTAGTTAATGTACTCCTTTAACTACACTCCAGCGTCACACAAGTGACAAATCCTGGTGTGACAGTCTTCATTGCGTGTTTCTCGTTCCCACATAAAAACAAATGTACCTACTTTTTGTTATTCGTGCTCACCGCATCCAGTGAATAATATAACAGGTAGTGTACAAGTAACGGTTTATTCCCAAACGTGATATTTACAGTAACACCATGAACATGTTGCCTTGCTTGGTGCATCTGCGTGGGTATAAAATATACACAAAATCCTTAGAGCATTGCATAAGCTATAAGCTGAAACGAGTAAGAAATACCTTAGTATTTTGATACAAAACATTGATTCCAGAAAACATAAAACTAGAAGACGAAAAATAAAACAATAAATAAGTCTGGAAAGACGTTGCTCGAAATCTCTGCGCCGTGTATAGTTTTATGATAATATCTTCGCTCGTATGAAAATTGTATGCAAATGCTTCCAACTCGAATTTGGTTTAGTATCTCGGCAAACTCGCTAGAAGAGATTTTTTTACTTCAAATGTAACTCTTCAAAATTACACGTAACTTTTTGTAGGTAAATTGTATTTAGGAACATTTTTGTTAGAACTGTAAATTCAACATTTCCAGCGCATTTTTGAGGTATGGTACATTGCAGACCCATACATTGCTGAGCAGTGAGCAGTGATGAAGCAAGTTTGCCCAACTCTTGCCCATTTGATGAAAATTGTATTAGTTTAGTTAGTACACTGAAGTATGTTTAGTCGTCCAAGTTTCTCAAGCCCAAGAAGATTATTTTAGGGTAACACTAATGGATATCGAATGTTAATATCAGTCTATCTAGGTCATACTGAGAGGATATTAATGTTATAACTATACATTTGTGGAAACAAACAGTTGTTTTCTTATTTCTAATCCTTGAGTTCACTGACCTATTTTAGGGCGAACCAACTCAATAGTATCAAGTATCAACAAGCTCTTGGAAAAATCTTATTCCATGGATTCAATCCTAAGAAGGAACAGTAATAAAAAGGGATATTGCAGAATACATTACAATCACGGAAGAAAATCTTCATCTTTAATTTGGCGTAACCTAAAGGGATTAAATTAAAATTATCTAGATCAGTATTCTTTTTTCAAATTGCTATCAGTCTCATCTACAAGGGCTGTGGACCCTTGTCCACCTTCTAATTATAAATTACGAAGTAACCTCAATTCAAACGATATTATTTTGTATCTGTGGAAACACAAGCAAAAGCCGCATAAGGAACACAATAACGAATGAGAAAACCATTTGACATTTCTACGTAATCTATACAAATGTTTTCCACGTTTCCAAAATAATAGACAAAGCATTTTATTAATGTTATTTTACTTACACGAGTAAACCCTATGCTCTCGAACTTTTAATGAGGACCCCGTGATTCCGAGTTCAGAACTATAAATTAACTTTTAATAGGGATCCGAATGTGGTCCATTTTGTGTACGATTCATTTGAAAGCAAACATCTATGTTTGTCCAGTCTAAAGGTTCAGTATACGATTCGTGGAACTAACGAAGCTGCCTGTGAAACGAAAAACTCTATACTCCCAAATTAATACAGGATTTTTATTTTTTTATTTTTTTACAAGGGAAAGCTAACATGCGTACTGCTAGCATTTGAGTATCGCGTCGATGTACGAAAAATGTTTGCACTCTTTCTACGTGTTTTGTGTTCTCGTTTTTACGTTTTTGATTTTTGAATGTGGAACGAGTGTGGAGATTTATTTGATAGTCTCTGCCTGTATGATCAACTGCCAGATATAAAACCTCTTTTCGTTTTACGAGTAAACTAGTTATTGGATGGAGCATTATAACTACAAAATGTGTAGTTAAAATTATGGTTATGAATTATATTATTCTTGTATGTGATATAACATAGACGTATACTTACATTGGGTTTAAGGTTGTACGTATGTGGTAAAGGTTAATTGTCTGTATGTAGGTCTGCGTAGGACGGGCTTTTAAAAAGCTTTTGTTTCAACATTTGTTGTCTAGAGGCATTACGTGCTAGTAATGCTATTATCAAGGATGAAAAATTCACATTCGGTCTGATAGGTAACAGAGAAGGAGTGATTTATTTGGTACCTATTACGTGGTTAATTTAGGTGAATTTTTAAATATTTAATATTGCTAAACAAAGCACAAAAAAACATTTCTAAAGATGTAGAATTCAGAATTTGTTAAAATTTTCAGATATAAATGTATGATAATAAATAGTAGCAATAATTTTAAGATGATTGGAATAAGTATTTAATTTTTCTTTGATCACAATCAACAAAAAACTGTCCAATATAAAACTCAAAGCATTTCATAACATTGACAGTCCACATTAAAGAACACAAAACTAGATGCCTTCCATTCTCTCTCTGAATCGCAATTACACTTACATTAAGTCATGGGAAACTTTCACCTTTTACGCCTGTCCCTCCCAAGAGCTCACTTACGACAGGAAATGACTACCCACAATCGGAAGGGAATGTAAGTAGGCAAATATTGGCTCGCTTCGCTACGACGTGTATTTATCTTAGTCATCTTTGAAAGGGCTTTGGTATGACGATGTAATTGTATCGATGATGGTGTAGTGTACAGAGTTTTATTCGCCATAGGTATGTGTGTATTCCTAGTGGAGTCCTTTGTCCTTCAGTAGAAGTGCTATCTAAATAAATGTTTGTTACCTATCTGATTCTGTTGTTTTTAGTGTTAACATTATTATTATTACATATTAATACCGCAGCGCACCGCTCACGTGTGCGCTTCGCACTCTGAACCTCGTTGCTAATGACGTAGACATATTCTGTTGCTCTTTAGGAGAATTTACACGAGCTGCCATGCATAGGATTTGCTATATGTAGTAAAAGGTTATTATATATTCTTGAACTTATTATATATTTTAAAGAGTATATGGATATTTCTTGTTTGCATATTTTGTTTATTATTGTAATTTTAATATTTGCTGCAATATCGCATTGGGTCTAGCCTGTAAGGATATTTGTATGTTATGTGTAAATAAATAAATAAATAAATATTGGTACTGATTCAATCATTTATGCTATTGCTTTTTATTGGAATTGGTTGTATAGAAATTTTAATAATCGTTGTTGGTTTATTTCACAATAACACACTACATTTTTATCGATGAGAATAATGAAAGCCTTGTCTTCGCTATAGCAGTCTGAAATTGCTTAAAGCTTTTTCCTAACAAAAAATATAATACCTCTAGACTGTATTTGCCACCGAAGACATTTAATTATTAAAACAGAAAGATGTATGTAGGTTTATGCATCCCGACTTCTATTTACAGGTTCGTTTATACATATCCATCGTCTTCAGTATAAATGTATAAGTCATTTAGTTTAAAACCTATATTACTATAACCATTACTTACTCACTGTTTTCCTAATAAGAATAATTAGCACAAAGATGATACAAATGGACACATTTGCATAAGACCATCCATGGTATTGATTCAACCAACGATGACTGATAACTAAGATATGTACGTCTACATTTACCAGATTTACACCCGATGTCCTTTTTGTGTCCACTTCTGATGTCAAGTTATGAACAATAATAATGGCTTTTTGGTTGCGTTATATAACTATTTACAAAATAAAACTTCTTGAATTGAGTTATATGATTTTCTAAAGGTAGGTACTCAATTTGATTCACCGTTATAATATACTGAACCTTTAGTCTTTTTGTTCAAATTCTATGTAAATCCTGGTATTATTTTGTGTCCTCTTTTGATTTAAAAGTGTCATTGTTTAGTAACATTTTATGAGCAATAATGGCTCTTGGGTTGAGTTATATCACTTTCAAAAGGTACTCTAACTTGATTCAGTACGTTGAATGTTTAGTCGACTGAACGTACCATATTTGTATAGTCCATTTAAGGGACGTAAAATGTCAACGGCAGTCCGCATATGTCGGGTTAATGGCACCATAAAATAAAGATTATCCAATCATTTAAAATTTTACTAGACTTAAACCAATTTTACTAAAATCTATAAATTTTGAATTCTCAAAGGAATTTTCTAGACTTCACCAATATACGACTTTTATCCTAATGTCAACTTTCATAAAGAATTTTATGCTGAATTTTATAGCTTCTCGTGGGAACTTGGCACTGCATATTATAACGAATCTGTTTCATATACTTCACACCCTATCCGATAGTTCGCGACAGCTTGCGATAACTACAGCGTGTGGCGTTAACTTTAATTAAACTATGAATTTATCGTATACTGATAAGTTGTAACCGCTAACATGGTTGTACTACATATATGGGCCTCAATCGGGATGTTGAAATGACAATTATTCGCTTCTCAAGATTGTAGAATTGTCCGAAATAAATTACATTAAACCTTAATATCTTATATGTTCTTAGTATGAAAACATTTTTATAAGAGAGGGTGGTGAAAAAGACCATAAGATTGGTCTTAAATATAAAGAAATCCCAAAGCTAAGATAGAAGACACTTAACATCATTTTTGTTTTCATTAACCCAATAGTAGACATTGAAACCTAACTGTCAAGTAAAGGGTTAATGTAGATATGCTATGTCACGCTAAATAACTCTTAGTTTATAGTTCAGGAGTATTTGGTAAAAACGGTCATTAGTGACTTATGTAAGACTACTCCAACTAGAGGAAAATATCAAGAATGAAGATAAAAACGAAAATTTAATTAATACACAGAGATATACGATCTCATTCTTTACTCTACAAAGTTCTGCCAACACGAACATCTACTACATCATTTTGTGTGCCCTGTAATACAGCTGTAGCAATTTAGTGCACTGCAATTTTGTTACTCTATAACTTTTGTTCGTATGTGCAAGACGTGTCCAATTTAGTAGTTATTTGTCCTTTGGTTGATTTATTATATTATGAGTTCATACGTGAGTACGTACGTATTTATTAATACGTGCAATTTTCAATTTTATTTAGACTGCATTGTATGTCTCAATTCAGTCATTCACTCCTGCCTTCTTCTAGCCGCGGAGAACTTAACGAGTTACTGGGGCTTCGCCTCGAAGAGCAGGAGTAGGAACGAGGTGGTTTTTAGTTAGTAAGAGTCTGAAACTCCCTCTCACCTCACCCGAGTCGGAAGACGTTATTGGACAATCCTCCCCTCCTTAAAAGTATTGCTTACCTTACTAACAGACTCCTTGTACTAAAGAAATGCTGAAAAAAAAAAGACTGCACGGTTGGCGCGGTGGCTGGGCAACTGACTGCCGCGCAACGTGTCGCGGGTTCGATTCCCGCACGGAACAATTCTTTGTGTGATGCACAGATTGTTGTTCCGGGTCTGGGTGTCATGTGTGTGTGAACTTGTATGTTTGTAAACGCACCCACGACACAGGAGAAAATCCTAGTGTGGGGCAACGTTTAAAAAAAAAAAAAACCAGTACAAGAAGGTATAAATGGACACAATTGCATAAGACTATCCAATGTACTTAGATAAGACATCTACATTCCTAGTTAATAGAATTTGATGGCAAACATGTTATTGACATAAACAGATGCAGTGTGGTGATTGATGCCCTCTGTTAAGAAGACGTTGATGTCAGATTATCTAATGGCCATTGTTACTGCCCTGTAATTATTAGCGTCAAAATGGCTGGTCGAGTCAAACGTGATTGATAGTGGTTTAATTTTGTCTAATGATTAAAGGCAAAGGTTTTGAAGAGCTTGTTTATGTTGATAGATGTTGTGTGTTTGCTTTCATTATTAAATTTCAATAGAGAAGGTTGCAAGTTTAATCTTAATCAATTCTGAAAATGTTTATTTTTTGTTCGGTGATAACGGACGAAAAACATTTCAATCACATTTTTGCCATTCATTTCAAAGGTTAGGTACTTTCAATTTTACACAAAAAAAACTTATGAAAAATATCGAGGCATAGCTCCGAATAAATTTTCCAGTTACATAATTACTAAAGATTTTCCCTGCCTCATAAATAAACATTCTTTTGCCGAGATAATGAAATTCTCTCCAATATCTCTTACCAATTACTCCGATGGGACAAAACAACACATAAGTAATTTACACAAACCAACGGATTACTTGAAACAGGTCACGTCTGATTAGTCACCGATCTCCCTACAGGTTTGTGTGTGAAATCGATATTACCCCAGACGCTTCTAAAGTATCTGACTTTAGCATACACCTCTACAATTTGCGAAGATAAAATCTATCAAAGAGGTTATCCTCCACTTTTTGTAACCACTTTCAGTAGATTCCTGTAATACCAGTGCAGAAATTCTAAGAAATTCAAAAGTCTTCATACTATCCAAATCGAAAATTGTCGAATGAAAACAGAAAATACGGATCTTTTTTATCCTGTTTAGGTATAGAGTTGTTAGTTGTGTAAAGCGTTAGTATCGTGGCACAGTACAAATAATATTATGTTACAAACGTTTCATTTTACTAAAACTATATAAGACGAATTTCAAAACACAAGGGTCCTCAAATAAAGACCGAACCACATTCAACATTTTTTGCCGTTCTACATTTAATGATACTTCAAAATATTCACACTGAAGTATTCTTACTTTTAATAATAACCAGGAAAGACGAAAAGAAAAGATGAATTCCTTTGTCTTTGTTGAATTTTATTTATTTTGCACCCTTCGGGTCGATACCCAGATTAATTTGTAAATATAATCTCGGAAGATTAAGCTTTCAAAATGTCACGGCACTAATGCCACGTATTTTTTTTTCTCTAACAAAATATTTTGTGTCGCCAAGTCCGGTGGGATTTATCTCATTTCTGATTCACCCTTTTTGCGGGTGGAGCTGTTGACATCTTTTTGTCCTTCAAATAAGTTTAACCTCTGAATATCTAATCGTGGAAGTATGGAGTAAAATATTCATGCGAACGAAAAGATTTGGCACTGATATTGTTAGATGCAATGTCAACGATTTTGACACAGTGACTTGGATAACAAAATGGCATTCAGATTTAATGATGATAAATAACGTTAATTATTTTTTACAAGTGGCAATTTTGGTTAATGTAGTGCCTTATTAAAAAACTCATCACAGCGCAGAAAATATAATCAGTACCTTAAAGTCATTCATTTAAATTATCAAGATAGTCATTAGTCTTCCAATAGGGAGATGTACTATATAATTGCTGATATAAAGGCAATTAAAGATAGAGTAAGTCCCAGCTCTCGAGGTCAAGAGAAATGTTCTCCACAAAAACAAAAAGTCACTTCAATAAAGATGAAGTAACTAGTACTACGGCTGCTAATGAGCTCACAAATCGTTTCTTTTATCAAAGCATATTCTGGCAAGTAGCCAAAAATGTCGAAGAAGGAGTTTCGTATTGATCAGATGATATTTTTACCAGAAATAAGGATAGATTCTTTAAGATTGTATTTATTTGTTTTAAGCAAGTCTTTTGACCTCTCAGGTTTTGATAGGATAAGTGCCAAAAGATTAACACCCACTTTATCATCCATCATTCATCATTTGATTAGGAATTGGGACTTAATGGATTGAAACGCCATCTATGATTTGATTCTACGTAAATTTAGTTATACGCAGTTTTTCTTCAAAACTCACGATATCAAAAGGAGTACATACTTAATACAATACAATACAAAACAACCACTTCCATTTATATTCTAGACTGACTAAGTATAATTTTTATTGATTTTTGAGGTCAATGTACCCTGAGTAGGACCACAGTAATACTGAAAAAGTCAAGAGACATAATAAGCGTGGGAGGAGATCTAGTGTCACTTTTTGATATTTATGTTTTGTTCTATACAACGAACAAAAGGCTGTTACTAGGTAAAATACAGATTTCTAGATATTTTTGTAGCCAATTTAGCTCCCTTTAATTCGTCATAAGTCCAATAATTTCTACAAAGTACACTTAACAACATACTTTAATACCTTATAATTGGGTTTCTTGTTGTTTATGAAATACGTACTTCAAATCAAATCGTTACCTCAACATGTCGTTAACTATAAAATCCATATATCGATACTGCCAGTGTTTTATGGCCACCATTACTGGGAACCACTTATTTTATTAACTAGGAAACTGTCTTCCGATTTGCATAAAGAACTTTCCACGAAGTGTATTGGAAAAGTTTATGCTATAATTAACATTAAGTGTTTAATGGTTTTGAATGCAAATGCAACTGCCAACATCTGTACGTCTGGTTCATTTTTTAGAACGCATCAATGTTTTTTTTAATGTTTTTTACATTTTAAAAGTGTCAATAATAGTCAAATGCATGTTTGATACCGATTTCATCACCCGTTTACGGAAACTATTAAACAATTTTTCTTTACATTCTTCTTCAAAGAATATCATGTCATATTTTAGCAGAAATATCTGTAAAGTAAAAAGGCAGCGATCTTCGAAATTCTAAATCTATCAAAATTTGAAATATGAGCTTTGTCCACAGCTGCAGGAAATCCTCTGAGTACAGTGTAACTTCGAGTGATACCAACAATAATTACGTTAGCACCGTTCAAAATCGCGTTAGTACTAGAAAGTTTAATAAATGGCCAACTTCAAATAGGTCACACATGCATTTAACATTTTAGAGACCGCTATTGTACGAATACTTCAAATTAATACTTAATCTGCTATCCAATTTTGGTCTTTATAGCTTCAGTACTGTGGTTAGATCGATGAAAATTAGGTCACTTCTCTATAGAGGTATCTATTACTAATTATTCTCTAAAATATTGATTGGACTTAAATAAATTGGAGAGAACTTTTTTCGAATAGTTTGAAAATAAATTACGTACGTACAGAAACCTCGTCTATAATTAGGTTAATTTAACACTTATTACTTTCCATTTTTATAGATTTTGGTATTACAAGTATATCATTACTAGTGTGTTTAAAGTTTCCTTATTCGACTTGACAAATTAATAGTTAAAGTAGACATTATTCTTAAAATGACGTCATACACAGACTCATATTTACTATTCTATTAGGAGAGAAAATAATAAAACAAACCAATAAAAGTAGCCAATTGTCTTGTCATACTGTAATCGTTATAATTGTTCGATTTGTATACGATGTCTTTGAACTAATTTAGTTCCAATCTTATCAATTCACAAATTAGACACCACCACTGCAGTATCTACCTAATAACAATATTCAAACCACTGGTGCAATCAGCACGCTTGGCAGGCGTAATAATTACAGCATAATCTTATTAAACATATGGCTGCTACCGTCAATTGACAGGGAAATCCTCCTTGATATTATAATCCCTTCATCAGCGGTTCCAATGCAATGCGCTGGAAGATAATACATGCCTCTATATATTTGTGTAATGTATATTTATTTTCTAAAATTAACTTTCATTTTCTTTGTATCGTACTTTGGTAATTTGTATTCTGGATGCTGGTCTTCCAATCGAACTGTTCTGGAATATGAACATCTGGTGACTGATAAATATAAGAACAATGATGATGGTGATGCGTCAAGTTCTGGGTAGATTGTGTTATCTCTATATCTAGGATAATAAATGATAAATGTTATGATAATAGATTTAAATCGTATATTGGCAAGTTATAAGTTGACAATAAGTTAAATTTTGTATCGCTAATCTTAAGAACTAGACGCATTACCCTTTAAAATAACCACGTTATAAAATGCCACTCAAAAGGGTTCATATTACGATCATCTCTCATAACGATGGAAACATAACGACTATAAAACGTCATATACTATGTTTCACATCTGTTTCGGAACTGGTCTTATGGGAATGTTTTTGTTGTTTCATAACATGACATGTGTGATGTTCGGATAAGCTTAAAAAGGGATTTATATGGTTGACAGTGCATTTCACCTTTTCAAAATATGTTTTTTACGGTTTCATCTATTTTGTTTACTGTGATGCGAATGGTATTTTATTTTTAAATTTAGAAATATGACATCGTATATAACATAGTGCAAGCGTTAGTTTTTCATGACAAATAATGTTCCTGATTGCACATTTTGTTTTGAAACATAAAGTTTAAAAAGAATATTAAAAAATATGTATTCAATTCAAGACCATGGGACTTCAAGATCGAATAAAGTCGAAATCCAAACAGCGTGTTGGCGAGGTGTCAAAGTACCCGTCCTCGACTCGTCAATACTTTATAGCGTGACCCAAATCTAGGCGAAACGATGAATTATTCGACTCACAATCGTCTCTTCCCGTATTAAGATGTCAATATTAATTTCCCTGTGCAACGTTTGAAACTGGGAAAAAATCGATGGGACCTTTTTCATCTCACTTACTCCGACCGTTCATATTCGAAATTAGCATCAATAGGCTTCGGGTGTCGACCACTTTTAAGGCTATACTCAATATACGTCTGAAGTCTTCAAAATTAAGTTGATTTATTTTTTAGATGTTTCTTTTGATCAGGCAATCACAATAAGGTTTAAATGAAATGTAGAATTGTAGGTATAACCTAGATTGATAGGAGTTACGCTTAGCGTGTAACGAGGATTTTAGTATTATTTTAATTGGGGGCAAAGTCTCTTAGGCCTTTATGCGATAAAATAGTAGAAAGAAAGAAACCAAAAGCGTCTGTTGTAAAAGTGTACCTAATACTGAGTTCCTCTCCTGTGCCATACAAAATTCAGGTAATAATTAATTTTTATATTAATAATAGAAAGCGCAAGATTTATAAATGGTCCTCCTGGATCCACTATAAGGTCTTTTAGGTCAATTATTTATGATTCTTTTACCATGAAGACTGATAACGGATGTATAACCCCTAAAGGTATAAAAAAAGAGAACCTAACGGGTAACCGGGGCTCCGGCTCGACGTGCAGGAGAAGGAACGGGGTGGTTTTTAGTCAGTAAGAGTCTGACACTCCCTTCCGCCTTACCCAGGCGGGAGCAGTCATTCGATGATTTTCCCCCCTTAAAAAAAAAAGGTATAAAATTAATATAGCAGCCTTTCTATTTAAAAAAATAAGACTTAAGAGAAATAATGCAAAAATTAAGGAAAGGTCGATGCATAACAATAGACCCATCCGTTATGGAGATGGAGCAAATAATTATAGCTACCAGTTCCTTAACAGGATAACGTTAAAACTGTATTTTAAATCTTCAGCATAACAGCTAAATTTAAACTAATGATGTTCAATTCACAATATACATTAACTCGAAACACAAACGCCATTCACTTTAAAACGTTCATTTATCTTTATGTAATACACTTTAAAGTAAGAGAGATGCTCTAAATGTTAACTGTGCCTTAAATTGGAAGAGGCATCGTAGTGTTTAAGTATTCAGAAATAATATATACGAAGAAATAATAACAAAATATACAATTTTGCCCTTCAGACATGTTTGCCCAGAACAAATAAATGAAAGCATGTTTTGGGACCTTATCAAACTCTTCAGTAACCCTTGACGCCTTTTGGCAAATAAATGAAGCTCCACAAACATTTGGTCACAATACTTGGTCAAACATAGACAAATGTGTTATGACAGTGGTACTGTTACTCTCATTTAAAGCAAAGCCTTTTTTCCCCAACTCAAAGGTTTCCATTCAATCAACAGAACAAAGACAATTCTGCCGTGACCAGTTCTATTTTTTCTGGTTCCACATACAGACAGACGGATTCATTTATTATCCCTCCATTGTTTTTTAAAACGTTTAGTTCTCTGCTATTTTAAATTGGTAATTAAAGTTGGGCAGATCGGGCCGTTGAAGCCTTTGGGTGTTGTTGCGTCAAAACTTTTTCGGACAAGATGATTGCTTTAGGATCTTTTTAGAATAAAACTTTTATACTTTCTTGGAGATCTATAAAGGGAGTGAAACGTTTTATATTCGGCTGTAAACGTCTTATTGCTAAGTATTGGTCTCTTTGTAGGCCAGGAATAACAGTTATCGAGAGAATGTTTAAGACCGGATTGTTTTAACTGATTGAATGCAATCAATGCTATTGCAAGTTTCTGGTTTGAATTCAAATGGTGATTGATGTTTGAAGACAAATGATTGAGGATGATACAGCTTCATCAATGGAATAGATTTACAGCCTTCATTTTACTATCGGGTCATATGAACAAATATTTTTTTGAACAAAAATTTCGCGGTGGTCAGGAGGTTAAAGACGCCTGCTTTTCATGCATGAGCGCACAGGTTCGACATCTACCAACTGAGTTACTTTCTAAGATCATTTAGACACCACTGACAAACGGTGAACGATTAGTATATTTGACTACTTTAGAAAAAGAAGGCCAAAATGTAATGAATGAAATATTTATTTATTTTAGTAATAAAAAAGGATACGTAATTGTTGATGATATATATTATAAAAAACACGTATTACCGTGATATGTTTTCATATTGAAATAAATAAAATAGAAAATAATAGTAAGACAAAACAAAAACTCACTGCTTTCTAATATTGTGAAACTCAACGTAACAGTAGCTCCGGCAGTAATTTTGGACTGTAAGTACAAAGCAAAATTAGTTCACGTCACTTGCATTACTCGTTGGACTTAGCAGTTCCTAAAATGTCCACTGTCGTCTACGAGTAGTGGAGCGTAAATCAGCTGCATACTTTACCAAGCTCTGTAAGTAAGTGTCCTAGTTAGAAATACAAATTGAAGAAGCCTTAGACATGTTGTACGAGTTTTGTGTAGACTTTATCGATTTGTACGTCTTAGTAGACAGTTTAAGCAAATTTTGTTCTAAGCTAGGGTATTTTGGACCGTGGAAATATTAATTAGGTTCATTTTAGTGTAAACAACACTAACAATAAATATATTACAGGATTTTGACAAACATAAAACAAACATTTGAAGCATAGACATTGCATTATCATATCGGCCACAGGACGTCCATTGTCAAACATATAGATAGGCTTTCACATATTATTAAAATTATAAAAATGAATTCGAATTGCTACAAAATTTGAATATGAAATTAATTATTTTACTGAATCCAATTAAAATAATGCATTCAATCAAAAGCATGAAACGAAACAATTAAAATAAAACAATTACGAAACAGCGTACGTACGTCAATAAATGTTCACACCTCCAGAAGACGAATGTGACTGAGTAATCCGATTGCAATGTCTGTCTACTGTGATTCAGGGTGATTCAGAACAAAATATTCTCTTTGTCAGGTCTCAACCAATCGACAGGGCTGTCAAAACTAGAAACACGACTCAAGCTAACTTACACAAACATCTATCGGCATAAAGGTCTCATGTGTCAGGGTTCACACACCTTACTAAGCTCTTACTAATGCGTTAATGGTCGTAGTCGCTTACAATTTTATTTATGAGTAAACTTTAACGCGTACGTTTGTGTTTATCGAAGTTTGAGTTTTTAATGAGCTGCCCTGTTTTACTGTGAAATGGTTCGCTTTTACTAAGAATGCAATTCCGCGCGAAATGTTTTGTGGAAGTTTAAAAAGTTTTTGACGTGAAACGAAGTGAACACGAATTTTCTAGTAGTTTCCTTAGAATTGACGGTGGTAATAATGTCCTACTTGTAATTTTCATTTGCACTGAGACCGTTAACTAGTTCTAATTGTGCTTTGCACTTATGTAATTGCAGTAAGTGTGTAAATTACTTTTAACTACTGCTTTTGCGTGCATACATGAGAAACTATTAATGTTACTTATTTTATATTTTAGTTATATTAATTAATAATTAATCAACCAATTTTTTAAATTACTATCCTCTTGTATATTGTAAGTTGCGGATATAATGTGTTTTATACCAGGAGCCGGTGTTTCAACAGATAAAAGGCTATTTATGATATGAAAGTTAAAGAAAACATCATCCAAATTTGAATTTGAAATCACTATAACCACCAAAATCGAACGAAACTATTTTATTACATACACTTCTAGTACACTGCTTGCCAAACAAATATAGCCTCTAAGTATATTTACACACGAAACTTTAAAGAGACATGAAATAGAGGAAGTCTAGTCCCATTGACATTCACTAGTCTAAAAACTGTCCTGGCAACTTGCCCGAATATTGTCCAAGCACAGACAGGAAACCTATAGGTATCTTTAGCCTAGTTAAAGTAACTTAATCAAATTTCCATAGGCACTTCGTCGCTTCTACCGGCCCACGCGGTGTCACGTTTTGTTTGATTCTCTGATTAAATTAATAGAAAAAGTGGTAAAAAGTGACTGGAATATATAGTGTTGTACATCATTGCAAAGGTATTGAACTATACTACACAGTGGTGGTTTCAGTTTTACGGAACTCTAACATATGTGCGGATTATAAGCAAATATCTTTTTAAAACTTACGCATAAACTACTGTCCCTGACCTAGGGCAACCCGCGGCGCGCTCGCTTCAACGCACACATACAAGAAGCTCATTCGCGTACCTACTTATTTAATAATATTCACGAGCTCAAGCTGGACTCATATTACCTATTTATCAATAACTAACTAACAATTATATTGCAATGGAGTGTCAAAAGTGTAAAAAAGTGTTATCCAAAAAAGGTGCCCACTTCATGTGCCAAGGTTCCTGTCAAGGAACTTTTCATAGAAGTTGCGTCAAGGGCCTTGCTGCAGACATAAAGGCGGGAAAAAACAGGATCCACTGTAACAACTGTGAAGATGAGGGATCTGATGAAGAAGAAGTGGAGGAGGAGATTCAAGATATTGAGAAAATATTGAAAGACATTCAAAAAAAGGTCAGTTCAATACCCGGACTTAAAAAGCATTTAGACACAATACAGCAAAGCATTAGCGTATTATCAGATAAATACGACACACTGTTGTTTGAACATGAAGAATCTAAAGGGAAAATTTCGAAACTTGAAAAATCTGTCACCAATATTAGTAACAGGTGTGTATACTTAGAGAAGTGCAATACCGCACTTGAGCAAAAACTACAGGATGCTGAGCAAAAATCACTTAAACAAAACCTTGAAATTGTTGGCGTCGAATACATACCTGGTGAAAAACTAAGAGAAATTGTGACCAAAATTGGAGATGAGATAGGCGTAAAAAGCAATGACATAGAATGGGTAAAACGGAACAAACATTCAAAAAAGGAAAACAAACAATCTCCAATAATGGTAGGTTTCAAGCCGTCTGGCATTGAATCAAGGGAGGAATGGTTAGCCAATCGACGCAAACTGATCGAGTTAAATAGCAGTATCTTTACCGGTGGATCGGCTACAGACAAAGTATATATCAATGAAGACCTAACTAAAGCTACGAAGACGCTGCTGTGGAACGCAAAAAGACAACTCAAAGGTATTTATAAATATATATGGGTGACTAATGGAAAAATTCTTGCAAAAAAGAAGGATGGCGACAATACAATATGGATTAGAAACGAAAATGACCTCGGCCAATTATCAAAGTAAAATAATAATTTTGACCTGTACTTACTGAATCCTGGTTAATCATAGTCTACAAAATTCGCCGACTTTAATCATTTTAATTTGATTACTGATAATATAGTAAACTACACCTGTACTAACGACCTAAGTAATTGGATAAGTTCAATTGCATACAATAGGGGACTATGTGTTTTACATGTTAACATTCGCTCTCTAAAAAAACACTTTAGTGAACTGCTTTTAACTATAAATCACTGTATGGATAAACTAGATATTATAGTTCTAACGGAACCTAATATTAGTCACGACTTGGTGTCATTATTTTCAATAAAAGGCTATAATGTAAATACGTTTACGCGACCGGGTCGAAGAGGTGGAGGTGTATTGGTGTACACGCGTGAGTATCTGAATGCGCGCGTGTGTGTGTTGTCACAGTCCATAGGTATGCGTTCGGCGGAGTGCGTCTCCATTACACTCCAGTACAATAACGAGGAAATATATGTGTTAGCTATATACAGACCACCCCGAATCAATAAACACACTAATTTAAACGAATTTATAGGCGAATTTCGAAACCTTATTGAAAAAATACCCAAAGATTCTAAAGTAATCATCTGCGGGGACACAAACATAAACTTGTTGAATAGCCATGATAAATTTGTAATATCGTACGAAAATCTATTATCTGAATACGGATTTATAAGATGCATAAATGACATTACTAGAAGCGAAATTGTTTCAGGAAAACCAGTTCAATCTTGTCTTGATCATATTTATATTCGAGCAAATAATACCGTCATGCATTCAGCGGTAATTAAACAAAAAATATCAGATCACTATTTTGTTTCTGCTAACGTGCAGTGGAGACGCGCACCGCCGGAAAGCGATGGTCAATCGTCACAGGTACGACACGTGACCTCTAAGCGCGTTCTCGACAATAACAAAGTTCGAGATAAATTATTAAATACTGATTTCGAACACCTTATGACAATAGAATGTCCAATTGCATTGTATAATGCGTTTAAACAAATATTCGTGGATATTTATAATGACTGCTATGTACATAAACGTATCTCAAACAGTAACAGGGATAATAAAAAATGGATTGACAACAAATTGAAGTGTATGATAAAGGAAAAGGATAGGTTATTCGAGTTATGGAGCAATGAACCAAAGAATATGTTAAAAAGACTTAATTATACTAAATTTAGAAATAAATGTCAAAAAGCTATTATAAAAAGTAAGAATACATATGATAAAAAAAGTATATTAGAGTGTAATAAAAATATTAAAAAAAATATGGGAAAGGATAAATACGATGTTAGGAAATAGTAAGCAATCGGTTGATGAATTAATTTTATCAAATATGAATGGACAAAACAGTATTATTGACATAAGTAACAATTTTGCGTCTACCTTCAATAGAGAAATAGAGGATATAAAACATAAGTGTCATGAGCTTTGGTTGGATAGGCAGACTTATGTAAAAGCTTCTGACATGTCCATGAGGTGGCAACCAGTAAGCCCAAAATACGTCAAAAACGTAATTAAAAACATGAATTCAAATAAATCACCAGGAAGTGATCTCGTGCGAATGTCCGACCTTAAAATAATCATTGATAAAGTAAGCCCCGTTTTAGCTAAACTTATAAACCTAACTGTCAAAAACCACAAATTTCCTAATAAGCTTAAAGAGGCAATAGTCCGTCCAATTCATAAAAAAGGTGATCGTAAAGATGTTTCAAACTACAGACCTATTTCCATTTTGTCTAGTATAGATAAAATCATTGAAAAGTGTATAGTCAATCAATTAAGTAACTACATACAAAAAAATAATATAATCAATGAGTGTCAACACGGTTTTTTAAAAGGAAAAAGTACAAATACATTGCTTACAAAATTTACAGACGAAATAAATAGTTATTTAGATGATAAAAAATTTGTTATTACAATATTTTTTGATTATAAAAAAGCATTCGACACTCTGCAGTTCGATACCATCCTGAATGCAATGGAGGAGTGCGGGGTGGGAGAACCACTAAATCCGTGGTTTCGTGATTACCTCACCTCGCGCTCCTACCGCGTAAAGGTGGAGGGCGCTCTCAGCGACAGAGTCGAGGTACGGAGTGGAGTGGCGCAGGGCTCTGGATGTGGACCTATTTGTTACCTTATGCATGTTAACAGCCTGTGCCGAGTGCTGCAGCATTGTTCAGCTTATATGTTTGCAGATGACCTGTGCATACTTCGCTCCGGAACTAACATTGATGATATCTGTCACCTAGTTCAACAAGATATAGACGCTGTTGTTAAATGGTCACATGACAATGGCATTATGTTAAACGCCAGTAAAACTAAACTAATGTTAATTCGTTCGCCGTATTTGCAACTCATAATGTGATTCCGTCCTTATTTACCCACGACTATACATGTCACCATAATAATTTACTGGATTGTAAATGTGAACCTATTGAAACAGTTAACTGTGTAACCTACCTTGGTGTGAAAATAGATAGTAACTTTTCCTGGTCACAACATGTAGACTATATTTCTAGTAAACTAAGAATTTTATTGAGTAAAATGTACCACCTAAGCTTTAAAGTTCCTATTAATATTTTAAGATGTATTTATATGTCATTAGTTGATTCTATCATGAGCTATGCTCTTGACAGCTATGGGTTAACATTTAAAATACATTTAGATAAATTGGAAGCTCTCCAGATTAGATTCTTAAAACTACTTGTTACTAAAAAAACTAAAAGCAGTTGTAAAGGAGACTATAGAAAATTATTTAAAATATGCAAAATTCTACCGATTACTTACAAACATAAATATCTATTATTAGTTAACCACCACCGTACTCAGGAGCATGACTTATCTTATGTAAAGAATAACCAAAACACACGAACTATGGCTGCTGGTAGATACAATGTACCCAGAGTCACCAACTATTTTGGTGATAGAACACTAAAAAAGAGAATACCGTATCTATTAAACAGTCTGCCGGCAGACATAAGGAGTGAAACAAATTCGAACAGGTTTAAACGAAAATTAAAGTCACATTATTTAGAAATGTCCTAATAATAAGTACCTAAGTATAAGTTTCAACGCCTGTACAACATTTAAATATAAGTACATTTAATTGTAATGTCTAACGACTCGACCCCGCAGTCAAACCATTCCAACGGTTTTGTGGGGCTTAGATTATAAGATACTTACCTGTGTTTTTAAATAAAATTAATAATAAAAAAAAAAAAAAATAAAAAAAACTTGGTCTAATCATCCAACGAGTTTATCTGACCGCTAAGTACATTGGTTGATGGTTTTATGAAGCAAACAACTTCGGGTTATTAGTTTTGCAAAATAATGTTACTATAATGTAATGGTACGTAGACACGACTATAGATTGGCAAGTGAATGTTTATAGTGGTTGATTAAGCTAATGGTAGATTAAAAGTCCACGTGTAAAATCTTCGAATGAAAATTATGTATTATCAAATCACCTTTATATTAAGAAAGTATTAACTAAAGATACCGATGTAGCCCAAAGGATTAGCAAGCTGAAATGACAGTAGGCCGGTTACAATTGTCGAAAAACCGATGACCGCTGGGGTAGACGTGTTCTGGAGTGGACACCACGTCTAGGCAAACGTAGTGTAGGGCGCCCTCCAGCTAGGTGGAGTGACGATATACGTAAAGTGGCGGGCACTGGTTGAATGCGTAGAGCTGAAGACCCAGCCCAGCGGCGTGCCATTGGAGAGGCTTATGTCCAGCAGCGGACGAAAACAGGCTGTTGATGAAGATTAAGAAAGTATGAAAAGAAAGTATAGAAGTTTTAGTTGGTTTCTTTTTATTTCATAACAAATTCTACACAATCTTTTCATACTCCTAAGTACACACAAGGTTTCCTTCGTAGAAGTGAAACTGGTTACAAATTAATAAATTCTTACTTTGAACCAACTTGCATTGACCATTGTTAGTGAAGCCATTGTGAGTCATGTACTGATAGAGTAAATAGTACATGTACTATTCGTAGAAACAGGATCTTTGTTACACTGTACAGTTAATAACAATTTGAGTGTTAGAAAACGGTTTCATTCTTAGCATTTTGCGGAAATTTGCATTTTTTTGTTAATTTCATTTGGCAAATAATAATTACCTATCAACTAAAAAATATTAAAATTGATTTTTGTAATAGGTTCAAAAATATTACCTTAATTTGATCTTGTGATGGAGAAATGTTGCTTAGACAGGCTCTAATACTTATTGATTCAAGTAAATATTCATAAACTTGTATGTCAATAGTACAATAAAACAAACATCATACAACATCAAAGAAAGACAAATATAGTTATTCTACTTCAATAAAATGCAATTAATTCTAGGAACTTTGTGAGAATAAATTATGCATAAAATTGGCTGACCAGACGATACGATTGATCGTCATTAGACTTGCGTGTTCCGACATAATCGCACTTAACCCATATATGCCCAGAACTTTTTTTGACTCCGATTTTTGTAATTTTTACATATGTTGATATTTAGGGACCACAAATAAAGGCTATAATAGAAATTTATTATTTTCAGTCTCGAAAGTAGGTTTTTTTCAGTGGGTCGATAACGACCCCATGGGCATATATAGTCTTACACAAGTATAGAATAAAAACTGACGAAATAAAAATACATCATAGGTTAATCAGTCTTTATTAGGAACTATTTAGTATTTACTCACATTAGGTAGATAAAGAATTTAACAATAAGACACAATATATTTATTAGAATTATGTATGAAAAGCTGCAAAACATTTGTCGTGTAAATTGACGTTGCATTTGCGGCACATTTTCACCGTTTTGCTTTTACACAGCGCACACCTTCTTCTGACCTGACCAGTGAGTATAATATGTTGAGCTGAATGTTTTCTAACTGATACAGGTACATTTGTCCTCACTTGCTGAGATGGGCCAGGCTGAGATTTTGGATTACCATATTTCTGAAGTAAAGACCTTGCAATAGATCGCCGAAATTCCAATGTATCCACGTTTGCCCCGAATGATTTAGCCAACAAAGTAGCGTTGTTCACAGCGACGTCAATCAACCACATCAATATGGGCATATACCATTTTTTTCCTCTAATGGCAATCCGGTAAACTCCAACATTAGCATCAAGTCTGTCGACTCCACCCATAAATCTGTTGTACTGATGTACAACATTTGGTTGATCAATTACAATTTTATTTTTGGCAGCAACTGAATATCGGCGTGCCTTTTGAATGGGGTGTACTCCAAATTCATTTGACAATATTGTAACAACGCTGTTGTCATTCCATCGCACGGCACAAATATTATCATTCGTATCCAATCTGTAATCATAAAACCCTCTGGGCTCCTTTTTACAAGACTTTACATCCATTAGTGGACACTTGTCAACTCTATTTTGACGAGCAGTTCCTGTAATTTTTACGTTATTTACTTGTAAAGTACTTAGTAAACCAGGAGACGTAAAAAAGTTGTCACAATACACAGAAAATTGTGTGTCAGGGTATTTCTTCTTCACTGTATTCGTCAATTTTGTAACTACATGTTCTCCTAGACCAGTATCTCGCGTTTCAGACCGTCCTTCATACAAATCAGCTTGAAGACAGTATCCTAAACGAGTCGCTGCTACCCATGCTTTGAAACCAAAGCGGATCGGTTTGCCATGAATATGCTGCTTACATCCATGACGCCCATAATATGGTATCATTGACTCGTCGATACTGAAGTTTTTTTCTATGGGAGCATATGTAAGAAAATTCTCGTTCATAATATTGAATAATGGTCGAATTTTAGCCATTTTATCACCTGGACGCAGTTTGCTATTGTCAGCGACATGAAAGTATCTAAATATTTCTTCGAAGCGATTACGTCTCATAGATTTGGCCACCAAAACATTGTGGGTATCTTCATTTGTCTCCCAATACATGCGTCGTCTTGGCAAAGGCGCGTACCCGCTAAGAATTAGTATTCCCAAAAAACAGCACAACTCATCCCCAGATAGACAAAAACTATAATTGTGTTTTTCTACAGCATACATTACTGTGTGCCTGACAATATATCTAATAACATCTTCGTTAAAAAATAATTCGAAAAATTCTATTGGCTCGCTTTCTTTGGTGAGTGTGAGAACAACTCGTGGTGGTGGAGGTGACCATTCTATTTGTACGTTACGAAGATCTCGTTTTATCCATTTACGAGACCTGACATTGCGTTGTGTACTACGTCGCGTACAATGGTCGTTACCACTACGTGTCCTGGTAGTCTGCACATTTGAGGAAGATAGTCCATTATTACTGGTGATGGCTGACGGTGTGTCAACAGGACATCGTCGTGACTGGCGGGAACTGATAATGGATTTCGTAGAAATACTTTCAGGGATTTGAGGACTATTACTACGACCAACTGTTACTTCATCGATAGTGGTTGCAGTGACATTATTTTGCTCTTCGCGTTGTTGTAATACCAACTCAGCTGGTGCAAGTAACTGATGGCGATTCAGTCGACTTATGTCGAAACAATCCTCTTCACCTGAGTCACCATCCGATATAGTGCCTTCACAAGGCGGATCTAAGTAAACATCTATTCCCTGGATATTATTATCGTCATCAATTGCTTCCAAGGCATCGGCTATTTCATTTGCAGAGAGGGCCCAGCGAGACCTAAAACAAAACATAAAACATGATATTCGCTCACAGGGTCGTTATCGACCCAAAAAAAAATATCGGTTTATTGTAAAGAGAATTATATAGTTCAGAACAAAAAAACTATCTAAATATCTAAAACACACATTCAACTAACCACTTGAACTATTTGTATGACTAAATAACATAATATACACAAAATACTTACATTTGTAATCGTCCGGTCACAAACTTTTTCAAAAAATAAACAAGTACGAACTTGCACCTCTAACTGTCACTTGAAAATATATGAATGAACAGTAGAACGAAGATGTGATTTAAAACAGTTCTTTAATCTTTTAAAAGATGGCACTGTTATCAAAATTAATACAGCAGCTCGCACTCAGGGGACATTACAAGTGTTGGAGTACGTTGGAGTCATTATCGACCCCATGGGCATATATGGGTTAAATTCAACGATTGATAACTCACGTCCTTTGTTGCATGGTTCTATGGAAAATTGGTGTTCACTTAAGTCCTAATCAAGAAATCTTTGTGATATTTTCACATGCAATGTGACTAAGACCTTTGAAGCTATTGTGTAGAATTGACGAGGCCTTATTTACATTTCTTGGCATTCCAATCAACTGAAGCAATTATAAGGGTTGATTGTTTGCCGTGTTCGTACAAAACGGTTGAAATTTGAAGTGAAGGTACGTGAATGTGGTGTATGATTCGAATCAATTGAAATTCCATGTCTTTTGTATTGAACTCTTTGTAGTATACTCCCTTTGAATATATTCCCCGTTGAGTAGTAGCTGTTAAAAAGCTTTAAAGTGTTACCTGGATGCGAAGGCTTTTAAGACTGCTATAGGAATGTCTAGGTTACCTTTATTGATTCTCATTTTGTTTTGTTGCGAACCCATACATTTTTCTTTTATAACGCGGAGCAAAGTGATTCTAAAAGTAGTGGCAGTAACATCAAGCCGTAACTGCAAGTGGCTTTTCAAAGAAGTTTTATAACTTGAACGGAGCCATAAACAAGAATTTAGTAACAATAAAATGTATTGAAAATTCTTTCCTGAGTAGAAATTGAATTGAAACCTTTAATGTGTCGTGGGCCCTGATTGGGTGAAATTTTATTCTTATTCTGAGTATCTAGTAAACATAACACGACTTCACACGAAATGGTGTGTAATTTAATGTATTCTTATATTGAAGTAATGATATTGTGTATCGAATTCAATTGATTGTAATCAAAACATTTTGTACACACATCTTCTGTAACAAACCTAACAGTCCGTCATTTAATTGACAATACACGAATCGAAATAGGTCTTTAAGCTCGTTTGCCGGCACAATGGAAGTTGGCCGCTACAAAAGACAAAGTTGGACGGCGTCGGGTTTCGGGGCAAAGTAATGGAAAATCATATACTACATGCAGCTTGTTACCCGAGGCACGTTTTCCAAGGATGAAAGGCGACTTTCTTCACCATTTACCCGCATCAGATGAACTGGACGTACTACGTACTTGTTTACAACTTTATGCTCGTTCACTTTGTGATGGGTACTTTGAGATGTCCGAAAATAGTGCTAAAGGCTTTTTACTTAGATCTCATAGTTGTGAATCCTTTGCTTGTGTTAGTTATACGCATGTCTGATGTGCAAAAATATACTGTACTTGGAAAAGTTTTTTATTTTTTTCTGTAAAGTTTCTAAAGTCGAATACCGTTTAACAAAAATAGGATACATTTCCTAATTTGTTCTGGATGTTCGTCTGGTAGATTATGTTAAAACATTAGACACGTATTATTTCTTTTCGTTCGTAATTACTTTCGAAGGTCTAGTTATTTAAAATATCGTGTGACGTTCTCGAGTTGCTACGTTTTATAGAAACGTGTGACGTAGCGACCTCTCACTCCTCAACTGAAATCTGTTTTATCTACCTCTATACATCGTTTTCTTGGCGACAAAATAAACAAAACATGTGTCGAATATTTTTTCATTATCTATCTGACAGACTAATACGATTTTTAATTTTCATACCCTGTCAACTACTCAATTGTAAATTAAGTGAGAGCATAGAGTATTTTTTTTAAATGTTCAGTTTCTTCATTACTTCCTGCTAAGTCCCGAAGAAAATCAAAATGACAATAGGATTGTTTTCTTATCATATTCATTCTTATGTAAATTTTAAGATCGAGTAAAAATAGGTCAACACCTTTCGCGGTCTCCAACACGTAAGCAGGTGTAAAAACATCGTAAAAGAATGTTCATTAAATTTTATTTTACGAACGTGTAAATTATTCCATTCCAAAACCAGGGCAAATCGAGAAAAATCTAATTTTATAAGCTTTTTAGCTATATTTTAAAGAATTTGTTAACATGTTATGAGAATCACTTAAACAATTTGAAATTGAAATTGTACAATCTATTTTAAAGAACTTAAAATTTAAAGTAAGCCAAATAATTGGATTATCTCCTTATAGTTTTAAAACTCTTGCAAAATAATAGCTTGGAGCTTGCAAAGACATTAAATTAAATTACGGTCATTTCAGAGCGGCTTGCCTTGCATTTTTTCCTATCTAGAAGATTCGCTGGCTATTATAAAACGCCACACTGTTTTATTCACTTACCTTTGAAAACCCGAATTGTTTTAACGAATAAGAAAGGCTTGACTTAAATATTTCTGAAGATTTTTTAAACTTTCATAATTTGTTATTGAACGCAGTGCGTGCAATGCGTATGTATGTACATACCTACATTTATTAAGGATCATATTCTTACATAATTATAATAAAATCGTAGAAAAGTCAAAACTGTACATTGAATATTTTTTTAAAAGAATACTTGGAACGTGATATACAATCCATACCGGAGTAAAAATATGGTTTCTAAAATGTTTGTCTTTTTATCTGTTTGTCTGTATGTATGTCCAGGATGATCTCAAAAAGTATTGCATGGATTTTCTTCAAATTTTGCATAATATAATCACGCTATAATCTACGGGGGACAAGCCCTATACTAGGTACTAATTTAATTCTGACGACATTCGTTACCGTAGAATATCCCTTGATAAAGGCTAATTCGAAAGCCTAAATTCTGTCAGAAGTCATTATTCTACGCGGACGGAGTCGCGGGCAACAGCTAGTTTTAATAATAAATAAACTTATAAACTCTACTACTTAAATATACCTAGTGAGAAGATCCTTTATTCCAAACTTATTTTATGATACCTTGTATAAAATGAATCAATACATCCTTATGTCATCCCGTGCTAAAGGGCCTATTTTTCAATCATCAGGTAATTTGTTTTAATAATAACTATCGTGAGACATACTAAATTAACTAAAATCGCGGGTTACTCATGTGAATATACTGAGAAAAGTTCTACTAGTTTCGAACCACAGAGAGGTTCTTCCTCATGAGCAGCGTGCGCGGTCGCGGCGACGTCGCGCAGCTCACTCCATCACATCAGTTAATTCTTAACTGTAGATTTGACAGTCTTTAGTATGGAAGAATTGTCAAATATTCAAAGCTATTCTTCAGTTAAAATTTATAAAGTGTTGGAAAAATCAACCCATAAGTATTACCTTATTTATTGCACTAATAAATGCTAATTTTCCAATGTTCTACCCATTCATTCATAGTTCGATCCACCCCTTCAATAGGCATTACATAATTAGAGGTATCTTTTTATGCTACACTAGGTACCCTTTGTTCGAATCGCCGATTACATCGATTTCAAATGATTAGTCAATCGACTATGAAAATTGTTGTGCTTACAGCCGATGTATATATAGATAGGTGCATGGGTTACTTTGGTATAGGAAGGGTGTACCAAATTAGAGTTCGTATACCTATATATACGTAGATTGTACCTGAGATAATTTTGTTGAATCAGTGATTATGTGATATTTATTTATTTTTAAGACTGTCTTTTTGGCCGAGTGATCGCAAGTGCGACTGCTGGGCAAGGGGTCTCGGGTCCGATTTCCGGGTCGGGCAAAGTAATACTGGGTTTTAAAAAAATCTCAGTAGCAGTACGGAGTCTGGAATTGTGCCCGGTATAAGTCAATAGGCTCACCCCCTATTACATAGGACTCATAATATAAATAGTGAAAAGTGGGTATTACGTTGTACAGTGGCGTAACGTACACCTCTGCGTACCCCTTCGGGGATAAAAGGCGTGATGTTATGATGTTATTTTATGTTAATATTTAAACTAGATTCTAAATGATACAATGGATAATGGCCCAAAAAAAATTCAAATTTAATAATTACTATGGAAAGGCGAATTAAAAAGGCGTAACTACACCATGTTTTGAAGTGATTTATTTTATTACTACGAACATTCAACCATAATTATATTCTAAACCATCCAGTACATTTCGCAAGGCCATTGAAGAATCATACTATATAGATACTTACGAAGCAAACTGAACTTCAAAGGAAAATACCCTTTGCTCGAGAACAGTTCAAATCCAATACGGAAGATGAATTCAGGTTGACGCTCTAATTCCGCAAGATCTTAACCACTTTTGCTCAGTGCAGTAGATAAAATCAAATCCTTTGTCTTCTGTCATTGTACAGAAAGAGAAATAGCGACTCAGATAGCGAGTAAAATAGCACTTTTATAACTTGAAATGAAAGTGGAAGCGATTTTCAACTATCTCCATTTCGTCTTAGAGTTGTTTTTTACCTAAGATAATATTATTTTCTGTAATAAACTTTGTCGGTGTTGAGAGTTTCTTTTAGAGTTTTCGGGTTATGATTGCGATTGGCAATGTTTAGTAGATTAAATGTATGTATTATATATTATTGCAAATTATTTTATTACAGTTATTTATTAAATACCACGAGTACACGTTATTGTTTATGTAAGTAGCTGTAAGAACATAAAACATTTAGTTTTATGATTAACTTAAAATGAAATACCTAACAGGTTTTGAATTATGTTAATGCCCCGTTATTAAAATATACCTCTATGTATGCACTCTTTGGCTATTGAGCAAAGAAACGCGATCGTGTTTCAAGAAAACTAGGCCTGTCATAACTTGAACCTTTATAGTCACTTCGTTTAAAAAATATAAGCTGGCATTTCTTCAAATATGTCAGCCATGAATGTGCATTTTCACTTCACACGCCAAGACTACGTTTGCTAGTAAGATAAGAATACGGCGCCAAGAAATATTTACCATTCACAATACTGAAGGTAACCATATTTTTAAGCGTAAAAAAACTTGGGATTCGAGCCTATGTTCTCATGGTTTGTTATACAATTATTAAAAAGAACGAGATCACACCAAATCATCCATGCATAAAATTTAAATTATTCCTAAAGATTGTCTTACATCCACAACTCTAGTTAGATTATAAAGCGTAATGAGGTTTCACTATCACGTTCTTCGGCTTAGCAATGCATCGTTGATCGAAACCGCGGCATCAAACTTCAACACAGTTGGAAACTTTGCTAAAGTAAGACCTCTGCTTTATTAAACTGTTTTGATACTATCTATATGTTTATCTATCAAACAACTTTTCTCTTTGATGCGATATGTCATTCTTGTGGGAGTTATTCTCATGTCAGTAGATAGAATGTGATCGAATGTCTTACCAACTTTTGTCTTTTGTTTCCTTACTCACTAGTTCTTTGTAAACATAGCCTATGGACGTTACAACATATTTATTATTGCTTTCTGTACGATCTAAGAGAACATTTAATTTATTATACGATAGTTCATTTTCTTTATTACTGACCGCGTGACGTAATATTGGTGTTACAGTTCAATGTACCGCGAATTTGTTGGACGTCGCCTTTTTCTTGTAGTAAATTGTACAAGGCGTACATTTATCTATTATGGTACAATACACTACAACAATTTTCTATTGAATGTCTATTTGATTCTATTGTGAAGTCTATCAAATAAATTCTATTTACAAAATAAACTATCTCTTTGTTGAATTTCAGATAGCAAAATTGTTACTCATTGAAGTATGTATTTGTTACAAATGAGTAGGTTACCTTAAACAAGAGTAAAATATTTTGTAATTCATGGTGTCACGAACAAGATAAAAGCAGTATCTCCTTTGTTCTAATAAAGCAGGAATATAAGCACGAATAATGAAGTCTCGAATAACTTACACGTGAAAGGGAGTAAAGAACAAAGCGGGTGGTCGTTTACTTTAAGAAAATAGCTACAAAAGAATATATTATAAAACTAGTAGTCAATAACTTTATGTAATTTATAGTTAGAAAGAATGCACACTAATATCTTTGCACACAAAAATTCAATATTCACTTATCGACTACAAACGCCGCGGGACGAAATCGAAATGAAAATTTAATATAAACGTAACAATACAAACGGTCGGCAAGGAACAATTTTAGTTCCAAAAATCTCAAAGCTCTTAACATCTAAACTAAATTGTGTCTACCTGGGCAAGGGTTAAAACGCCACCTAGAGACCTTTGCCCCATTTTATCGATCAGTAACCCTTTGGAGAACAGCAGCTGAACCCGACAGTTTAATAAACTTTTAGAACACCTACAAATTGTTCAATATTCACCTCCGTATTCAATAGACGATTAAATTAACCTAGACTTATGGTTAAATAACTTGATCAAACTGCGCTCCTCAAACTGGACTGTTACTAGCTCAATAGTTTCCAAGTTATTCCATTGATATCGAAGGATCGGGCAGTAAAGGCATTATATCGTAGGTAGTCCAAAAGTTCGACGACAGCTAAGACTTAACCTCAATCCAACGAACCTTTTTCAATGTCACCTTTTAAAACAAAACCTTAATCCATGCAAATACCTTTTTTAAATCTGACAAGAGAATTAATTCCATTATGCCACGTCAGCAGAATCTTATCTGTATAAATGTTGGCAAAAAATTGAAAGGAATGACAAATCTGTTTGGAGATAAGATGAATTTTTACACAACACGAAGAAAATAGAACAGTGTTTTACTAAGTGAACAAGTGAGTGAGGATCAGTGGGTGAATTCCCACTTAGCATTCTCAGCGAGCTCTACTTCAGCAACCTACTTTGTCTAGTCAAAACTTTTCAGTGTGGAGAGCAACCGAGGCGGTTTTATTAAACGGCCCGTTATCAACTTGATCTTAAGTGAAAAAGTGAAAATCTGTTTGCAGTCCCGCTTTTGGTGTAAACTGGACTACGCTTCAGAGTTTAAACTAAACGAGGGATTAGTGCGATTCCGAATTAAATTTCAGTATTTCAAAGAGAAAATACTAGTCCTGACTTCTCAGTTTTAATGGACCGGCAATGTTGAGTGTATTAATTTGTCGTGAAATTTTATTGTCTCATTTTCATTATTCGAAAACCATGAGTAATAAAATATTGGTCAGTACGGAAAACATAATTCAAAATTGAATAACCATTGAAATGAAATTACTAACGATAAAGTATGAAATAATGTAACCTTTTTAATAGTAAAAATAATAATTATATTCTAAAGTTCTAAGTACAAGAATCTCTGTACAGTCCACGTATTGTATTTTCGCTTTTATTGCAATACTAGCTACTTCTGCGCGGTTTCACACGCTCTGCTCAGCTTCTATTGGTCGTAGCATGATGTTTTATAGCCTATAGGCATCCTCGATAAATGCACCATTTAGCACAAAAATAATTATTCAAATCAGACTTGTAGTTACGGAGATTAGCGTGTTCAAACAAACAAACAAACAAAAAAACAAAATCTTCCGTTTTATATAATAGTATAAGATTGAATTGTCTAAATATACATTAAAATATTTGATGTATACCTACCGAAAATTTTGCTCTTTCGGTCTAGAATGGATTTAATATTTAAGAGAACGTAATAAAATTTACAAACATTTAAGTTGCAAGACTTAATAAAGCTGTTGATTAAAACAACAATGAAAATTGAAAATACAGTCATCAGGCCATGCCATTATTTACCTCGGAGTCAATATACATATTAAATTGTTGAACAACAGCAATATAATGGAAGATAATTTTGCACCGGCACATTTTCTCTCACGCCAACCCAAATGAGCTTGTCGCAATGAATTTACCATTCCATGGAATTAATTTTGTCTGGAAGAGAACTCCGTGATTGATGGCATTTAATACCTTTAGTAATATTTCAAAAATCTTGTAACTATGCTCGCAAATAAATGGGAATTGGTTTCGGATTTGCAATGGAACTGTCCTACCGAAATATTTGATGAATAAATTAAATGCTTCCCAGAAAATAATGTTGGAAATATTTTAATTTCAACAAATATTTCGCATTCGAATCGGTATTTCATTTTGCATTTTATTTTACTTTGTTGCAAAATGTGTTTTTCGTTGCAAAATTTATTACATAGGTTGCTGAAAAATTGGTTTTTCTGTAATTGTAATTATTTTATGAAAGCCTTGCTTTTTTAATTTCAAGCAGACATGTCTCTGAATCGGCATCGGCCCTAGACATGTAGGTATACCGAATGATTATCATAACTTACACTTCATTATGAATCTGCTTATGAATAAAAAATCTTATTCTACCTAATACAACTAATATTTGCAACGAAAACTTTAAAGTACCAAAATAGTTGCAAACCTCGAGGTTCATGTTGTATATAATATGTTAACTATTACAATAATCCTTCACGATCCAACATTAATATGAAATGATTTAACTCTCCGTCGTACAAACCGCATTTAGAGGTCCTCAATTCAATGGTATAATTTGATACTAATTAGGGTGACCGGAGTCTGTCCCATTTTAGTTCGGCAGCAAAAACGGGGAAGAAGGCTTTGTAAAGATTTATGCTTAGTGTAAAATGTTTGTGCAATTAGGGAACTATACAATGAGGTCATTTATTAAACAAGATGGATGTTTTGTATCGTTTAAAATGTAATTAATTTTGAGTTTCCTTTCTAAACCTTCGTTTTAAGACTGTTTGTCTGTTTGCAATGATATGTGATCTGAAATTTCTCAATTTTATTATGCAACACTATGTCGTGCACTGTCTGTGTTTGTTTTCATGAAATATGTACATGTTATTTGATTTATGTCAGTTCGAATCAGTCTAGTTATGAATTAGACAAACATATTACATACAAATACAAACCACATTTTGTCTAATCTAACAATCATATAAGATAAAATAGGGTACAAATCCCGCATTGTTAATACTAGTTTTTCTCGTGATGTTCAATACTTTAGTTTCAATATAGGTAAGGGTATTGTCAGGCTTCTTGAACCAATCGTCGCGTCAGCTGTCAAGTCGTAACAAGTATAATATATGGCAATAGTGTCAATTTAGTTTTACTAAACTAGGAGAAAATTTTATTGTCGTTTTGTAAATGGTGATACAAAAGCATACTATACATACATACATACATAGTCAAATCTGGATGAATCAAAACAGCACGCCTTTTATTACCAGGGTAGACAGAAGTGTGCATTACGGCATTTAATGCCACTGTACAATATAACACCTACTTTGCACTATTTATGTTATGACTGTCAGTTTGTATGTAATATACCTACTAGTATGTAGCTATATAATATGTAATAAGGGGTGAGCCTATTGCCATATGGATGATATTTCACAATTCCAGACTCTGTGCTACTACTGAGATTTTTTTTATAAAACCCTAGCAATATTTTCCAGACCCAGTAATCGAACCTGAGACCCCTAGCAGTCGCATTTGCGACTACTTGGCAAATGAGGCAGTCAGTTCAATATTAAGATAAAATGTAGAATACACTATTGATTAAATCTAATTTAAGAGAAAAAAGTTCAATTTTTTTAATCTGTCATGCAAGTTCCGGAAGACGTTGGGACTTGTATTATTGAAAGCGGCGTATCATTATTTTTTTATCGAATCATATGGATACATAGCTTCCCGAGAATATTGATGTGTAGGATACATTTGAGCTTGAAACACCTAAAATGTTTATTATGAAATTCCTTTAAAATGTTGATATATAAAACATTCAAAATAATTAAAACTTCTTTGATGACATAATGAGAATGTTATAACTGTGACCCGCAATACCCCTGAAGTCAAGTCCTTACAGAATAAGTTGAGAGTCTTTGACCCATTTTCTTGACAAGTTAACTTTGAATATTTAGCAGTGTTGTATCTGTATACTGATATTGTTTTTGTTTATTAGAATAATATTGAGATCGGATCTTCAATGCCATAAACTGTTTTGCCTCTAAAATTTTAACAACACTTGGTATTTGTCTTTCAAGTAGAAATATTTACTAACAAAAAATGTATAATTGTAAATGAAATCATTATCAGCAACTATTGCAAATTGGGATGATGCCAGGGCATGAAAATTAAAAATCTAATAAGACCGTAAGTAAGATAATGAGAAAAAATTACACACGTATTTTTTTATTTAGTCGATAAAACGAATCAAAGTTTAGAAGTGGGAGCTAAAACGTCATTTCTACGTATAAAATGTACATAGAAGTGACGTCACGCGACATTTCAAATCAATATATCGTCGAAAGTATTCGTTTCTGTAAGAAAAGAAAAAATACGATTCTAATGGTTTAAAATAATCTACCAGATAGATATTTAAATAAAAATTAGGCATCTACCCTATTGCAATACTTGAATTTTAATTTTTATACTAAGCGATAACTCAATTATGCATCTTAGCTGATGTTTAAGATTAAACATAATTAGCTGAAGGTTCATACTTTGTAATTTCTACATCAGCTAAATATCAAATGTTAGTTCACCTCAAAGAACCACGTAAGCTTAGCCCACCTCTTTAAAACCTGTCATATTTTGGTCCCACGTTTTGTGTAGCCCAAATTCCACAAGCTTCGGGTTAACCAAATTTTTGCGGTGTCATTTTGCCTTTTAAATCTGAGAAAGGAAAGATGTGTGCAAAATTTAATTTACAAAACTTAGTGCTTGTATTAAAATTTTGGTGTTCAGGTATGAAAAATGCTGAAGGAAATTTAATTACTTAGTTTTTTATATTAACCTGGTGCTGTCACTTTTCACCAAATTTGTAAGAATAGAAAATATGTATATTTGCAAATGAGAGTAGTTTAGTGACGTTTCTTAAGGGTCGACAAGCCGTATGTTATGCCCCAAGTGTTGCAGGCGTACATAGGCCACGGTAACCGCTTACCATCAGGTGGGTCATGTGCTTTTTTGCCACCGTCGTGGTACAAAAAAAGCGTTGTATTCTGACTAATAAAATAATGATCGAAAAGAATGACATAGACTTAATGTCTAACTAAACGGAATTGAACACGTAAAATTATATTCACAAATCAACCAAAGAAATTCCAACTACAAACAAATTCATACCAAAGCTTTTCCTTATCAAACAACTGTCATAACATGAAGACTTACTATTCATAGTCTTTGCCATTAATAAGTCAACAGCGTGACGTCACTATCATGTCACATGTCGTGACGTTCAATAGGCGACAATCCTAAAGGAAGTATTGATTTATTCGTAGTTATTTCATGCACAGATACATATTTCAAAAGGCGCTTACTTATCAAATATGCATGCGACTGCCAATGAGTAGTGTTTTAGACAGATTAATGTGAGTCAGAATGTGCTAGTGTTCTTTGTTTGTATGTTTGTAGGTTTTTATTTTAATTTTAAATGTAGTGTTTAGTAAGTGTTAGAGTGTCTACTTTATGTCTGGCTCGCATTTTGCCGTAGCTATCGATTTCCAAAAACAATGTCAATATCTCTGAACATCTATAACAATTCGTATTCCGATGAACCTTAAACTTAGGCTTGATATTTGTTCTTAGACCTTTGTATATCAAAATTTCCTAACAGAAATAAGTAACACATTCGCACACGTTTCTGATAACAAAGCAAAATTGGAACCAATCATTCCATTCCCCTTGTTACTCCTAACGTCCAAAAGTTGCACATTTGATATTCAATTCTCATACAATGACATTACCATCATTGTTCCCCTTTCTTACATTGCAATTTTAGCCTTATATACCTATGAATGGGTAAGTAACAGGATTCTCTACGATTTCCCTTGAGACTAGTATGATGCGACTAAGGAATTGCATTCATCGAGAGTTAGAAACCACTTGGGGATTGCTCGCGAGATAATAATAGTAGGTCAGTAAGACTATATAAAGATTTTAGTTCTATTTTTGTATATTCTAAGCCCAGGCTAAAGTACGGAATTATATTAGATTTTGTATAGCCAAATACCATAAAAATGCTTTGGCGTACGATCACATTTTTGTGTAAGTATCATAATAGTAGGACAAAGATGAAAATTAAAAAAACTAGGTAGTCTACAATTTTTTTTTAAATAAATTATAGTTAGTAAAGTTTTATATTGAACGTTAAAATACTATAAAAAACTCTTTTGAAAATAACCTAAATGAAACGTTTAAAAAGACATTATTGGACCATTGATAAAGTTCCATTTTAAAACGTTCTTAGAAGTTTTGAAAAACGTAGTACTTTAAAATTTTCATTTTTCCACAAGTAAAATGATGTTAAATTATGATAAAAAGGTAGCTTGCGACTAATCTTAATTATTTTTTCAAATGCACTCCATATAATATAACAGCCCTTAATTTTTTTAGGTGATTATCCTTTATGTCTATTTACAAAGGTAATCAAGAGGTTTAATAATCCTGTATAATAATATAATATTTACGTCCATTTCCACTGTTAAATTCACAATCTCCATTGTATTCAGGTCTCATCGTTAGAGTGGTCCGCACCCATGACAAAAATGACATGGGCGTTTTCTAGTCACGCACAACATAAAACATAAAAACAAAATTAAACCATATCTCTAGCTAAATAAAAGCTATTTTTGTACAGGCATGTTTCTAAGCCAATGACCTCGCTGCAGTAATTACGAACGAAGATAACAGGCCAAAATAAATTGTGATTTAAGGCAGTTGTAATTTCATTAATAGGTATCTATGTCGAACCCCCTTTACGTAAAAGTTTCATGAATTAAAAATAATTTGTTCTAAATAACGGATAAAGTTTTCTTATAAACGTAAATAATTATGTTTACAAAACAAATAAAAGTGTATAATAATGGTCTAAGTTTTAAAAAATACGTTATAAAAATAAACCAAATGGTTCTGGATGAAAAAAAAGTGCTGTCCGAACTTTAGATCCAAAACACGAAAACGTCGCGTGACTAAAATTATCTAGCTATCCTAGAAAAGAAAATCAATGATGCTTAAAAATGTAGTACCGACATTAAAGCTAACTTACAGTATATGTAGCATGCTCTATTGCTCTGTTACACGTGTTTTATTTTTACAAAACCTTGGTTCGTACTAGAATTTTAAACATTACGTCTGTCATTCTATAGGGGTGAGCAAAGGTAGTAATTGTAGCTACACGTGGAAAGGTACTTTCATTCGATCATGACGTAAGTTTTATTGCATTTAGAATCGATACAATTCTAAACTAAGTGCTATTACCTACTTAAAATTAGTATATATAAAACAAGAATACTAAAAATCTACCGCATATCTAGCCCAAAACACCTTGTTCTGTTACACTTATACCTAACTAGCTTCTGCCCACGACTTCGTACGCGCAATACCGTTTTCTCCCGTTCCCGTAAAATTTTCAGGACTCTTTCTCTCTTAAGAATCTTTTCCTAATAATCACAAATACAACAAAAAAGGATTTAGTCAAATCGGTCAAGCCATGCACGCGCGATGCCGAGAGCCAAGGGAAAAAGGGATTCATTTTTATGTATATTATACAGATATACAAAGAGGTAAAAAAATTAATCACGTACTTTCGTTAGATGCATATGCCACGATGTAACATAAAATAGAAGTGTCTACAAACATAAAGTTCCTACACCCAAAATCTACTAAAACGTATTTCATATTATAATGATAAGGATCAGACACAGTAGACATGAATATATGAACATTTATATCTACAAACACATGTATACATTTTCCGAATTCCATTACCGAGTTTCCAGCCAGTAAGGTCAACAGAATTTAATTAAAAACTGTAAAGTTCATTTTATAGAGAAGGTTATTTTTTAATCATTGAAATGCAGACACAAAGTAATACGTCTACTGCAGAGATGAGAAAGGATAGCGTTTGAAATGAAACAGTAAATTGGATTTTAATCTAATTCTCATAGAATATCAGGCGTAACTTTATTAAAAGTTCCTATGCCTCTGATGGGATTGGAGCTTAGCACAGGGATTGGTTAAATAAAAACCTGGTTATTGTAGACAATGACGGTAATTATTTGTTTTTCTTATTATTTTTTCTGCTAGTTTTCTGAAGTTAATCTTCTCTAACATAACATAACATCACGCCTTTTATTCCCGAAGGGGTAGTTAGAGGTGCACTTTATGCCACTGTACAATGTAACACCCACTTTTCACTATTTATGTTATGAGTCCCATGTTGTGAGCCTATTGCCGCATACCGGACACAATTCCAAACTCCGTGCAACTACTGACAATTTTTTTATATTCCAGTAATACTTTGCCCGACCAGGGAATCAAACCCGAGACCCCTTGCCAGGCATATTTTGATAGAACCATTTAAATAAGTGCCTACAAATAATACTAAAATAAAATTTCTGCATTAACAATTTTCATATTACGATAGATTCAAAAATTTTCATATTGACCACCATAAAATATACCAAACAAATTTGTTAGTTGGCAACAATTTGATTCCTGCCTCGAAAACCCGACTTTGCCAGGTAGAAAATGGCATAAATGAAATTAGGTCAAAACGACTCTTATGCAGGCCATAATTAACATATTCATTGTCAGATTGTCGGTATTAAATTAGGCTTGCAACATTTAGATGAATATGAATATATGACTGTTGCTAAAGGTGCTTAATCTTAATTATTATGCCAGATTCCACATTTCTATTCATAATTGGTTAAGGCAAATCTTAATCACTACTTTTTGGTTTTAAGGGGCGGTTCATCAATTTTCAAAGTTAATTTTGTTACTTGGAAAATAAACTAATACGAGTACTATTAAAACATAAAGGGTTTCATTTCTCTACCTCTTCTTTTACTATAAATACACCTCTATCTAATCTCAATGAAAATAACAAACGAGATTTTTTACGTCTAATATAACAGATTAAATTGAGACCATAACTTATGGCTCTAGGTTTCATACTTCTCGTTTTCATACCGCTTCGGTATTAGGTAACAGATAGCAACATATAGCTGGTACATTTTTCGTAGCAAGGAAAACGAACACTAGCCAAAAAAAGATACAGGCTTGGCGAGTTACCAAAAATAGAAACCGCTCGATGACATGCAGTAGTAACGTATTGGATTTAGGATCTGAACTGACGTTCGATTTAAATGTTAGCGTGCTTCGACCGCACCAAAAACGTGTTTGGTGAAAAACGGTGTGATCGGAAGTTTTCGAAACTACGACAGAACATTGGATAGCTTTTAAACTCAAAACTACATAAGTGCTGAATTTATCTTTTCTATTCGAAGATAGACAATACTTCTCCCTCACTCTCAATATGAAAAAAATAATTGCAGTGTTCGCACTCTCATTGATTTATGATAGCAACTTATTGCTAACCGTCTATATAGTCAAAGTTTGTAAAATATGATAACAAGTATGCATATAAATTCGCATACTTTATGGTCAATAGTTTTGTTAAATGCTTGGACCAAAGTATGGGGTACAAAATGATATATTTACTGCAGTAAAACAAATCACAAATCATTTAAGTTATGTTTGAGTTTCAGAATGCACGGACTGTGTAAGTAGCAAGCTGGGCTAGTCTGTAGACTTCGTATAGCTTGTAGTAATAGTGTCCCAGCTTAGTGTTCTCAATCGAATAGTTTGTGGACACAAAATTTATGTTATTTAGAAAATGGTCTATCTATGAATTTGTTCATATACAAACCACAAGTCAAGATTTTATTTTTGGTATAAATAAAGTTATTTTTGTTATTAATAATGAAAATCAAGGATTGTTAGACTAGACATCTAACATGATTTCTATCTCAGTTAACAAGAAAACAACGAAATTCTGATATCATTACCTTTAGCAATGGTAGCATTTTCTCTGGATAGAAAAGCTAAATTTTAGTAAACACAAACATGAGTTTGGTGAGTTAATTATACACTATACTAAGTTTACGTTCTGAACTTGATACTTGCATAGTTCGTGCGCTAGTAAACTTAACAATCAAAGTACAAACTGGGCGTAATTAAATCAACAGACAATCATGAAAGTTCTGTATTTAAATATACTGAGATGAGAGTGAACTCGTTGCTCCCAATTTATTTTCCATGACGAATGAAAAACTGTCAACATAAAATTAAATAGCTTTGTTGTGACTAAGGTGACCTACAAACCCTGTGGGAAATATTTAAGTTTTTGATAGATTTTGGGTAATTAATGACTTGTTTTTCTTCTTAGTCTTATCTTTTGGCCTCAGTCCTGGGTAACAAGACCAAGGTTAAGTCTGACGAAAGTTTAAATAACCCTATATTAATCTCTAAAAAAGTCCCGTCAATAGGGGCGAAAACTTCCCAACTCTACGACTAAGAAGATAAAACGCACCTGGTACAAATCGGACCAACGACTTATTGAAAGTTGGGTACTTTCGGACACAAGTAACCAAGTAACATTAAGAATGACATTCCCATTTGAAATATATCGGTCATCGTATAAAATTCAATGGAATCCGTTTTCTGGTTGAAAGACGCGTTCCACGTAGTATTTTGTGAAAGAAATAACCAAATGTAAAGATTTTCAAGAAGTTTGCTGCGAAGTCAAGCAGTAGAAAATAATGTACCAGTTTATAGGTAATTTACGAAGCGTGTAACCGAGCCTTAGCGCGTCACAGCGACGTTACCGTTCATTCGCACGGTTGTAGCTCAACCAAGTGGTAATTCAGATACGGTTCCCCTATTTTGGGCAATGCCTCTATATCTGAAAACATTTTGATCTGGAAAGCAAAATTGATTGACGCAATAATGTTTAAAGAAAACTAAGTCTTAAGCTATCCAAGTAACAGAACGAGTAGGTATAGAAATTTAATAATAAGACTTGAAAAGCAAAAAGGAAAGATAATGCCTTGGAAGACAGAAAGCCTTACATTGTTATGGCCACAGTCAGCCCTCGTTAAACCAGACAAACAGTGTTGGCAGAAAAACTTAGTGCTCAACGCTTTTAATGCAGTTTGATTAAATGCTAACATTCCAAAGCTTTTGTGAAAAATTGGACCGAGCAAGATTTTGTTTGTTTTGAAGAATCCCCTTTCTGTGTGCTGTTTTATTACCAGTTTACTTTGAAATACGAGACATGCCAAGGGGAATGCATTATGTTAACGTTAATATTAAAAGTCCGGGTTGCCTCTAAAATTATCTTTTAAATGATTATCGCAATTTATCAAAACAAGAGACATTATAATTGGTGGAATATTACGAGTTATGAGTTCTTTTTATTATAATTATGAACTCGCGGTTGCATCGGAAGTATTCCATTATTGAAACACAAAGAGTATTTTTTGTGCTATTGACTACCTACTATATTACCTTATTATGTTACTGATGAAGATTTTTATTTATAATGTACTATATATTCGCAACTGTTCGTTTGTGTTACCGATAAGTATTCGAAATACGTCTACAGTGAGTGAGTTAGACCAAAACTACGCGTTTAAAATGTATTATAAGGTACAATAACAATTAAAAAACCTAATCTGCGAAACTAAGCTGATAAAGTCAACGAAAATAATTAATGTTACCAGCTTGTAAACGTAGTAAATATTATTTTTGTTTTATTCCTTAAATTAGTTAACCGTCAAATAATCAAGAAAATTGGAGACAAAATTCGTTCTTTCCTTATCACTCATATATTTGATTTTTCCAGAAGTGAATAAAATGGGATTATTTTCAATAAAACATGGAAACAAATAGGTATATCTAAATAAATGACTCATAGTAAACTAAATAAATATTATATATTAAATTGGTACAAGAAAAAAATAACTTTCGCAATAATTTATTCTGAGCCAAGAAAGTTTGATTGCTTCTTCAAAATTTTAAGCTGGCGATGGTGGCAAACTTGAAATTAAACATAGGAAGGTACCAATCAGATAAGAAATGTGTGGAAGAACTTTCTGTGAACATATAAATCAAAGACGAAGGAACCACTGTATCGATGCAAAAACGTATGTTGAAAAAGTTCTAGAAACATTAATTTTTACAGTTACAATCAATTTGGTATTGGCTAAAATAATCCAGACATATTATCACAATTACTATACTCTCGTTCAATAAACATAGATCATGTTATTTTTGTTCATCGTCATCAACAGCCTATAAGTGCCAACAGCTGAGCAAAGTCTCTTCTCACACGGAGAAGGTTTGACTATTAATCACCACGCTTGCTCATTGCGAGTTAGGGATTTCAAACTTATTATAAATTTGTAATTGGCGATTACAAATTTCCCATTACAAAACCCACCATGAGCGAGAGAAATTATAAGTCCATGTTTCCTCACGATATTTTCTTTCATCGTTTGTCATTGGTGTCTAAATAATCTTAGAAAGTACAAATAAGTGGGAAAAAGTTACATTGGTACTTGTCATTAGTAGGCTTGGAACCCGCACTCTCATGTATGTGAAACGGGCGTCTTACACTCCCGGGCCAACACGACATTTTTCTTTTGGTGTTACTAAACCACAAATAGTTCTTTTGTAATTTTCTTCGCAGTACCTATTTATATCATTTGAATTTCATTTCATTCACACAATCATCTTTAATTATACACTTTATTACATACTTACTTTTTTTAGGAATGCTCTCTGTGGTGCATCATAACTGGAGCAGAAAATTGAATTTGAAGTTTTTTATTATTTCCTCGTATGACACAATTTTATAAAACTGGCAATCGTCCAGAATATTTTCATTTATTAAGTTAAGTTTATCAATCGTTGTTTTAGGAAAAACACTATAAAACATTATTAGATTACAATCATTACCAAAATCAGTTTATTGAGGTCCTTACGTATGTGAAATTATTGGCGTAAGTAGCAGTCATAGATGTTGTTATATTAAAAATATTAAACTGTCAAACACCGCGAGGACACCGGTGACCGCAACCAATTGTGTTTATAATGACGGTACTCAAAGTCTACATTTTTATGACAATCACTAAAATCACTGAGTAAATTGTATTTCTTATTCAGAAACGGAGACTTCATTGCCAGCTACTTCTTTCCAGGACTTCCAATCTATTACCAGCGTTTGCCCTCACCATTTATCTTCCATGGACTATCATTGCTAACAAGAAAGGTAGTATGTAATCTACCGGCTCACTAGCTTTCCATTTTTTGCTGTGTTGCACAGATCCCTGGCGTCGTTGATGTGATTTATAACTTTGTTTACTGCCAAATATTCAGTTTTCATACAGCAAGCACTTGATTCATAGAAGGTTAGAAATGGTGTGAAAATTTTTAGACGTCTCGATGAGAAATGTATAATTTTGATATGTTTTGGGAATTTATAAGTTAAATAAAATTTGATAACAAAACAAGTTAACTTTGAATTCATTGTATTGGAAATGAATCGCTAAAAACCTTTGCTTTTCTACCTTACCTAACTTTATCATTTGTCTGACCTACTTTCGTCTTATCATTTCCAGTTCTATTTTCTCATTCCTTTTACCCTTATCTACCAACCTAATACCCCAATTATCAATCCTTTATTTGATATCAGACCACGTCTCCCAGGTGGAGTAAAAATAAAATTTATGTCATGATATCCTCTTTCTATATTTCGAGGTAAAAACGGTACAACTGTAAATGGTCCATTCCGACATATTTTGTGACTGTATCCTAGTTTACGAGTTATCTGGGCGTTACTCGGCTGGACGCTATCGGACATTATTTGTAGTGATTTATGATATTTGCTCCTGTGGCCCGTATTGATACACCTAAATATACAACGGACCTTTGTTGATAAATAATAGGGTTGGGATCGAGGTGTTTTACGGCCTCGTATTTGGAGATTCAAAATGCTTTTCGGTGTCAATTCGGTAATAAGAGGTAGGCGGATTACTGACATTCGTAACTTGAATTCGAGTGGGTAGATACAATGTTCATTTTGATTCATTTTCACAAGGCATTTTAGTTTCGTGGTACATGTGTATATTTTCGAAAATGTTACTTATACTCTGGAACTAGGTATGTCAGGTATGTACTTAGAAATCAGTCCACCAGAATGTCATTTTATTGGTTAACAGTTATCTAGTAGACAGTTGTAAATAAATAATCATCTTTAACTGTATATTTTTACATATTCTCTGTATATTCAATGGGTACATCTTTACTTACTTATTCATAGTACAAAAACATGTCGTCATTTAGTTTAATAAAAAACAATAAGTTTAACTTAAGTATTAAATACCAGATCGAATAAAAATCTCATTTCCATTCATTAGTTTAGTTCCAATCGTAGGCGTGACGTTGACGGATGAATGGTCCTTAAAGACGTAGACGGACTAAAAAAATATATATTTTTATTCATTGATTACATTGAGTCAATGTAACAATCTTTCTTCTAGTTTTTTCCTGTCTATTTAAGAAGGATACTTTTTGGAGGTATTAATAAGATTTGAACAACCGAGAGTACATTTTTGTTTACTTTTTCTTAATTAACTTTTAGATAAGGAAAATGTATTGTTATTTACTGTATCAATAATTTTTGATAGGTATATTTGAACGCCTTTAATCACTGACAAAACTTATTACATATGCTTTTATACTACCATTACTTTGTACTAAAAATTACCTAAATTAACGATTTGAAATTAAACACTAAGTACAGAACTTATTAATATAAAAAAATATTCTTGCATGCAATTAATAATTATCGTGTACTATAGATAAGGTTCAAAACACAAAAGTCTTTTCCACTGGTCACTCACAAATCGGTCGCGGTAAGCACAACATAATCCAAAAAGCGGTCGATCCCTAATGCCATCCTTAATTCATTATGTACTCGGTCATCGATAGGTTCCCTTTAGGTGAACCGAGGATTAGCTGAAGGTCGTACCAATCCGCGAGGATGCGGGCACCGGAAGGTTGGTCCTTGTGGTCATGGGGTAGGCTTAAGTCCAGCTTCGAGTGTTTATTTAATTATGTTTAGTGGAAATAAGTTTTGCTTTGCGTGGATAGGAACAAAAAATACTTACCTATACTAGCTTGTACCTGCAACTTTGTAGGCGAGAAAAATATTGGTTTTTCGCATATTGTTTAACCGCTTGAATGCACCGATATGAGACACAATAGAACATACATGGTGTCTCTGGTGTGTCCACGTTTAGACTTACGACGGGTTAAATAAGAATTAGGAAGTTAGACTTATAAAAACGTTTCGTTTATTTCATTGTTATTTTTAAATAGGTTTGAAAATAAAATAGGCTGGTCTGTTTCTCGGTCAGAGGTTAAGCATTGCCATACAACGTAGCAACGCTGCCTGCCTTCTAGATACTTTCCATACTTACGTCGATGCGGACGAATTTTGTTTATGCTCTCTGTAAATAGTCATTTTTAGTTTTCTATTATTTAATTTTCTCTATTAGTTTTAGTTTATCTTAAGTTGTACATATTTATTGTTTTCCTTTCCTTTCTTTATATTATTTAGACTATAGTCTAATTAAAATCCCATTTCGTTATATTAATAAAATAGGTACTTAAGCACTTCAAAAGATTTAATATAGATGAGGAAAAAAGCCATATCCTTGCACAGTAAACAGAACAATAAAACTGTCGACTAACTAATTTGTTGTTTTCCGTTAATTTGTTTTCTCAACACTGATTTATCATTCACCATTAGCCTATTGGAACATAGAAGACGTGCATAACACTTGTAATGACGAAAATATGAAATACATTTAAATTAAAGTAAAATTACTCGCACAGTATAGAATTTTGAAACAGTTTTTCAAATAGGAATATGAAAAGTAATACTTTATATCTATACATTTCGTTCGTCTATTTAATATTATTTATCGCACAAATACCCAGCCCCATAAATATTTAAAACTGTCTAAATCTAAATACTATCTTTATTTTAAGGTCTAACTTATTAAAATAAAACAAAATATTATATATTTTTGTAATATACGGTGTGTCGATTGCATTTAAGTATTCCGACTATTTTTAAACGAACCACAAACAGGAGGGTGATGTGGACACGGACGTACATTTTTAATGTCATTGATTCGATCCTTAAATACACTCATCCGTTTTAATTTATAATGTCCTTATTTAGGGATAAAAAGTCAATTTTTGTAGTAGGAAAATGAATCTTCCTGCTACGTAGACTTAATTTTATTTTATTCAGAGATAGCGTAGTATGGTTTCTATAATTTTCACGACATTTACAATTTTTTAAGTAAATAAGGAAAGCAATTTAATAATTATCGCCTCAGTACTTTTAAAAAGAAAATAGTATACAACTGCTACCTAAAAAAGCCTTGACTTTTCTTTTCAACTGAAAAAAGAACGTAACACAGATATATTCATTTATAAAATAGGCATTGTATAAATCTAGACATTTCCTTCACTCACAGAATCATAATATGAATAGATTCTTAGAAGAAAGCATCTTTTTTCAGACACTTCAGAAGTCCACGACCTTTTGCGTACTAGGCTTACTATAGTACGAAATTTACCCATCCATCATACACTTGGGACTCAGAGTGCTACTATGATCAATGTTGACTAAAATCAGACAAAGATGGATGGCATCAACCATAATTAAGGTTTCGTAAACAACCTCTTTTCCTTGTAACTTTTTGTATCAAAAACGGGTATATACCTCTAGAGGTAATATATAAGTATAATATTTACCTATATAGAACCTAGTAACGCCGACGACCTTGAAACTTCGCGCACTCAATTACCCAACGCCAATTATAAATGAACGGGGTATTGGTCATATTTCTTTCAGAAAATAATTGGTCTGTTCAAGAATTGAAGTAGTAGATGGATTCATAATTTATTTAAACACGGAACATTTTGTAGAGCTAAAAATTGGTTAAAAATGTTGTTTCGAATTCAATATAATTTTGGAACGAATTTATTTTTATTGTGATATTATTTCACATTATGTTTTTACTTGATTATAAGAAGTAAAACTATCGATAATAACCACGAAAAACGCAAAATAAAAAAACAAAACAGTGTGTGTTCAACTTCATTTGAAATGAAAATAAGCGTGCGACACGCGTGTATGTAAGTAATTATGCGATCGAGTTCCATTTTGAGAGAATGTCGAACACTGAACGTTAGTCGCGCTAGCTCTTATGGTTATAGCTTTCATCCAATTCATATTCTGCGTTACACCGAAATTTGGATGAGGAAATTTTCCAATACAAATCGTCCGTGTCAATCCTTTGGAGCCTGCATTTCATTTGTTCCGACCATTCGTATCAAATCGAATAATAAGAATAATTGTAGGTAACTTAGAAAGTAACCTACATGAGACGTTATCATGATTGGATTATCTTTAGCAAAACTTTGTTGTTCATTTTAATCTTACATTTTATAATAGATGATCGATATCAGACTACTTACAGTGTGCACTGTGCACGTAAGATTCGAAAATCTCAAAAACAAATAAAACTTTTCACGACCACTTGTTCTACAGTCGCGTTTACGACCGAAACCGAAGCAGTCAAAGTTAAGGAACATAACATTTATTTGGTTCGATCTAAAATTAAAAATGAAGAAACCTACCTAGATTTTAGAACATACTTAGTGTTAATTTTAGAATTGGCAAGGTCTAATTAGGCATTACTCAAATACCATTAAAACCAAGCCCGAGCTTCGTCGATGTAAATATTAATGCCGATCCCTGAATCGCTAATACACTGCCAATTTAAGTCCTCCCACAATTGTGTCTAAATATGTTTGTATCTGAACATGTCTCATATACCCGACTCCCTTACAACCTAACCACATACCCTACCTACACTAATAATTTCAGAGCCCACCCACATATGTACTTACAAATACCTGGGCGCTCATAACCGAAATAGAACCAAATTACGGATAGGAATGCATTTGGCGAGGTTCACGTGTTATGCCACCTGCAATAATGAACTAATGGTCGACCACGTGACATTTGCAGTCCAATTTTCAATATGATTAAATCAGCCTATTTTCATGAGTATCGATCACTTTGAACTCGAAGCGAGCTTCATAAAAAAGTAATACGTAATTACCCGTTTCCTTTGGCATTTGTGTTACATAAACGTATTTATTTATTGTAATGGTAGGTACCATCAATTAGGCGTTCAGTGCCATGAGTATTGTAATCGAGCCTCGTGTTCTTTTGTTGGTTTGGTGGCTTTTGCCGTTGTTGTTTGTTGATTGTTTCTTTGTATTATTATTGTGTAATATTATTTGAGCTACTGGAACTTAGACGTTTCTACAAATATTTTTGCTAGATCATTACAATTTTTTTTTCAAATACGGCCCAGTTGTTAGTTGATAAGGAACATTAAAAACTTCTTTTTTGTAGACAAATCCTTTTACTACCTTCGAAAACAATGCAGTTGCAAAGTAATTTTTACAAAAGAAAGTCAAAATTACCCAATGCTCATGTGCCTCTAATTAAAACGACACCCTTAAAGGGAATGAGAAAATTGGAACACAGCGCCTTCGCTTGCAAGCCGAATTAGCTACAGTAGTCGGAAGTAGTAATTCCTGGCCAAGTTACTCTACAATCCTCCACTAGGACTTGTACTTACACGCTAATTATTAACTTTGAATAAGGTAGATTGTAACTATCTAAGACTACATTAAACTTTGGATCTACAAACAGGACCTATTTGAGAAAATAAAGTGCAGTTGTATTGGTAATAAAAAAGTTGTAATCAATGGCCATAAAATTATTTAATCTTAAAATTGGTAAAACTTAAAAAAAATATTTGGCGAAGTCATGTAAGATGATGTTGTCTTAATAGCTAGCTATCAGTCTAGTCAAGCTATTGCCAGTTAAAATATCTGTGAGATTCATTTTTGTCAGTAGTATTTTAACTCTCAATAAATAAAAGGAAGAGATAGAGGATTCGCCAAATCTTCATTAATATTACCTACTCCTGAGTAGAGACCATTTCCTACACTGAATACGATACAGGTATGTTCAGGGACGCCTAACTTAATCTCAATTCCAACTAATATGAACAAGACAAACTCAATCCTAACCCATACCATTTCTCATTGGTAGCCATTTAAATGATAATTGAAAACGTAAATCATTTGGCCATTTATACACAGAACACGTATTAACATAGATAGCCTACCCACTACTTGTGATCCTAATCTTAGGTGTGATGTATTACAGTAGAAATAAGATAGAACGATGTTACGGAGCCGGCATTGGAATTTAAACTTTCTTTTCTTACTGCTAAAATACTTTTTTTTTATAAAAGTAACTGGGTTTTTATTTCAAAATTGATTGATTTATTGAAGTCCTCTAGTTGCAATATGTTATACGTAATTAATATATCTCGATTCTCGGACTGTTTGGCTGTATAATTTTATTTTTAAATCAATATGAAAAGAGTTATTGGTTGCATATACTCATAAACTGAAATAGATTTTAGTCAAATTTCCGTGGTGCTTAGCGACTGATTCACCGAAGTGGAAACTATCATTTTTTTTCTTCTCCCCTTATATTATGTTCTGATTCATTTTGTTGCCGGACTTCAGTGTTCCTGTGTTTTCATGGTTGTATCTGCTGTAGATCCTGGCTTTTAGGAGTTGCAAGTTTTGGAAGATTGCGGTGGGCTTGTCCCATTTTTAAATGTTAAATGTGGAAGTTGAATGTTGTATAAAAACTCAAAACATTTACTCAGTACCTACGTAAAAAATGTAATGTGTTACATTGTTGAAGACATAGCTCTAAAAATATGAAACCAATTTTAATGAAACAATGCGTTTAATATGAACGAACAATGCAGCGTCTAAATTAGTGGCATGGTTATTAACTTTACTACATATATTGTGTGAAGTAACATATTGTTATTCTACATGCATAATAAGCTCATAATATTTTAGGACATTGTGTAGCTGTTCTATTTTAAAAACTTGGACAAGCTATAATTATTATGTAAGTACTAAATTCATACTACGAAACAGTATAAACAAAAAAAAGTTTTAGAAACATAGAAAAGTCATTGGTCCAGATATCATACAGATAAACGAATATTTCAAAACCCGATATACCTACATACTTCTAATAATAAATTCGAGGGAATTGAATTAAATATGCAATTTCCATAAATAAATCTTCAGTTGATTGATAAATGATTGATGCGCAACGACCCATTTTGACTGTACGGTACGTAAACACTTCCGTGTATATATATTCTCTTTCTATGTATGTTTTTTTGTACTTTATTCTATCTCCATGGTCTAAAAACAAATTATGCAATCTCAAGCTCAAATTTAATTTCCAAAAAAATAGATTAGGAAAGCTAATGTTACTCAATCACATAGTATGAAACAAAGTCGCAAAGGTATTCTTAAAACTACGGAACAGATTGATGCGGTTGTTTTAATAGATAGAGTGATTCTTAAGGAAGGTTTATATATCTTTAACATGCATATTGCACCCGTGCGAAGCCGGGGCGGGTCGAGAATTTTCTATAAACCCTAGGATATTAATATCGTTTTGTAAGTGTAAATGCCTTGAAACACTCAACAATATCGTAGTAACATATTCACGCAACCTCCATTGGATTGAACCTGATAAATCTAAGTTTAGAACGCTTTCCATGTATTTATTTTTATCGCGAACCATGAAGTAGGGCTTTGAAAAACATAAACATGGTTTCCTTCAATCATTGTAATGGGATATTATGACTGTGCTGCTATTTAGGTACTCGCATTTTAATGACACCTTTATGTATGAAGTTATTTTATAATTAGGGTAATTAGTACCTTTTAGCTGTAGGTTTTATTCCACTAGTTTGTTTTAAAAATTAAGTAACTGATGATTTGTAATCTAATAGAAACCTGTTTAGTAATATTTCCTTGACTAAATATTTAGACAATTAATATTTAGCCTATACCTAGTTAGCAAACACTTGGCACTTCGTTCTCAGCCATAATGTTTTATCTAGAACAAAATAGCAATTTAGTAGAATATATCTTCTTTATCAACCAAAACGGTATATTTACATAGAGTATACTTGATTTAAACAGCTTTAAATGCATTTAAAATCAACTTATTACTGTTACTGGGCATTAAGCCAACTACCTGTCGTCAGAAAAGCTTTATTGCAGTTTAAACACTACAAGAACGAGACTTATCCTCGACAGTATTTCAAGGATTTTTATTAGCAGACAAGGCCAATGTTGTGTTAAATGGTTTCCGTCATTTACGAGACATTTAGAGGTACACAAGTGAATTTTCTTCATGAGTTTATTGTGACGCATTGTTATCGCATTGCATTTGTTCACACACCACTTCACACACATCAACACATTTCAAATAAGTAGGTAAGCCGATTCCGAAATATAGGTATATAATGTTAAAGTTTATGATAATCGCTCGCAATATTAGGCTAAACTTGTAAAAGAAATAATCCCGTTTCTAATAAATCTTTTGAATAGCAAAAAAAGAGACCGGGCTAGAAAAATTTCATCAGGTTATTTATTTATTTATTTATAATTTGGAAAACCAGTAGATGCTACATTAGATCTTATATTTAAGCACTTACATTGTAATAAATTTTAAATGCACAACATTTTAAGGTGTCACAACATGCACAGTAGCCTAACGATGACACTTTTATCAGTATTTGTGATAATTGGAAAATAAAATAAAAACTAAGAAATACATACTTAAAATTAAAACATAAAATAAAGAAATGAAATAAAAAATCGGAGTATATATTAAAAATCTAATGAAGTTAATCTAGTGTTTAGGCGTGTAATGCAGTACCCGTACATAGGCTTGGTTAAAATAGAATATAAACAACACAAATACCCCTGTTACACCAACGAATTTGTCTATTTTCAAGTGAAATTTATGCACTATAACCATTACAACGTTAATTACATCCCAAAATTATGGCAGTAATTAATCACGGCTTGTTTTCCATGCAATTACAAGTTCAATTTGCTGTCCAAATACTGCTTATGACCCAAAGTTTCACCAATGAAAAGCATTGACAATAATCATTTTATTTTCAACGCTTGGTCTAACGGTGAGAGTTGAAATTGCCTTTTTATAACTGTCATAATTTTCCAAAACATTTGCTCATAGCTTGAGGTAGGACTGATACTTTTACAGATGAAAGTATGAAGAAATAAATAAAATGTCTTCTTGTTTTGTGAACAGAAATGGTTGAGGGGTGTGTAGTATTTAATCTTTAGGATTTACATATATATCCGTTGACCAAAATGGTATAATAAACTATAATGGTGCTTTGTATTGATAATAGTACCCATGCCAGCAAAAAATACAGTGTAAGGCAACGCAAGTAAACTGATAGTAGGTACTATTGATAATGATAATAATTAAAATAAATTAAACTGTCAAACACCGAGCGGTCACCGGTGACCGCAACCTATTGTTCTTTAATGGGGATGATGACAGGGTATGAAAATTAAAAATATAATTAGTCCGTAAGTTAGGTAATGAAAAAATATTAGACACGTATTTTTTTATTTTGTCGTATAATAAAACAATACTTAGATAAAACGAATCAAAGTTTAGGAGTGGGGGCTAAAACGTCATTCCTTAGTATAAAATGTACTGAGAAGTGACGTCACGCGACATTTCAAATCAATATATCTTCGAAACTATTCGTTTCTGTGAGAAAATAAAAAATACGTGTCTAATGTTTTTAAATAATCTATCAGACGGACATTAAAATAAAAATTAGTCGTCTACCCTATTGTGTCTATAAATACGGTACTCGACGAGTTAACCTCTAAAAACCTAAAATTCTTAAAAAAAGGTAATCATACTGCAAATATTTTTCACATTATTAGTAAAATATATGAGATTTTATGTTAAATAGCTACGAATAGCTTTAACCAGAACTAACCTTATCCGTAATGTTTGATGGGAACCAATTTACTATCACAAAATCCCGTAGATGCACAAACACAGAAACAGCGAAACTGTCGTAAATTTACGCTTATCACTTAAGGATCGAAACTCATCAGTGTTTACCAACACCTATCGTAGATGTCAGCACTTCCTGTCTCACCCATTTGTATTCGAATCTTGCTTCAATCCCCAATACGTCGTCACTCGACAAGACTCAACCTTACTTGGAGGCAACTGTAATACATTTCTGGGTATTACTTCAACTTTCAGTATAAATATCATAATGTATTATTAACGTTTATTTTTAAGCTTGGAAACCAATAAATAATATGATGTTAGTGATCACTGTGAAAGTCTTATGAATTACAAAAAGTGTATAAGACATTCAAATAGCTAACTCATTTAAACAAATTTTTGTATTATCGCAATTTGAACTTTAGTGAAGGGCTACCTTCAGATTGCATTTAAGATTTTTACAAAACATTAATTTCCATGTAATAAAAGTTTGTAAGTTCCGTAAATTCTGTAGTAAAATTCATTAGAACTCATAAACACTAGATCAATATATGTAATCTACATTAAAACGTGAACAATTCAAAATTATCTCTCCAAAATACGAGAGAACGCGTAAATTTAATACATTTTATATGTGCAAAAAAATAAAGTTTCCGACTAGAAACTTTTGACGGGAAACGAAAAAGTTTCGCTATGTGTTATGAATGCTGAATGAGTGAGCGAGTGAATGAATGTGCTTACTCTAAAAATAAAGACAAAAATTTTCGCGGTCACTTTATGGTCGTACATCCCTAATTTTGTTTTGTTTGTTTGCGAAAATTCATTTAGAGTTGTTCGCTAGTTTAAGTAAAATCGTTTTACCAAACGAGTATAGTTAAGAACAAAATGGTTTGGTATATTGTTGTATCTACGTAGAAATTTATTGTGAAATTTCTGGCGCAATATAAATCGTTATTGTCGTGTATCCGTCTAAATGACACCAGAATCAAATAATAATGCCAGTACTTTGTTTAAGCGATGGTAGTAAAAAGCGAGATAACATTTTTACCTAGTTTCTCATCTTCATTTATCCCTATATTTCACCAAAGGAAGAGTAAACGGGTAGTTTCAGCGAGGACAGTTTATACGAATGGTACTATTACGATCGGATCACCCAAGTTTAACCGAATTGGCGACGTGATACCGCAGATGTATTCGGTATTAGGACTTAAGGCCCAACGAACGTATTTTCAAGAATTACTTACAAGTATTCATTTTCCGACTACTGTTGGTACTGGGAAGTAAATATTCTTACGTAAACAATTAACTGCCCTGTGTAAATAACTCATTAAGCATGTAATTGCTTGCCCTATATTTTCCAGAACGCTAATTGTTCAATACATGTTATGTACATTTGTACATGCGTGATAGACTACGTGTACCTAAATAACATAAACTCATTAAATAGGAAAATTTTATTGAGAGGTCATGTACACTGTACAGTGTATAAATACAACTAATCTTAGTTTTATAATTCTTCAGATCTTCTCCTTTGAAATTTTCAAAGGTTCAAAAACATTATGGTTGGACTGTATGAAATTGGTAAACAACAAAGTGATTTTCATATTAAAAAAGTTATAATTAACAAATATACTGTGCCAGGTACTGACGTGAATGTTCACGCAAAGTAAACAAGAAAAAAAAACGTTTAAAATTAAAACTCTTAGAGCTCGAAGCTAATTCACTATAAATTTTGCGTTCAGGGTTTTCATTTAAGCACAGTTACCGGCCGATGTTGCATGTTGTATAAAGCTACAGTTCACGGGACAGCGTTTTAATTAAAATATTCATACCAGACGTTGTTAGACGTATTTTGAATACATCATACAAGTTCATAAAGTTTAATTAAGCAATGGTTTACACGCAATGATCCAGGTTTATCGTGTTACAACGAGATTACTTTAAGGCCACTGCACATCGACGTCACGCTTGGTCGATTTGGTCGTCTAGACGCATGAGCGATTGGCTAATTTGAGGATTCTGTCACCCTTGCCTTTGATGCAAAGATGTCCTTAAAATATAACCGGATGGAAACCTCCTGAAACCCCGGGTAGAAATGATACAATTCGTGTGTACTGTAAAAGATTTAACTAACACTAACTACACTTTGTTAAAATGTAAAAATCAAATGTTGATGACATAAAAATAAATGAAATCAGAGATCAGGATAAAATAGCCTCGACTAGATTAAGTTAATGAGAAACAGCAAAACATTTATTATAACCTCGCAGCGAGTAACACGGTGCATACGCATAGATATAAATCTAATTAGCTCGCGGCAGAAACTATTTGGTCAAAAGGGCTATTTAGCAAATTGTAGCACGTAACAGTTCCGTCCTTGCTTCGCTCACCGTTGCCTTGGGCACACTCAAGTATCCAGAAAATTTTAATTACGCACAAACATGTCTTACCAACTAAGAGTTGAGTTGGGCACGTAATTTTATTTGCTTAATATCTCGAAAATGTTTTTGTGCTCCACTTAATTGGAGCTCTAGAAGTTTAGTAAGTATTTCTCATTAGTCACGAAATAATTGCGCGGCTGAAATATGTTACGCATTAAGCCTCGGTCTGCCAAATGCATCTTCAGTAAGAGTTAGAACGCGAATGTTTTTTGTGGAGCATCTTGTTCATTGACGGTTTTTTGCTATTTCCATAAAGCTTCATATTATTAATCTAGGGTCAAGGATACGATGGTATTTCCTCGAGGGTAGCCGTACATTTCAGAGGATAACGGACATTGTTATGTTAAGAAGGGTAAACGGTTATGACTTTAAGGATTTTATACTACAGTCTTGTGCGAAAATTTTCACAGCATAATATTTTTATCTGAATTTGAATGAACTTCACATTTATTAATATAAGATGAGACACCGGGGATTGAAATAACTTCGTTAAATATAGAACTGAATCAAAACAGTAATATCGTGGAACTGATTTTAGTGACGGACTCGGAACGCAACAGTACGATTTCAATGTAACATGCGACAGTATTCATTTCGGATTGAAATCTCAATTTTCGTATTTGTAACAATTCGCTGACAGTGTATTTCGGTGTATTTCAGCTGCGGAAGCCGGTGTCGACGCTCTCGATCCCGGGCGCGATGAAGGCGTACTCGGGTGGAGGGAGGGACGCGGGAGGCGAGGAAGCAGGCGTCGCTCTAGTCGGCGTGCACAGCGAGTACCCGCGCTTCGGCGAAGAACGAGCGCTTGGCGGCGGCACGTACAAGGGCGGGGGGACAGCTAAGCACAAACCCAATATAGGATATAGGTTAGTGTCCAATGCTCTGTCTGTAATTGGAGTGGATGTGCGTGATGTTTTTATATTGAGTTAAATTGTACCTGAGATCAAATGTTCAGAATCGGTACGGAGACATTTAAGGGATTTTATTGAGTTATCCATCCTATACAAGCTTACATTGGATTCCTTCATATATCGTGTTTGAATTTACGAAGTATAAAATTATCATAAAGGCTTTATTTAGCTTTTATTTCAGCATTAATTTTGTAAACAAATTAATGAGCACATAAATAATAAATTCAATGATAAGCACTGATTGAAAGGTCAGTCCGAATAAATAGCGAGTTCAAAATAAATGTTTAATATCGTTAAAGAAAACAACTTAAAAGTTTAGCACACAAATGAAATATTCAACAAGATGTCCCAACTAATAAGTCTTGAATTCGAAATAATTCAAAGGAAGGTTTTTAAATCGAGAAGTTTTGAAGCCAGTGAGACTTTTTCGAAAGTCGATCAATGAAATGATAATGAAGCCGACAAAGTTGGCACTCTAGCATAATTGGAGAGCGTCTTTGTAACATCACACAATGCTGAGACTTTCGTTCTATCATGTGAATCCATGTTTATCTTGGGAGCTAACAAAATGATGTTTAACTTATTACGACTTCTCCACTGATTCTAATATTTTATTTCAATATTGTAATAATTGTACATATTTACTTAAGAATACTATGAAAATCTGGATATTAAAATACATTATAACCTAACTCTATAACGATAAAATGCTTACGTAGAGAACGATAAAATATCTAAGTTATCAGAAATCAACTGGTATTGTTATACACTTTCAGTGTCAATGTCAGACTCTAAATTAATTGAAAATAAGCACTATAGTACATAGTCCAATCCGCGAATCAAACCTGGAAAGATCCCTTACTGACCATCTATATCTAACATATCCATAACTAATAAGGCAAATACAAACAAAACAAATTAATTTAAAATACAAATTAGCACCGTTTAGTTACTGTACCCAGTACACTGTAAAAATGAAGAAACGTTAATAAATTTAAAAATCCAATTTAGCTTTGTCGCAAGCTATTCACGACCACACGTTTCGCATTCTTCTTTTGTTTCCTTTTTTATCGAATCCGAAAAAGGAAGACATTCACAGTTCATTTGTTTTGAATGTGCCAGTATGTTACTTGATAGCTTCAGTAAACGAGGAAAGATTTTAATGGGCCTTTATTTGACTTTGTGTACATTTAATGCGATTTATTTTTTCTTTTATTTTTTGATTAATTGGGAGGTATAAGAAGTTAAGTCAAATGATTTAAGAACTCTTAATGATCAATTAAATGACATTTTCCGTATAAATCACTCGTAACTCCTCTGCTGTTGTGAATGTCCATCGTTGGCGCTGATTGCCCACAAAATTTCAGTCTGCTCAAGCAAATAAAGTTATCAAATAGCGTGATTTTGAAATGAATACTAACATTATTTACCAAAACAATGTTGAGTACTGGTACTTGTAAATCACTAGACTTGAGACCTAGAGAACCTGTTATTTTAAGTACTAACTACACGGGATGTACGTCCAAAAACATAACAATGGTAATATTTTTCGCACCAATGTTCTAGAGTTTGATTTTACAATGCAAATAGTTCCCATTCATCCACTATCTGATCCGCCACGATTTCAAACCACAAATCCTGACTGAAATTTATTTGTTCACAATTTTGATCCGATTTCAATATAAATTTCCATTTACATAGAATGCATGTTCACTGTAAATTTACGGCGTTATTATTAATATCAGATACTCCTGGTTCTGACTGTCTTTCTGAGAGGAAATCTCCTGTAGGTTCTATTTTTTTTGGTATATTGATGGGCCAACGTTTGACAACTATCTCGCCTGGTGGTAAGCGATGATGCAGTCTACGATGGAGCACGTCATCCCATTAGCAACCTATTTACTCGGGCCTTAAATACACCTAGATTATATACCCTTCAGGAAATACAGACTCTGGCAAAGAATTTCACTCCTTCGCAGTACGCACATCGTACGTGTGGGTGCGACATCTACCATGAATGGGTTTGTGATTCAAATCTTTAGTCCTTCTGGATTACCTTTCTATCAGATTATGAACCTTAAGGTACATAGACTGAGTTGCAGACAACTTAACGGGTTACGCGGTTCATTCGTCATTCATCCCATTGGTTTTTAGTCAGCAAAAGAGTGACCAAAATCGATATATATTCAATACTTTGTAATATAACTAAAACACAATCCATAAGGGAAATAGAACCTTAAGTCAAGTAAGCCAAAACACAATACAAGAACAAGTACATCAGTATATTTCTTCAGTACACATCATCTGTCAAAAAAACTTTTACGGGTCATATAAAAGGAATCCTTGTGCCATTCGTAAAATGTGACCAATAAAACCGTGGTTAATACAACATATCATTATTATGGCGTAGTTCATTGTTTTTCCGATATCGGTTCGTACTATTTTCATTAAGTCTCTTGGGTTATATAAAACCAATAAGCAGTGTAATAAAACTGGGGTCAATTGTTGGCCGAAAACCGATGAGTTTATTCTCAAGAGACTTCAATAGGTAAGCGAATGCACTATCCTAGATAGAACATGTATATCACCAACCAAAGAATTGGAGTCTATTTTGTACTAGAAAGGACTATGATAACATGGTGAATATATCACTGAACATATTTTTTTTAAAGTTTAGCCAAACCTTTGCCAGCATAAAAGGTTTTGATTTAACAAAAAACTTAGCCATTGCTTTTCAACCACTAAAACCCTGGTTTCGAACTAAGTAAACAGTCAAAAACACAGAATCATCGATACAAGAAATAATGTGTTAAAGAACAATAAGTATTTTACATAAAAATACGACATTTCTACTAAAATATAGAAGAAACACTTCCAAAATGCTTCCTAGCACATTATATGTGTAGTTTATGGATTTGGAGCGTGCTCCTATCAGCTTTGTATCAACCCGCCCACGTTTTTAGGACCTCTGGAAAATACAAGGGAATATAATATTTAAAGTGCTTTTCACACGACCGATTTCACCTTGAGATTGTAAATGATCTTAACAAATTTCTCCGTCTTCGAGCAAGAATGTTGTACCATGTTTTTTGAACCATGAAAAATGATGGCAAAATATTTTACGGAATTCGGAGACTTGGTTCAATCCAAACGTTACATATTTGTTTCTGGTAAATTCTTAATATAATATAATATCAAAAGAGTACCATTACAAATAGTAAATTAGTAACACCTAATTATAGCAAAACTAACCAAAAATATGTTATTTTAGGTTCCTTTACCAGCATCTGTGTGGTAAGGATCTTTTGATAAAAAATATATTTAATTTACAAATACCACAATCATAATAGAAAAAGCCTTGTCAATTATTTATATTGAATAACCTTTCAACTAACAAAACAGTAACAATCAACTTAAAACACAAAACAAAACTAATTGGTTACTTGAAAATTAATCAATAAATCACACGAAAACACGCTTAATAAACCGAATACAAGCTAGAAGCGTTTTAATAATGCCTATCAGCCTTGAACGAACGGAAATAACTTGCATCAGGGTCGCATCGATTTTGTTTGTCTTCGGAATTATTTAAGTGCAGTGTGGAAGTTATCACCATTAATTTACCCATATTTTATTAAACTGGACACACACGTCAACCCATGTTACTTCTGAGAAACATTCAAGGCTTAACACTGCTGTTATTACTATGTCAAATTTAATGTGTGATAAGAAATAAATATGACAGCCTAACAAAAAATATAGAACTAAGGATTTCTTTACGACATTTTCCATTATGAAGTAATCAAAACGCCAAACGGTAACGTGAGAAGCATTTCCATTGTTGGAATCACGTATTCCAATATCGTACCGCGTTGGAAGGTCACTGGGTTCACAAATACTAAATACTACTTTAATTCAAGTTGATATGGTACAATTTTGTTCAGTAATATTAGGGATTGTTATGAAAATGTGTATATGATTTTAAACAGGGATTTATAAACCAGTACTGGGCACTATCCATTTGTTTTACGTAGAATTTTGTTTTATTATAAGCCCAAATGAATCCTTTTAAAAACCAATTTACTGATAAATGACTCACTAAGATTGCGAACTACCAATCAATGACGACGGGCCCTCATCAATAAAGAGTAATCTCGCGATACTGGACGTCGGCACGAAAACTTTGATCTGAGCCGATCGAGACCTAGTTTAGGCACCCTCGTAAATTTCGAAGTCCCTCTGAAATTTGACATGAAATACCGTAGAGAAATAAGGTGCCTTATTAATAAATGGAACTTACTAATAAATTCTCCGTTCATTTTTCCAGGTTAGGTAGAAGAAAGGCGTTATTCGAAAAAAGGAAACGAATAAGTGACTACGCTTTAGTAATGGGAATGTTTGGTATAATAATTATGGTTATAGAAAATGAACTTTCAAGTGCTGGTGTATATACTAAGGTAAAGTATTATTTTAATCAGATTGTAAATACATTCCTTTAGAGTTCAGATTACAATAACCTGTTATTTCTCATTTCAGGCGTCAATATATTCGCAGGCGTTGAAGACGCTTATATCAATGTCGACTGTGATTTTACTTGGCCTAATCGTCGCGTACCACGCTTTAGAAGTCCAGGTACTGACGACTTTTCTTCTTAAAGATTGTTAGCCGAGAAACTTTTTTAATTAATTTCCGTCTCTTTAATGCAGCGCATCAATAAAGCAATTACCCTGGCGTTCCTTGTAAACGAGACTTTGATTTTTATTAAGAAAGTTTTGAAGTTGGAACATATGCGTCCAAACAATTTTGTTTAACCAGATTTTTTTTAATATTGTCTAACTTTTACAACCATGTGCAGTATAGCAAAATGTAATATAATCCATATTATGTTTTACTTACCGTCTTTCGTGAATAGCATAAACATTAGTTTTGTATTAAGTCGCTATTTGTAACATTTTTCATAATTACACAATCGACTATGTTCACTATTTCTTTACCTGCCGTTATATTATTTACACTTAGGTCTTCGTTCCTTAATTTATTTACATGGGCTCTACACATTTTATTTCTTTCAAACTTTCGCAATTCAAATTGTCTGTGTCACTAAAATACTGATTCATCACGTTCCAGTTATTTATGATAGACAACTGCGCTGACGACTGGCGGATAGCAATGACGTGGCAGCGGATAGCTCAAATTGGCCTCGAGCTTGCTATCTGTGCCGTACATCCTATCCCTGGTCAATATACCTTTACCTGGACCACAAAACTTGCAAACAAAGGCGGAGTTATAGGCGTTGAAGTAGTAAGTACCAGTTCAGATGCTCATATAGTCTTAAGTATGTAGTTATCATTGTCATACAAAGCATTTTGGGCCTTTTTATGTTGTCTGACAATAGATACTTGATTAAAGTTTCTTACTGGAAAACCAAGTCAACTTTTATGTTGCTCACTTATAGATGGTGTTATAGTTTTTTAAATTCTCAATGTTATATTTTAAAATTAAATGTCTGTAGTTTTCTTTGTATTTTATTTTGTGATTTTACTTCTTTACAAGACGAGTACCTACAGACTTTAGTACCGTCTATTTCGTAGTTGATAGTTTTAGCGTCAAATACAAGTATTTTTTTATTATTTACATCCATTCTTGTGCTTTATTTGCTAACTGACGTTTATTTTTTTTTCAATTCTCTCCTTAGGGCACGATGTATAAGCAAATTCAGGTCTGTATCAATTGAGTTGAAGTGTTTCCGATTTTAAGTGATGTTAGAGTCCTCGTCTTGAGCATGTGTCCAATTTATGTGCGAAAAAAAAACTCTTGTTTTTGTGAATGTGAATTTGATAATGTGATATAGACATAGTGTCTGTCACTGATTTTGTTTCGTGTAGCGTTAATATTTGTTCGGTCTTGTTTTAATTGTATGCATGTAGGAAACGTTAGATGATAAGTTTAGCCGATAATTTTGGGTGACGTTGTATTTAACCAAAAACTATCTGATACTTGTGGTTATTATACAATTCTAAAGAGTGTAAATGTTATATTGGCTTCTAAACATAAATTAATATGAAAAAATAAACTTATTTTTGTGCAGAGATAACTAAATTAATAATAATGTGTTCTATTTCAAAGCCAAAAGAATTAAATTATAAAATCACTGTAGCACAAAGCACATTTAGTTTTTGCTTCACTAAATGTATAACTGACATCACTTGAAAAGATAATCTTGTCGTAAATTTTCGTTTTAATGTCGCGTGCCTTAAGGTTGACTATTCAACATAATATTCATACACCTGCTGCAAAATATATTAAGACTAAGTGATTGCTTTTCACATTCCAGGTTCCTTATGATGTCACGCTGTCTCTGCCGATGTTCTTTCGACTCTATTTAATATGCAGGGTCATGTTACTTCACAGTAAATTATTCACAGATGCTTCGTCCAGAAGTATAGGAGCTTTAAACAGAATTAATTTTAACACTAGGTAATATTTTATTTTTATTACTATTTCAGATATAACTTATATATTTCAGATATAACTTTCGATATCTGTTTCTATATCAATTTATAATATCTATTTTCTGACTTTGCCTGGAGTAACTTCCCTTCAAAATATAATATCGTACGCGTTGTGCATGACTTTCCCTATGAAGACGAACGCGTGTTGTTGACTCCATAATTCATAATTGAATTTGAATTTAAGTAGATTGTTTGCTCCTCTCTTTCCAATTATTAATTTATCAAAGTAATAGGAAATTTATTTACATTTCCCTTATTAAGTATTAATAATTTCTTATTAACTGTTCACAGATTTGTCTTGAAGACACTTATGACAATTTGCCCCGGCACCGTGTTACTAGTTTTTATGGTATCTCTTTGGATAATCGCGAGCTGGACTCTTCGGCAGTGTGAAAGGTTGGTATCGTTGTTATGTGTTGTTGGTGATATATCTTAATTTGCGTAATAATTGTGTTCAAAATCTTGGGTGGGGTATTCCAAACCTGTATCAGTATTTGGGAAGTTGATTTGCTCATTCGATTTGTTCAGATATTTTACTTTCTCATCAAAAGTCGTTCCTAATTATCTGTCAGTATCTTCGCTTCCATCGTTTAGTTCGATGTCCACATTCTATGTTTGACACTCAAATTATTAAGTTTTGAAGATCACCGGTGTTTTGCCTATGTGGGCATGCTATTGCTTTTGTACTGTGGCGTTGTAAATATGTTTGTTTTTGCTTTTTAAACCCACTGTGATTTTTTTTTTATTTTTCAATGTCTACGTTTAAAGTTTTACGGAGATAATGTAGTGAAGCTAGGTTCATAACCATCACAATGATACAAGAGTTTGACTTTGACTATTTTTTTGAAATGTAGCTTTTGTAAGATGTATTGAGAACACAAGAGCTGTAATTTAGTTTATGTGTTAGATGTAGCGGATAAAACCGTTGTAAAGAAAGAGGATGCTTGTTGTGATAGTAGAACTAAATATGAAAACAAATATGTTGGCACTGTAACTGCACAATAAGAATATTGATATAGGTACCGTGGAACTATATCATGTCTAAAATAAAGGAGCAAAAATGATCACAGCACGGCTTACCACAATAAATGATGTTGCAAATATTCACAAATATACATTAATTTAACGAATAACAAGAGTTAAATCACGCACAAAATGGCTCTAGGTAACAACACACTAAATGTTAGATGAAGCTTCTGACTTACCATCAACATGCACAGAACCATTGCACCCTTCATGATCATGCATCAAACAAGTTACCTCTTCCCGTTCGAAGCAAGTTGCTTGTAACTCTATCACTTTTACGTGTTTTATCTTCTCTCTTCTCGCCAATCTATCTACTAAATGTTTATCTGTGTTATCATAACCTTCACCTAAGGTTTAAAATTATATCACGCATGGCTACAAGTATAATTTGGTATTCAACCCAGATATATGTTTAGAATGCACGTTGTATTTAAGAATCTTTATATTCGATATTAGTACGTACAATGTCTGTGTAGTAAGAAAGTTTTGTTTTTCCATAGGCATGACAAAATTTTCTTTTGTGTTTAGGAGTACTGTATCACATGAATGTTTATCAAATATTAAAATTGATGCCTTAAATTTAAACTGACATGTCTTTTCCAACATTTTTGCCACATAAACTTTGCTTAGAGGTCCCTGTTGAAAATCTAAATTTTTATACCCACCTTAAAGTTGAACTTATATTGACTTTAGTAGAAACAACCGGTTATCTGTGGTTCTTGTCGGGCATTTTGGCTCTCAGGTTCCACGATGAAGACCATGCCAATTTGCTAAACTCAATGTGGCTGACAGCTATAACGTTCCTCTGTGTTGGCTACGGTGATATAGTCCCCAACACTTACTGCGGCCGTGGCATTACCCTCACCTGCGGTATGGTGGTATGTATAAAATCATAGTAGGATACTTTGGGTTGGTTTTAAAATTTAAACATCTTTCATACGTTTTGTGTGGCTAGGAGTGAATCGTACTAGGCATCGCAAGATTTGCGACTCTATGAAAACTGGTTAAATAAAAAAGCTTGCTTTGTCTAGGTGATACAATAATAGGTCGGTAAAGGTGAGCCATTTTATGTGTTGTTAATAACGTCACAATGTTTGAAGCAATTTCACAGTTCAATTTTTTAATCAAAGTCAAACTCTTTAATTCCACACGGATTCCCTCTCTTTCTTCTTTCGTTTCATTTCTTTTTTACATCTAATCCACTACGCCTGTAGGTATCGCCTTGCGTATGACGAGTCACAGGATAGGGTTTGTGAATGAACACTTCTTTATCGGTCGTTTCGAGTTTAGGGTAGACAGGTCAATGAGTAAATAGTTGAAATTTATTAACCATTCAGGTTTCACGATGAAGAACACGCTAACCTACTGAATGCGATGTGGCTTATTGCGATTACCTTTCTCTCCGTCGGTTTTGGTGACATAGTGCCAAACACATATTGCGGCAGAGGTATTGCTGTTAGCACCGGCATTATGGTAAGTTCCTTACAAACAAACTTTATGACTGTATGTATTGACTGACACAATTTAACCGATTTCCTTCCAAAGAAAATACTCATAATAATTATGTATATGAATGTCAATGTGCGCAAAATCACGCCAACAGCAATGTTGGAATGCTTTCGCTCTTATACCAACGCTTTCGATTCGTTTGATGTGGAAGTCAGTCAACACTAATGTTTCAATGTACCAAACAATTCACACACCACACTAAATGCTTCACTCTCGAGAACTTACGCTAAATCACAACTATTTGTCGGTGTATTCGATGTTATAAATATATTTATAAAGTATATTGATGTTCACAGATATCTGTAACACGAAATGTATATGTTAAAATTGTGAATGCAGTATTATATCTATGTTTACACACCTGTATTATGTCACCACTTCTGTAACTCACAATCAATACACAATATAATTTTGATAATAGGGTTACTATCGTAATATTTTATTCGTAGTTCTTGCAGGCAACAGCATATTTTGGAATACCTATATAAATAATATAAGTACGGTTTAAATATTTTTTAAATAAACTTACGTCCATTTCCCTGTTAAAGCCAGCTATTAGAAATTATATAATTTGTAGTATGGAATGCTTCATTTCTCCTAACTATTTCTAGCTCTCTCTTCACTTAAATATTTCACTGGATTGCACAATACGTTTGTTTTTAAAATGGCTCACTTTTCCTAAAATTATTTTAATACAGAAGTGTACAATAAATCTTATTGCACCTAAAATAGTGTTTGTGTAAATGTTGATAAAGTTAAATGAGATATTAGATGTTCTTAATGTTAAAATGGAAGTAAACGTTGAACTGAATCAGTTTTGTGCACTTATTAGATGGATATGCACTAACAATAACTGTCGTGTTTGTTGAGAAACTGTCTATTGTTCTAACAACATGAAACTTTCAATAAAAGAAGGAAACCGGTGCTTTCATTACATTTTTGTGTAAACCATTTCGTAAGTAAGACATTTCCTTCTTTTATTCTATTTGCATAGTGTTCTGCATTTTAGCACAAAAGGTTTTTGTAATTATAAGTGAATTAAATAATATCAACCCAGATTTAAATAGTAATTTTTAAATTATCCATGCTATCAAAGAGGATAATTCATACAATACTGGGCGGTATGATTTTCAGATCGCTCTAAGATGTAATTTATTAGTATTGTATCTGTTGTCCTCACTAAATTTTATTTTATAATAATAACATTAAATAATCAAAAAGATAGCACATAGCTGAAAAATTTATAGTTTTATTTTTGATTTTTAGCCTTCAAACTTGCGTTATTGGAATGACAAATTCTTGAATGCTTCTACACGTTCGCTTGCATTTTACATTAAGGTATTCACTTAACAGGGAGCTGGATGCACAGCGTTATTAGTCGCGGTTGTTTCAAGAAAATTAGAATTAACTAGAGCCGAGAAGCACGTTCATAACTTCATGATGGACACACAGCTTACTAAAAGAGTAAGTATTGCTGTGATATAAGTTCATCACAATTATTGTTAATCTAATTAACAGGGGGCGGGATGTACAGCATTATTAGTGACCGTTGCTTCGAGAAAATTAGAGTTAACTAGAGCGGAGAAACATGTCCATAACTTCATGATGGAAACCCAGCTAACAAAAAAGGTAAGGTGACTGTTACTCGACTAACAGTCAAAGGACACGATGAAGGTAAGACTTATAAGCTAGGTTATGCTAAAGATGATTAAGATAATTTAAATGATAACGATAAAAATCTGCTTAAAATTAATGCTTGACACAATGAGTAACACACATTAGATGAAGTTAATGGATTTACCAAAACACACAATAGTGATAACACTTTGCTAGAAACTAAATAAGATCTGATAAAATTAATAATAATGTTCAAAACAAATTCAAGGTAAATAGCTTGGATCACATTAAGCTTAAGATACATTGGACACCATGTGATGTCATGTGTTAAAGATGAATAAAAGACATACTAATTATCTGATTGCAAACATGGATACTTACAGCTGAAAAATGCCGCTGCCAACGTGCTTCGGGAGACGTGGTTAATATACAAACACACGAGGCTTGTCAAACGAGTCCATCCTGGGAGAGTGAGAACGCATCAAAGAAAATTTTTATTAGCTATTTATGCGTGAGTATGTGTGTTTCATTTTATTTGTGTAACCTCGTCGAAGATAATCTAGTAAAAGTCATGGTAATGAAGAATAGGTCATGACCATTTGATATATAATTATTCTTATTTGAATAATATATAGTATAGTATTTTGTATTCTAAACTCCTAAATTTCAATTAAAATTTTCAATCCAATTCCTAGGTTACGGAAAGTAAAAATGGATCAGAGGAAGCTGATGGACAACGCCAATACTATTACAGATATGGCAAAGGTACGTTGATTTCTAAAAAATATATTTACTGCTATTGCTACACTCATACACTCATTTAGAGGTAGAACCCTAGTAAGCACTTTAGGAATGCAAGAAATAGATTTAGAGGTAGAAGTTCTTTATAAATCTTCCATGATACGTAGTGCCCCTATGGTAACAGTCCAAATATCCTTTAGATGCTAGATTTTTAAACCAACTATATTTAATTTTAAATCCAGAATTGCATCAAAATTTAAATCATAGCATGCTAAAAATTTGTTCTGAACCCATTTGGCCATTTGCTTAGCGCATGCATCAATTAGACCAAAAATTATTTTGCTGAAATTTTATCAAACGAACCTTAGCTAAGAATGTGCATGTTTTGGATTTAGAAATCACAATCTTTTCTAAACTATTTTTTGATAACATGCACAATATATCTAATGACATTCGTTTAACACATCATAACACACATGAGACAGACAATCATACAGTTACTCAAATCTAATACACTAACACAGACTAGTTATTAGCAACTGCAGTAAATAATGAACTGCAAAGCGATTGATATTAGGACCCCTTTCTCTTACAGACCCAGAATACAGTCTACGAGATTGTTTCGGACATGAGTACGAGACAAGACACCATTGAAGAGAGGCTGACTAGTTTAGAAGAAAAACTTACTTCATTACAGGTACTGATTACGGCGCAATATTACACTGAATCTCGTTCCTAACTTTACCTTCATGTGTTGTCATGATATCTCTCGATTACTATTCAATAAAAAATATAGTCATACTAGTTGGAGTAACATTAACTTAATCTCTGCTTGATATTTACTGGATTTATCTCTCATTATCCTTCTTCCTATGTTTCAGGAACAAGTAAATAATTTACCAGATGTAATGGCTCGGTGTCTACAGCAGTGTTGGGAACGGGCGGAGCAGAGAAGAAATTTCCTGCATCCCGACACTGCTGCTGTGCCTACTCCGCCCTCATCTACTATTACGCCTTACACCAGGTAATCTCAATGTGTTTTATTCCTAAGCCTATTACATTAAAACCATTGTTAACGCCGCGACCCACCGACGACGTTACCACGGGGACCGGGGATGGGGGGCCGCAACGCTAGCGCGCTGCATGAGAGCGGCAGCCACGACACTCGCCGACTCGGCCGAGCGCAGTTCATATTTTTTATCTTTCAATAAACATTTTCTTTTATTCTGAAACTATATTTATGTGTTTCCAGAACGCTGGCGACAGCGTCACATCCCTGGCCTCCAAGCCCAGTGCTGCAGCCGGCGGGGCGAACGCATTCAGCTCCAGAGAGCACGACGACGCATACGCCTTCACCAGCGCAGCCGCAGCCTTCTAGCCCCGCTCCACACGCGTCTCGGCCTCCTCTACCCAGCTGAGTACCGCCTTCCAACTCCGAACTCCTGTGCTGAACTCGACGAAACTCGGCGCCCGTCCTCTGACCCCCCCTTCATGACTACGCCCGAAAGAGGTTGTCGGGGAAGTTGTTTTACAATGGAAGACAGAGATTTGAAGATACTAGTTCAATGAACGCTTTGCACGAAAAATATTAAGTTTTTACCCCGATATCAAGCAAAAATTACGCAGAATTTGCTATTGAATTACAATATTAATATCACTAATAGCACGCGATACGAATAAGAATCTACTGACTTTTCATATTGCCATTTTATCTCATGTTTCCTCCATAAAACTGCAAATCAAAACGAACATTTACTATGTGAAGATTTGTATTTTTATACCGTCATGAAACAAATCCGTTTATTGAAACTATTTTCGACATCTTTATCTTACGTTGGGTGACGAACGGAAAAAGTGAAACGATTTTCTCGGCATACCGAAGGACCACGCCGCGGTGCGAGACAAGGTCAGCCGTAGTTTTCTTCGCTGTTCCCCAAAGTTTCGGATGTGCCAGACTGTTTTCTAGTGATATTGTTTAGATAGTGAAAAGAAATGAGGCGGTACGGACTTGCTGTTGTGATTATACAAATGCTTTATCGATAGACGCTTTAGCTAATTACGTTAGACGATATTTTGAATACATTATCGGAATTAGTATAGATAGTTATTACCAACACGTCTGTTCACGTTTTATCTGATGTTCGAGGAACCAATAACACTGTTTTATAAGCTGAGTGTGTTTTTACTAAGGTTTTTGTGAACGCCACCGATATTGTGACATTGAGAAGTCTTTGGAAACGAATTTAAGAGTAGTCACTTTCATAGATTTCTTAATGTACAGACACATAGCAGTAAAAATTAATATAGTGACTAATGAAATAGTTATATAACACATAGATTTGCATTTATATTTTGCAGTCAATAAATAAACTGACTGTATAGGCATTTACTGTAAAGTACACGTCGTAGTCACTATACATTGGTTTCGGTTCATTGTATAAGTATATAACGTATGGAAAGTAACACGATTTGGAATAATTATATCACAATGCCAGACTTAGCTATGAAATAAAAACTATACGTTACTCCATCTACTTTAGAATTGTAAATGTCACCTTCGATAGTATTCGAACAAGAATCGAAATATATTTTATACATAAATAATAATATAAAACAGTAATCTGATCACATTATTTGCAATATATTTTAAATACTTAATACTCTCTAAAACAAAGTTTTATTGAGGTAATCCGTAAGTGAACTATGTTTTACAGAGAAATCGGAAAAAAATTAAATAATAAATTTTGAGATCAGATTATGGCTACGTATGACGTGGCTTAACGTAAGCTAAGTGTGTTTCCATTTGCATTGTTCGAACACTATCGAAATGTGACATTTGCACATATTCTAAGAGAAACCTGTATACACACTTTTAGATATATGATTAGGTAATTGAATTGTTACTACCTGCCTATTGACATGTAGATTGTAAACAATTTTTTCTAAGAGTTAGATTAAGTAAAGCTTTGTATAAGACATAAGATTGATGGCTGTCTAAATAGTGCCTAAAACACTACGAAATTTCGATAATTCAGTTTTATTATCTTAATAACTTATGAATGTAAATAGGTATTCTAAAATTTGAGAGCGTAATATTTAGTAAATATCTGAATTTTGTAGCTGTACGTGTTGTATGATGGGATCAATTTGTTTGTACATTTTAGTTTTAAAATTTTTCCTTCTCTTCATGATGTTTGGTTGGTAACACTTACTTGAAAGACTAATGGAAAATCGGATATTGCATTAACATAAGTATCAAAACCGATGAGGATTTTGCTCAAATAAATCTGCACTGATTTTTCATGTCCCGATTGTAAAATAGCAGGTATATTGGCACGCATGTACGAATAACACTTAAATAGAATAGACCAATTTCTATAATTAATATAGAAATAGATGAAATCCAAATAGATTTAATGAAATATTTACATTAATGAGTATATTAAAGGATTGCATATAAACACTTTTGAAAGGCCCAATTGAAGGCACAACTTGTCAGGAAACACCTTGGTAATGCAGGAACCAGAACTAAAAATAAAACTAATTTAAAGTTTTCTTTTAATACACAATTTGAATAAAATGTCAACCAAATAAGAGTAAAAATTAATCTCAGAGAATATTTCATTAGAAATGTTAATTATGATTATTTATTTAGATTTTATATTTTCTTTGCTATTACGGCTTTTTCAGACAAGCAATAAGGTTGATATTTGGATGACATGAAATTTCCAGAGTAAAAATAATTAAATACACTATTTGGTTGCCTATGCGTCGAGAGAATTTCATACCGAACCATATTTTTATTAATTTTTTTGACTTAAAACCTGTAAGTAGCTAGGGTAATGAATAATCCTATAAAAATAATTGTTCGTAATAATTATACAAAAAAACACCAACTAGTATATTTAGATATACGACAGATTAGTGTAGAAATAAAAAAAAATATTTCCTGCATTATATTTATTATTAAAATAATAATCTTACCCATCTTATTAAAACTTTTCCTAAAATTTTTCATAAACAGTGTTTTAAAAAAATACTTTCTATATTCCCTAGTATTAACTACCTCGACCTTTTTACACGTCATACATACATTACCTAATGTTTACCTAATTACTGCCACTTTATATATTTCGCCTTTAATTATACATTTATTTTCTCCTATCTTCTAACTATATCATTCTAAAATAATTAAATGTAATATCATTATTCGAATTATTTTTCTCTTGTCCGATTATTTTCTCAATATCTTTTCCTGGCAAATTCTAAATCCAAATACGCACAATAATATAATATGAAAGTGGCATTTTAGTAAAACTAGGTATTTACATTATCGGTCTTTACTTAACAGTAGCCTAACGAATTGTCCCCATTATGAAGAATTTTAAAAATCTAGTCACTAAGAATAATTGCTTTATAGTCTGTTTTGTCTAGGACAGTGATTCACAAAAGTGTTTGCACTAATTATATTATTATTATTATATTTTATCAATTCTCGTCTATTCCTACCGAATATCCTAGTGTATAATTTATACCTTTCCATGATATTTAAAAACATAATTATACCTATCGAACACTTTTGCGAGTGAGTCCCAATTTTAGCTAAATTTCAAAATAAAAATAAAACTATTTATTTATAAATAAGAATTGACCAAAATGTTGTTTAAGAAACGTAGAATTTGTAAATAATAAGCGAAAAATCAGTAAGACATTATGTATAAATTAATAATGTAAATACCAGTTGTATTTGCGAATTTTAATGTAAATAAAGTAAAAAATAATAAAAATACGGTTCCAGTAAAATTATTTTTAAATAATACGTTCAATTGTATAATGAAATTTTAAGTTGTATGCCAACGGAATGTTCTATGCGGTGCGTAAACAAAAGATATGAAACTTTTGTGATCATTGTTGATGAAATGAAAGTGTAACTTCGATTATATGAGCTGTAGTATTTTTTAAATTGATTTTTATTTACACCCTATGCCTGAAGTTGAAAATAAACTCGATAAAATTATCTGGTGTACGAAATTATTTCCACGCAACATGTGAATAGAAAACCTTGTCCCTTTTTATAACAATAAATCCCATAGATAATATATAAAAAAAAAACAAAAAAAGAGACATGATGATACCTATGTAAATATTTTTATTAAATACAACGCCATCTATTAGAAGTCTCTGTAACCACAACATAACTCTATCATGAAAGTGCCTTGAATGGGTACTAGATGTCGCATAACTCAGTTTCCTCAAAATAAAATTTCTGGAAGACTTCTGTTTAGAATTACACAATTGAAAGTAAAGGATAGTTATAAAAAATATTTTTGTGTATATTTCCATTTAACTAAGAATACTAAAAACTAATACAGGAGTGCATTCCTGGTACACCTTTTTTTAAACAATAATTTATATAATACTAATAAAATCGTACCTGAAGTGAATGTCAAAGTTTAAAAAAAAAACTTTTATTAATCATTCCGAAAACTCTCTAGAGAACGAACTTCTAGCATCATTGGATGTTATTTTAACTAGATAGCATTATTTTATAACGTTGTTTTTTTGCTAACAGAATTATACAAAACTGATACCACAGTCACGGTTATCTACACTACATATATAGTTTAGTCATTTGGTAGTTGTACATCTGGAATTTTGAATGTTGTCGAGAAGTTTTGAATATTGGCAATTTTGCACGTACAAAATGGAAATGAGAACGAACGCATCAATATCAACAAAATTGCAAAATTTTCAAAACTCCCGGAAATCTTGCAAGACAACTCCTATGTTTCCTTCTTAATTATAGAATTAATTGGCATTAATGTTTAAAAAACATTCAAAATTTTAGACATGTAGGTAAGTTATACACTGCCTCGTTGGCCGAGTGGTCGCAATTGCGACTGCCGAGCAAGGGGTCTCGGGTTCGATTCCCGGGTCGGGCAAAATATTACTGGGCTTTTTTAAAAAAAAAATCTCAGTAGTAGCACGGAGTCTGGAATTGCGCCCGGTATATGGCAATAGGCTCACCCCCTATTACATGGGACCCATAACATAAATAGTAAAAAGTGGGTGTTACATTGTACAGTGGCATTAAGTGCCGTAATGTGCACCTCTGCCAACCCCTTCGGGGATAAAAGGCGTGATGTTATGTTGTTGTTGTTGTTGTAAGTTATACAATACATACCTTATATTTACTCATTTTTTTAAGTCAATTTTGATAAATAATTCATTTAAAATTGGTACTCTGTCTTAGTTTGAAATTAGACAATTCAATACAGCTTGGTATTTATTGGCACTGGTACCGGTACTGGTACTGGTGTTTTTGGACCACGTACTGGAATGTTTGGATTTTACCTGTAAACTCCGAACGTTCAGTTATCTGTAACATCAATTAATATGATAAAATATCTTATTTTAAAGAAGAGCTCGATGGTTTGAAATTGACAACGGTTATCTTATATTAATATTGAATTGTTTTATTTAACATTGATAGTTAAAACTCTTTTAAGCCGTGGTATACACCGGAGTCGGAGATATATGAATCAGAATCAGAATATTTTTATTTGTAAACATAGGTATGTGAGGTGTTACAGGTAGGTTCGCTAGACAAAATGGATTTGGATATTGTGTCTTATATACCGGCAGTCAAGAGGTTTTGGAGATATTGCGGGCCAAGGAGGAGGCCCGCCGGGAGATGCTGGGGACTCTGAATAGAGACCCGTGGGGACGCCCGTACCGCATGGTACGCGACAAGCTTCGCGCTTGGGCTCCCCCGCTCACTCAGAGTCTCCGGCCAGAGGTCGTTGAGAAGGTAATTGGCGCCCTGTTCCCCCGGCTGTGGAGGGGCTTCACCCCTCCGTATATGACTCCGCCCCCTGCGGTGCCCGACGCGGGCTATAGCGACGACGACGACGACATCGTCCCAGAGGTGACCGAGGCAGAACTGAGAGCGGCGGTGCGCCGGATGGGCGCCAAGAACACCGCCCCAGGACCCGACTGCTTGCATGGCAAAGCATGGGTCCTGGCCTCAGAGGCTCTCAGGCCTCGATTAATCGGTCTCTACAGCGCATGCTTGGAGAGAGGCCAGTTCCCGCTGCTCGGGAAAACTGGTCCTCGTGCGGAAGACGGGGCGCCCTGCGGACTCTCCGTCCGCGTACCGGCCCATAGTGCTGCTCGACGAGGTGGGGAAAGTCTTCGAAAGAATCATTTCGAACCGCCTCGTCGCGCACCTGACGGATATTGGGCCGGACCTATCGGACGGCCAGTTCGGCTTCCGCAGAGGGCGCTCCACGGTGGACGCCATCATGCGCGTTAGGGACCGGACGACGGGGACTGCAGTGTCCAGGGGTAAGGTCGTAGTGGCGGTGTCTCTGGACATCGCCAACGCCTTCAACTCCCTGCCCTGGAGCTGCATCTTGGAGGCACTCCGATATCATCGGGTGCCTACCTACCTCCGTCGTGTAATCGAGGCATACCTGACGGACAGGTCCGTCATCTACCCCGGTCACCGGGGCGAGTGGAACCGGCGAGAGATGTCACGCGGTGTTCCACAGGGTTCGGTTCTGGGGCCGCTCCTGTGGAACATCGGTTATGACTGGGTGCTGCGCACCGACCTCCCGAACGGCGTTAGCATGATATGCTACGCCGACGACACGCTGGTGCTAGCGCACGGGAGGTCGCACCAGGCGGCGGCCGATTTAATGGCGACAGCGGTTGCGACAGTCGTTGAGAGAATCCGGCAGTTGGGACTCGAGGTGGCGCTCCACAAGTCCGAGGCCATGTGTTTTCATGGCCGCGGGAACGCGCCACCTCCTGGTGGGTCTCAAATAATGGCGGGAGGGGTTACCATCGGCGTCGAGACGGCGATGAAGTACCTGGGACTCGTCCTCGACAGTCGATGGAACTTCGTGGAGCACTTCCGACGTTTGGCTCCAAAGTTGGCGAGGGTGGGGGCTGCGTTTAAGCGCATCCTCCCCAACCTCGGGGGCCAAACGCCTCCTGCCGGAGGTTATACGCCGGGGTCGTGCGGTCCATGGCCCTCTACGGCGCCCCTGTTTGGGCGCCGAACCTGCTGCAGCGGCCCGCTCGGGCGCTGCTTATGGCACAGAGGGTCATGGCGATCCGAATGATCCGCGGATACCGCACGATCTCTGGGGAGTCGGCGAACCTCCTTGCCGGATTACCGCCGTGGGATCTGGAGGCGAAGGTGCTCGCGCGCGTGTATCGCATGCGCGGAGGCACGTCGCCGGGGCGAAACTCCGCTGCCGCGCCAGATAAGTGCGTGGCGGGATGAGCTCCGGCGCGATCTCATGGCGGAATGGCAGCAACGACTGTCGCAACCGAGGGCTGGGCTCGCTGCCATTGCAGCGGTAAGTCCCCTCTTTGAGGAGTGGCTTGAGAGACGCTACGGCGTCCTCACCTACCGCCTGACGCAGGTCCTCACCGGACATGGAAGTTTCGGGAGGTACCTGTGTCTGATGGGGCGGGAGGAAACGCCCGGGTGTCATCACTGCGAGGACCACCCTGAGGACACGGTGGAACACACTGTTGCGGAATGCCCTGCGTGGGCTGAGCACCGCCGTGCCCTCAGGGAAGTGATCGGCGATGGAGACCTCTCGCGTCCGGGCCTAGTTCAGGCCATGATGCGGAGCGAGGGGGACTGGGATGCCGTCTCCTCCTTTTGCGAAGCAGTCATGCTGGCTAAGGAGGAGGCGGGACGCGTGAGGCAGCGAAGCGCTGCCTCCTCGCAACCCAGCCATCGCGAAGGACACACCGGGCGTCGGGGATCGCGGGACGATCTCCGGCCACCGTAAGCGCGGGCCTGCGGACGGCGAGCATGGGTGGCTCCCCGTCCGACCAGAAACAGACCCGAGCGTACGGCGCGTCGCGTTCCGCGCGCGCCTCAAAGAGCCATCAGACCACCACAGATGGGGCCCAATAGGGCCGATGCCGATTCGGAGTCGCGGAGAACCTAACGGGTAACCGGGGCTCCGGCTCGACGTGCAGGAGAAGGAACGGGGTGGTTTTTAGTCAGTAAGAGTCTGACACTCCCTTCCGCCTCACCCAGGCGGGAGCAGTCATTCGATGATTTTCCCCCCTTAAAAAAAAAAAAAAAAAAAAAAAGCCCTTTTTTGTATAATGAAATAAAGTTCGTTTAAAAACAAAATTATGTTTTTACATTTAAAAAATTCTGTCATTCTCTTAGCAAAAGTGAAAATGAAATAGAATTTTCTCACAAGGAATTTTGTGACTTAGCTTGTTTCCCCTGAATGCAATTTGCAGTATTCTATTATCTGTCCACGAAACGTGGGTGTGAACGAAGCGCACGTTCCCAACTGAGTTCGTTTCCACGTTTGGGACATAAATAACTCAAGTAAGGACGTCTAAGTACGTGCATTTAATTAATGTCCAGCACCCACAGTGAAGGATGAAAGGTATTACTCATGTTGTGACTTAGAAAACAAATTCAATTTTGATGTTTTTGATAAACTTGCTTTATTTTTCAAAGGGTAACCTTGTATATTTGTTCAGTCAGTTTTAGTTAACTTTGTTGTCCCTCTCGGTTTTGTTACCTATTTATTTCATACATACATACATAGACTGCGTCGTTGGCCGAGTGGGCGCAAGTGCGACTGCTGGTCAAGAGGTCTCGGGTTCGATTCCCGGGTCGGGCAAAGTATTACTGGGTTTTTTAAAAATCTCAGTAGTAGCACGGAGTCTGCAAATGTGCCCGGTATATGGCAATAGGCTCACCCCCTATAACATGGGACTCATAACATAAATAGTGAAAAGTGGGTGTTACATTGTACAGTGGTATAATGTGCACCTCTGCCTACCCCTTCGGAGATAAAAGGCGTGATGTTATGTTATGTGTTATTTCATGATTGATTTAGGTCGACCTCACTCAAGTCCTATAGTATCATATCCTAGCACGGCCTAAATTAAAATTTAGGTACCTTCATTTGACATTTCGAGGTCATTCAGACAATATTCATTTTTGATAATATTATTCTTCATTGACATTCTATTTTTTTCAAGGCTAACGATTTTTTCAACGGGCTCAGAAAACGATAATGACACGTAGTTAAAGCCTCTCAAGTACTTTACAAAATGGCATTTTTAGGAGCCAATATTACAAGTTCCTTAATAATCTACCGAAAAGACGTCTCACACCGTTTCAGTGCGTAGAATCTGTATCAAATTGCCAATTACTTTATGAAGTCATTACAATTTTTTTTCAATTATTCGTTAAAATTTTTTCTTAGTATCTTGTTGTATACCTACATGTTAATGAAGTGGTTGACAGACTCTTTAGAATTAGTAGTTTGTTATAATGATCCGAACTTTAAACATTACATTTTTCTGCAGGTGAATAGTACTTTACATGCTTCTTTCCCTGTCCATATTTTTCAAGTAAATCAATTGGATTCAGGTTGCTTCTAAACGAAGTAACTGGAAGTCATCGGAAGAGGCCCGTTGAATTTCATCCCTTAAATTTGGTCATACAAAAGTAGTCTCTAAACATTGGAAATAAGGTCTATAATGTAATGTAATATTAGGGGAGAGCGGTCACCGGTGACCGCTTGGGGATCTATGGGTTAAGGCAGGAAAATCGTCGAATGACTGCTCCCGCCTGGGTGAGGCGGGAGGGAGTGTCAGACTCTTACTGACTAAAAACCACCCCGTTCCTTCTCCTGCACGTCGAGCCGGAGTCCCGGTAACCAGTTAGGTTCTCCGCGACTCATCGGATGAGGCCTATGTCACTGTTCAGCATTTAATTTCTAATGATGCTAATAAAGTTATTTTTTATAGTTTACTAGATGCAAAAACATGTAATCGGTTTCGTTGATATTTTTAAACGAAATCCTAAAACATTGAATAAAGAAAAATAAATATTTTCACGGAACCGAGTAGTTTTTTAAAACAACTAATTAAGTTAAACAGTAGGTACAAGTAAAATTTTTTTAACAAATATCGATTTATTTTTTGCAACGAAAGGTGAAAGACCAGACTATGGCATGCTGTCGCCACCATTCTTAATTGTTAATCAGCACACTGAAAATGCTAATCATAGAAAAATAACATAACATAACATAGTATCTATGTAATCGGTTTTTATACTAAAATTACTGTTACTTAGTTCTATTAATGTTCGTGTGAGGAGACGGTAAGGTACTTACTGAAACTATAATATTATTTTGTTTATAGAGGTATATTATGTAGTAGTACTAGTGGGAGAGTCATGCTTCGGCACGAACGGGCCGGCTCGACTGGAGTGATTATCATAACCCTATAGAAAACCGACGTGAAACAACGCTTGCGTTGTTTCATCGTGTAAGTGAGGTTACCGGAGGCCCAACTATCCCCCCCCCCTTCCCAATCCTTGAATCCCCAAACATTGCTCAAATTCCTAATTCTCAAAAGGCCGGTAACACCTTTGATGTTCCAGGTGTCCATGGGCGACACCGATTGCTTGCCATCAGGTGAACGTCGGCTTATTCCATAAAAAAACATGGTTTAGTTAAGAATTACATTATGGAGGCATGCCAAGTAGTCATTGTCATACACCGAACACATCCCAGATTCTCCATATAAGAAAATTTCGAAAAATTAAGGTACATTATCAAGCATTATTTGCCCGACTCTACACTTAAACTACTAGAGGAAAAAGGCAGTTAGTCTACAACTAAATCAAAAATAGACTTGATCATTATTTGATTATTAATTAGATACGCGCTCTCAATAAAAAAATCCAATCTCAATATTTGCTCAAATAATATTGGTTTACACAAAAAAGATAGGTCTTAAAATATAAAATGTCGATATTTAATGTTTATAATTAAGTTTGTTTAGACGAGAATTTACAAAGCTCTTTACTATAAATAAATGAAGCGTATTTTATACTTGATCAACCAATTCCCTAAAGTAATTAAGACAAGTAGTGTAATTGTATAAGGACTGGTAGCTATTAATAAATCTACAAAGGTCGACAAAAACAAGTTTGAAATAAAATTAAAAATTAGGGCCGTGAATCTTGTCTAAACTTGATTATGAATTAATCATGTTCTTGATTCAACTTTGTTTCTCTAATTTTGTTTAAAGGGCAAGAAGAATATTACTTTTTTTATAAATAAGGCATTTTACAAGCGGTTTTTGTCATTGTCAGTATCTATAGTATAGGTACTAGTAATTTGTAATGGCTAACCATTAAGCCCTAGAGTAGGAACGGGGTGGTATTTAGTCAGTAAGAGTCTGACACTCCCTCCCACCTCACCCAGGTAGGTGCAGTCATTCGATGATTTTCCCCCCTAAAAAAAAGCCCTAAGGCTAATTTATGTTTTGGAACGTACCAAGGAAGCGACGCATAGTTTTATAGAAAAGGAGCAAGTAGAGAAATAATGTATATACACGGTCACTTAAAAACACTACCTTCTGGGATGTGGCAGCGATAATACAATCACCCTTTAACGGTTACATGATAATTGCAAAAAATATCCTGTAAATGACACCGCGCATAACAGCTCGTAAATATCCCATTGTGGTGACACTAATTGTTTTTTTTTAGACAATATATATTAACCCGCATTATGTTCCAATTAAATTAATATCTCTGACAGTAAGTTGTTACTACACAAAATATTAATATTTAGGTGAGCATGACGTATCTGCCAAGGGCCTAATAAAACTCCCAAAAACTGATTTTAATACATAATTATTTTATCCTTCAGGGAAAACCTACTTTTATTATATTATGCTAGTTTTGATGTAGTTAAAACATACAAAATGTTACATAAAGGAGACAATAACAATTAGACGCCCACGCGTTCATTATGTTATGTTGTTTTAGATTTAGTTGAACATCGTGTGGGCTTGAGCGACACAAAAACTTATTCAATAGAGTGACAATTGTCTGCAAACTTTTTACAAAAAGGTACATTGTGAAATAGTTCTTTATACTTTTTCATAAAGGTCAAATTCTCTTGAAAAATGTGTAATTTTTGGAATTGCACTAACAGTTATAAAAATGTATTTCGTATACGAGCATTGAAGTCTGCTTAAGAAATTCATTACTTAATCCAGATATTGTTGACATGTTTATTACAAAATTGGAGTATTTCTTGAAAATATTATTTTTTATTTTTTTTTCTTTATTTGTTCAAAATAATGATGTCTTCTAATCATTTTCACATTGTCGTTAGATCGTTTCTTTGATATACAATCACAAACATTATAAATCATATTCACTGTTGTTTCATTATTATTTATCTTAACACAGAATTTTAAGGTCAATGAACTTAACGTATTTTTTGTAACCTCTGTACAAATCATTTTTATTTTTGTTACATTGAGTAGACATAAGGCTTATTAAAAAAAACTGTAAAATATAGTTGTTTTTTTATGGGATAAGTTAGTAAACGAGCAGACGGATCACCTGATGGCAATCAATCGGCACCGCCTATGGACTCCTGAAACACCAGTGGCGTTATAAGTCTGTTACCGACCTTTTGGGAATTGAGAATTTGAATTTTGTGAGAAATTCGATGATTTGGGAGAGTAGGAGGGGGGTAATTAGGCCTCCGGTAACCTCACTCACACGACGAAACATAACGCAAGCGTTGTTTCACGTCGGTCTTATGTGAGGCCGCGTTATCGCTCCAGCCGTGTCAATTTATTCGTGACAAAGCTTGGCCATACCTGAATACTTACTTCTTAACCCTTAATTTGATAATGTATCCCAAAAAAATATTCTTTGTATGCTTACAAAGAACACAATTCAAAGCCCTGACTGATCTTCCACAGAGAAGAACATTAAAATACACCTAGTTATGCAATAGCATTACGAATTACCATAAATTGCATTTCCTAAGGAAACTGCAGTGTTTCACTGTAGTCTGTGTCGATCTGGCATTAATAGCCGTTCCAGTTTGAATGCTAATGCGCTGGATAAAGGAAAAAGTACTGTTGTATCCATATTTCATGACAGCTCCGGTCGGATGTGGTACTCAACGATATAACTTATTCATTGCCATGATCAGAAATTGTTTATCAAAACAAGCTTTTGTTTGCTGGATTCGATGAAGGATTGTGTTCCTTATTTTATTTGTGTGACACGTGTATTAAATAGTAAAAAAGGCTACATTTTTTGATGGAATGTTTTATAGAGCACGCTAGCTAATGGCGTGGAGGTTATGACAATCTCCCTAAAGTAGAAGATGCTCATCATTGTTCAGAAATGGGCTATCATAGGCTGTTTGATGTATTATAATGACAATCGTAAATCCAATTAGCTTATTACTAGCGACCCGCCCCGGCTTCGCACGGTTGTAATATGCATGTATTATGCATATAAACCTTCGTTAAGTATCACTCTATCTATAAAAAAACTCGCTTCAAAATCCGTTGCCTAGTTTTACAGATCTAAGCATACATAGGGACGAACAGACGGCGGATAGCGATTTTGTTTTATACTATGTAGTGTAGTATGTGTATTCACATTTCTTATTTTTTATATTTTACAGAATCTTTTACTGTGTATGAATAATTAAAAGTATTATTTTTTATGGGATAAAACGGTAAACGAGCAGACGGATCACCTGATGGTAGGCAATCACGTAAAACACCAAAGGTGTTACAAATGCGTTACCAGCCTTTTCGGAATGTGGACATTGAGGATTATAGGGGATTGGCGGATTGGGAAGACTGGGGAGGGGGGTAATTGGGTCTCCAGTAACCTCACTTACACAACGGAATACAATGCAAGTGTTGTTTCACGCCGGTTTTCTGTTAGGTCGTGGTATCCGGTCGAGTCGGCCCATTCGTGCCGAAGTATAATCATATCTGTAATATAAGGTCTAACAAAAATAGTGCACAATATTTTAACAGGTGATATAGTACATGATAAGGATTATGTTTACCTAAAAAAAATGTAAACAACAACATGTTTAAGTCACAATGTACCGCGGTTGCCTACTAGCGGCTGGCGGTTTCTTTTTTCGGCACGTTTGAAAAATAAAAGAGATAGCATTAGACTAATGTTGTCGCTCACACAGGACGCGCTGATTGGGAATAAGTACATATTGCAGGATGGCATTATAAAAAGCAATGAAAATAATAAATGAATAATTGAATTATTAAAAATAATTGATAAGTTTTTATAAAATATTTTCATAAAAAAAATTATGTTTATCACATACTAATTGACCTACTAAAATATTGTGCACTATTTTTGTTACACCTTATATATCTTTTGTACATAGGCGAAACTTTTACTGTTAACCAATACAGCTCGTTATTATTATAACCTGATTGAAAACGATGGTATATTCTCCAATATTGTTATACCTCAAATATTGAGTAGATACATGCTTCTATATATTGAAAATCTGGAATTTTCAATTTAAGCCTTTCCACCAAACTTTTTTATTTGTTGTTTACTGAGATAATGTTACGTTTTCGCATTTACTTTTACATACTTTAATCATTATGGATTTCTCCTGGTTTCGATTGTAACAAAATAGGGTGAAAAAAAGTAATTTGAGTCGCTTTAGCTGACCTTGTAAAGGACTCCTAAATAACTGTGTGTAATTTTCCTGGCAAACAAATATCTTTGTGTTTCGTTTCGGTACAAGTACAGAAAATAAAAAATAGAGAGTGAATTTTTATTCGAAAATGTATGGACAACTTGTTCGTTGAATTTAATGTTAACTAGTTCTAGAAATGAAATTAACTAGGTACTTTTATCAACCCTTTTTTAGTTTTGTTTAATTAATTAAGCCACTAAAAGTAAATGACCAATAAAATGAAAGACCCTTAGAAATCTGTTTGTTTTTATTTTACTTTAACTTTGGATATTTTAATTTTATTCCTATATGTTTCGGATACGATGTCACTATCAATATAAAAAACCTTAGTTGCTATTTGTAATTTCAAACTAAATGAAACTACATAATGACAGAAATAAAAATTCTTATCCAGTTTTCTTTGTATCCGATGTAGTTGATCTTGTATAGAGTTTTATACGTATGTGTCAATCCGCCCTTTACATTCGAGTTCACATGCAAAGATTCAGACATGCAACAAACATCCGTGATCTGTAAACCGTGTGAATAAAAATTCCACTTCTACAATGCGCAATTTAATGTTCGTCAATATGAAAGTCCTTGAACGATTTTCCTAGAATAATCTTAATATTTTCCATTGACTGATTGGAATACAGTATCAATTGAAAATATTTGACGACTTGATTTCACCAGTATCTTATAAAGTATTGTGTTGGAAATGTTCATCAAAATTGGCTTTTTATCGTTTTCACAGAGCACGGGGTTTATATTTTTTATATATGGTAAGTGATATTTTCAAACGAAACTAAACAAATAAATATAGTTATTCAAAAAAAAACAATTAAAAATAATAAAGGAATTTTATAAATATTTTTTTTTTATATTTTTCCTTTACTACAGGGCTAATCATTCATCCAAATAAATTTAATTTGCTTAAAAAGTAAAAATCATACATTTAGGGGATATTTATGTTAGTGTCCCGTTGACACTTACCACAGTCATGAAAACTACTATATACTCTGTTACTGGCTGAAATAACTCCTCCCCTTGACGTGATTTTAATTTTCCCAACAATTCGAAAAGAAGGTATTGTCAGTACCCTACAAGGTTTTTGTCAGACATTTGAGACGCCAAAGTGGTGATGGAAGTGAAATCTAATATTCTATTACCGGTTAGCACCAAGTTACTTTAAGGGAAAAGTGTTTTGTATCACATTCGCTGGACTACTTTAGTATTTACTTGGTGAAATGGTAACAGATAATAAAACCTTATTTAATCAGGACAGGATTGGCATCAGCCCTATTGGGCCCTATCCGTGGTGGTCTAATTGCCACCAACCAAATCAATAGTAGCGTTTCTTTTGTTGTCTCTTTATAGATACTACGTTGCAGGACTGGTCGAATTACAATAGTGTCCCAATGATATAAGGGTTTTATACATTGAGATCCAAATGAGTATTAAAATCAAGGTGAAAATGATGTGACTAAGAGAATAAAGTTTAAGGAAAACGAAAGATACATACTGAAGAAAGTAAGAGGTACAGAAAATGTTTACAAAAGTTTAGTACACATGTTGTACTACCTACACTATTTACTATACTTACACGTGTTTGTAAGAAAGAAAAAAAAAAGACCAAGTTACATGAATTATTGACAGTACCTTTATAGCGGTCATTGAACTGACGTGGTATAATATACTTAAGTGTAGGAATAATTGCTCCTCCTTACTACTAATGTTAGGCTTTATTAATTACATGTATGATTAACATTAATTTAATAGATGACCTCTACAAGAGAATGTGTGAAAGTAATTCAGTTGTTTTGCTAGTATCTGATATTTTATCTGAATCTGTTGAATGCTTAACATGACATCCAACATGACATGTTAGTTCGTGCTACAACATCACATGGTCGTGTTTCCATTCTGTTGTCGTCTTATGATTAAGCAATGAATATTACAAGAGAGCTAATCATGTATTCATTTTGAAAATTATTAAAGCGTTTTTGTCGTAAGAAAGAAAGATCTTGGTCTATCAGCACAACACAATTTTACATAGGTACTACCTAATAGGTACACGTTTTCCTCAAGTGTGAGTAAGTGTCGTGGTGGCCTGGAGTTTTAATATATTTGGCCTTTGCCTTTCCGCTGTAGCCACTTACAGGCTGTTGACGATGACATAACATTACATCATGCCTTTTATCCCCCTTTTTTTTTTTTAAGGGGGGAAAAATAATCGAATGACTGCTCCCGCCTGGGTGAGGCGGAAGGGAGTGTCAGACTCTTACTGACTAAAAACCACCCCGTTCCTTCTCCTGCACGTCGAGCCGGAGCCCCGGTTACCCGTTAGGTTCTCCGCGACGTTAGGTTCTCCGCGACGCCTTTTATCCCCTACGGGGTAGGCAGAGGTGCACATTATTACATGGGGGGGGGGGTGAACCTATTACATAAAGATTACGTTATCCCCAAAACAAACATCGGAAATAAATAAAAAAAAGACTTTTTCAACAATGAGTTTTTTTTTATGCGAAAAAAATCATCACACACACACACAAAATTAAATCATGACTTCTCCCGCCTTCAGTGAGGCGAGAGTGAGTGTCAGACTCTTACTGACTAAAAACCACCCCGTTCCTACTCCTGCCTTCCGAGTTACTGTAACATTATCGTTAACATGCTATTTTTAGAATTCGCAAGAAAAAGTGTCATTAATTTTTTTGTTTACTTTTTGTATGAAGTTTATAACCGCACCGCACATTTGGAATTTAATGATTATGACCAAAAAACAGATTCGATTCAAACGAGTCATTATTGTTCCAAAGTTTTAATTACACATAATGGTTAGGTACATACAATACACATAAATTGCTTATGTCATAAATATTGTGTATGCAATCTATTATCTACATTCTATCTCATTAAACCAAGAATTGTATTGTAAACCTAGTTGAAAACATATCGTCAACACGTTTTTAATTGCCATATTGTCGAAAGTATTTGTTTCCGTCTGAAATAAAAAATACTAGTCTAATGTTTTATGTTTTTAAATAATCTACCAGACGGACATTAAAATAAAAATTATTCACCTATCCTATTCGGTATAGCATAAAATCTAGAATTTGATAATGTAAGACATTAAACTAGTCCTGTACTCTTTGTCCTTGATTTAATTGTAGATATAGATCAGATAAAAAAGCGATCTTGATATTATGTTAATAATTGGTGATCAAATATTTATGACAAATTTTCTATACTACCGGTAACATATAATACTGTAATCTGTATTCCGCGCGGAGATCAAACAACCCATAGATCTGACGGAATGCGTCGTTGCTATTCAAAAACGGGTTGCAAATAATATTCGTACAAAAATAAGCCGAGAATAATGCAGTAACTCAGTAGTAAAAGATGAACTTATGGACAAAATGAAGAAATTTTCGATGACCAATTGATGAAATTTCCGTAAATATCTAACGAGTAATGAGACAGTCAAATATAATTGCATTTTATTACTAAGCACTTAAATATAAAAGAAAATTTTTGTGACACGTAAATTTAATCAGACGAAGCTTTGCAGGAAATTTAATACGACAGATTACGTAGTAACCAAATTATGTCTACGTCACTTTACATGTAAGTGAAATTTATTATGATTTATGTTTTAATATTCTGTTATCATGAAACATTGAATTTTAGCACTCACTTATGAAATTAAAACTTGACAGGTCAAAAAAGACAACACGATTCATAAAAGTAAGGCTACTTTCTTTAATCAAAAATAAATTATTTCGACTGTTCAATACAATAAAATATAAAAAAATAATCACACTTTCATTAGTATTAAGATTTTATGGCTAACTTAATTTTAGAATTTTTCCAACAAGTTTTTAAGAAATAAGTATGTTTTTTGACGCTAAACAAACGTGACGTCACAATACACAATCTCGAACTAAATTCATAGAAAACTGCCATTTTTGACAGTTTGAAAAAAGTATTGTAGTTGGCAAGTACCCAATTACTTAAAAGATCCACAGATGATAATAATTATGTTAATTATTATCTAAAAAGTGAGCGTATTGTTTGTTTTATAGGAAAAAGGTAATAAGGAATTCACACACATTACGATGCACTATTTTTTCCCTCCAATCACCGCTCCATAGACACGGTAATTCAGTATAGTTTTATAGTTCTAAGGTTACACAAGTGTGGACAGGAACCGGCTTGAAACCGTAATAAATCCATTTTTACCGTAATAAATAAACAATTAACAATGTGTAGTAATTGTGATGTAATTGACTAGTATTGTGGTGTTTTTTAAACTAATAAAACCGGTTCTGTCAAATTATAGTGATGAATAAGTGATATATAAAAAAGGCTAGTGATTTTCGTCTCGTGGAATAAAACAAATAAGGTATGATATTGTTAATAATATTACTTAATTTTTTTCTTAATAATGTGATTTATTAAAATTGTTATCAGTTACTATATGATTTTTGTAGCAACTGTCAAACACCAAGCGGTCACCGGTGACCGCAACCTATTGTTCTTTAATTGTGTCTATAAATACGGTTCTCGACGAGTTAACTCTAGAATTTTGTATTAAAAACTACCTGTTTTATCTTTTTTTTTAACTTCTCTAGTTGTTAAGTTTCAATGTAGGTAGTAATTAACTATGTAAACAAATACTTGACATTCTACACAAAATATTTCACTCTATTTTTGTGACGGCGGTAAATCACCCAATGACTTGTCCCGCCTTGACTAAGGCGAGAGGGAGTGTTAGACTCTTACTGACTAAATACCGCCCCGTTCCTACTTCTGCTCTTCGAACCGGAGTCCCGGCAACCCGTTAAGTCCTCCGTGGCTCAGTACCAGCATCAGTCCCAGTATATTGAGCCCCATCTAATATTTCCCTCTACCAGGGACGCTGGTCACATTAATATTAAGCCGTATTCCTTGAACTAGTTAAGGTAATAAAAATATTTGAAAATGCGGAAAATAAACTCGGAAGTTTGTTCAAATCGTATACGTACTGATAAGGTTTTTTATATATATTATTTATTTTATGAAAAGAATGAGATCTTGTCGAAAAAATAACTAGCTGACAAAATTTTAAAGAGTTTTGTTGAGATATATTTTTATGAAGTCAAATTTAAGAATATGCATTAACAGTTTATAGACCTTTGCTATCTATAATAGAGCAATTTATAATGTGTGATAATTTCCTACTCATTACTATTCCTTGATTTGCATATTTTATTCCTATTATACTACCTCATTCAATACTTAAGCGTAAATCTAAAACTCGTATAACCTAATAAATAACGAGTAAAACCAGATTTTTGAATGAATTTCGGCAAAACAGACTTAAATACTATAGCCATTGAATTAATTTTTCTTCATTTAAAACCATATTCAAATCGGGGATATGTAATCGTGACCGTCCTTCGCAAATCAGTATGTATGTACATACCTCACTGTCTTAGAACATACGTCAGATTAATTGAAATACACGCTTATAGAAGTTATTTTAAGTCATCATTTGCATCGACCTCTCCTTTCATAAGGTCTCAGACTGTCTAATCTGGTTATTTTGAGCATCAATCGTAACGAGCAAATGGAGACGTTTTCATTCAGTCTACATGCTTTGTAGGTCTTATTGACACTATCAAAGCCAAAGGCGACCAGCAAACCTGGTCTTCACATAGGAATTCAAAGGAATACAAATAATAAGTATCTGAATAAACCTCTATGAAGTATAAGGTTTATTTTGTGAATAAAATGTAATGTCCTTGATTTTTTGTTACAGTTTTATTATGACCTTATTTGAAACCTTATTATAGGACTTGACTATATTATATTAGGTATAGAAAGGTGTCTAGTTTAGCTTAGATCAGCAATACAATTTTTTTATCCGATTGATTTCTCGACAGTTTGATGAGTGATTTCATGAGAGAATTTCTATTCTCAGTATGATTTTCTTCCTATCAACTTATTTTATATGTGTGGTTAGAGCATTTTTCTTAACTTCATAAAGTAAACAGATAAAATTTCATATAAAAACAAAACTTTTAGAATTACTACCTAAAATATGACATAATACAGATGACATTTTTTCCATACCAAACGATAACGATAATATCATTACAAAGCAAGTATTTTTAAACAGACACTACTACAAGAATACAATTTGATGAAAAGAAACAAATACTTCCAAGGTAACGTTAGCCTAGTAATGGAATACTTCATGTTCATATTAATAACATATTGTTTAGAAATCACCAGCTCATTGCCCTTTTGACATCCTAAACGTTTTCAATTGTTCGGTCTTTCAACGAGTGTCATAAATTAATAATATGAGTTTATTTTTAACGTGTGAATGATTGTGTACTATTTTTAATGTGTTGTATATTTTATGTCCGCATAGTGATGGCAGGGTAATATTGTTAATAGATCCACACTTTCCACGGATATAATAAATAAATAATTATTTAACATTAATTAAAAGTCAAGCAGTAACGCTCCATAGAAACTTCAATATCTTAATGACCTTGAACAGATCCGTCTGTTACTGACTGTTGACAGTTTTTTTTTATAATAACAACTTTTCTTTAAATGGCTAGACAAAACCCAGGTAGCTAAAGTGTAAACGATTCAAGTTTTAATCAAATATGATGTCTGTTAGTTGGTATTTGTTGGCCTTAGGACCGATTATGCAATGCTCAGTTAACTTTTTTCAGTTAAATTTTATCACAGGAATAACTTTAAATATTTGACAATTCCATACTAATAACTGTCAAATGTCAATTTTATTCAGTTAAGAATTAATTAACTGATGGTTGAACAATCGGCCCTTGAAGAAAGTTAGAACTGTATATATATATATAAAAATGAAATCCGTTTCCCGTTGTCACGCCATAACTTGAGAACGGCTAGACCGATTTGGCTGTTGTTTTTGTTGTGTTTGTTACTGTCAGGAGAAAATTTTTATGACTGAAAAAAATTCTGAAGCTATTAGGAAATAAATATTGTACCAGTCACATGAAGTAAACACTTCTGCTAATCGTTTTTAATCAAACAAATGTGTGATATTAACATAACATAACATCATGACTTTTATCCCCGAAGGGGTAGGCAGAGGTGCACATTATGCCACTGTACAATGTAACACCCACTTTTCACTATTTATGTTATGAGTCCCTTGTAATAGGCGGTGAGCCTATTGCCATATACCGGACACAATTCCAGACTCCGTGCTACTACTGAGAATTTTTTAAAAACCCAGTAATACTTTGCCCGACCCGGTAATTTAACCCGAGACCCCTTGCCCGGCAGTCGCATATGCGACCACTCGGCCAACGACGCAGTCGTGTGATATTATATTACAATGTTATGTATTATGTTAATAACTTCAGTTGCTTCCTTTATTTCTTAATATTGTTCAATGTTCTAGAGTGGTTCAGTAACAGGTGGTTTTAAGACAAAAGTCATTGAAGTGTTACCTTGTACCTACATTTTTGTGCCTCTTATTGTTTCATCGCATCATTATTGTTTTTAAAGTAAGTATATTATGTATTGTAATATATACCGTTGTATGAAAATGTATTTAAATTGAAACATACATTATAGTTACTAGCGTTTTTTATATCTTACTTACATAATTTTTAGAAATTACTTTACTTTACTTTATTTATTATTATTTCTTTTTATCTACCTAAATTTAATGATCGAATCTTTACTAATGTATAATTGCAATGTTAATAGTTTAGTTTAAAAATAAATAATTATGAATTTTAACTGAGTAACATTTGGACAATGACATTTGAATGTTATACGATTTAAGTTTTTTGCACATATGTTTTAGGACCCAACCTGTTTAGTTAGTTAAAAAACTGTCAAGGTTTCCAAATAGCTGCTTTTATGAAGTGCAATTTATTTACTAGAATTGTCTATACAAACATAATTATAAATTACTGATACTTATCTAATAGCAGTAAGACACTGTAAAAAACACGACGACAACAACTACGAAAAATTCATTATTAAAATGTTTGGATGTTTCAATGTTTGTCCGTCAATCACGGTCAAACTGTTAACAGATTTTGATGAAATATGGTAGACAGGCAGGGTATGGGCTGACTTAGGTGATACGACTCTATACCGATTAATTGCTCCCATGAGGTAAAACAGGAATCATGTTCGAAGTCACGGGCACTGTTGCCCTATAAATATAAAATAAGAAATTCCAATATGTAATACAAAAGTAAAAGTATAAAATATAAAAGTAAATTTAAGAAAACACTGCACAAAACAAGGTAACGTATTAACAAAAACTACCAATAAACATCTGCTATTTATTGCAAATAAGAATGATACAGAGTCACCTATATTTCTCTACAAATCTACCTATTTAATATCTGACGCAATATATTATGCGAGTAGAAAATTACATTACAATTTTAATATAGAAAAATTCCCCACGTTATCTATGAGTCTCGCTCAGGTCTATTATGTACTTATAAGGAATGGTATCTACTATGTTGTAATCATAATTGTATGTCATTAATTGATTCTATCATGAGCTATGCTCTTGACAGCTATGGGTTAACATTTAAAATACATTTAGATAAATTGGAAGCTCTCCAGATTAGATTCTTAAAACTACTTGTTACTAAAAAAACTAAAAGCAGTTGTAAAGGAGACTATAGAAAATTATTTAAAATATGCAAAATTCTACCGATTACTTACAAACATAAATATCTATTATTAGTTAACCACCACCGTACTCAGGAGCATGACTTATCTTATGTAAAGAATAACCAAAACACACGAACTATGGCTGCTGGTAGATACAATGTACCCAGAGTCACCAACTATTTTGGTGATAGAACACTAAAAAAGAGAATACCGTATCTATTAAACAGTCTGCCGGCAGACATAAGGAGTGAAACAAATTCGAACAGGTTTAAACGAAAATTAAAGTCACATTATTTAGAAATGTCCTAATAATAAGTACCTAAGTATAAGTTTCAACGCCTGTACAACATTTAAATATAAGTACATTTAATTGTAATGTCTAGCGACTCGACCCCGCAGTCAAACCATTCCAACGGTTTTGTGGGGCTTAGATTATAAGATACTTACCTGTGTTTTTAAATAAAATTAATAATAATAAATAACTCATTGTCGCTGTGGAAATGAATAGTTATATTGCGTATACCGACTTAGTACTTATTTTTGTCCTTAGATATTGCCAAATATTATTTATTAGAGTAATGGAAAGCGTGTTATATTGAGTAACTTTTCTAAAGTTTAAATTTTTTTGAGTAATAAACAGGCGTACTATATATTTCGATTTATTACGGTCAATATTATAATTATACATTTTGTCTTTTCACAAAAAAGGTTACGTTGATCGTGTCTTTTTTGAAATTTGTAATTCGCTCGTCTAGTGTATAGAGATTAGCTTTTAATACTCAAAATATATTTTAAACGCCCCAAAGAAACCAACGCCAGCTTCAAGTCTTCGTCAACCGATGCCTGCATCGCATTTTCGGAATTCACTGGACCGAGATATCATCATCCACCTCCAACATAGGGCTTTTGGAGAAATACCACTAAAGCCCAATCGACCGCCAGATCAAGCGCCGCAAGTGGGGATGGAAAGTGCACACGCTCCGAAGTCGTCTCGACCACATACCCAAGCAAGCCTTGGACAGGAATCCCCAAGGGAAAAGAAAGCGTAGCCGTCCTCGGCAAACCTGGCGTCGCACCGTACTGGCAGAAGCGACGAACATCGGTATGACGTGTAGTGGGGTGAAGCTTGAAGCTCAAGACAGATTGCGATGGAGTACTTCACTGGACGCCCTCTGCCCCATCTAGGGGACACAGGATATTAAGTCAAAAGTAAGAAACCAATGCCATGAGAAAAAAATCAGAAGCAATTAAATATCATCTTTAGCAACAACGATTAATAAGAAAATATTACTTCACAATAAAAATAGCTTAGAACAACAATGAAATAATGGTACAGGAAACGGTCAAGTTGATTGAGAGTAGTAATCAACACTCAAAATACCATAGCAATAACTATCTTAAATTATCGAATTAAGTATAGTAGACAGATTGGTATCTATAACTACAGAGGTCAACATCTTTTTGGCAATGAAAACAAACATAATTTAAGTCGATAAACTCAAATGGGACAAGGAATCCTACAGAATGGTTTAACATTTTGTCAGTCTGTGCCATTTACTTGAATATCCTTATAAGACTCTAAGTTTAGAAGATGACGAAGGTGGCTATCAAAATCTTTCTATATAAGTAGGTATTATTCTGGTGCATCGTATGTTCCGCACGGTCTTCAGACAAATCAAATAAATCTTCTCGAGATCAACAATTTCATTGCTGGCTAAATAAATATGATTAAGCATGTGTTATCTTCTCCTAATTTAATTATCAAGTCCAATCTAAAGGTCAGGTTTCGTTGAGATGAAAGGAATGTAACTTTGGGACGTAGTAATATAATTTACCTGTTCTCTAGTAAAACATTGAACCAAACTTTTGAAATAACTTCAGATTTATACAATTATCGAATTTGATTTTCTACAAATTTTGAATACCAGATATCTGAATTCTATTCTGGAAAACTAGACTTAGTTTTAGGAATTCAATGTTGGCAGTAGTGTCTAGTACCTACGTCAAATATAGATATTCATCGTTTACTCTGAAACGCTTTGTTCTATAAAGTTTGTATAATGATTGTCTGACGGTTCAATGATCAATATCAATTTGGTGAGAAATAAATTATTATAATAGCCAAAACGTGGAATCTGGAAAGTCCTATTAAGATTTAAGGGAAAATAGAAACAATGAATAATGATTGTAATGATACTGTTTTGGTCAAATGTTAAGCATTGCCATTCAGCGTGACAATGCTGCCAGTCTTTTAGGCACTCTACCTTACGTTAACGATGAGGATTTTTTTTTGATGCCCTAAGACATTCTAGTAATTAGAAATAATAAAATATTACTTAATTCAGAACAATTCATAATCAACATATACTTTGAAGCAAAGAAACGAAACCAATAACCATGTTTTAATTTTATCGAACCCTCTATAGCTTCCTAAACATAATATTTATTTTACAACAAAATGGTTACATTTTAAAAATAAGTGAATTGCTTTTAATACGACATGCGTTACCAATTAATAATATACTTGTATCAGAAAATATATATTTTATCAAGTAAAAACGCTAGTGGCTTTATTCTTTTACTTCCAAGTGTTGTTATGATATTTTTATTTATTTATTTATTTATTCTTTAATGTACATAATTTGTTTATGGTACATAAGGCGAACTTAATGCCATATGGCATTCTCTACCAGTCAACCTTAGGGTTTAAGTAGAAAATCTGCGAAAACTGTGGTACGGAGAATAAACTAACAACAAAGAGAGAGAGAGAGAGAGAGGAAAAAATAATGGTAACTATTAAATAATATAGTTATACATATATATTACATAATAGTGAATAGTATATATAGTCATATGCATAAAATATATAGGTATAAATACATACCGTATATATCGAAGAAGACCTAGATCTAGCGTTGCAGCGATTTTAAATAAAGTATATTACGTTTAAATAAAATAAAATATAATATATTATTTAAATATATTACGCAAGTATAACAGTCACCTCGCAACGATTCACAGAACTGTGTCAAGCAAACAATAACTGCCCTAAAATAGGTCAAAAGGGTAAATAATAATAAATGAAAGTATTATGCACCACTAGCAACCCCTTTAAGAAAAATCCACACAATATAATATACATGAACATTACCATATGACAAGCATAAAACGTGCGCATTCAAACATGCACACGCTTTATGCTTATGTTCATTTAAAAAATGATTCCGTGTAATGTAGCGCTCCTTTGAATGTTTGATCTTGTGCTCAACGAAGTGATAATATTGAGATATGTTTTGTAACTTGTAAATATATTCATCTAAGATATCACAGACTCGCATAAAATGTATAACATACTGCTATTTTTGATCAACATGTAACTTAGTCTACCTAATGGTTGCAAATTGGTTTGCTTTGTAGAAAGTCTTGAGTCTTATACTTAGGTTAGGTAAAATGTTGTAGAATTTATCAAGAACTGGTATCGAGATTGTTCTTTCAGCATACATGACTAGACAATTACTACAAACTTTGATTGAACTGTAAATTGTTTGAAGAAAATGGGGGTGAAATGTGATGTTTTGTTTTATGTGAGTTACAAAAATGCGTAGACACGACAAAAGGGACTGACCCTTTGAATTATGTTCAAGCACGCGTGCGTACGAACATTTTTAGCGGTACTAAGTGCTGTAACGTTAATAAAAAATTCAATCGTCTCGCACATTTGCGACAACAATAAACATTTTACCAATTTAATTGGACTGAAATAGGATTTTTTGAAAAACGTCTCATTATTGTAAATAGACAGCAAGCCTATTACATTATTAAATCAAGCAAGTAATGTTTGAGTATCGAACCTGCGACCTGTCTTTTGTAATGACGCAAATACATGAATATTGTGAATCCAAAAACATTTAACTACTCTATGATTTAAAATTTGCGCTACGTGTAAATGTCTGATTATAATTAGACCATATCAACGACCTATAGTTGGTCACTGCTGACCCAAGGCCTCTTCCCACACGGAGAAGGTTTGAGGATTAATCACAAGGCTTGCTCACTGCAGGTTGACGATTTCAAACTTTTAATTATAAATTATAAGCCCAGGTTTCCTCACGATGTTTTCCGCTTTATCAATGATGTCTGAATCTTAAAAAATACATATAACTTGGAAAATGTCACATTGGTACTGCTTTTGGTAGGTTTCCAACCCGCACCCTCATACATGAGAAGCGGGCAGGCGTCTTAGACCTCCAAGCCAATATGACATTAATACTAGTTGTAAATACTGGAAATAGAGCATTTTTTTTACAACAAAAAAGTATAATAACATTTACATTTTATGAGCTAGGTGCTATCTATGTTAAAGTAAAAATGTTCCGCCTATTCTGTCCGATACAATAATCTGATTCTACAAGGGAATTTAATATCAATTTTATACGCAACACCACTACTTTTTTTGGTAAAATGCTGCCAGTACTGTAGAATATTTTTAGGAAAATTATTTTTAATGTGTAGGTAGGTTAGTGTTCCGTTTTGCCTTGTCATCTTTTTAATATTTAATTATTATAATATGGGTTGTAATTCGATATCCAAAGAAGTTCACACAGTACATAGTGCTTTAAATTTGCTTACATTGTCAACAAAAAATCACATTAATCATTATTATATAAGTGTGAGAGATGACTGCCTCGTTGACCGAGTGGTCGCAAGTGCGACTGCCGGGCAAGGGGTCTCGGGTTCGATTCCCGGGTCGGGCAAACAATGACTGGGTTTTAAAAAAATCTCAGTAGTAGCACGGAGTCTGGAATTGTGCCCGGTATATGGCAATAGGCCTACCCCCTATTACATGGGACTCATAACGTAAATAGTGAAAACTGGGTGTTACTTCTGTGTGCATTTCTGCCTACCCCTTCGGGGATAATAGGCGTGATGTTATGTATGTATGTTATGTATGTGAGAGATCCTTCGGCACAAATGGGCTGGCTCGACCGGAACCGGCCTAACAGAAAACCGACGTGAAACAACGCTTGCTTTGTGTTTCGTCCTGTGAAATTACCCTCCCTCCCCAGTCTCCCCAATCCCAAAAGGCTAGCAACGTACTTATAACGCCTCTGATGTATCAGGTGATCCGTCTGCTCGTTTACTGGTGTATCCCATAAAAAAAATATTTCATTGATTTATGCAAAACAAATACGCAGTCAACATTTTAAGTAAAAACTACTGAATTAAAACATCATATCATTTAAATACTACACTATTGCGACTATATGTATAGTTTGTTTTCCAACAAAACTTACAAACTTTCATTTTTAAAACAAAACTATGCTACATGAAACTTATAGAAACAAACAAATCTATTCTGTTACAAAGTTACTTCGTATCAATTCGCGAATCCCTTGGGCGAGTCCAAGTAATTCTTTTGTTACCAAAGTTACGTGTTACTAACACAAAGTAAGTGATATTGATGATCTCAAATTACTTTGTCTCATGTTTGGTGTCAATCACATTGTGGTTTGTTTGATTGGCATTAGAATAAACTGATGTTGATTTGTGTTGTTTGTCATTAGATCTGTTATTTGCATAAAGGTTAAATACACTTTTGTATGTTGCAAAAATTGGTATTATTATTATGGGAAATATAATAGCAAAACGTGGGCTCGGATTGATATACTAAGTAAATTCAAATTGAGTGAAATTAAAAGAAAGGCTGCCTCGTTGGCCGAGTGGTCGCAAGTGCGACTGCCGGGCAAGAGGTCTCGGGTTCGATTCCCGGGTCGAGCAAAGTATTACTGGGGTTTTTAAAAATTCTCAGTGGTAGCACAGAGTCTGGAATTGTGCCCGGTATATGGCAATAGGCTCACCCCCTATTACATGGGACTCATAACATAAATAGTGAAAAGTAGGTGTTACATTGTACAGTGCCATAATGTGCACCTCTGCCTACCCCTTCGGGGATAAAAGGCGTGATGTTATGTTATGTTATGTTATGAAATTAAAAGACAGAATTCCAATTTGTATTGTCTGAGTAATAAGTTTCAAAATTCGATGTATGTCGTAATTTTTAGACCAACAATGCAACTTTGTCTTATTAATCCATCATTGTAATAAATGTGACATTTATTTTAGTAATTCCATCTCTGATAAACGTAGTATCATTTTCACCGTATCCAAAGCCTATCTCAAAACCAGTTCAATGATTTATCAAAACCTCTATCAGCATATAAAACAAACAGCTGTGTATTATAATATTCATTTAGTTTTAAAATACTAAGAAAAGCAACACAAAAAGTGTGTCATCATCATCATCTATATATGTCCACTGTTGATCGAAGCCTCTTCTCAAAAGTGTGTAATTACTTAAAACACACCTCCTATGCATAAAAAACTTTTTAAAAGAGATTTAACATTAACATAACATCGTGCCTTTTTATCCCCGAAGGGGTACACACTGCTGCAAGGCAAAGGTGCACATTGCGGCACTTAATGCCACTGTGCAATGTAACACCCACTTTTCACTATTTATGTTATGAGTCCCATGTAATAGGGTGTGAGCCTATTGCCATATACCGGGCCCAACTCTAGACAGCGTGCTACCACTGAATTTTTTGAAAAAAAAACACTGTGATTCTTTTCCCGGCCAATTATAATTGAAGATGTAACAATATTAGGTTCAAAATCCTACCAATATTATAAATACGAAAGTTGGTATGTTTCTTTGTTTGTTTTTTTATTACTCCTTAGCGTCGAAATAGCTTAAGGGATTGAAATTAAATTTGGAACAGAGGTATATAATGGTTTTAAATAACGTTTTTTAAGTGTGGGAGAACCATGCTTTGCCACGAATGGGCCGGCTCGACCGAAGTGATACCACGGCCTCACAGAAAACCGACGTGAAACAACGTTGGAGTTGTTATACGTTGTATGAGTGAGGTTAACGAAGCCCCAGTAATTCTGGAATCTACTTATAAACTGAATCCCAACAATCGCACGATACGGTAACGCACTTGTAACACCTCTGGTGTTCCGGGTGTTTGTGGGCGAGGCCGATTGCTTACCATCAGGTGATTCGTCTGCTCGTTTACTGGCTTATCCCATAAAAAAGTAGGCTACTTTATCCCACGAAAATGCTGGCGAAACCCCTGACAGATGCTAGTTAATAATATTAGTGTTATTGTTTTTATTTTAACATCGTAACTCAAGTAGGTGTGGGTTAGTGACCCTACTGATTGAGACATATCAATCAGAACATCAATATCAATTGACTTAACATTATGCTAATAATGTCGTTATTTTTCATTAAAGATTGAACTTTAAATATCGCGTAGGTTTTTCAAATCACCAATTGTTTTCTAATTCTTTTTTCTATTTATATCTGAAGTGAGGTCAACATTGATTATAATGATGGATTTGTCTAAATCAGTAACTTTGTGGGCAGATACCATTGATGGTATAGATATTTTTAATATGTTACTAATCTATTTTTATTAGACACAGAAATAATTCTTGTTCTGTATGTGTGAGAGTTTTCACGTAAATATTATCAACAATATTGTTAACTACAATGTTTGAGTCAATCTAAAGTGAATAGTATTGTACTACAGCAAACAATACCTTGTGAAGATCGTCGCTAATCATGATTGCTAGTAAAAGTGGCTGGTAGTTGTTGGATACTTAGAGCTGAAAACGAGAGCGTAGGTACTTTTGGACAGGTTTATGACCAGCAGTGACTGGACATAAATGCTAAATAAGAGCTCCACCGGAGACCGCATCATCGCTTACCACCAGGCGAGATAGCCCATTAAATATATAAAAAAATAGGTTGATATCGATGCGTATTGTTCGTTTGACCTTGGGATCTTGAATTTTAATTAAAATATTTGGAGATTAATCGAGTGGATGTACAACTGTACAGTAATTTACCCGTCTGACTGCCATGTCTGTTTGTGAGTAAAAAATATAACAAATAAATTCGGCACAAAATATAACCTAGACTTGATTACTTCGCCCACATTTCAATATAGGTATTTCAAATCAAAATTGTCTGTCGAAATTCCAATTCTTCAATTTAGAACTCAAATTAGGATTTATAATATGACCTGTTTTGTATTTTATTGTTATAATAGTTTCGTGGGTGAGCCAATTTATTGTAGCAAAACCTGAATGGTTTCTTTGGTTATTCTATCTGGTACCCATAAATATAGTTATAATTAAAACTGATTAAGGTTTCTCAGTTTTGTAAAATGGTTTTGATAACTGATCAGCGGTTTGTTCCAATGAACCAACCAATCGAGCGCCGAACGTAATAACGTTTCGAAGTAGTTAAACGTAAAACATTGTACTAAGCCATGTATATCATATCTTTTATGGTATAAGCCAGTAAACGAGCAGACGGATCACCTGATGGTAAGCAATCGGCCAAAAGCGTTGCAAGTGCGTTACCGGCCTTTTGGGATTAGGAATTTGAGGATTGTTGGGGATTCAGGAATTGGGGAAGAGGGGGGGGGGATTGGGCCTCCGGTAACCTCACGCACACGACGAAACACAACGCAAGCGGTTTTACACGTTGGTTTTCTATGAGGTGGTATCACTCCGGTCGAGCCGGTCCATTCGTGCCGAAGCATGGCTCTCTCACACTTGATGTCAATATGATCCAAAATGTTCCAATGAATGCCGTTTGACTATCACACAATCTTACTACTTTTGCTTTTACTCATTAAAATATTGACCGTCGGCCATTGCCAGAAAGTTCCCTTCAAAAGGTTCCATCAAACTCTAAACATTTTAGTAATATCGTACCTCATAATAAAAGACAGTATCAATTCTCAATACAACCCAATAACACAATACCACGGTTCCCATCACGTGTCAACATCACAAACACTTTGATCTATTTTTACTCTTTCCTCTCAGTGCTCTTAGCCAACACGTTGTAATTCAACATTGTTACCAACATGTATTAACATTGAATGAGTTGAGTACAATTATATTGTCACAATCATTATAATTGTTTTATTTATTACAAGATTTCTCGATCAATGGACTCGTAAAGTGTAGCTGTCGAATCAATTGCTTTCCCTGGATTTGCAATTACTAGTGTGTAATGTTTTTCTGTTGTTATTAATATTGATTATTCGTTGATCTAAGTGTATATCAAATAAAGACATGCTTATATTAAAACTTTCGTAAGACATACTGAATTAATTAAATTAATTATATAATAATTAAAGTCATGCTTATTAATATCACCCGTAACGGTGTGTTTTTGGTGTCGTTTTAGTTATGTGGCTAATGTAGGTCTCGAATTTATTATATTTCTATTAGAGAGTAGATATACAATTACGGAATTATGTAATTTTTGAAAATAACATGTTATAGCAAGTAATTAAGCCAATGAGGTGCAATGTTTCATAATTTTTGTGTTTTTGCAACCCAATATTTCTAATAGTAACCTAAATATACTGTATTTACAGCTGTTTTGGAAAAATACAAACATCCCAATTTTACCAATATAACATTTAATAAAAAGATAAGAATATTATTATTTTATCGTAATGCTAATATTTGTTGAAACAAAATAAACTGTCCTACGTGACATTAAAATATCAGTTGAATGCGTTTGAGCACATCATGTTGCGCGCCAAAAGGCTCATCAGCGATGATGCGCTTGTGGAGGCCCAGCTTCAAAGCCCCGAACACGCCTGTGTTGTGTGTAAGGTTGCAAACATTTTGACATTCTGCCATATGCATTTCGGTGAGTGTGCAGGGGAATTGCACGATTTGATTGTCACTTGTTCTTTCCATCATCGTACCGCTAAACAATCGGGGATGTGTCACCGATTCATGGTAGATGTCCCACCTGCACGCACAAAGCGCTTCGCATCAAGCTTCCTTATGCATACTGTTGAGGAGTGAAATTCTTTGCCAGCGTCTGTGTTTCCTGAAGGGGCGTCTTCAAAGCCCGAGTGAATAGGTTGCTTATGGGTCGACGTGCTCCATCGTAAATCGCATCATCGCTTACCATCAGGCGAAATAGCGGTCAAAAGTCGGTTATTCGATAAATAAAAAAACTATTTTAAAGATAATGTCAAGTTAGTCGAGTGTAGAATATTGGGATAAAAGTCCCCCGAAAAAAATCCGAAAAATTATCATCTCGAAAGTGTTTTGTCTAAAATCAAACCAGCAATAAAAAATTTCTAGTAATAATTTATAAAGATAATAAATAAGTTTTTAGATATTAGGTTATATGTATAGGTATAACTTAACTATATATAAGATAACTTTGTGATTATCGTTCTGTATTAGAACAAAAAATGCTGATTCATCGTTTATTCATGAAGTTATAACACATTCTGATTTTATCTTAGTTAATGTATTGTTATGAACTATTTTCCGTAAACAAAAATATTATCATCTCTGATATTGTTCTATACGAAGTATATCGTACAAGGCCATTATAACTTATGATTAGTTAGAATGTCTAGAAGTTTTTATGATATACTACGTCTCTAACTACACTATTAAACTGTCAAATTCTTTAATTGTGTCTATAAATACGGTATTCGTCGAGTTAAAGTAGGCACTAAACTATTTTTACAACTGATATATTACTTTTTCTTAGTATTCTTTTATTTTTTCTTCAATTTAATCTTTCCGATCTTTGTTTGACCTTAAGATCGATGTAAATATCTTGTTTTCCATATTTTAAAACTACAATGCTTAAGTGTGGAAGAGCCATGCTTTGGCACACATGGGCCAATACCACGGCCTCACAAAAAAATCAACGTGAAACAACGCTTGCTTTGTGTTTTGTCGTGTGATTGAGGTTACCGGATCCCCCCCCCCTACCCAAGTCTCTCCGATCCCCGGAACCCCCACAATCCTCAAATTCCCAATTCCCAAAAGATCGGTAACGCACTTGTAACGCCTTGGGTGTTTCAGGTATCCATGGGCGGCGCCAATTGCTTAGCATCACGTCAAAATATATATATTTATGGTTTTTGTAAATAGCCCACAAACCACACAATCAATGCGTCTTCTATCTTATCAGATACTACCTCTAATTGTCTTATCTATTTCTCTATAAATCCTATTGAATGTTAATTTTATTATCTTTAATAAAAAATATGTAACAAGTAATGATCTGTGTTTAAAAATTTAGAAGAGATAAGAAACACAATGGTTCATTTCGAGCCATTTATGTGAGTTTATTATAGAGCTATTTTGTTTTCTTATTTGGTACAATCAAGGCTATAAAGTACATGTAATAGACCTTTGTTTGGTGAGACACGGTGTTACAAATCAAGCTACAGTGACATCATTTTAATTATCAATGGTCCACGGTTTGATCCATAAATAAAAATAAAATCGACTATTCGACGGATATTTTACTGTTCTTTTTTTATTAATTTACATTTTTGATCATTGAACACGTCTCAGACAATTTATTTTTGCATCATAATTCTTCGAAATGGGTGAACTATTTGAGTGTAGCAAATTAAATGAAGTCACGGTTATTGATCCTCGAAAGAGTACTTGTGTACGTACATAATGAAGGTGCATGGACCTCCATGCACTTTTTTACTGACTATACATGTATCTTTACCAGTAATACAATTGGTATTGCATTAAACTGTAACTGCGAATACCGGGCAAGGGGTCCCGGGTTCGATTCCTCGAGTGCAGGTCAAGGCACTTGTGACCACTCGGCCAACGAGGAAGTCGTGTTTTTTAACATAGTTTATAATAGGAATTATTTAGTAAACCAATGAATCTAGTATACAGTTTAATAACTGGTTACTTAAACATAAACAAATTTAACTGTAAATAAGACCAAATATGTAGTTCCTTACTTACATGACCTTGTTAAATACAAACAGTGTATGGCAGTATTAAATAAAGACCGTTGTCTGTACACATAATTTATTGCTAAAGCTACCAGAGATTTAGGGGCGGAATAAATTGAAGGTTTAGTGCGCCTACACGAAATACGTTGTAATATAAATAATGTTCGGTGACTTATAGGAGACAGTGCGAGATGAGTTTATTAAGTGAGGAAGGTAAAATAGAAGAATATCAGCAAGTGGTATGTTAAACGAAAATGAAAATGTGTTTATTTATATCGGACTATTAGAATGAGCCGCGGAGGGCTTAGCCGGTTGCCGAGGCTCCAGGTCGAAGGGCACGAGTAAAAACGGGGTGGATTTTAGTCAGTAAGTCATCTTACTGACACACTCTTACGTACCTCTCGCCTCACCCGGGCGGGAGAAATCATTGGACGATTTTCCCCTCTCAAAAAAAGCATAACATCTAACATTTTATCCTCTGAAGAGCAAAACGAGAAAATACCCAAGATTGTTGAAGAATTACCTAGAGAGAGACAGTAATAGGAAGAACGAGATAAACACATCTAATCTTATAACCTCAGAACTTTTGCTATGAAGTTTTATTAAATCAATGAGGCAGTTCATAAGCTAAAAATACCATTGCAATTTTAACGATAGCCGTGTTTTATATATTGTGTATAGTGTTTTTAGTCAGTAAGAATCTGACACTCTCTCCCGCCTCACCTAGGCGGGAGCGAACATTCGATGATTTTCCCCCCTTAAAAATAAAAAAAAGCCGTAACCCATTAAGCCTTGTGTAACAAAATGTTGTTAAATTTCATTTTGAGTTCAACCTTTGTCATTCAGTCTGTTTTTTCTTAATATTACTCCTTAACAAAATCTAGATAATTTTAATATCAGCTAACTAGGCAAGACTGGGTCGTATGACGTATCCTAAGGAGCGATCTCATTAACTTTAATCTTCAACTTAAGAGACAATGCGACGATTTCTTGATTATAATCGTTCCAATTTCAACTTAGGTTTCAGGTCCTTTTTGGAAAATGTAGGCAATAAAGGTCTTACTAACTAGTGACCATTATTTTCATCTCTATAGACCTGACAAAAGCAATGTTTGTGTTTGTAGCCAAGGTGGATGTTTTCTACAAATACTTTGAACCTTATTGTGTCTACGTGTCATATTTGTATGACACATAGCAAATAATATTGTCTAGATGAAAACGCTATTGATAAATATATTTTTTATTCCAGAATATGGATTAGGAATTCTCCTTACTTTCCTTGTTGACGTCCATGCGGAAGAATTTTTTGCGATGCGGACTATTTACTTAGAAATAGTCCTTTAATACTAATTACTGCTACATATAAATATTTTTGAATTAGTTCACTTTTCAAAATATATAAGATAATTATGTTATTGATGCCTTGAGAGATACCTATCTAAAATATTGAAATATTGCTAACTCATCAATTACCTATAGCAAAGACAGCTTCACGCAAATTTCAAGTTTAACGGAGAAAATAAAGCTGTTTGATAAAGTTGAAATTGTCTTGAAACTGCTTTTGCCTTACTAGAGTTACCGATATATTAATATTAGTGACTTGCAAATTGTATTAATCCATAAAAATATATTAGATTTTGGTCAGATCCTTAAAGATTTTTTACGCCAATAATGACCATATTAATGTAGGATACTAAACATAACTATGTATATTATATTTATCCATCCCTTATAGAACTGATCCATTTTTCGGAGTTTCTGTTTGTAATATGTATTAAAAAACCGCTACTACATGCATATGAATATACATGTATAGGTATAATGTACACACCAAAATAACATTTTGTACAATTTTTGTCTGTCTATCTCTTTGTACTGGCTAATCTCTGTAATGGCGGGACCGATTTTGCAAAACTTTTATGGACAGGTAGCTGAGGTACTACAAAGTAACAAAGGCAACTTTTATTTGGATAAACAAAATAAAAATATGTTTCTAATTCATATTCTATATGGACGAAGTTGCGGGCAACAGCTAGTTAATATTTTAAAATGTCATGTTCAATAGGACCTTCAATAAACATAATAAAATAGTCACTATCATGACTTAGTTTAAGGACCATTTTTCCTAAAAAATATTTGTGTAACATTGAATTTTGTGGGTACCACTATTCGTTCCATATTTTATCGATAAACGATTTATATTCCGTCTACCTTTTTTCAATATCAAGCATATGACGCCTCATTACGTCACGTGACTTACTTTTTCCTTCACAGGTCTATTTCCTTCGAATTTTTCTTAAACTATAATAACCGACCTACTTCAATCGGTAAATGTTTTCATTGCATTTTGCACTCTATATCAAAATTATATAACTAGTTCAAACTCGAATATAGCAAATTTTAGAAAGGAGTAGTTCGACCTGCTTTAATCTGTATCTACCTCATTTGAGTCGCCATAATCCTGGTTACGATAAAAACACCCTTAACGTTGTATTGGTAAAGCTCAATTTAGACAATGTTGTTAAAATGTTAAGGTGGCGAATTCATTGAATGATTATTTATACGGGCTAAACTTTCCTCGAATTACTTTTTTGTTCTATCGTCAGTTATCACTTTGAAAAAGAAAAAAAAATCGCTTGGTTGTCGTCATAAATATATAAACCGTGACTTTTTTATTACAAATAAGACTAAAATATCATGAATACGCCTGTTTATAATAGTGAGTAAATCGCACACAAAATTGGTTACTTAATTGAGTCTAGATATAAAAAAACAAAGCAAAAATTGCAGCTTTGCCTTAGCCATTCGTACATATATATTTAATTTTAAACGCGGGATAACCCAAAGTTCAACAAGCTTTTAATGGAATTAGTAAATAGTTGATATTATCAGAGACATCCGGGTTCATATCCTGAACAAGCATTTAATGCAGTTATTAAAATAATAATCCTTAAATGTATCCGTGAACTGTGTAACTTAGTAAAATATTTATTTTATAAATAAACAAAAGGTATGTAGTACATATCGGAGTTCAATAATTTTATATTTAAAAAAATAGAATAACGTAGGATAAACATTCCGTAATAGGAATTGATGTGTGTAAAAGTGTTGATTTATTAATCAACACTTTTACACACATCAATTCTACATTATTATGTGCAATCAAACACATTAGGTATGCGCAATTACACACTTTACGTGCAATCAAGCTCAAACTATATATCTCTTTCTATATTAATTCATACTAAGCTAGGCTCCGGCTCGAAGTGCAGGAGTAGGAACGGGGTTGTTTTTAGTCAGTAAGAGTCTGACACTCCCTCCCGCCTTACCCAGGCGAGAGGAGAAAATCGATGATTTTCCGCCTTTAAAAAAATACCAAAACCTTCACACAAGTGTAAAAAACACTTTTCTGAAAACCGCATCACAATCGGTGCAGCCAATGGCGAGATAATCGCGCACAAACATACAGGTCAAACTGTAATATGTACTTTTTTTGCTTTTTGAAGTCGTTAAAAAGTAGGATGATTTTTACTTCGAAATTACAAGGCGAACCAAATATTAATAAAATATCTTATGTATGACTTACGTACCACGCCCTGTTACCTTTTTAATTTAACTGTAACCTGTAACCTGTAACCTCTTTTAATTTCTTCGAGCTAGCATGCAACGTATTGTGCACAACACGCAACTACACAAATACTCACAAATGCAAAAATACACCGTAAATAAGGATTATTGTATAAAAAGTCATAGTAATTAGAATGACTCACTGTCAACACAATGAGGTAGGTACACTTATGCGTGTGAAACACTCAAGAAATGCAAACAAAAAGCATATGAATGATAATAATGAAACCACTATAAGTAAACATGTTCTAATAAAATTAACACGTAAATAATTATAGTGATGACTAATTAATGAACGATTTGTTAGGATTTTAAAGACATTCTGTTGTATTGTTATTATGATAAGGTTAAAAATGAATTTTTTGGTGATTAAGGTTAGTCATTCGAACAACACTTTGAAGTAAATAGAGGTATCTATATTAATAAGTTCATTACTCTAAAGACTGAACACAGTTTACAATTAAACCTCTGGACTTCAAAATTTCTTAGTGTACGATAATGAGTGACTGCACGGTTGGTGCGGTGGCTGGGCAACCGGCTGCCGTGCAACGTGTCGCGGGTTCGATTCCCGCACGGAACAACACTTTGTGTGATCCACAAATTGTTGTTTCGGGTCTAGGTATCATTGTGTATGTGTGAACTTGTATGTTTGTAAACGCACCCACGACACAGGAGAAAATCCTAATGTGGGGCAACGTTTTTAACGAAAAAAAAAAATTAGAAATCCACTACGTTTGTTTATACAAAAGTAGTCTCTTAACATCGGAAATAAGGTCTATATTGGTGTAAGTGGAAAGCGGTCACCGGTGACCTCTTGGATCTTGATCAGTCTATACTACAACAGACAATCCAGAAATCGAAAAATCCTATGAATCTATCTGACCTGGGCACTTCAATCCAATAAAACCTCAATAATTATTCAAAGTCAATACCATACAACCAGAATCGTCTGTTAAAATAGCATTCAGAGTACGGATTATAAAGCCAAACTCAATACAATTTAGTTCATTCAATATCCACGCAAAACGGATGCAATGGGCGCTAGTGTTGCACCTCAAGAGTACGAAATTTTACAATACCAATCTCGATCGATCGGAATTCGATTCAAGAGTAAGCGATGATGACATAATCTGATACCTTGTAAACAAGAAAAGAACCGGTATTAAAATTATATCACTTGTGAGAGAAAATTGCAAGGAATTTAAAGCATCATAAAAAGTATTTGTTCTCTCATTGAAATCTGTTTACACTCGTGCAAAGGTTTAATATATTTCGTTCATATTACACCTCGTAATTCTGTCTTCAGCAAATATTGAAAAAACGCTGCTATTGCCATGTTATTTAGCGCTTAAAATAGATTTCACACAAAAAGGTTCCTGGTAAAGCTTTGCTGAACACGTGGAATGGGCACGTGGTAGTCTTTTGATTCTATGTAAGTATATTGTCATAAATGTATTTTATTGTCTACATTTTTTTATTTACATTCTTATGTAATGATTTTTCTACAGAACATACTCTGCTTTGGACGTTTATCATGAAAATAGTATGTAGTTAAGATTAAAACATTGCCTCCTCCTAGGATTTTCTTTTGTGTCTTGGTTTTCACAACAATAATGTATTGATACCATAGAGGCGTTTTGCCAGTCATGCCAGTCGATCACTGTTAAATGATACGACTTTGGAACAAAAGCCAGTTAAAACATACAAGTCAGTAAAAAACTAAAATGCATTTAGATAACCCTTTTGTATAAACGGGACTTACAAACTAAGATAAATTGCTATGGACGGTGTTAGGTGACAATATTGAAACCAATAAATAAAGATAAATATTTCACTGAAGGAGACACCCAAACAAAAATTTGCCACGTTTCTTATCGAAAATTCTGATCTGTCATAGAATAATATAAACGGATTGAGGAAGGGCTATGTGTGTTCAAGATAACATAAAATCAGGGTAAGTAAGACTGACATTTTTATATAACATTTGTAACTCAATAGTACGACAAACAGTATTTTTTCTTTAGTAACACAGACAAAAACTAATCCATAAAGAAATTATCAATCAATTTTATTTATCGTCGGATATATTTTTGTTCACTTGAAAAATAAAACAACAACCATAGTAGAAAACTAGTTCATACTGTCCATACATCATGTTTTATAGACAAACATTATTTTTTTCCATAAAATATAGAAAAAAAAAACAATAATACTTGCTACAACAATAAATACACCAGTCCTTGGGGAGGCGTAAAAATTCAATCAGAAAAATGCAACGAAGGAAAAGTGTATTGTTTTATGAAGACCAGTAAGATCGTGATGGATGTATTTTATGATCTATTTTATAGGTTACATCTTCACTGCGTAAATATGAACTGAGGACCTAATCTCAGTTTGTTTTATATCAATGCGATCGGCACGTTTATGACTTTCGGCACTCTGATTGGCTGGTTCTAATTAACCAACCAATCAGAGGACTAAACGTGGTACCGTTGTGTTAGCTTTAACGTAAAATAAATTCGCCCTAGGCCCTCTAATGAGAAAACAATTGTTTATTAGAAGTATTGAGGAAGAAAGATAGCTGTCCTAAAGGGAAGGACGTGACATCCGAAACGACTTGAGCAAGTAATGAACGGAATAAGTTACTAACCAAGGTCACGGGTAAAAAGAATATATGTACGATGGCAGCGCGGTTCATCTTATATATGTCAGTATTTTCATTGGAATTTTGATTTTATATCAAAGCACAAACACCACTGACCAACGGTGAAGAAACATCGTGAGGATACCTGGGCTTATAATTTCTATTTATAAATTTAAAACAATCCGCGTTGAGCGAGCGTTGTAATTAATGCTCAAACCGTCTCCGTGTGAGAAGAGGCTTTGCTAAGCAGTTGTCATATAGGCTGTTGGCATATGATAATGATCAAAAGCATAAAGTTTAAAATGTAATAAATGAATTTGACAAAAAGGAGAAGGTTTACCTGGTGGTCACTGCAAACTGAACAAAGTTAGATATGAATTCTCGAATTGCACTTCGACTAAAAATCTGCTTCTTTCTAGTTTGATGTTTGAACGAATAAAGATGAGTTTTTATTCTGTCCTATAGGTATTTTAAATTATTTGTCAAGTTCTTACGCCTTCTGCCTTGTTGGCCGAGTGATCGCAAATGCGACTGCCGGGTAAGGGGTCTCGTGTTCGATACTAGGGTCGGGCAAAGTATTACTGGGTTTTAAAAAAATTCTGAGTAGTAGCACGGATTCTGGTATTTTGCTCGGTATGTACAATAGGCTCACCCCCTATTACATGAGACTCATAACATAAATAGTGAAAAGTGGGTGTTACGTTCTACAGTGGCATAATGTGCACCTCTGCCTACCCCTTCGTGGATAAAAGGCGTGATGTTATGTTCTTACGCGCCTTGGAATTAGAAAGATTGTATTATAATTATGGCTCGGATCCCATTGGTCTCAGTGTGATGTGTGTTATAGCCTTCCTCGATAAATGGACTATGCAACACAGACATAATTTTTCAAATCGAACCAGTACTTCCAGGGATTAGCGCCTTTAAACAAAAATAAACAAACTCTTTAGCTTTATAAAACAGTATGAGATAATATTCCCATCTTCATTTTCGTTCCTGCTATTCTTCTCCTATATATAAGTATACTTAAAAGACGATGTCTCTACCATTATAGACGTTGTCTTTTATAATAAAAAATAAATCATAGTACTCCAATTATTTAACCTCTACTAGTCTTATATACCGAACTCTTTTATGCTTTATGAATGCTTATATCAGATTTGAAATTACCTGTGAATAAGGACTATTATCCTAGGACCAAATCCAGAATTTACCTTTCAATATAAAACCCTTTATTTCTTTTATGATAGCTTACTACCTACTTCATGAAAATAATTTACGAGATTCTTTGACTGTGTAAGGCCGAACTCGAATTTTATAGATTACCAGTACTGTATTATCGTCGTAAAATAAAGTGCTGATCACACCCAAGTTTTAACGATTTACGTTTCCCTTGGGTTGTGAACGAATGGGGTGTTCCCGTACAAGGATGATAAGATGTCAGATTATTGTGTTTATTTACTGTTTTTAATGCTGATATACTTTCAATGATTCTGTTCTTATCTTTGGTGAGAGATTCTAATAGATGAGAAATTTTTATTAAAAAAAAACTTCACCAAATAGGTTTTATTCATTGTCATCAGTTTGTAAAGGTAAAAATTTATGGATTAAATCAAAGCTAAGATATAAATATATATAATATATAAATTTATTTATTATCTCTCTACACAAAGGATAATTTACAGAAATAAGATACAATAATCAGATGCAAACAATGCTTTTGCTTTTTGTGAATGGTTGCACTTTTATATACCTACAAGGTGTTGTTTTAAAGCCGCGTCATTTTCTAGGAGGTAACTCTGCTAACGATTCTGAGTCCGAATCAATAAAAACAATTGCAGGTAAATATATTTCATTTTTCTGAAATTACGGGAATCCGTAAATGCGACACGCCGCCATCTTGTAACTAGCTTTATAACGCGGCTAAACACACACAAACTCAAACACGTAATTGATATTATTCCTAATTGCATAAAACTCCTATAAGAAACATTGCTGTCGCTTATTCTGAAGTATTGTCGAGCTTAAACGATTTATTATAGCCGTGTTTGGCCCGAAATTTTCTCTTAAATTGAACCTATATTGACGAGACACGGCTTCAAAACTACACCTTGTATGTAGTATTTAAACAATAATGTGGAAAACTATTCACTGAAAAAAGGTAGATAAGAGCATTGCTAGCAAATTGTCCACAAACGTAACTTTTAAGCCACAAGTAGATTTGGGCTATTAAATAAGCAAAAATGACCCGAAATAAAAAGAGTAATCCTGGAATCCGACAAATGTTTATGGGGCTTAAGTAAAGTGTTTCCGGGAATTTCTGTTTCTATTTTAAGATAGGATGACATTAATGTAAATCTGTACGTTTGTGTGTCCTATAAAGCTATTGACAAGACATATATTCTTTAAACTGTCAAACACCAAGCGGTCACCGGTGACCGCGACCTATTGTTCTTTAATTGTGTCTATAAAACCGGTACTCGACGAGTTAATACGAGTACCTGATACCCAACGACTGGCAGTAGTTTCAAACCGTTAGTAGGAGGGTAGACAGAAAACCTACAAAACTGTTGTTATTTTTTTACACGAAGTACTTAAACCTGCTTCGTTGGCAAATGATCCTGGTCCTGAGTGTGTTCAAAATGAACAATTGTAAAATAAATTTTAAGAACTGTTTCAGCAATTTTGTACATCGTCGCCACGAAAAAATAATAATTGTAAAATGACTTTTGCTTGGATTACTTGGCAGCTTACTGCGCAAAAAATATTAAACCGAGTGAAGAAATAAAATGTTCTTTGTTAGTAGTCTTGCCAAAATGAAGTTACTAATATTCACTTGGAATAATGCTTTTATTACAAACAGAGATTTACAAACTACTTCATTAATCCAATAATCGCAATACGAGTGAACATATTTAAAGTCTTTGACATCGTTGTCTATCCGAAATGGTGCCTGCTGTATCTAGTTATGTACCTTATTTAAAAATGTTTGCCTACTATCATAAAGAATTCAAAACGTAAATAGCAAAACGAAAGTATTACATCCCCTTAACTGGCAATAAAAGGTGTTACATTATATAAAACATGTAGGTACTACCAAATGCATTGATTTTAAAAGCAAAATTGCCCTTCTTTGACGAAAAGTCAATTTCAGTAAATGGACTCACCCCTTATGAGAATTTGTAACGTTAACATTAGCTGAGCACTTAACTGTAAAAGCTAGCGGTTTGCCCTAATCCGTAACTGTCTGAGACTAATTCAATTCAGCTTGTAGATAATTTATTTATTCCAGTTGACGAGTTAATTATCCTTCATCTTTGTGACAGACGACATAGAATGAACTGTAATGTTTAGTGTTATTAGATTGATTTTGGTTTGACATGGATGACTGCATTTGATTTGCGGTTGTTTTGTAGTTAGTCGTGCTTTATCTATTAAAACATTCGTTAATTTGTTGTTTATTCTTGTCATGAGTTTGTTGATTGAATTGTTCGTGTCACTTGAAGGCACAGACAACTTCAGTGTTTTTTTAAGGCATAAGCTGGTAAGCGAGCAGACGGATCACCTGATGGTAAGAAACTGGCGTCGCCCATGGGTTCCTGAAACAACAGAGCCGTAACAAGTGCGTTACCAGCCTTTTGGGGATACGGAGTTTGAGGATCGTTGGGGATTCAGGGATTGGGGAAGGAGAGGGGGTTAATTGGGCCTCCGGTAACCTCACTTACCGACAAAATACATCGCAAGCGTTGTTTCACGTCGGTTTTCTGTGAGGCCATGATGAACACCATGCGTGCTAATCGGTAAGGTTTTTCAATTAATCAGCAATTTTTTACCTATATGAGTAATTACTAAAATTAAAACATATACCATGTTTTAGTTTTCGCTGAATCTCAGTAATGTATATAATTTTTTTTACACGAACAATAAGGAGTGAGTGATATAGCGTTACTAGAAGTTATGGGGTTTCTAACAATCTATGCCACTAAAATAACTATGGTGTTATTTACTTTGTATCTATGAAAAACATTTCTAATTTAAATGTACTAGTATAATTTACCCAAAAGTGGGTACTTTTCCTTTCCAAACTAAATGAAAAGATAAATTTTGCGAGACATTCCTAGTATAACTCCAAATAACTATCGAATAACTGTATTGTCAAAACCTACGCTCAGTGCAAAGCAGTCAACGTTATTAGTAATTCGTAGAAATGAATCGTTATTTCCCAAGGTACAGAATTTTGAACCTTGTCTACACCGGCTATAACTCGCGGCTTTGTTTGCGTGGAAATTAGTATGAATGAAGGCACATTTTTCTCTGCATAGAAGAGCGATATGCTAGTCCAGACTGTACCTAATCTATTATTTCTGTGTGAGGTCAGATCCATCAGTAATTTTTATGTGAAATGTGTACAAACAAGTTGAACGTAGTAAACCTACAAACAAAAAAAAAAAAATAATAGTGTTAATTTTTTTCTGTGAGTCTGCTGAAAACTTCCATAATATTTTTTCTATAATATCTAAAATGTACAAACACATGATACAATTTATTTACTAGATATGCTTTGGCAGATCGTTCAGATTTACATTATATTACAAACTTTGGATTAATCTGAGGTAATTCCTAATACTAAGGTCGAGTGACCTTCTCCAAAGTCTGAACTATTTGGAAACAACGATAAGTATTCACCTTGATAGAAATACATTGCAAATATTCGATAAACAGCCCTTGAATCAACTGAATTGGAAATTATTAAGTTTTGATAATTGTCTATCAATTTTGCTTTAGCGAGTTGAAAACAATTTTCTGGGACCATCTTAATGAACTTCGGAAGTACTTTCAAGAGCTCCTATTCATTAAACATTGCTAAAATATTTATCTACCTGGTTTATAAGGATAAATAATAATTATGATTTCCTTTAGAACATCGATTCTTGGAATTATTGTTAATTGTCTAATTTTGTCACGCAACAACAAATTCATTTAGAATACAAGTGAAGCTGAAAATAGAGCCCAGATTGTTTATGGAACTGGAATTCTAATAACTTTTGCACCCAACACTATACTACAACTAACTTCACAATACCCACTATTTCACAATATTATTCTTAATGAAATCCCGTAACGATGAGGGTCACTGGGGTCAAAGTTCTAAGTGAATATGTTTACGGGTCAAATTGACAAATCGCTTTGGTTAACACACATTGTTTTCTTAATTGCGGAATCATTGTTTTAGTTCTGAAAATGTCACTTTACCGAGATTTAGGATCACGGCCACGAACTATTTTGTTTCCGTTGGAAATTAACTGTTAGTAACTTGGGTTCTAAGTTATGATATGCAAATGTGCGACTTTTGAATTGGTAAGAATATCTGAATAATTATATTGGAAAATATTTAACAGAAATTATAAATGTCAGTTGCACGATTGGTGAATTGATGGATGTTGGATTAGAAGCTGACATTTTCAAAACGTTTAATTGTTATATAGTCATATAGTTTAAAATTATTTCTCGTAACTTCAAAGCTTTGCACAGAGTGGAGTGGAAAGAGGGTCAGCAGGCCTTTTTCCAGCAGTGAGACGGTCACGGTTGAAAATAAATAAAATAAAAAATAACCTTAACATTAATAACGTGCTACACCGCTTAACAATTACCACACAAACCTGAAAACTGTTTTCAAATTACTCAAGTAAACATAAAGTAAATAATTTGTTTTAAAATGAAAATATCTCTACTGTTTACTAGAACGTTCTTCTTTAATTAACTTTAGTAGCAAAGACGAGTGGCAAACTCGTCTTCCTTCAGACGTTTGTTACATAATTAAGACAAATGAATCTTTCTTGGGCTCACATACGTACTATGTATTTGTATATTTGTCTTAAACTGTTCTGAATAATACAAACAGTACAAGGGAAAAGCGTTGAGTATGACAAATATAAATACCAAACAATTATACAAGTAACTTTGTTGTGGCAGTTAATTATCCGTTTGAATGCTGATTGCTTCTAGAAGAAATAAAAAAAAATACAACGCAAAGCCTCCATCCAAAAGAAAATCTTTAGTTGTAAGACGATCTTATAAGGTCATAGTACCGCCTCAAGAAAACTATTTTTTAAAACTTTGTTCCTCACTTCGTTTTCCTCCTGAGTTGTGGATGCGTTTACAAACATACTATAATAACATATGACACCCAAACCTGGAGTAATAGTTTGTGGATCACACAACCTGGCTGCTGTGCAATAGCCAGGTTATCAAATCACCGCACCATCCGTGCAAGCAAAAAGCGCGTCATCGTGCTTACCTGAAAGTCATTGGAGGAGACCGACATCAGCAGTAGAAGTCACGTGCTTCAAAAAGGCTGAAGATGAAAGATATCAAAAATTACAACTATTCATACACCAATTACAAAAATGGTAAATAGTATTTTTTTTTAAACTCTGAACAACTGTCTGCATTTCTATCTTTTACAAAGTATATGTAGGTTTACATCACATCGGTGATTTTCTGATAGTCCTTCCACATGAAGATGAATGAACAAACAGTCTCTTATCACAACGATTATGTTAATGTTATATACTAAAATAGGAATTCCACTTTTATTAAAACCTCTTTGTCGCCTAGTAACTCATCCGTAATTATCACATTCAATTTTACGATAGTGGCGAAGTCGAGATCAAATTCTGCCAAATATTCGCCACTAGTGATGACGTCAGAAGATGGCAGTGGGGCGTCCTAAACAGAAATTGAGTTTGTTCCATTGATATTCATTTGAAAGCAATAAATGTGAAATGACTTAAACAATATGACCTTAAAAATAAAAAAGACATTGTGTTTATTTGTTAAATTAGTATGGAGGTCAGTTGTTGAGATTCGACCTTAATTCTCGTATAAACTTCTTAAAGATAGAATATATAACTTTTTAAAATTGTCTAACGTTAACATTGACTATGCACTATCGCATGGTAATTCATATGTTATACAGTAAACACTACACACACTAAATTCATAAATAGTATATTAACTTTCTGCACTGATAACATAATATCACGCCTTTTATCCGCGAAGGGGTAGGCAGAGGTGCACATTACGGCACTTAATGCCAATGTACAATGTAAGACTAGGTTTTCACTATTTATGTTACGAGTCCCATGTAATAGGGGGTGAGCCTAATGCCATATACCGGGCTCAATCCTAGACTACGTGCTACTACTCAGATTTTTTTATCTTTTTTTTAGTAATACTTTGCTCGACCCGGGAATCGAACCCGAGACCCCCCTTGCCCGGCAGTCACACTTGCGATCACTCAGCCAGCGAAGCATAAACTTCGTAAAGAAAAAACAACACACACTAAATCACTACATAGTATAAAACAAAGTCACTATCCGCCGTCTGTCTGTCCCTATGTATGCTTAAATCTTTAAAACTAGGCAACGGATTTTGATGCAGTTTTTTTAATGCGGTGATTCTTAAGGAAGGTTTATGGGTATAATACATGTATATTGCACCCGTGCGAAGCCGGGGCGGGTCGCTATTTTATAAGTAAAATATTATCTTTCTGCACTGCTAAGTAAAAACTTGAACTAACTTATATATGGTTGGTAACTCTAAAACCATAAAGATAATAAATTCAAAATTTTATAGTAAAGAGGTCGCGGGAATGACTGCTGAGTATGTGGTTCACTTTATTACATAGCACTAATAATATAAGTGGCTGGAAGTAGGTGTACGTACCTGCTTTTACCTCTTCAAAGTATAAAAGGAACACGTTTTAAGTATTTATTCAAAAATCGCTTCGCTTCATTAATAATTTAGTTAAAAAATTGAAAAAGGTTTAATAAAATTCAATATATTCATGTTCATGTTCATAAAATTCATATAATTAAAAATAAAATATATTCATGATTATTATCAATCTAAATTAAGACACATAAAAACATAAAACTAAGTCTTGAACTCTTTCAATTCTCACGTAAAAGTGTAAGGAGAAAATAATCAAAATATTTTATAAAATTGTTTAACAACGATTGGGATTTCAATTTCATGAATAACTAATGAGTCGATTGTGTCTCAAACAATAGTTGCATTAGAATTTTTTCAAGTAATATTTTTTAAAAGACTTTAAAAACAAAAAACAAACATTTTCTTGGTTGGACCTGTATGTGTGTATGTATGTTTGTGCGTGATTATCTTACAATTGCCTTAACCAATTTTAATGTGGTTTTCAGAAATATGTTACACCTAATAGGCCGTAAATCAGACCTCTCTGACGAAAGCAAGATAGCTATAAGTTTATCCTTAAACCAACCTGAACGTATAGAATTCAGCTGTGGAGCACTGCTAGTAATAGCAACATAGAGATTCTCGAAAGATTCCAAAGAAGGACATTGAGAGCCATGTTAAGCATCCCCTACTACGTGAGCAACAAATATATATACGAGGATCTAAAGATCCCCCCGACAAGAGATCACTAGATACAGCGAACGCTATCAGACGAGAATATCAACCCATGTCAACGAGCTGGTATCAAAACTAGTTGGTATAGAAAATAACACATAATTTGGATTGAAACGGCATAGTATATCTTCACTTACTGTGAGATTTTGTAATACCAGATAAAAAAGTTATTATAGATAGAAATTTCTTCTGCTGCTGACGAAACAAAAATCCAGACATCCTATCTGAATGGCTTATTATCTTGACACAGATTGCCAAGTTGCAGAAATCGATATATAAAATAGAATGTTTTAGTATATTGATAATCAGACTTCAAAAAAAAAAAGAGGTCAAAGTAGGTTTTTTAAACGTAGTTTATTAAATAATTATAATTTTTTTGGATTAAAAAAATAATTTATTAAATTTGTATTCTGCAATTGTTTCGACAAGTCCTTCGAGAATACTAGCTTTTTCCTCAGTTGAGAGGTTTCAGAGATTAATCAACGGGAAGAAAACAGTGTAACAAGAATTTTATTAATTTTAATTTATATCCTAAATCATGCTAGCCTTTTTGGTATAATGGTCTCAAGTTTTATTTCCGGAGCCAGACTGGCAGATTATTTTTATTTATTCATTCTACTTTCAAAATTATTTATACCTTAACCCCCTATCTAATTTTATTCAAACCTCTTTGTTCTTTTACAACCTAACATTATTCCAACCTAAAGTATTGTTAGTTATACTTATTAGGCTCTATATTATGGACAAAAAGTCATGTGCAACTTAAAATTGATTAATACTTAAAAGTATACACTATAAGGTAATGGATACATCTATCACAGTAATTCTAGCTTAACTTTATCTATAGTTTTATCCAGAAAGCAATTGATACATAGATGTTTGTATTTACAAATATTTTAATCGGCTTGTAATCTAACTACCCGTATACAACACGAGAAGTCATTGACCCGAGAAGGTCGCCAGTACAGCCTTCGATAAATTCTTGTTAAGGTACAATGATTGAATCATCTATATACATTGGAAACGAAAGCCAATAAAGTTTGCTCTAAATATCTCGAACGTATAATTTGTAATTTAAAAAATTTTAAGTAGATTGATAATTAAATAAACAAAACAGAAATACACAAAAAAAATATTTTGAGTCCGAGAAGTAGTATAAAATCTTCTTATTGAATTAGAACCCTTAGGAAATAAGCGTTTCACTACACGAAAATACGAATATTAATAACACCAACAAAGCAAATTTTCCAATCAAGTTAAGAGCTTATTGGACCTCAAAAATACTTAAATTGATTACTCCAAGGGAAGATCAAGGTCAAGCGTCAGATATTTGGGTCCCATTCTCAGTCATAATTGAAATCTGTTAAAGACCGTCTCGCGACAACTTCAAATCGAATATTTAATATTGGCTCCATCATTTTGACCATCAACATTTAATTAAAAAAATAAGTATTTTCGAAATTAAACAGTTCAAAATTATACCTGTTTAGAGTTAGAACTGTTTAATTATATTTAGATAATCTGATTATGATGGACATTTTTTTGTTGACGTTCAACAGTGCTTTCCTGGTCTAATTGAAATAAATGATTCTGACTTCGACTTTGACATGAACCAAAACAAGAAATAAGTTCTAACTTATTTTTAAACCTTAATACAACAACACAAATTGTATTATTTAAAAAACTACGATAGAAGAAATACAATATTAAAATCATTTGTAATATTGAGAAGATCACCTAGTGACCTTCAAGAATATCTCAACGGTGATGCAGAAAGTGAGTTATAAGATTGCATTTCTAATATCTACCATGACCTCGATGGGATACATTACTCCTGATAGTAATACGTTCTGCATGTATGTCGATAAAATAATAGTATATTGCTTATTGCTTGCTCTAGGCCACAAGCCACAAGCGAATTTAGTTAAAATTCCTGGTCCTGAGCCTAAATACTAACAAAACTGTCAAAAAATGTAGTGTTTTTGTGGCGTGGAATATTTGACTCCAGAAAGTATCAAACCAGATTTCCAATAGGGTCCCTAATTGGGAATAGTGTCCCTAATGTCTAATTGTTTCACATGAGTACCCACATAATCTTATCTCATAACCTTATCATCAACTATATAAAAGAAACTAAAATAAAAAATAGACTTTAAGATCCACTAAGTCAATCTTACAACCCGTCTCGTTGTCAGGCCAACCAGACAGTCACAATTTAGCCTATAAACATAAACAGTCGCAAAGGATTGAATCCATAATCTCCTTGCGTCGCAAATGGGTTTATAATCTCCATACACAATTTTAGCTTCAAAAGGGATGGTGTTACCTATCCTTTCAACATAATCCTATATACGTGATTCCTTATGCCATGATGGTAAGTGACAGCTAACTCATGTGTCTTTGTTTACAGGTAAAATTGCCCTTCAGGTGTGGCTGTAGGACAGATTAATCCATTAATATGTAAATGAATGGCAAGTAAAACATCCTTCCTCTTGACCCTTTCTGGTCAAGGTTATAGCCAATACTGAGTCATAATCATAATCTCAACTGTTCTGCAGATCTTTTCTAATCACGCTAAATTCAATTTAAGCCTAATATAATAACAAGGGGCAATGCTTTAAAAACGACATATCTCGATTATTAATATTTGGTATGTTTTGTCACATAAAAATAAATAAAATTATCACAATTCTTGAGTATTTTTCTGATGTTTGGTAAAGAATGAAATGAACGAAGTTGTTTTTTTTTCTTTCAGGCTGTGCCATAGGAATGAAAGATTATTTTAAATTAGCATAACATATTTAGTACGTCATAACTAGTGCTAATTTGAGATAAGAAGGCATTATTTTTGCAAAATTAGGTATAGTCTATTGACATGGTCAACTGTCTTAAAATAGGTCGCGGTCGGTAAAATGATCCAGTTTTATTTAGGAAGTGATAAAAAACATAAGACATATCACGGTACTCTTTTGAATAACCCAAATGTCTTTGTTGGGGACGACATAGACAAATTGTACATCTGAAACCAAAGACGTGACATCTAGAGCCATTGTCTTGATTAACGCTCGGTTTGGCACTATGAATGACTATGCTGACCTGTCAATGTCAGTCAACGCCCCCGATTTTCAGGATGACGTCATGGCAAAATCCGGAATATGGGGTCAGATATGTTTAGAATGCATTATTAAATAGAAAGTATAAATCTGTTGACAAATAAATCCATCTTAACAAATAAAAAAAATAATTTCTTTTTTTAAAATTGAATAGACAATAAGTCAAGGTCAAGGGTCAAATGGTTTCAAGAAAATAAAAATTAATTATATTTTAAGCTATATTATCGTAAATTTACTTGCATTCATTAGATAATCATATTATTATAGTACAAAAGATTTTACTGAGCTGTAGAGTTAACTAACTCAAAAAGAAAATTGTAACCTTAACAAAGTGGTTCTCATGAGACAAACATGTACGCTATACGAAATATGTGTACTGCAGAGTCAATTTTCTAAGCTAATATACACAATAGAAAGCCCCAAATGGAATATTGTATTTCGTGCAGTTTCAGTTTTTTTACTATACCTTTTATTTGACCAACAAATTAACAATTTCTGTCTAAAATTTGAGATTTGTAATCATGAAATTTTATTCGAGCGATTTAATGAACTGCTATATTTGTCTAGTGATGAAGAACTGGTGTGTCTAACAAGAATACGTAATTCAATTACAGAATTGAATAATATATGAAGTGGGAATAAATTTATTTTATGTTATGAGTAGTTCGGACTTAGAATTGCCGACTAATGTGATGAAAAGAAAACATTTTTTATGTTTAACATTCTCAATACAAACAATTACAGGTTCTTTTTCCGTGAGATTTATTTTTAGAGTTTATTATGGATGAAATGGTTTATTTAAATGGAAGATGTAATTTTATTGAAATCAATAGATGTGTATTATGTTTGTTTAATAATTTAATGTAATTTGTTTAATAATTATGTTCGTATACTGTTTGTTATACCAAATTCAAAACTAATGTTGATCGTGTAAGTATAAATAAGAATATTTAAGAACGATTACGTAGCTATAGTCACAAGAGGGATTACCGACATTGAAGTTTAGCATAATTATGACCTCTGATTTAGACTCTCTATCTCTATCGATTATGAGTATCTTTTAATTTCCTAATAATAGTAGCAGTATTGCAGTACTTATTTACTAATATTTTACTCAGTCGAAAAATAAAATGAACTTTTTAGATGATTGATCCATCGCCCAATGATTTGGTGGTCATTTAATTCATCGTTAGAAATTGTGTTGTATTTCTTATCATATTAAAGTATACTTTCAAAGTAACTTAGTTAATGTATTTCGTTATCATACCCTTATTAGTATTATGTTACGAAAGTTACTACTTTGTTGAAACTTTATCCTAACTTCATGAAAGTTTCATTGTCTCATGTTTTAGGTTCTTCGTCGAATTTATGAGAGAACTACCTATTGTCTTTTTAGCGATTGAAAAGTTCGTTTTGTATTTTATTCTATTGATAAAATGAATAGAAATAAATTGTGTTTTCATATTACTTAGGTAGAAATAAGAACGGTGTCGCCGTTCAAAGTTAAGAAATTATACAATTGAACATACACAATTGAATCCAATTTTATTACAATTTAATTTACCTAATTTATGAGCACAAATGGCACTGTGAAAGTGTTAGATAAAACCTGACAATATTTTGCCTTTAATGTATTTTTCATATATAAGAAGATTTATGAAACCATAGTTTAGGATAGTCTAAGTCTTTGAAGAAACATTATCGATAGGCCTTTAGCCCTTATGTCAGGCAATGTTTGTATAGGCTCAATGTCTATGTCCTTAAGCGTGAACGTTACGTAAAAACTTCCTTCCTCATTGTGGTATCGTTTTTCTCTAAGCCTTGTTTATTACTTGTGCTTTTGTTAATGAACAAGACTTAGTAATGACTAAGAAAACCTTTGTTTCTGCAGTAGGTACTTTTACAGCCTCTTAGTGTACCATTACTTTTCTTCCTTTTTCTTTTTCGATTTAAAATTTGATAATACGTGTAATGAACATGATTTAAACTTTGCTCAATTTAGTAATCATATTCAGTGTACTATAATGGGACCAGCTATGTACGATACGGAAATATAATTTGTAGAAGTCAATTCTTGTAGAAATTATCAAATTGCTTATTTTGTGCTACGAAGTAAAAGTATTTTAATATTGTGTTGTCATATCATCATATTATCATATCATTTCGTTTTCCTTGAAAGTATATTCATTATACTTAACTTAAATTATGTTTTGTGTTTTAACAACATCTCTTTACTAGTATTTAGACACGTATAACTTGACAAAACATAATCACTCGTAAGACTTTCAATTTTTAAATAAACAAATAATGAATACTAGCCCGCTCGCTTACTTCTTCCTGTCGCTCTGCTCTGTTCGTATAAAACTTATATACAAAATATGTTCGTGGCGGTAACGGGATCATAGCGCTATCATTTTATATCATTTTATATTAAAATAATTTATTAATTAACACGAGTTGTCCCAGCGCTCGATAGATGGCATTGGGATCAAAATAGATTGTGCTATGGTTTCGTTACCGAGATTTATATAGGGTACGGACAAATGACATCTACGGTGTGAGCAGCAAGCATAGTTACAGAGATATTATACGCGATTAGTATTTTAGTACTGTGTATTAATTTAACCACCCTCTCCAAGTCGACCTAAGTTCAAAATACGATTCAGAGTCTGAGCGTCAAAAAAATATTCACAAATCTATCACAATTACTTAAAACATTTATTTATCGGACATGTTAATTTTATTCCAGTTGAAATAGCATTCGTTTTAGAACTAAAACCTAACCTAATGTATTTTCTAGAGCTAATTCAAACAATCAAATATTCAATCTTTCGTTCGTCCAAACATTTTATTTATAGACCGCTGGGAATTCCAATAGGGGCTGAATTTGAGCATTAGAAACTAAAGGTCTCACGTGACACGTGGTTGATTAAGATATAGACATCGACAGGACAGACTTCCAAATCTTTAACACTAGTGCTTAGAAGGTTACTAGACAGACCTATCCATTAAAACATGACCTTGAGTTCCGTAGAACTGTCTTGCAGCTATAGTTTAGCTTATATTGGGTATGTAGGACAATACAGCGTGTGTAGCCTGATGCGGGTGACCTAGAAAATGAACTGACATTGCCTTCCCCTCACATAAACACATGTATCTGTATGAATCTAGTCGGGAACTGAATTGATTAAACTAAATGAACTTGATAGCCGTATCTTAACGTGTCCTTCGTATGCTATCTGGGAAATGGTGTTTTATTGAAATTGTTGGGTTGTATTTAGAAGATGCAAGCTTGTGTCAATCAAATGAGAAACATGGTTGATGAGAAACTCATGAGAAACTCGGAATATGAAACAATATATTGAGAGATTTAGTTTGTTTTTAATAACGTAGACTTCTAAAATTATCGAACCGTACACTATTAATTATAATAAAATAATAGTTTTAATGTCAGCCCGATATAGTTGTTCAGGGAATCTCCTATTTGCTCTTTGCTTTATAATGTCTATCTCTATTGAAATTGCTTAGATACCAACAAGGATATAGTTGAGATCATCCTAATATAAATAAATCTTATTAATTTAGTGACAATAATAACGTAATATACAGTTACAAACTCCCTGTAATCATTCCCACAATGGCCTTATCGCTATAATAATATCTAGATTTAACTGTCATTATGTATCGAATATAATAGATGGCGTGACGTCATCGTTACTATTATAATTTATTTGTAGGCTGTTAAGGGTCGCAATTATGTGATAAATTGCTTTGATATATAGCTAGTAGTAGTTGTTAGCTTCTCCGCCAACAATGATGGAAGAAATTAATTTATTAATTAATTTTACTACACAGTAAAAGAGAAATAAGCAAATAGGTATTCTGAATATTCTATTTAGAATACCTATTTGCTTGCTTCTCTTTATATTCCCTGAAATATATATTTCCTGAAAAGATCTTCTAAGTTGAAGAAAAGTACGTTTCATTAGAATGTTTATTAATAATACTTAAATGAGAAACGATATTTTTATTATTCTCTTCAAAACTCTTCCCGTATTTAACACCAAAATTCCCTAAAAGAAATAAATAATACCTTATCAGGAAGACAACCTCTGGCCTATAACTTGGCTCAGGGCCAACCTTGAGTTCACAAAGCTCCATTAAAAAACCAACAATTCTTTTTCAGACCCAAAAGACTTTATGGAGTACAATTATGTTACCCCTGGGATGTTTTGGAACGTTCTTATTTGCAACCGCTCTTAGTACTAACCTTTTGTTTATTTTATTGAGCTAATAAAATTCGTTTTTAATTACCCATTACAATTATACATTACAAATTCAAATGTGTAATGTAGACACGTAAAATACTTTCTATTCAACAAAAAAGAAATCTACAAACAAATATCATTTTAACATTTTTATAGTATTATTTTTCTGTTCCCTGTAGAAGGTTATGTTATGTTATCAATGGTAATGTTATGCTATCAAAATAAAATTTCCATTTAAATTATTAGTTAGAAGGATCATAATAGGCCTGACGACGAAAGATACGCTCGTTTGCTCTCCATCCTGAAAAGAAAAAGTCTATTTTTGTCAAGCAAAATCGAAGACGTATCTTTAGTAATAAGAAAACTAAGAATTCTGTGGAAAACGATCACTATTCGTACATGTAAGCACCTTTGATAGGATATCAATACTAAAGTTGTTTTCTTAACTAAAAATGATTTCTTCTATCTCAATGTCATCTAACTACTGTTGTATTTGAGTTACACTAGTGATAAGATAAAAGGATACTATAATTCCACAAATAATGGGTAAAATTACAAGCCAATTGAAGTCATTAAATCTTAGATAAATGTTTGTATTATAAGCAAAATAGTCTTTAATATACACATTGCGTGTTTCTTACATAATCTTAGTTGTATAGTCAATCATTTATTTAGTGTTGAGATAATGTCAAGTACCTAATTTTACTTTAAGAGTATCCAATAGCCACGTCATTTTTGAGTATAAAACGTACACAAAAATGACGTCACGCGATATTTCAAATCAATATATCGTCGAAAATATTAGTTTCCATAAGAAAATAAAAGATACGTGTCTAATGTTTTTAAATTATCTACCCGACGGACATTTAAATGAAAATTAGGTATCTACCCTATTTATTGTGTATCCCGTGCTATTACAAATTATTAAAAAAATAAAAAAAACACTGTCAATATACCAATGATTTTTTTTATTCTGAAGATTCGAACCTTTTTCCACCAATATAATGAACAACACTGAAAACATGAACGTCTAATACTTTTGAAACCTTCACTGATTTGCATTGAAAACTTAAGTCAGAAGAAAAGCATCGTGCTTCAATTCCTTACACGTTTTCCGCGCCTTTCGCCCAGTGATTAATTATTATTCGGGTAGTTTACCCAAATGACATGCAGATTTAACCGAGTGACGCGTCATTAATCTTTTTCGTTTGTTTTACTACACTATAAAACTGTGATGTCATAAAGCCATTTATATGTAATTCGGGTTTAAATTTGATGGTAGAATCATATTGTTATATGCCGAGAATTAAATTTAGTTTTTTTCGAGCAACCGAGATTAGATTGTACTGTAACATATTTTACGTGAATTTTACGATATTCACCAAATGGCTATTTTACTTAAACATGCTGTTTTATTTATGACATCAGAATAATATTTGTCTCTATTATTATGTAACTTCAGATTAATTTTTGAGGCCTATGAGGACTGAAAATAATGACGATTCTGATTTTTTGTTAAGTTCCTGAAGACAAATGCACACTGGCATGTCAATTCTATTAACTTTTATTAATTATATTTGACTGCCTCGTTGGCCGAGTGGTCGCCAGTGCGACTGCCGAGCGAGGGCTCTCGGGTTCGATTCCCAGGTCGGGCAAAGTACTTTCATTTTCATTTCATTTTTCATTTATTTATTCAATTAACAATTTACATTGTGTCTGAATTTAATCTGTCAAACACCAAGCGGTCACCGGTGACCGCGACCTATTGTTCTTTAATTGTGTCTATAAAACCGGTACTCGACGAGTTAATATAGGTACAAAAAAAGAGATAAGCAAATTCACATTTTATTATTAACTCGTCGAGTACCGGTTTTATAGACACAATTAAAGAACAATAGGTCGCGGTCACCGGTGACCGCTTGGTGTTTGACAGATTAATTTAGACTTCTAAGCAAGGCGGTTTATAAGTTCAAGAATCTAATCAATGTAATCAATATACAGTTTCAGAAATTCAGAATAATGTCAAAGATTAGTCAAAATATAATGCACATATTGTCACACATATTGTTAAAACCTTACATGATATAAAACCAAAACCTAAACAAAAAACCAATGTCACACAATACTACTGGGTTTTAAAAAAAATCTCAGTAGTAGCACGGAGTCTGGAATTGTGTCCAGTATAATTGGCAATAGGTTCACCCTTTATTACATGGGACTCATAACATAAATAGTGAAAAATGGGTGCTACATTCTACAGTGACATAATGTGCACCTCTGCCTACCCCTTCGGGGATTAGGTGTGATGTAATGTAATTATATTTAATCTTTCATACAAAAGTACTAACCCAAACACAGAAAAGTCTTGCCCCCAAAACAATTAACAAGTCACCTTATACAAAAAGTCTCAGTATAATCAAGTCTTTCCTTTATTAACGCTTAATTAAAAGAAACAATCTCAAAAGGGATAATTGGGGGAAAATAATTAATTGTAGGTAACAATAAATCATTCCCTAAGATGTTGAGTTAGGGAACATTTTTTGTATGAATTAATGATATTTTACGCGTTGTCTTGTGGAACTGGTGGTAATGTAATTATTATGATAGTAATATTGTTTTGTGCTAATAAATATATTTAGTAGGAAAAGAATAGGAAAATGCGTGTTTATTTGGGAAATATATTGTAAGGGTGATTTCTATGGCACAACAGACTAATTATTTAGGTATCTAATTGCATAAACATCCTGATTAGTAAGGTTTGTAATACAATAATCAAAATGTGTACATCAATTAGTTAATAAGCAAAACTAGGTTTTCGTTACAACGCTTACCTTTTTTATGAATCAAGAGGCAAACAAGCAGACGGATCACCTGATGGTAAGCGATCGGCGCCGCCCAGGGACAACCGCAACTTTTAATGTGCTTTACAGGCATTTTAAAAAGGAATACGTTCTTTTCTTAAAGAATTAGATGGACAATAACATTCAATTAATGTTAACCAGTTTAACCAGGCGAGATACTGGTAATGCATCCGCTCCTCAAATAAAAAAAACCTGTGGCATATCCACCAACTATTTTTTACATAACATCACGCCTTTTATCCCCGAAGGAGTACGCAGTGGTGCACATTACGGCACTTAATGCTACTGTACAATGTAACACCCACTTTTTACTATTTATGTTACGAGTCCCATGTAATAGGGGGTGAGCCTATTGCCATATACCGGGCACATTTCCAGACTCCGTGCTACTACTGAGGTTTTTACAAACCCATATTTTTTACATCTTTTAAAATTGCTGTATGATATAACTCCTCAAAATGTGTGTGATACATACAATTTATGTAATTTAAATTGGTTATCTACGTTGTGAAAAATGAAACGAACGAATGTAGCTTCGAATCTACTCTCTAAGATCAAAAGAATAAGTACAACTTCTTTACATAAAAAATGAGGTGAGAAGTAGGGATTACCCTGTCAAGTACGATTAGGAATTAGAAGGAATTGAAAAAGAAAGCTTTTGTTAGCATTTTAATAAGTAATTTTGCATAGATATAATACTCTCGTGTTAAAAAGTCAATATTTCTTGCATTATGTATATTTTAGGATTAGTGCCGTCTTCCAATACAATGACGTTAACTAAACCAAAACTCTATCGTATACTAAAAAAATGTTCGTTCCAAAAATAGATACATATTTTGATTTTTTAATAATTGAACCAGATTAGGTTTACTACATGACACATTGAAGTCCAAGGAAAGTCGAATTTATTTGGTATAGCTGTGCCCGCGACTTCGTTCGCGTGGAATAGTGACTATGAGCAGCGTTTTTCAGCCTATGTATGTATAAGCATAGAATAGTGTTCGACGTGATTCTTTAATATGACATAACTTTTTTATTTATGAACCGATTGACATGAAACAAACACTAAAGCATAACTGAAGCATACCACAATATATTCGTGTAAACCGCATCCAACTCGGATCAGCCGTTTCTGAGATTAGCGTGAACAGACAAACAGACAAACAGACAAAAAAAAAGTTAATTACTTTTTTGGGTTTGACATCGACATAACAATAACCCCTGCTATTTTTTTTATTTTTATTTTCAATGTACAGACAGCACTTTTCTACAATTTTATTATATGTATAGATATAGATAGATAGAAGATATAGATATAGATTTTATTATATGTATAGATAGAAGTATAGATCATGCAAAAATTCGCACAACGGACAATTCTATAATAGAGACATGTTTTGCTCACTCCAAACAAAACGCCTTGCTGCCCAATCAATAACCAATGAGGAAACTCAATTGTTCAACAATGATAATTATTTAATTCTTCAAAGGTATTCCAAAATCAATCTGAATCTTTGACAGAAGTAAATGATCTCAAGTAAACAATTGATTGACAATGAACGAGTTAAATTGGTTTTACTCCACGTTCAATGAATGACAGAATTCATTTTGTAATGTTTTTGCATATGAATGGAATGGATGAAGTGTTACGTACTTGTGTGAGTCTGTGTTAAGAAAAAGTTGAAGACAATTTTGACATTCGACTAAATTTGTTTGATAGTTGTTCTTTGGCATTTTAAAATTGTATTTTTAGAAGTCGATTTTTTTTTGTTTATTTTTTTTAATTACTTTTTTTTTAAGTATGACTTGTCATTCTTATTGTTTTGGATTTAAATAAAAATAAAAAATTAAATGTAATGTAATATTTTTTATCTATGCACATTTCTTATTAAGCCATTTTCTGTTAATAACGAAGAAATTAATATAGCACTTAGCATATTTCTCAATTATATAGGTACTAGTGAGGGTTTCAAATTTAGAGTTTTCAAAAATACCTGATTATAAAATCAAATATAACAAAAGTAAATCAACAAGGTAGTAGGTGGGTTTATAACAGAGTGCAAAAAATATGCTGAATAAAAGTAACAAGATTAATGAAATGTTTACATGAAATCGTGTTATCGGCATACTATTAAAGTTTATCGCCAAATCATTTTAGCAACCTGTTAGCACAGGCTATTGGAGGACCTGTCAAACTATATCAGTAACGCTTGGTTTATTCTATATTCAAGTTTCATGCTTCGATAAAATGCTTTCGGTATTATTCCGTTGGGCTTAAATTGTTTAGCTTTTACGCAGATGAAGATCTTTATTTTATGATTTATAAAATCAAAGCGTAGAAAACATTTGTTTTGGATGCTTCTTACGAGTTTTTTTTTATAATAAAAAGAATGTTTGTCATTACTAATTTATTTTACACAACACCAAAGATAAGTTTAATGTATATTTTATGTTGTTGTAGTTGCATAAGGTCCAAGTAATGTTGTGGTATTCAAAATTATTCTAGATATGTTTTTTTTTAAATCTGATCATACTTTTTTTGAGGGGGAATAATCATCCAATTTCTTGTCCCGCCAGAGTGAGGCGGGTGTCAGACTCTTACTGACTAAAAACCACCACGTTCCTACTTTTGCATTTTGAGCGGGAGCCGCGGTAACCAGTTAAGTCCTCCGCGGTATCGACATCAGCCCTATTGATCCTCATTTGTGGTGGTCTGGTGGCTCTGTTCAAACAGGAATCTCTTCTTACTTGTTATTGTTATTTCTAATACAATCTAAATTAATTTTAAACCTAGTTTTTCACTATGATATATTAAAGCGTACTTTAAAGTCAATGAGTTAGAGTTAGAGTCTATACGACTAGTAATCCAACCACTGCAATAATTGAGTGCAGTTACTCTGTGCTTATTATGTCCACCTACCGCCTTTTCATTTGGTGCCGTACGTTGCATCATTTGACTATATATATAGTCTGTATATAACGTACTACGATGACCGAACATATTAATTTGAAATGTATAACGCCTTAGTTTAATAACTGTAATGTTATACTATTTTAAATTAAATAAATATGGTCAATTTCATTTCTGAATGCAATAAGTTTAGAATTAAAATAATTTTAATTAAAATAAAATTACGTGTATCCATATTGTATAGAAAGTTAGTAATGAGCGTAAATTGTACAAATTGATACTGATTTGAAAATGTATTTGTGATTTTTTTCATTTTATCGTCATGATTTTTTTAAGGGCTGTACTTACATGGGTTTCAACAATTTGATTTATGAAACGTAGCTAACCAGTAACACTCATTAAAAAAATGAGACCATAGATTCCGACTCCAGGATTTACATGAACACCTTAATTTAGAAAATATTTTACTGATACTAAGAAAACAAAGCTGTGTATTATCTATGTGCGTTTATAGCTCCTGTATATTGAAAATAGAAGTGGGAAAACAAAATAAAAACACACCATAAATTTTGTATGTGCATATTTTCCAGCTATAAAGAGAACCATAAATTATATTATGAATTTTATTCGAAATACATAGGTAATAATAAATACATTGCTACACTCAAATAAAGTAATAGTTATGAGATTTATACGTCTCTTTTATCTAACACACATATTGTGACCTGATTTTATTTCCTTAAAGCAATAAAAATGTATAATGAGTTCTATATTATTTTAAGAGACAAAAGATGACTTTATTTTCTTCAGTGAAATGATAAGTGTTATATTGTATTTCATTTTAACGCACCTGACACCTTTTTCCTACTATGAAAAAGGTATTATTTATAAGAAAAAGTCTAATGTAGGTAACATTATTGTTCTTTTTCTGTGCTGTCTACTCAATTACTTTCAGACAGTCAGGCGAAAATGGATACACAGAAATAGAACTTCATGAACATTTTTATTTGACGTAATTTAAAATATCGCGTTTAATGTTGTCAAAAACAAAACAAGTCAGTATTTTTTTAAACTGATGTTTTGGAACGTCAAAGTACGTATGTACAACGTAGCTCTTTTTGAAAAAAAAAAATAATAGATCTAAATAAAAACAAATCAATGTAGTAAAATGTAAAAACTAAAAATAAAAAACAATTTCCCATAAAAATTCTCCATTTAATAGAGGATCTGTATAAATCTTTCGGTAACATTATTCTTACACTCATTTATTTTCGAAAGTGTCATGTCAACCAAATAAAAAACGCGCGAAAGAATCTCACACCAGGAAAGAAATTTAAAAATAGAACGTCATTTGTTATCTGACGTCGATCATAATGGCCGGGTATATTTGACAGTCGAAGATTCTGTAGGCACTGGCTGGAAGTTTGAAAAAGATTTTAATCAACCTTCATGCTTGTGATGTCGGTCATAGCACCTTCAAAAATCTGTATTATTTGTTTTAAATATATTCCGTCAGGGCGCATTAAAAATATGAATAAATTATTCGAACATTTACTGAAACGCAATTACTAAAACCGCGTAATACCTAAATTCAAATTAGGTTTGTTTAGTGACATTTATAACGTTATCAATCTCTTGAATAACAAATAATATTTTAACAAAACATTCCGTTAATTGTTGAAACTTAGTTCTGTGGAAAATGATTCACCGACCTATTGTCGAATTTATTTGAAGGGGCTTTAGTAAGCAACACTTGTTCAATGAAAGTGTGTATATTCTATAGAGTATAGCAGCTGTAATAACAATTCATTGCCATGCAGTGTGGAAGGCGAATGAAATTTTCAGTGCTCCACGTAAAGGGACGTTGTTCAGCCAGTCTAAACCGAGGTATCGTCCCGAGCCGTCGTACGGACGCTTCCCCGCGCAAACGTACCGCGAACGAAAGTTTGTGTTATAGGTACTACTTGTATGATTTTCATTGTTAAAGATAAATAAATTAATAAACATAATTGTAGTTGGAATAAGTGATAAGAATTTGAAGAATTATTATTGTTAAATTCAGTTGATTGGACTAAAGTTTTTTTTCCGTTTTGGAGTTTATAAACGTAAGTTTTTACGATGATATATTTTAGTGCATTGACTGACAGATTATTATTTATTTAAATTTAATATATTAATTTATTTACATATTTTTTTACGACGAAGAAATATTTGTACGTTCATGTTATTTAAAAGTTATTATTTCATATAGACTACAAATGTTTCAACGATTTTTGGACTACTAATAAATTTATAACAGTTTTATATTTTTGGTGCGTTTATCGATCCTAGTGTAACAGAATATCACTGCCATTATATTAATTAAAAATGTTTGTGTCAACTTTCTTCATAACAAGGTTCCTCCCATTAGAAACTTCATGTTCCTTTTAATTAAAACTTTTAGGGATAATATGATCTGAATATGGAGTGTCATTATTTTCTTTATGAACCTTAAATTTAAATTCATAAGGGTCAGTTTCACATATTATTTATGTATTATTCACAGATTTAAAAGACAAATTATGTCATCAAATCTAGTTCCATTTTTATTTGGCGGAAAGTGGCTATAAAACTGGTCGTAAATGAATGAAAATTTATAGTATCTTACTATCTTAATTTAATATACTGCCAGCTTCTTGACTACATCCGAATAAAATAGCTCATGGTAATTTAGTCTTTATTGAGTGTTAGTAATTGTTAAAATTGGGTGTGTTTTCTTTGTCGTCCTATTATTGGTATGGGTACGTATACAATAGTTGTGACGAAATTGTTACACGGTTTCCGTGCTGCTATTTGCTGGGCCCCATTTTCGCCCTTTCATTCGTTACGGCCCGCATCCGACAGATCTTAACAACACAATATAATCAAACATTTGTAGGGCCCGTGATTTGCTTACGGATAACAGCTACTCGTGTTGTCAAAGCACGTCTATGTTAGATTAAAACGTAAATATTTGGCATGAACTATTCAAAATGCTGGGGTTGGCATATCAAAGATAAAAATCCCTTAAACTGTCAAATACCGCGAGGACCGCAACCTATTGTTCTTTAATTGTGTCTATAATGACGGTACTCAAAGGGTTAATAAAAAACAAATAAAAAAAAAACTATTCAAAGTTTCATAATTTTTCACATTGATTGGAGTTTATTTATTTCTGCTATCGGAACGTTTTATTAATATGAAATCAAAGTTAATGATTGGTAAAGCAAATTGTCAACATTCTCAAATTTCCAATGCAATTACTGAATATAAAAATCTTAAAATTTTCTTTATGCAGAAACTGAGTAGTTGCAAAAAGGCAAGCTTGATGAGATAGGCGTATTGTTCTCCTATTATAGACGTCATGATGCTATTGACTTATTACATTACGATTTTTTCTGTACTGTGGAAGCGTTTACAAACTTACAAAAATGTTGTGGATCACACAAAGAGCTGTTCCGTGCGATCGAACCTGCGATACGTTGCGCGGCGCCTAGTTGCACAGACAATGCGCCAACCAGCCAGCCAAAATTAAAAAATGAAGGTACCTTTGAACTTCACCAAGAGACTTAAATTGAAACTATTTGCTCATTCCAAGGTACCTAGATTCCTATGGAGAAGAACGAGCAAGAAACTCCATAGGTTATTCTTTTTCAATCAGGTTCACAATACAATTTTCAGTTATATGGTCTTTTTGGTTCAATTCGGTGAGAATAATGCAACTCCAAAATCGAGTCAAAGAGATCAAATAAGAAAATTCGTTATTTTCTTTTTTATGGATAATAAAATCATACATACTGGAGCTAACACTTACTTACTGCACTACACTTACATGTATTATGTCAATTTAGCTGACTAGTCTATTTAACTATTAACTTTTTCCACTTGTGAACAAATGCAGTTCCAGTTTTCTTTTCTCTTACAAAGAAATGTAAAGACAAAAAGACTTAGCTTCAGTCACAAAGGCATGTTGGACGTCAAACGTTAGTTTGAGGCATTTCTACAAAACAAGTTTCCTTGCTATCTTTCGTTTTTCTAACTTATCAATGATTTTCTAGAACTGCCCCTTCAGTAAAAATACAAAGTTGTATTATTAGATTTCAAAATAAGTAATTCTGGATCACTCGTTGACCACCTCACCTGGCCCAGTGGTCGGGCAAACTGTTTTTTTTTTTATTATCATTAGTAGCACGGAGTTTCGAATTGTGCCCCGTATATTGCAATAGGCTCACCCCCTATTATATGCTTCACATAACATAAATAGTGAAAAGTGGGTGTTACATTGTACAGTGGCATTACGTGCCATAATGTGCACCTCAGCCTGCCCCTTCAGGGATAAAAGGCATGATGTTATGTTATGTTATGTCATTCTGAATCAAACATAGTCTTATTGCCTTTGTACTTATGGGTATTCAAAATGTTTAATATGAAACTTAAAATTGTGTGTTGGAGTATAACTATAATTATTTTTGATCCTGTCGTGGTGAGATGTATATTCTAACTTATCTATAAACATTATATTTTATTCAATAGATGTATGCCTATATAAAGTGTGTAATCTTCTTTTTAATAAACAGTAGGTATGCTCGTATACTCGGCAGCTGTGTCATTCCAACGCGATCCCTGCATGGCGACTGTGACAGTAAGCTTTGTTTAAAATACTTTTTCATGTTACAACAGGATTAATAATGGCGAAAAGTAGTTGTAATTTGTGTTAAGTAGTTGCACTATAAAATGTACCTGGGCTTTCATTCTGGATATGGCACATATTGTTATGTTATGCTAATCGATGGTTTGCGTGCTGTTACGCGTCCTACGATTAGTCGTTCATGTAAAATAATATAGCATGACATATCAAAATATGTATGTAGTTTGTTCAATGAAAATGGCATTCTACCTACGAGTTCATCAAAGAGGTGGGTCATGCAAAGAGGTAGGTATTATGTTTTTTTCAGCTCTTCGAAAAAGTATTCTATGAATCTCTCCTAATTGAGGCTGGTATTAGAAAATAGGTTCACTCTCTTTTAGATATAACTTATAACATAACTAGTGATTGATTCATCATCATCATCATCAACAGCCTATATATGACTATTGCTGAGCAAAGCCTCTTCTCACACGTAAAAGGTTTGAGCATTGATCATCACGCTTGCTCAATGATGGCGATTACAAAAACTTATAATTAGAAATCATAAGCCCAGGTTTCCTCACGATGTTTTCCTTCACCGTTTGTCAGTGGTGTCTAGATAATCTTAGAAAGTACATATAACTTGGAAAAAGTCACATTGGTACTTCGAACCCGCACCCTCATGCATGAGAAGTAGGCGTCTTAAACCGCCGAGCTTTCAAATTTTTGTATTTGTATTGCATTGTATAAAAACATTTACATGCATTAAGTGACTACTACTTACATCTTCAGTAATCAAAAGTGACTCGAAGTTTATGTTACATATCATATTATACAAAACGATTTAAAAAAAAATAAGGTTCTCAGTTTAACCTCTTCGAAAGAATGTATGTATATATGTTTATGAGCGAGTATCTCGCAATTGTCCGATACCGGTATTGATTCGGTTTTCATAAAAGTGTTTGTGATACCTAGGAGAAGGCTTCATAGTATATTAATTAACCGACTACAAAAAGAAGGGGTTGAAGTCGGTTTTTTTAAACGAAAGAATTATTCGACATGTTTTTCCAAAACAGGTACACATTATTCGACAGACGAATTTTAATCTCAAGCAAAATATGGCCTGAATGTCAATGTGAGTACATATGAAACTCCTGAAATCTGTCCTTGACAACATAATATGAATGGAATTTTCTTACTGAAATCCGTTGCCTGACTTGTTAATTAGCATTGCCAAGAAAAATGTCTTGAGTTCGATGTTCGATCTTATCCAACATTGGTCTCGAATAACCATTAATACGATACGGCTTCCAATATCGGTCGTCTATCTTATACAATTCCTCGCATGTAGTAAATTTTTAACGCCTCACGTTTACAACAATTTGAATAGGACCTTGAAATGCGTTTTGTCTGGAACCTAGAAAAAAACGAATTTCAAGGTTTTATTCAATAGCTAGTTTTGTAAAATATTGAATTTTATATTGTGATATTGTCAGTCATCGTCAATGCCGATTCGGTGTCGCGGAGAACCTAACGGGTAACCGGGGCTCCAGCTCGATGTGCAGGAGAAGAAATGGGGTGGTTTTAAGTCAGTAAGTCTGATACTCCCTCCCGCCTCACCCAGGCAGGAGCAGTGATTCGATGATTTCCCCCCCCCTAAAAAAAAGTCATCGTCAACAGCTCTTGACAGTTTATAGCTGAGCCTCCTCTACGCAAGAATGGCTTACTACAATCTTGGCAGATGAATTGGAGAATGCAAATTGCAAGGAATAAGGCTACATTTCTATTAGACTTCACAACTGCCAGTGATCGCATTCACGTCTATAAATCAGCTGATATTATTGTATACGTTCAAACGGACACTTTATGGAACCTCTTATAATACAACACACTTATTATTATTTCTTTTTTTAAATACTTGATATCTTTTACTCTTTGAAGGGAGAGGCATAGATCTATGTTTTCAATTTTGTTATAAGTCACAAAATATTTTGATTACTACGATGTCTAAACCCAAAACACCGTTGGCAGCCGCAGAATACAGCAATTAAATTTGTCAGATTGCAATAATAATGATAAATAAAACGCCATTCATTTCTTGCATTCCTAGTACAGTTCAATTACCAGCGTTCATGCAAAATTAAATTAGTAAGAAATCAAAATTAATGTTATGATGATTAACAAATAAAGAAAAATAACGTATGTTTATTAATTACCATCTTCGGATCCCATCTATCTTTGTACCAACTCTCATTAGTTATCAGAGGAGATTTGCTTTGCTAACAGGTAATTAGAGGTCGTGGTTTTTGTGATGCCGAATAAAACGCCGGCCACAGTTTTTACAAGCTCCCAAACAAATGTTTGTAATTTTATTACCATTTTAGACAAAGCTCAGGCCACGGACGTAGTTTTTGTGCCTGGAATCGAATAAAGGAGAACTAAAAGTTTGAAGCTACAGGAAACTTCGTGGACTTCAGTTGTTCAACAATAGTCCCTGAAAAGAATTGGAATTGTTCGAACAGAGACTTAGAATTATAATAATATTTTTAGTCCTGTATTATTTCTTTAGTTCCCAGGTCTTTAGGCCCTATTTACTTTATTATATTAATATTACAAATAATTTACTTGATTTCATCGTTTGAATGCATCGATATGAGGCACAATAGACAATACATTGTGTCTCGTTTAGACACACGAATGGGTAAGCGCTGTATAAAATCTTTCTATATTTATTGACATAAAGAAAATTGTAAAGGGACTTTTGGATTAGTATTTATTGGAACAATAAACACGATTAATGTTAGTCTTGGTAGACTATTTATAGTTAATGGCTCATTCATGTGTTTGACAGTTAATTAGCAGAATTTGGGCCTAAGAGTAACCCTAAAGTTAGACTGGACGTTAACATAGTTGACCCTTCAATTTCAAGATTAAACATGATATTTGTCATGATGTGACGAACTTGTGATTTAGTTTCATCCTAGTTTAAAACTTCATTATACTGAACTATACTATGGATGTAAGTTTATCTCGTAAGACCTATATCTATTAATGAAGTTAGGAAATGTAGGATGAGGCTCGCTATTCAAACCCGTATATGGCTTGCCACATCTGAACGTATTTACAAGTATTGCTTTATTATGTACCAGGGAAATATTTAGAACTACGAATGTACAAAAGCTAGTAACAATTTGATTTATGGGTAAGTCATTCCTTTTTTTTATAAGTGTTCACATTATTTTAAAAGTATTCTGATTCCTAAAACCTCAATTGTAAAACCAGAATATAGTTCACGGGTGCTGTCTGAAATATGCTATTTATAACCGTCAAAACGTAGATGTATTCTGCCTACGAAATTGAAGACAATAAGCACCGTATTTCACCAAGTTAAATTTAATACATTTCAGATGTCTATTCAGCTAAAATATTCATCATAAAACGATTTTGACGATATTATCCTATCTTTAGACATAATATCACATACATTGGGCTATACGTAAGACATTCAAGCATGTTTCTATAACACCCACTTTTCTACTAGTGTAATGTTCGTAGCAAAATAGACATTATCTTAGTTTCAAAAGCATTTATTTTTAAATGGCGAGTGTTTAACGATATCATAGAAGTATCGTGAATTTATACATTTTAAAATTTTATTTTGCTTCTGAGTTCCTATTCGCTCTGGTCGCTAATTTGATTTTAATGTTTCTTTTTGTTAACTTCATTATCTCTTTGATTAATCAAAAGATTCTCATTTTCCTGTATCTTAAAAAGTGTTGTGTTGTTTTTAGACGATCATTTATATTATAGATCAAGAAATTATAACTTTGACATAATTTATTTCAGTTAAATTAACTGGAAATTAAACAATAGTCCTATAAAATTTAATACTTGATATCAAATACTAAATTTATACGATTTGATAATCTTTCCCCAAATCATATCCTAATTTAAATCATTAATAAATTTTTCTTTTCTTTTTACTTTAAGACTCAAGGTGGAAACTTTCCCCGTGACTTTTCCGTTCGTTCCTGGTTCACTAAATGTCAGAATGATTGGTACTTTATTTTATATCCTGTACTCCTTTTTATGGTTTCATTCGTTAGAAACATTCTGAGTACTCCAACTCTTGGTTTCGTATAGAATAGTCTACAAAACTGTTCGAGAATATTTGTTCCACTAAATCACAGTTCTAATGAAAGCCAGTTAATTTTTAATTTCAATAAATTTCTCGAGAACTTGCAGTTTGTAGACTCGGTTTGTTTATTTTGATATTTTTACGCTGCACCGCTTAGGTTTCGATGCTAGTACTACAAATTGTTTTGTTAATTGGAACTTGTTAACGATAGTAGTATTTCTGATGCTTTTGATATTAATAGACTTACAAAAAGATGATAATATTCTAGTAAGTGTTTGATTTGTAGGTATACACATTACACATAAAATTACGCCTTTTATCCCCTAAAGGGTAGGTAGAGGTGCACATTACAGCACTTAATGCCACTGTACAATGTAACACCCATTTTTCACTATATATGTATATTATGAGTCCCATGTAATAGGGGGTGAGCCTATTTATGGTGAGCCCATGTAAGTATTTGTAGGTATACTCGTTATATTTTCTTTTTAAATGTCGAGTACTCATAGTTTTGTCTTTTCTCAATCTTTGGATCAAGCTAAGTATTATTGAGTTCCGAAATTCAATTTAACAGGATCTGCAAATGTGCCCAGCGTTCGCCCTAAAAGACTTGTCCTATAATACAATAGGATCACATCTACTTATTTTCTTTGCCTTTAGGATTTTGGGGATTCTCCCCTTGAATGTCACTAGAACAATGACATAAAATCTTCAAAATTGTAATTATGGTAGATATATATTTTTTGAAATACTTCCCTAGAACATTCTTTTGTGTTTACCTATTTCTGTGAATATACGTATGTATATTTTGCTTAGACTAAGCATTTCTTGCCAATAAATCGAACATTGTTTGAAAAAAATAAACATTTTATTATAAAAAATAATAAATGAAACTCCACGGATATTACAGTGGGTATTGTACCCAAGTTTTTAATTTATTTGCTTGTGAAGTCGACACTACATTTATTGAAAAAAAAATCTGTTAGAATACAGCTATGTATAATTGAAAACATGAGTGGATAATGAGTGAAACATAGTGATATGTAACATTTTATGATTATTTTATTTCATAGCATATATGAAGGCCTTTTCAAACGCATTGTTGAAATATGTCTAAAAATGAAGATAACCGGTATATAAAAGTGTTATATACAGGAGGTTGGCAGTCGCAAAATAAGAATGAGAACTTTAAAACTTGTTCCTGATAAATTATGAATCAATAAAATATCACCTTCATCAGCTGATGTCTTCAATTATGTTCGGAATATATACGATACTACTACTTCAGTTTTATATTCAGCTAATATTTTTTTATGATTTTTGTAACCATACACATATATAAAATAACATACTTACGTCTTGGGCAGATACCACAAAGAATTTTATGAGCATTTACGTTCATAAATCTGGGTATGCGTTTACGCAATGACCTCAATACAAAATTAGCATAAATTAATGAACGAAATAATATTGGAGCAGTTGGTACCTATAGTTAGTAGTGCAAGTCTTGTTAGTCTGGCTAATACGACTTTGACGATGCAAATTATATATATTTTAAAAATTAATCTGTCCGAATGTGTCCGACATACAAATAAGAGAAATGCACTGCTCAACTCCATGAAACTGTCAGTAATGGATGTTGGAATGTTTAATGGTATTTTAGCTAGGCCTACATCTGAAGCTGCGAAAATTATATATTCCTTTATATTAGATAGATAAGTAGACTAAGTTATGTGTTAGACTAAGTTAATGTTTAAGTTGTAAATACATTTGTTATGTAGAAGCACGATGGGATTGACATCGTCACAATGTGTACAAAAATCCCTTAAAATAAATGAGATTAAAAAAATAATAATAATCTTGCATTTAAAATTACGTTTACATAATGAAAGTAGTATTTGAATTACAAATAAGAAATTAGTGTATTTCGGTATTTTTACATACGATAAAGTAACTACAGATGGACTTCATATTTGCTGTTTAAAATATAAATAAAGTAAAACAATGGTATGACGCAAATGAATTCAAGGATATGTTTATTGGTTACACAGAAATATGTTTTTATAACCAAACAGAGACATTTATACTAATTGAAATATGAACGATAATGCAATTGATTTCAGTGTTTTAACAAAACGTACCTCAGACAGGCTTTAGTTGTAAATATTATTGTTCTATTTTTAGAAATTGGTGACTGTGAAAAGAAAACTCAATTATGTAGTTATATCATAAATTCTATCATAGTGGCGCGGAGTTTTGATTAGGAGAAATATATAATATACGTTAGCTGATCCGAAAAACTTCGTCTTGCCAAATTTTTTTCTCATCTATTAAACCTTCTTCGGTCTTCCACGAACGGGAATGTTCGTGGAAGTCCATGCCAAATCGGTTCAGCCGTTCTCGAGTATTAGCGAGATTAACAAACTGAAATTTATTTTTATTTACATAGATGATGATTTAACACAGTGTAATAAAACGACAAAAATGGTGTACTCAAACATCAATACTGAGACTTTGATGTCAGCAATGACACTTATTACAACTGACTATAAAAATAGCACTTCGTATTAAAAAAAACTACTAATCGAGTTACTAATTGACTCATCAACTTACTACTAATATAATTTTGGTGAAAGTGCATTGACATACAGACTAAAGTCCATTAATTCGCAAGAACATCTAATAAAACACGTTCCGTAGAAAAATGCATTAGTGCAATGTAATTAAGAACAGACAGCTTTGAAATTATTCCTTTTCAGTTCGTATTTCACGAGAAAAAGTATGAAAACGGCTACTTAGGATTCATTCATAAAAATTCCATGAGATATATCATATTATGATAAATTATATGAGTTTCTAACATAATAAGCTTGCTAATTCATTCGGCGTTGGATCCGTCCAAACGTATTTATGCGACGAAGAACTTTTATGAAAGAACTCGCTTGGGAAACGGTACCACATTTGCTTCTGACGTGAAGGCATTTCGGATTGAATGACGGGATCCCACATCCTTCGTCTTTGACATGTTTATTTATCGTTTCTATGAAGCTTATGGGAATATTGCACTTGAATATTGCGTTCCGGCATTTTGTAAAGATCCTTACAATAATAATTGTTAAAATTCTGCTTTGTCCAAGCACAGAGACCGACTGATTTTTTTTAAAATTCTGTTGTTAAAATTCAGTCTAATGACTACTGTTAAAATTTGTGAAAATATGAATATATTGATTATTTTTAAATCATTAAAACGTACAGCTAATCACTCGTCAAGCTCACAACACAAAACTACTTTAAGGGCTCTTACACAAAGCTGCGATGCCTCTACGCATCGCAGGAACTTGTGAATTGATACGCATCTAGCATCAAAATGTTATCTTCCCAAAGTCTCGTTTGCTTCTTTTTCCTGTATTTTCTAAGCAATAACTGAAGTGCACATTTCATTCTACGATCCACGACACGATCTAGTTTTATTTAAAATACATTTAGTACGGTTGACGGTCGTCGAAGGAATGGTCACCCTGGGAGACGCCTTGTCGCACGAAATCGCATCGTAATTTTTTGCGTTACGAATTCACATCGCATCGCATTGCAGTTTTGTGTACGAACCCTAAGATGATTAAGAAAAAACGGGTGCGATATGATTTACTTATGTTGCCTGTTATATACGGTTAGTATAACAGACAAGATATAACCATTACCTTGATATAATTACTAATTTATTTAACAAGTAGATGCAGTTTGATGTAGTAAGAATTAACTACTATATAGTGAAATGCAGACTTAAAATTAGCGTAGAGCGTATGTACTGCAATATTAATTGCTGACTGAAGTGTAAGCAAACATCGTCCTTTAAACATTAGTAGCTTTTCATAGCAAAATAAGAGAGTTTTATTTAATCTAAATGTATAGTTAATCAACGTTGCACATTCGTAAGTTACTTTGTCTTTGTTTTCTGCTACATTATCCCGAATTAGACTAAAAATTTTAACAATAAAACCATTTTTTGTGGCTGGCTTTCACACAACTTTGTGCACGGAGCAAGTTTTTGTGATGTTTTTATTTTTTATTTTGGATCCAGACCCAAAATAACAATTAGATGTGACCCAGGTATCATATGTATGTAAAATTTTATGATTTTGTTTAAGAACTCTTAATTAAGTAGTATAGTTAGTTATATTCATATAATACAAACTAATAACGTAACATAACATCACGCCTTTTATCCTCGAATGGGTAGGCCGAGGTGCCCATTATGCCACTGTACAATGTAACACCCACTTATCACTATTTATGTAATGCGTTCCATGTAATAGGGGGTGAGCCTATTGCCATATACCAAATACAATTTCAATTCATAATACCAGGAACCTTCAATTCACTGTTAACAGTTCACAATAAATTCACTATACAAAGTTTTACAATCGATAGAACTACAGTTACCGAGGTTAATTGTTGCAAATGAACTGATTTCTATTAGTTGAGATTGGATAACCTCCATTTAACTTGATCATAGTATTAACTTGTTTCATTATCGTAGTTGGAAATTCTGTTTAATCTAGTGCTTGAATAACTCTAATAAAACGTGATAGATAAAATGGTTTGATTTTTTGTGTTCGTGTAGTTTGATGTAAGCTATTTTCATTGAATTTAATTAAGTTAAAATCACATCTACACATAAAGGTACATCTTTAGAATGGACCTTAGTAGACACAAATTACTTCAAAACTGTAGAACTTAACAGTATACTACCATCATACGTATTCAATTTTCCTTTTGGTGTCAACGGGTCTATCAATGTCAACAGCAAGCTAAACCAACTCTATAATATATTAATTTTCTTTCGGATATCTTGTAAGTATTTGCTAATTCCAAACCAGTCGGACAAAGACCAAAGAAGTTTAACAAAGCCCAACATTTAAAGTTACTATAGAATAACTGTACCTCCACTGGCAAGGTGGACAAACGACCTGATTAAGCTCGCAAGGAGCCGCTGGAAGCAGATAGCATAACAGTGGCCTATTTGGACGTCATTGAGATAGGCCTATGTTGTATGTATATATGTAACTATATGTGTGTCTTGTGACTGATAAGATGATGATGAAATCAGATTTCTTTTTTGAGCTTCATCTACCTATAATTTTATTGACGGTACATAAAGTTACCTACACCTATTCGCACCATTATTGGAATAGGTGCATTATATGTCCAATCAGCAACTAATGGCCTGATTTGGTTGTAATGGCAGTAGTAAGTACGTTGCAATTGCTTTCAGGTATTTATTTGATATATTTGAATCAAAAATGGACATAGTGAGATTGGAGCGGTTATAAACGACTTGACTATAAAGCGCAGTAGAACGAAATTTTCAAGGTTGTATTACAATAATGTATTTGCATTCGAACGCAGCCGAAATATTTAATTTTGGGCTTAACATATAGGTATCTTTTTAAGTAACTATTGTCATCGGCATGTGAAGGTTGTAAATTTTTACTTATATTTAACTTAATGGAATTTTAAATTCCGCTTCATATTGTACTTTCACCAGTATCTCGTTCACTCTAAGCTTCATCAGCTTCCTCAAATAACTTACTGACTCGATTATCCATGGAATTAATAAAATTGTTTTACTATCTCGACGGCCATATTGAGTTTCATAGTGCAGTACATAATATTTATATTACTTTTTAATAATCTTCTTTTTTGTACTACAAATAAAGTACCTACGTAGATTTTTATGAACTTCAGTTCATTGACACTAAAATGGTGAACATAGAAAGAAATAAAAAAAATATAAGAAATATTTGAATTATTAATTAAGCTGTGTAATTATTAGATTAATTTATTTTTAAAAGTATTCCGCTCAGTACTAATTACTTTTATGTTAGTCAAATGTTAGTAGTATACCTATAAAGGTCAAAGGAATCAAAAACTACCTTGTGTACAACTATAATAATTAAAAGAAATTAGCTCTACATAATTAATTTAAAAAAATACGTAATATTATAATTTTGTACCGACGTTTAGATTACATCAACATTCTATAAATGCCCACTGCTGAGCAAAGCCTCTTCTCACACGGAGAAGGGTTGAGCATTAATCACCACGCTAGCTGAATGTGGATTGGCGATTTCAAACTTATAATTAGAAATTATAAGCCCAGAGTTCCTCACGATTATTTCTTCAATTTTTGTTTGCCAGCGATGTATAAATAATCTTAGAAAGTAAATATAACTCGGAAAAATTCACATTGGTACTTGCCGTTGGTAGGTTTTGAATACGCGTCCTCATGCATGAGAAGCGGGATTCTTAAACCTTCAGGACAGCACGATACATTTAGTTTGCATGACCGTAAATGCTAAGCTGCGTGACAAATTGTTTTAAATAAGTTTTAATGTTTTAATACTGTACAATACGATAATTATGTACTTTAAATCTGAAATCTAAAAATGGAACAGCTATCCTACTCTACTATAAGTATGTACCTGGTATAAAGGATATACCAGGTACATACTTATGTTTATAAAAATGCTAAAACATGAATCCAGTTCCCTATCAATACCTGTTACGTCTATTTCGCTGAACTCTGATGAAAAAAGGGCGAATCTTCTATTTATTTTCATGAGTATAGAACGCTTGTTATGCTTTGGGTAAGCCTTTGACGAACTTTGTTAGCAGAGTACGAGTTTGGGGTCAAGGTTGCTACCTATTATTTTGGATAAAAGCCAATGTTTTGAACTTTACGGATTGGAAAATTGAATAATAATAATAATAGTTATGTTTTATTAAAGTACGTTTTGAATTATTAATATTGTTCATCGTCCACTGGGTACATGAATTCGGTAAGCGATATTGAACACGTGTAAAGAAAATGAAAGGCTTTTGTTTAAAATGAAATAATACATTTGGATGTTTATGTGTCTTTTCTCATCTTTGGACTCAGTGAGTTAAAAAACCAAGATGAAATTTTCAAAAATTGTCTCGTTATAAACTTGACTAGCTGTTACCCGCGACTTCGTCCGCGTGAAATAACGACTTCTGTATAAATTGGGTTTTTTAAATTAGTCTTTGTCAAGGTATATTCTACGGCTGTACAACTGGAACAAATATCATCACAATCGATTCAGTACCTAGGTTATATTTATTGAGAAATGAATTTATTTTCGTGGTTTCTAAAATAAACAATCCCATAGAGGTTTTACCCGTACAGTGCCCGTCTCGTGAGGTTTCATTATTCTATGTTTGCAAATCAATGTTGTATCGCATTTCAATCAAATAGATATAGTGATTTTAACAGCACAGTTCCCGGTTTCGTGGGTTTTTCGGGTTAAAAACTTTTAGATGTCCTTTCCCGGGTCTCAAACTATTGCTGTACCGAATTTCACCAAATAGGTCCAATGGTTTAAAAGGTAAGAGCCCCTCTTTATTTCAACGTCCTTGGTCCTGGTTTTTTAGCGCATAGTTTCCGTCATATTGGGATTTCCTCTCTACTATAATGTGACCTGATATGTACCGGTGCGACGTGCGTTACTATCGCAAACATTTAAATGAAAAAATAGGTATTCTGATATGAGGTTAGTTACATATGATACATGTACTTTAATGTTGATATTAATGTCCTCTATAAGACTTAATACATCCCTTGGCTCTATTGTCCATAATTTCCACAGCGTAATCAATACCAATAATATAAGGAGTTTTTTTGGTAGTTTTTCACACATCGGGTTGTCATTACCTAAAGGAGATTTTTTTGAGGTCAGAAAATCATCCAATCACTTCTCCCGCCTTGGGTTAGGTGAGAGGGAGTGACAGATTCTTACTGACTAAAATCCACTCCGTTCCTACTCCTGCTCGTCGAGCCGGAGCCCCGTCAACTCGTTAGGCCTCCCGCGGCACCGTATTGAGCATCAGCCCTACTGGGCTCCATCTATGATGGTGTCATGGCTCTGTAAGGCGCGCGCCGTATGCACGGGACTGGTTCTGGTCGGGTGGCGAGCTACCCTTGCTCTTCGTCTACAGACCCGCACTTACGGTGGCCGGTGGCCGGCCGATCTCCGACGCCCAGAGTGTCTCCCGCGACGGCTGGGGCGTGAGGAAGTTCATTCCCCCACGCGCTCCGCTTTCTCCTTGGCAAGCATAACTGCTTCGCAGAAGGATGCGACTGCATCCCAATCCCCCTCGCTCCATGGCCTGAACCAGAGCCGATCGCGAGAGGTCACCGTTTCCTACATCCCTGAGAACACGGCGGTGCTCAGCCCACGCAAGGTACACCGCCACGGTATGCTCCACCGTGTTCTCCGGGCGGTCCTTGCATTGATGGCCTCTCTAAAGCCACTTTTAAAGAGGGGACTTTCCGCTGCAATGACAGCGAGCCCAGCCCTCGGTTACCTAAAGGGGTGTTTCGCTGTGTAAGTAAGGTTACCGGAGGCCCAATTACCCCTCCCCCAGCCCCCCCCAATCCCTGACAATCCTCAAATTACCAATTCCCAAAAGACCGGTAACGCACTTCTAGCACTTCTGGTGTTACAGGTGTCCATGGGCGGCGCAGATTGCTTACCATCAGGTGATCCGTCTGCTCGTTTACCGGCTTATGCCATAAACAAACAGCAAACTATCATAGTGAATTTGGCCTTGACGGTCTAAAATGAAAAGGACTAATATTATTTTTTAGCTATGTGCATTTAGCTAGTTTTTTTGATATACATATAAAAAATACGAATTCAAGTAAACTGAAAATATTTTATTCGTGGTTTTATCTCCTTAGACTGCTGTCAACCTCTTTGCATACCTTAATATTAATACCATAGTATAAAAAAAATCTATGAGACATTGACTTTGTAAACTCACTTGTCACACAAATGTCAGATGACTTAAGAAATGTATACTAATAATATAAATTTGTATGTGCTTGTTTGTTTGTTTGTCCGTATTTCACGACAGAACGGAGTCAGGAAGGTTTTTGATTTGAGATAGTTGAAAAGATGGAGAGTATCATAGGCTACTTTTTGTCTTTTTCTAACCCCCTTCCACTTCCGTGAAACAGAGGTGAAAGTTTGTATGGGGTATTTTGCAATTTTCAATGTGGAAAGCTAACAATTGGTATTCGGGTTATTTGTGACCAGCATAGAATCGTGCATCATTTCATTTTTTTATTGTAAATCCTTCCCTCACCCCATTAAAAGAACGCGAGAGAAGCCGCAGACAGAGGCTAGTCTATGAATAAATTGTATTCAGTCAATTGAATTCGTATTTTGTCTTTAAAATCCCTGATCCCTGATGCAGCTGAATACTAATATTATTATTATTCCTTGAAAACACACAGAACTTCATTTTTATATGTTGATGCCAAAATATATTATGAAAGTAGGACGCCATAACAGGTTTTCAGATAAATCGTAATAATTATTCTTAAAAATCGACATAGTGAGTCGAAATTTCAAAAACGCTAGAACAAATGTTTTATTATTTTTTATCAAGTGCTTAAATATAAAGTTTCATGGTTTTATCTTTAAAAATTATGAAATCCCATACAACTTCTCCCCCCTTTTAACCCCTTACAACCCCTTTTTCGCGATAAAAAGTAGCCTATGTTTTATCTCGGGGTATAGAATATCTGTATACCAAATTTCATTCAAATCCGTTCAGTAGTTTTGGCGTGAAAGAGTAGCAGACAGACAGACAGACAGAGTTACTTTCGCATTTATAATATTAGTTAGGATTATGAGTTAATGATCGAACTCTACACATAACTAACAATACCCTATATGAAGACGTAGTAATATCTCTTTCGAAAAATCAATGTTCTATTAAAGTGATATCTATCATTGTTTGGTTGTCATCCTTACTTATATTATAAATCTGAAAGTGAGTTTGTTTGTTTGTTCCACTTTAACGCCGTAACTACTAAACCGATTGCTTTGAAATTTTGCAGACGTAAAGTTAGAAGTCCGGATAAAATAATAGGGTACTTTTTATCCCTGAAAAATTTGATATTCCCGAGGGAAAACAAAAGTATTGGTATAGATGGCGCTGTGTGTATTGGTACCTATATGTCAATATACCAATACACACAGCGCTTTGGCTTTTTATCCTTTTGTGACGCGAGCGAAGCCGCGGGTAAAAGCTAGTATTCAAATAACTGTCAAAGATTCAAACCTAACCAAATAGGTATTATTATTTCTACGTACCTGACTTCTATTTTTAACTCTAAAACCAATAAACAAACATTGAGGTGTTATTTTGACATAACCAACTCGATTGTTATTATTGTTGTGTTTGTTTGGCTTCGTCAATAATAAATTGTATTGTAATGAAAACTTAGGAGTTATCTATTACGACCCTTTATTTACCAAATAAATAAATCTCTCCCGATTGATTTCGATCATGGTGGCCAGTCTGTCTAACTAGACTAGCCCACTTACAGGAGTTATTATACTGCACAAAACTGTGTGCAAACACAGGTGTACTCTGTGCTCACTCTCTGAACCCGATGGGACAGCAGACCGTTACGACCGGAGAGAGGTCAGGCGCAGAATCAACGGCTTTACGTACTTTGGTGGGAAAGTCGAAAGGGGTCGAAACATGGGTGTGAAACACCGCTGAACTTTCTGACTCTGGGCTAATTACTAATGGTCATTTTGCTCCGTACATACCATTATGACGTTTTGGCCGTCGGGGCTGGAACCTACGAATTTTTTTACAGCAGCTGGTCACCTCACCACTGCACTAACCGTGATATTTACCAAATAAGGGTGACATTAAGTAAGGTACACACTACACAGTTTTACTAAGTTGTATTTTTACTTTTGATTATTTGTCATATTACCAAATTACCTACGATACCAAATTCAATAGTATTTCAATTGCAATGGGATTGGAACTCAGAGTAACAAGATAACAAAATTGTGTTGTTCATCATACGTAATGTATTAAAGATAATTCGAAGATGCCTAATGAATATAATCAAAAAATTAGTCCGATCATTTCTTAATCATAAATATAGCTTTTATATTCATATCGTTTAGTATGACTTGTTTTATTTAAATTTCATCTAAAGATTTTTTGTATTCATATAAAATCACTCGAAGAAATAAATGCAATTAAGTTTTATTTTATTCGTCGTTTAGCGGCTGATGGCTTTTGTATTTGATTTGATTTGACAGTCAAATATTTGAAATCTTCGCAATCATTCATTTGAATAGTTATTTCGGAAACCTTTTATTTTATTTTAAAATTGTAAAACTTATTTCATTGGACGAGGAATGAACTTTATCATCTCCCTTTTTTACACATAACTACCGCAAATAAAGGAATCTAGACATGTCTATATTCTTGAAATAGACTGAAGACACAACTACCTATTACAGATTTGATCCTTGACTAACTCAGTAATACATAAGCGTCACACGTATCACAAATATTTGAATAACACGATTGTAAACAAAATACTCATACAGTAAACAACAACAGAGCTTCTACGGTTTAATAAACATAGAAAAATGAGACTCGTAATAATAGAAAAAGGCCTTACCACCTCCCAATGACATTCACCTTCATGAATTTATTTATTATTGACTTGTTTAGAACAAGAGTCGTACACGTGTCGATAGAGAGCATTTTTGCAAAGCCCAAAGGGAGCAATGAATAATGTTGCAGTCAACGCTAGGGAAAAAACTTTTGTACACTGTGTAGTTCAAAATGCAATTAGTTTGTCATAGATTGCGTTTTTTATACTAATATGCCGGTTATAGATCTGTGGATGTGTGGATTTGGATGTTGTTGAATGTTTTTCAATAGCATAACTTACTTATAACCTAAGGTTACGACAGTTTTGGCAAAATATGTCATTAGTTTTTATAAGTTGACAAATAGGTACCAGGCAAATTTCTAGACAGTCTAGTTCCAGTTTTTAAGTGTGGAAGAGCCATGCTTCGGCACGAACGGGCCGATATCACAGTCTCACAGAAAACTCACGTGAAACAACGCTTGGGTTGTGTTTCGTAGTATATGTATGAGTGAGGTTACCGGGGGCAATTACCCCTCCCCCCTTTCTCAATCTCCGAATCCCCCACAATACTCAAATACCCAATTCCTCAAATACCAAAATACTTGTAACGCCTTTGGTTTTTCAGGTGTCCATGGGCGGCGCCGATTGCTTACTACCAGGTGACCCGTAATTGCCAGTCTGTCAGCCGGATCATAGCATCAATTACTCCCATCCCATTCCATTCCATAAAAAACTACTCAGCTAATTCTAAAAATTGCAAAGAATTTCATAAATGAAATAAAACTCTATATAAACGGCAAAATTCAACGAAATAAAACGGACTAAAACTTTATAACAGCAGCGTTATAAGTGTTTTTGATAAAATAATTTGTGTAAGAAATATTACTTACTGAAAGGTAGTACTCACTTACATTAAATAAAAGTAACTTGTCGACGTATTGAAATAGCGAAGTGGAATAAATGTTAAGACCTTTATAGCAAATGGGCTTACTTTTACGCGTTATGTTATGACGTCATATGTACACCATAAATGGCTCAATTCATCGTAATCGAAACCGGAAAATATCGGGGAAACCTTCGGATACAGCCTAGTTACGCCTAATTCACATCCATATAATATCTTTTTGCATACCTATATTTATATTATAACTTTCGTGAGACTTACTAAATTAATGTTTATGTTCTTTGGCATACTTTCGTAACTATTTGACGAGGAGCTCGACTAATTTCAAGCCATGCTAGAGGCTCGTATACATGAGCAGCATTCTGCGACCTGCAACGCGGCGTCTGTTGCGCTGCTAGTAATCTGCTTACAATATTTATAATGAACGGCCCATGATAGTCAATTGCTAGTCTCTGGATCATAGCTGCTTGTGAAATGCTTTAACAGCGGTGCTTCCCATTCCAGTCGCATGTGTAGTTCATAAGTATACCTACGTGTATCATGCAGTCAGAATGATTACCTAATTAGCTATTATACATAATGACTGGTCATTATACATCGTAACCAAATTGAATGACACAATATTTTTATTTTTCAGTAATGTTACATTTAATATTAATCTTAATTGTTGTTACATTTAATTTAAATCTTAATTGTTGTTATATTTAATATTAATCTTAATGCTTTATTTAAAGTTGCTTCCACCGTATTTTTTACAATACACTTATCATTTGAATGAATCCTAATTAACAAAACATACGTCAGCTACCACGTCATTCTGTTAGTCTATTGTTCTAACAGACTAACCCTCGTGAGTCAAACAGTCCATTATCAAAAGCTACGTAACTGTTATAACTCTATCTATAGAATCTATTTCTATCACATTCACGTTGAATATTTGATTACATTACTGTCAAATTCTCATATTCTTTTGTTTGAAGAGGATTATACAAATGCGACCTTCATGATATGTCCTTTCAAAATAGCCTATCACTTATGTAAGTATTTTTCCTTTACTAGCTCTCGTCCATGGCTTCGTACGCGTAATCCCGTTTTTTCCGTTCCCGTTCGTGATTTTCGACAAAAATTAAAAAAATAAAATAAAAAACATGTTGAATTAAAATTAAGTATCATATGTCCATCTCTTCTAAGGTACCTCCTCATCAATTTTCATCCAAATCGATTTAGCCGTTCTCGAGTTATAAATAGTGTAACTAACACGACTTTCGTTTACAGAATAGGTATAGATTGAAAGTAATAGACGTTGGTTGATAAACACGTCTATTAATAACTTAATTATTTTACTTATCTAGATATACCCTCCTTTATTATTTATAAGTTTGACAGTCCATCGACTTTCAACTAACCTGTTGAATAATCTTCGTTATTTCGGCGAAAACACCTGTGAGAAGCCTTTGTCCCGAAGTGTGACAGCTGTAATAGATTGATGATCTACATAATAATTGAGTTTATTGTCAGTATTTAAAAATAAAACTTAAGTATACTTACCTACTTGGATTAAACTATTTACTCCAGCTGAAACTAATTTCAGTAGGTATTCTGAGCCAAACGTTCAAAAATCCAGCCTTTCATATAATTCTCTTTTGTCAGTCTGTGTAGTTATTTTCAGTCGACTTACTCTAAAACTGTTTGACGTAAAATCTTTGCACATAAACAAAGCTTGGTTGTCATTCCTTGAATTGCGCTTCCAAGTCAAAGCATCTGTTTGAAATATTCCATGTAGTCATTTAAACTACAGACAAGATTCACAGAATCTAGTGACCGGTTGTCAGTAATCTACGCTTGAATGCCCATAAGTTCATTATCCGATAACTTGCTTAAACATTTAAGTTTTCAAATTAGTAAATTAATTCTTGATAGTTTCAACGCATAGATTGACTACGGTGATGCTTCGGCCTTCTATAAAATTATTGTTGTAAATTTGAAACTGTATCACCATCACAATTATAAGTATACAATTGAAATATCATCTAAACGATTTATCATTTTTTTATTCAATATTCAGATAATGTCATTAAGGGCTGCATCATCACTTACCACCAGGCAAGATACTAGTTCATCGGCCCATTAAACATCATAAAAACTGATATAGATGTGATAATGAATAATAACATCTCAAACGAACTGATTCAGTCATAAATCAAATTTAATCAATTTCTTACAATGAAAGGTGACAATAATGACAATATCTTCAATGATAATATTTTCGGTCACATACTAATATATAATCAGCCTAAAAATATTACAGGTAACGGTATTGATCTTCAATATACCTATATTATGTGCCACACAAATCCTATAAGAAGTTATCCTTACTCCATCGGAATACTTGATTATATTTAATTCTACGCACAAGTCAGCTAAGCTCCATAAATATTTTATCTGGATCGCTTACGTCATCCTCAATTTTTTTTTTTAATAATTGATGGGCTGACGTTAGTCTATTATGTCGCTTGGTGAAAAATTAATCCAACAGTTTTATTAAATAGTGTTAAATCAAAGGTTTCTGCTCAAAGACTTTTGGGATAATCTTTAATCATGAAGATAGGGCTAGGATAATCATATTTTCTGCTATTGGATATTAGTTATTTTACCAAAATCTGGAGATCATTCAAGACTTGCTCTATCTCAGGATCAAACCAAAAATTTGTCCCAAGACCTCGTGTTCAGCAGTACCTAACACATGACAAATTACATGACAAACAACACAGTAAAGTTGATGAGACCACGTTAAAGTTATTTGTCCCACACAAAATAACAACCTGAATTTTAAATTAGAACATGACGAAAAATAAAGTACTGGAAATGAAATGTGACGTCATATTGTTTATGTATGTCCGTTTGAGATGTATGTATGTATGCGTAACGCATATCCTTCGACATCCCGCATCAGAAATATTTTCTTTCCTATTTTGTGCCAGTAGTGACGTCACTCAGCTTTAAAACAATATTATGGGGCTTTTGATGTTCATATTATGCTTGTTAATCTGACCAGATTGCTGTATACTAACATTTACAATAGTTTAATTAGAATATTTTTATCAAATGTATGTAACTGTATTATTATTATCATAATCCGACTGAAATTGACAATAGATTGAACTCTGCATTTAAAGACAATCAAATTGAGTTTGTAAAAATAAAATGTTAGTACATACAATTCAGCTGCTTCACAATAATGTACCAACTAAAAGTTCGTAAAGAATAATGGTGGCTCCATTATTTTCATTTGTAGTAGTGTTGTAAAAGTGTACGCTTGTCTTAGATTTAGTAAAGAATTGTTTTAAGAAGAAGATAAAAGCCTTAATTAAGTCAGGATTAAATGCATTGTATTCTTTGTTGTTTAAGAGCTGTTTTCAGTTGACATTTAAAAAAAGAAAATAAATAGGGACGGTTTACACAATAGGGTTGTAATGGTATTTTATTTTTAGGAGAATCTAAGAATTGTTTAGAGAAAGGTCGATTAAAAATGTCAAGCACGAAATGTTGAGTTCAATGGCCAAACTGTAAAACTGCTTTTCCGACAAGTTTATAGTATCTACTTAATATTGAGGCTACTGTAATTTTATTTCTCAGAGGCCTTAGTGCGAATTTCTTTTTCCTTTAAAGTAATCGTAACGAATACGCGTTCGGCACTGCGATTGGCCAGCTCTAATGAACCAACCAATCAGAGCACAGAACGCCGTCTCGTTTTGATTACTTTAAACGATAAAGAAACTTGTACTACAGCCTCTAATAGCGCTAGTGTGAACTGGACGAAACGTCCAATTGTTATAACAATTAGATGTTCAATATTTGACAGCTGCGGTGACTGGACAAAACACGTCTTGCTACATTTGCGCCAATAAAGGCCTGGTGACCAAAAGTACGGTACCCCCAATATAATAGTGTATCTGTAAAAAGACTTAAAGCCGATTTCTTTCAACATATAGAAAAATAAATGAAATCTTAACTAATATAAGTTAAATCCATTTGAAACAATTCAAAGAAGCAACTTCAAAAATGAAATATGTTTATCACATTTTCGATTTAAACTGATTAATTTGCTATTGGTTACGTGATTACGTATGATAAATATTAATTGTTAGTATAGCAGGTATATCTATAATTTAATTAATTAAACAAAATCTATTAATATACAATTGACTTTTTAATAATTAAAATATGTAATAGATTTTTTAATTAAATAAATCACAGAAACAAATTTAGTTCACACTAAACAAAAAGTTGGAAGAATTTCATTATCATGCCTGAATAAAATCTTAAGCAAAGTATGCCTGTACAATTGTGACTTAATCAACCAAAGATTTTCCATTTTCAGTATTATCTAAATATAGACTCTGCTTGCGGCCTTAAATGAATTGGAATTTACTTTAAAGATGGATAAACTGTAGGTACTTTACTTAGGCCGCGGCTTCGCTCAATCAATTCAACTCATCATCCCTTAAGTATCATTTTCGCGTAAAGAAGCCTACAATCTGTAGTTAATATTAAATTACTTCTACAAAAAGATTTCGGTTTTCGTTCTTAATCATTGGCGCAAGTTAGACTAAAGTAAGTTTATAATGCTAATTATATCTTGTATTGGTAAAAGTTGTATAAAGTTGTTGTTCTATTATTTTAACATCTACACAGATAAATAAAATTGAAGTGTACCTATATTTGTAATATAAAAATAACCTGTTTTTACTACATGTATGAATATACATACGATACACAAACCAAAATATTTTTTTTTCCTATTTGTATTTATATATCTGTCTGTTTGTACTGGCTAACGTTTGGACTGTCTATACTGATATTGCAAGACTTTTACTGGCGCGTAAGAAGTAATATAGGCTACTTTTATTTTAGAGTATTTAAATAAAAATAACTAAAACTTCTACGTGGACAAAGTCGCGAGCAACAGCGTGTTAGCAATATGTTACATCGGTCAAGACATATGTAGTCTTTTTAGTACCACTTCTTTAAAATTTTATTTTTAAGTGTAACAGTGTAACAAAAAAAAATGTATAATATTCAGGTAATATCGTAACTGATTGGGAAATGCGTACTCATTACAAAATTAAAATTAGATATGCTTATTTTTATACAATACAAAAACAAACTTTCAAGGTATTGGTCAGAATGATGTATAGACAATATTGTGTGGTTTATTTCAGCTATCTTTCATATATTAAGACGTTCGTTCTTGAATGAAATGAATGTAAATATTTGCTTCATAAAAGAATCTTTATTGTAACATATTTGGTACTCGCTACTTGTTTTAAAAGCCGTGTTTCCAAGATATTGCGGCATTGCTGCATGTCTATATGTAAAATTATTAATTACATTTCCTGTATCAGATCTACTGGAAGAAATTCCAACAGGAATAAGTAGCACCGACGTACTCTTATTTTATATATGTGTTATCCTCTGTGTTGTTTGTGTGTATATAAAATATTAAATAAATCAAAAAAATATAGCAAATTGAAAGTAAATTTCTTTAATAATTAAATTTCTTTTTTTATACCCTGCCCCACACTAGGATTTTATCTTGTGTCGTGGGTGCGTTTACAAACATACAAGTTCACATACACATGACACCCAGAACCGGAACAACAATCTGTGGATTGCACAAAGAGTTGTTCCATACGGGAATCGAACCCACGATACGTTGTGCGGCAGTCAGTTGCGCAGCCCCCGCACCAACTGTGCAGTCAAGTAATGAAATGTGATCAAACCAAAAATCATTTAGTTTGTTTATCTTCTAATATTTCAACAAAATATAACAAGGCTTCTATTGCCAAAGTTTGGCTAACCATTAGTCAATAGAAACGATCCCCTTTTGTTTTAATAAGTCGATGTTATTACAACAATGATTTTGAAGCCAATGAAAGGTAATTGATCACTTTTGTAATAGCCTTGAATACTTTTGATACTTACCCTAAATATATTTTAGTTTGAGGTTTTATAGTAATGTGTTCTGAAGTACAAACTATTCTTTTAAAAATTGTGACGTGACAAAATGTCACAAATAAATAAATACCCCAGGAAAACTATTATAAAACACTGAAAATCCACGACCTTTTCTTCTGAACTCACGATGATTGGTTTTAATATAGACATTTTGTATTCTAATTTGAATAAATAAGGTTGAGAATCCTTTACGAAATTCATCAATATTTTCGACCAAACATTAAAAAATCAGGAAGCTAATGTGTATTCAGTTATTAAAGTTAATGAGCCCCATCAGCGACTGTTGACCAATCATCAAAAACCCTTTCTACTTGATTAATCACTGACGTCAGGTTTATTAATGTCGACTACATGATGACTTCATAGACGTCAGCCCAAACATTTACTTTTTACGTTGTTTTATAAAACATAGTGATGTGTTGTTAAATAATTATTATAGCAACATTAAGTATATACGCATCACGTACTTTAATAGTTTGGTTGAGAGACACATATCATACATGCACATTTTTTACCTCTCATAAACACCAATGCATAATAATATTATGTGTCTATTAAGGAGCAAATTGAGAGCCACAAATCAAGACATAATTGTATAATTCATAATTTATTTCCTTTTTGTAACATTTATTAACAAATAACTAACTTAGATAACATAATTATTTTTTATAGATAGTATACTATAGGTACTAAACCTATGAAAAATTAAAAAGTTTAAATTTTATGTAATAGTTTTAAGTTGGATTTAAATAAAGGGCTATTATATATACAGATTAAAATTAAATTAAAAAAAAAGATAAATAAAACTATAAAAAGCAAAAATAACATAAACATTAAATATTTTTTAGGGTTTTAAAGACTACATCTCTACTGGTACTTTGCACTAACTTGATTTACAAAGCAATTCATACGATAATATAATATTTAAGAAATTTTCAACGTTAAACTTGAAGTCAGATGCAATACACAATTTCAATTTCTTCAAATTCAATAACAGCGGAAAGCTGTAGTTGTGTTGACACCGCGTAAAAAATACTTCAAGGTTCAGCAAAATGTTATTATTTGAAATGTGTTTAGCAAATAAAATGTTTAACTTTTTTACCAAAATAAATGTCTTGTTAGGTTAACAGTATAATAAAATTGCTGTATAGTTTCTACTTATAGTGAAAGTCAAAATCAAAATCATTTATTTCAATTAGACCAGGACGGCAATTACGAAAGTCCCCAAAGAAATTAAAACTGAAACTATTTGCTCATTCCAAGGTGTAGTTTCCTATGGTGAGGAACGAGCAACAGACTCTCTAGTTACAGAGTTTTATTGGTTCGATTGTGCGAGAACAATGTAACACCAAAATCCATAATATAGTATAGTTTTTCAAAGTTGAGTTGGTTTATTTAGCTTTTTGTATAATTTATATTTCTATACTAGCTTTTGCACGGGGCATCGTACGTGTATAATATGAATTTTAGAACATAACTTTATTTTGTTTCAATTTTCCAAAATATAAGTAACCTTTGTTACTCCTTAGTACATCAGCTACCTGCCAATAAAAGTCTTGCAAAGTCATTCCAAGATGGGCCTTTGAGAATATCTAGTACAACAGACAAATAAAAATTGTAAAATATGATATTTTGGTATGTATATTGTATGTATAATGTATATTTATAAGCATTAAAAAGCGGTTATTTTAATATTAAAAACAGACAACTTTATCATATTTATATGTATGTTACCGGCCAAACCCGATTTCAGGACAAACTAGTTTTGCCTAGGCCAAACTAGTTCTTCCTATACGCGTTAGGATGAACTAGTATAGCCTAGTTCAAACTAATTTGTCCTAAGCCCGATAGGACAAACTAGTTGATCCTGATATAAATACGCACATTCTAGGATAAACTGGTATGGCGTAGTCGTTGTATGATTATTGCGTTTTTTAAAAAAACAGGGTGACTGCCTCGTTAGCCAAGTGGTAGCAAATGCGACTGCCGGGCAAGGGGTCTCGGGTTCGATTCCCGGATCGGGCATAGTATTACTTATTAGGTTTTTAAAAACAAAATCTCAGTAGTAGTACGGAGTTTGGAATTATGCCCGGTATATGGCAATAGGCCTGTTACATGGGACTCGTAACATAAATAGTTAAAAGTGGATGTTACATTGTTCAGTGGCATAATGTGCACCTCTGCCTACCCCTTCGGGGGTAAAAGGCGTGATGTTATGTGATAAATAAACAGTACCTATTGTCAGTTATAGTATGATTGTTTGTATTGCCAATAATTATCTACAACTTGTAGCAACGAATCATTACGATTTTTAATTTAACCTTTAAATAATTATTGCTTCTTTTAAAAAACACTTATTATTTGTTATAGTTTGTATTACCAATTAACCATAAGTTTTAACGACGAATCATTATAGTTTCATAAAAATGATTATTTTACCATTTACGGAGTATTTAATTTAATTTATCTATTTATTTTGACTTTCTAGATACCTATGTGTAATGTTTAGACTAGGCCATATCAGTTTATCCTAGAATGTGCCAATTTATATCAGGATCAACTAGTTTGTCCTAGCCTAAACTGGTTTATCCTATCGGGCTTAGGACAAATTAGTTTGAACTAGGCTATACTAGTTCATCCTAACGCGTATAGGAAGAACTAGTTTAGCCTAGGCAAAACTAGTTTTTCCTGAAATCGGGTTTGGCCGGTAACATGTATAAATAAATATAACATCACGCCTTTTATCTCGGAAGGGGTAGGCAGAGGTGCAAATTACGCCACTGTACAATGTAACACCCGCTTTTCACTATTTATTTTTTGAGTCTCATGTAATTGGGGGTGAGTCTATTGCCATATACCGGGAACAATTCCAGACTCCGTGCTTCTACTGAGAATTAAAAACTCCCAGAAATACTAACATATCATTACATGAATCTCGACTCGTAGTAGTTTTTGTCGATATAGGCTTGTCAACTATTTAATTCACACGAGTTGTTATCAATTCAAGTAGCTATAGGTACTGCATAACAACACCTCATAAATAAAATATATATTTTGTTATTCATATTTTATTTACCTAAAAATTTTCCTCGCATGGCTACGGACGGTATCGATTTTCACTAGGCACGTAAGACTTTAGCATAAGTGATGATGATCCATCTTATTACATCGAACTTTATTCAAAAACATTCTAGCCTCGTGGGTGGGTACTAAGACTGATGTTCTGCATAATAATACTAGCTCAGCGTTATACAACATAACATAACATCACGACTTTTTATCCTCGAAGGGGTACGCAGAAGTGCACATTACGGTACTTAATGCCACTGTATAATATAACACCCAGTTTTCACTATTTGTGATATGTGTCCCATGTAATCGGGGGTGAGAGTATTGCCATATACCGGGCACATTTCCAGACTCCGTGCTACCACTGAGATTTTTTGTAAAAATAATCCAGTCATACTTTGCCTGACCCCGGAATCGGACCTGAGACCCCTTGCTTGGCATTCACAATTGCGACCACTCGGCAAATAAGGCAGTCAACTTTATACAACTTCAACTATTATGTATGTACGAATATAATTATAGTAAAGGTACTATTACACATTCTAATATCATGCACGAAAGCATACTCCTATTGAGTTCTTGTCACTTAAAACCATGCATGACAGTGCTCAAATTAGCATGTTCATTTCGGGCTTGCTAGCGAATCGACGGGCGTTCGAAATTTAAAACTTTTTGAGCATATTCAATAGAACGCCTTCTAGCATGCTATTTTAAAGCATCTGTAAAAGAACCTTTACTATCTAAGCTTTCTTGTCAAGTAAAAATCACGTCTTGCCAAGAACTCAAATATGAAATTATAAAATTCATTTCTTTTATCAAGTTCAAACAGAGAGACAGAAGATAAAACAAATCGCGAAGAATAAAATATAGCAGTTATCAAGTACTAATGATTCTCTCATGCAAATATTTAAGCCATAATTATCATATTTTCACGAAGGCACGTAACGTTTCCTCTCAAAATACTTACCTAAATAAATCTCCTTCCATTTAGGGTCCTGAGTAAGTACTTCAATTTGTTAGTACACTTCTGTTGATATTCTGAAAATTCCTTTGTTTTTGGACCTACTAACAAAGGGTAGGGATTATGGTCTTTTGTGTGTAGCTTTCGTGGGACATAATGCATAAAATTTAATCTATTCCGATCCTTAAATAACTAATGGCCTTTAATAAGTTATAAATATTTCTGTTTTCGAAGGTTTGCCCATTGACTAAAGCATTGGCTGTGTCGTAAAATCTTGTTTATTTTCGTTGTTTCATATTTTTTTGTACTACCAGTTTTCGGTTCGGATAGTGGCCATAACCTTTTAACAATGTATGTTAAACTGTACATCGTGCAACCCCTGGTATGTGTGAGAAGTCACAGGTGCAGTTGCCAGTACAATGCAACTCGTGTATGTCTGTTAGATATAACTGTGAAGGAAACCCTAACGTAGATAACTATAAGTGAATGAAATTAATCGAAAATTGATAGCCAAAATCTTATTTTATAAATTTATAATTATTGACTCAAAGTTTGTCTTATCTTAAGACATTAATCTTTCATCATAAGTTGCTCTAAGTTATTACCATGTGAGTCTACTTAGGTAAAAGTTTAATAAGATCTTAGGTAACTTTAGTACTACCTACAAGTTTCTTGTTACTGTCTAAGTACATTTTAAGTTAGAATTAAGTCTTTAGCTTTATACGTGAGTTGTTGTTCCGCTTCAAATAAATTGTTTATTTATAAACAGAAAAAATACAATCCTAATGTTACATAGTGGAGTTTCATTGTTTTGTTTGGATCAATGCATTAAGGTAATGTTAGACATCTTCTAATATAGCATGATAATATGGTTCAAGGCGTTCCATTAAGCATGCTAAAAAATGTTCCAAAATTTAATTTCTATCAATTCCCAAGCATTCATGAAACCTGCATGCTAATTTTGAGCAACATTACGATAAACATTTTACTAAGCGACAAGTATTCAATTGAAACATACTATACTTTCGTGCTTGAAGTTAGCATATATGTAACAGTACCCGTAATCTCAGATATTAGTCCAATTTTAGACTTAAACATTTTATCCTTTCAGCTAAACAACTGCAATTGATAGGTGCAGGCTTAGTTATAATATCCCTGATTTTGTATCCTTTTTTGAGGCGGGGAAATTCATACAATGACTTCTCTCGACCGAGTGAGGTGAGAGAGAGTGTCAGTCTCTTACTGACTACAAGTCACGCTGTTCTTACTGGTGCACTTTAAGTCCTCCGCGGCAGTATCGGTATCAGCCATCTGTGTTTCTCTGAGGCGCACACGAAACACGATGCGCAGTACGCTCGGGACTGGTTCTGATCGGGCTTCGAGTTTCCCATGCTCGCTGTCCGCAGCGCCGAGCTTACGCTCTTTTCGTTGCTATAATTGTTAAAAAGCTCTTAATAATTTGCCTTCAAACTATGTGACATAATTCATATTACATAATTTTCTTATATTTTGTATGGTATTTTGTGTGTACACAAAGTAAATTTTTCGCAATTTTTATTGGATATACCAATGGGCATGGGCATGGGCATTAGTAATTTTACAAAGGAAATTAAATTAGTGCAGGTACCTGGAAGCCCACATTTGTTTTGTTTGTCCTTTGGGGAATGTCAGACATGATGTTATGAATGTTTACCGCATCTAAAATTTAATTGTAATAAAACCCAACTGTTAAAATGTATACTAGCAGAATTCATGTTTATTACTACTTGTTTAACGAATTATTCATTTATGTTGTACGAATTATTCATTTATGTTCCACAAAGAATATGAATTTTAGAACATAACTTTGTTTTGTTTATATTAGTACATCAGCTTCCTGCCAATAAAGTTTTGCAAAATCGGTCCAGCTATTTCAGAGATTAGCCAGTATAAACAGACAGACAAAAATTGTAAAATTGTAATTTTGGAATGTGTATCAAAGTATATTCACATGCATAAAGTAAAAAACAGTTATTTTAATTTTACAAACAGAAACTCTAAGTTTATTTATGTGTATAGAGAAGATTACAATTATTTCGAGATTTGATAACAAAAATATTGGTCGAAAGAAATTTGAGATATCAGATGTCAAGTCAATTACTGCCCATCACAAGGAAGCTGGAAGGAAATCGAAGGAACACGTCCTTTGTATATGTCGACATTAATATTTCCTGCATTGTCATATTTTTTTGTCGAACCAAGTTCCTTTATTTAGTTTGTTTACTATTCTGGTAACATTTTTATTGTCAGATGAAACTATGAGAGCTTTTTACAAAATAGGGTAGATGACTAATTTTTATTTTAATGTCCGTCGGGTAGATTATTTAAAAAAATTACACACGTATTTTTTATTTTTTTATAGAAACAGGTACTTTCGACGACATATTGATTTGAAATGTCGCGTGACGTCACTTCTATGTACATTTTATACGTAGAAATGACGTTTTAGCCCCCTCTCTTAAACTTTGATTCGTTTTATCTAAGTATAATTTTATTACACAACAAAATAAAAAAATACGTGTCTAATATTTTTTCACTTACTGGCTAAATAGATTTTTAATTTTCATACCCTGTCATCATCCCTATTGTACTACTACATTAATGAATAATGTATGATAGCTAATCTCTTTATTTTCATAATACTATATTCTACCTCGTTTTTATAATAACTATCGTGAGACATACTAAATTAACTAAAAATCGCGGGTTACTCACGTGAATATACTGAGAAAAGCTCCACTAGTTTCGCCGACTCTAAACTGAGCGACATCGCCGCAACCGCGCACGCTGCTCATAAGGAAGAACCCCTCTGTGGTTCGAAACTAGTGGAGCTTTTCTCAGTATGTTCACGTGAGTAACCCGCGATTTTTAGTTAATATTCTACCTCGTTGGGCGAGTGGTCGCAAGTGCGACTGCCGGGCAAGGAATCTCGGGTTCGTTTCCCAGCCGACCCGGGAATGGTAAAGGAATCATTGGGTTTTTAAAAATTCTCAATATCTGTAATCGTAATTGACTTACCCCCTATTACATGAGACTTATAACATAAATAGTGAAAAGTGGGTATTATAACTATTGTATAGTGGCATTGAGTGCCGTAATGTGTGCACCTCTGTCACCCTACGGGAATAAAAGGCGTGGCATTACGTTACTAAATTCATATATTCAAAAAAAATCGATCACTATGAAGTAATTGGAATTTTATTACCGATTCCCTGACGGTAATGGATGATCTACTCTACAACGCTGGAAGCTATCATACTAAAACTCGATTCCTAGAATAATTCATTACGAACTTTATGTAAATAACAGAAAGTTCAGTTCAGTTCAAACAAGTCATGAAGTTCATATGTATGTAAATTGGACAATTATTGGCGTTACGACGCTGTATAACAATTCTAAAGTTCCTTATGACGTTGTGATGAGTATGTTAGTTGGATTAACATATCTGTAACGACTGTACAAAACATTGAGTTCAATCGATTGTCTTGAAATGTAGCATTAGTAAATGTTGATAGTTTAGAAACTATTTAAATGTATGGAGTATACTTATAGCTTTTACGTGCGCGAAAAGTTTAGTAGCAACTAAAGAAGCATTTATAATAATAGTTAGGATATTATTCGACACCAATACGTTGACTATGCTTGCTTGGCTTTGTTCTGCCAATCCTGATTCCAATTTAATTAAATATTCACTAGTTGCTTTGTATTCATATATCTGATGCATGGGAAAATCGATTCAAAAACTGTTCAATACTGTTTAAGTTCATCTTGTAGAATTATTATAATTGTGACAGTAATAAACTATAAGTATTCATAAGAAAACATGACATTTCAAAGCGGGTACTAAATTTTTTTTTCATTTGTAACGCAGTGTTACCTTTTTACGGTATATGTATCCGGACAATCATCTTGAAATTTTGCATTAATATATATACCCAAATAGGTGGGAGTGTGAAGAATGACATAGGCTATTTTTCATGGGCAAATATTGACGAAAAAACCACACGTAACGAGAAAAGCTCCACTAGTTTCGCCGACTCTAAACTGAGCGACATCGCCGCAACCGCGCACGCTGCTCATAAGGAAGAACCCCTCTGTGGTTCGAAACTAGTGGAGCTTTTCTCAGTATGTTCACGTGAGTAACCCGCGATTTTTAGTTAATATTCTACCTCGTTGGGCGAGGATTGTGACAGTAATAAACTATAAGTATTCATAAGAAAACATGACATTTCAAAGCGGGTACTAAATTTTTTTTTCATTTGTAACGCAGTGTTACCTTTTTACGGTATATGTATCCGGACAATCATCTTGAAATTTTGCATTAATATATATACCCAAATAGGTGGGAGTGTGAAGAATGACATAGGCTATTTTTCATGGGCAAATATTGACGAAAAAACCACACGTAACGTTCTGTATTAATTCTTCATTTTATTTGGAAATGAGTAAAATTGGTCCAACCTAAGCGTCCAAATTTTCATAGGTATAATAAACATTTATTTCATTTCTATGACTTTCTGTAGAGTTTTATGACAACTGTCTGGTCAAAACATGACAAACCAACGGATCTATTATAATTAAAAAATATAAAGTAGGTACAACATATTTTTTATAAACTTAAGACTATTAATGATACTTATAGTCTATACATAATATGATCATAGAAAATAAAAACTATACATTGTGTGATAAGGCGTGATTTATATTCGAGTGTACAGTGATCTACATTCATTCATTATATTGTGTAGATATCACTTTATAAAAAATACATACCCAACTATTTTTTACAAAGACAATGAGAGGTCGTTGTTTTTAATTTATTTTGTCAAAGAAATACTTTTTGTCATACAAGTAACGTACCTAGTCGAAATTGGATGTTATACACAAGGGACTCCCTTTAATTAGATAGCTTATCACATAACTCGTTATAATTTCAATGTACTATATTTTATCATAGAGATACCGTATATGATTAGATAAATATTTTGTTGACAGGAATATTTTTTCGCCGATTTTCTATTTCACACCTAAGGTTGACTGGGAGAGAATGCCATATGGCATTAATGTCCGCCTTATGTACCATCACTTGTTTCTGTCCACGAGGCACGAGGTTTTCAGTTCAAATCTATTTTTTTAATAGAATTGAATACAGAATTCAACTCAATTTTTTTATCAATGCCTCATGAACAATATGATTAGAGAAAATGTGTGATAAATGTACATATTAGGTGTTACCCAAATTTGGTCAAAGGTTTTCATACAAAATCTTTAACTTGGTCATAATTTCGAAATTCTTGTAACGCTTTTATAAAATCTAAACGACAGTTGTAGTGCTTGGAGTTTAAAAGCGGTTTCGAAATATTACCGTAAGTTATTGCTTTTAAACTGAACGTGTTTCAGAAATATATGAAACTTAAAAAATACTATGAAGTATAACAATTATTGTAGTATATTATGATACGTGGTCTAAGAGTTTTTAATAGTTATACATATAAACTAGTTCATCTCTAAAAAGGGATGACAAAAGAAAAATAAAGTAATTTATAACTAAAGAAAGAATCATAAAAGTGAACATCAAAAAAGTCCAAAAGTAGGTGACGTCACGGAAACAGATGGTTGACATCGATTTCAACCAATTTGAAATATCACCTGATTCAACAATACGACATTTGTTGATCATTGCAAAACAAGTTCCATCGAAGTATCATTTATTCCGTTTGTCGCGAAAATTAATCGTGAAACCCGAGGGACTTGTCTATACTTCAGTGTTGTTATTCACTTCGGAGAAACAAACAGAAAATTGGCTATATGCCAAGTGTTTCGATTGTTATACAGCGTGTTTGAACTTCGGAAACAGATGTTGAACAAGAGTGCAATTGATAAATATCAACAATAGCATAGGGCGAGTAATGACGTCTAAGATGACGCTTTTCAAAATTTATCAAGATATTTTGAGTATTATGAAGTCTTATATAGTATATAGGTTTATTAACTGTAAAAATTAATCCTTATTTATTATTATTTGGAATTAACTTCTAAAAACGAAGAATTTCTATTACAACTGTTTGTTTTCACAAACGTGACGTGGACTGGTAATACTACGAATGAGGCTTTGAAACAAAACAAACTTTAGCGTTTACGTCTATTTCGCGAATTTAATCACGTTTAGTTTGGTTTCGATACTACAAAATATTTAGTCAGCTGTCTATCTAGGTTTTACGAGTTATTTAGATCTCGTTTTACAATAGAACTGGGTCAAATATCCAAAATCGGTTTGCCAATTCTAGGTAAATTCATTTTACGTCACGTCTTCCATTTTGTTGTCACAAACAACTGAACTACAAATTAAATCTACTTTTCAAGTAAAATATAAATACGTTATATAGAGTTTGACCTCTGTAACTTAATTACAAGGCCGTACCTATTTTCTAAGGTAGTTTAATTGACAAACTTTTGGTTATTTGACAACCCGTTGGTGCTGACAATTATTGATTGACGGTCCTATGATTTTAAATCGCCCGCTTTTCGCGCATGAGGGTGCGGGTTCGAAACCTACCAACGGCAAGTACCAATGTGACTTTTTCCATGTTATATGTACTTTCTAAGATTATTTAGACACCACTGACAAACGGTGAAGGAAAACATCGTGAGGAAATCTGGGCTTATAATTACTAATTATAACTTCGTAATCATCAACTCGCATTGAGCAAGCTTGGTGATTAGTGCTCAAACCTTCTGCGTATGGGAAGAGCCTTTGCTCAGCAGTGGGCATTTATAGGCTGTTGATGATGATGATGATGGTCCTATGATCGCCAGACTGACTAAGAAACTTAGTTTTCGAGTTTTGTGGCAATCTAGAAGTGATACTACATATATGTCTTATGAACTGACTGCATGGTTGGCGCGGTGGCTAGGCAACTGACTACCGCGCAACGTGTCGCGGGTTCGATTCCCGCACGGAACAATTCTTTGTTTTTCCGGGTCTGGGTGTCATGTGTATGTGAACTTGTATGTTTGTAAACGCACTTACGACATAGGAGAAAAAAAAAATGCCTCCAAGTTCATGAGTTATCCTGGGAACAGAAAGGGAAACATGATAAAAAAATTATTCTTATTTTTGGTTGCAATTTTTCATTTAGGAACGGGGTGGTTTTAAGTCAGTAAGACTCTGACCCTCCCTCCCGCCTCGCCCAGGCGGGAGCAGTAATTCGATGATTTCCCCTCCTTAAAAATATATAAAAATATACACATTATGAGTATTGATAGACTGGCTTTGGTTTAATGTAAATCTTTTATCAACCCAGAAACAAAACAAGAACCTACATTTTTTTTAATAAATACAGTTCAGTATCAAGCTCTGTAAGTTGAAATAGTCTAGTTTTCAAGTAAAAATGCTAATGTAACATACTTCCATAGAACACGATGCAGTTTAAATAGGTTTGAGTAATTTTAAAATACTTGCACCCGCATATCTGTTAGCATGAATAGTTTTGTACAGAAAGTATTATCCAGAATGCAGTTTGCATTTCAATTGCAAGATTTTGTTAAAAGATAATGCAAAATTTAAAAATTGAAACTATGTAGTATTTCAGTATTGTACCTGCGCTTTTTTTTTTTTTTAAGGGGGGAAAATCATCGAATGACTGCTCCCGCCTGAGTGAGGCGGAAGGGAGTGTCAGACTCTTACTGACTAAAAACCACCCCGTTCCTTCTCCTGCACGTCGAGCCGGAGCCCCGGTTACCCGTTAGGTTCTCCGCGACTCCGAATCGGCATCGGCCCTATTGGGCCCCATCTGTGGTGGTCTGATGGCTCTTTGAGGCGCGCGCGGAACGCGACGCGCCGTACGCTCGGGTCTGTTTCTGGTCGGACGGGGAGCCACCCATGCTCGCCGTCCGCAGGCCCGCGCTTACGGTGGCCGGAGATCGTCTCGCGATCCCCGACGCCCGGTGTGTCCTTCGCGATGGCTAGGTTGCGAGGAGGCAGCGCTTCGCTGCCTCACGCATCCCGCCTCCTCCTTAGCTAGCATGACTGCTTCGCAAAAGGAGGAGACGGCATCCCAATCCCCCTCGCTCCGCATCATCGCCTGCACTAGGCCCGGACGCGAGAGGTCGCCATCGCCGATCACTTCCCTGAGGGCACGGCGGTGCTCAGCCCACGCAGGGCATTCTCCCACTGTGTGTTCCACCGTGTCCTCAGGGCGGTCCTCGCAGTGATGACACCCGGGCGTTTCCTCCCGCCCCATCAGACACAGGTACCTCCCGAAACTTCCATGTCCGGTGAGGACCTGCGTCAGGCGGTAGGTGAGGACGCCGTAGCATCTCTCAAGCCACTCCTCAAAGAGGGGACTTACCGCTGCAATGGCAGCGAGCCCAGCCCCCGGTTGCGACAGTCGTTGCTGCCATTCCGCCATGAGATCGCGCCGGAGCTCATCCTGCCACGCACTTATCTGGCGCGGCAGCGGAGTTTCGCCCCGGCGACCTGTACCTGCGTACCAACCTATTTTAATCACAAAATACATACATACATCACGATATCTTTTATCCCAGAAGGGGTAGGCAGAGGTGCACACAGAAGTAGCACCCACTTTTCACTATTTATGTTATGAGTCCCATGTAATAGGGGGTGAGCCTATTGCACTATACCGGGCAAATTTCCAGGCTCCGTGCTACTAAGAAAAAAAATCTCGAACCCGAGACCCCTTGCCCAGTCGCACTTGCGACCACTCGGCCAACGAGGCAGTAAAATTAGAAACTATGTAGTATATCAGTATTGTACCTACGTACCCACCTATTATTTTTAATTCAATCTTAGTTTCAAGCGATTAAAAATTAAGAAAAAATACTTTAAATACATTATAGTTCAAATACCCATAAAAATAACTATGAGACAAAAAGTAATGTTCTTTTTTTTCTTCATGCTAAAGTTTATTTGGGTCAATGACATGCTAGAAAACAAAATATTTATTATGTTTTCACAAAATAAAAAGCAAATTACGTGTTTAATAATGCTTAGCCACTAATTATCCCGCGCTGGCATTTATGTTGATCATTAGGTGGTCCCTAATATTGCATGGATCGTTACACAGTAGGGGAAATAAACGTAAGTTAATACATCTTAATGGAAAATAAGGATGACGACAGTGTTTTCAAATTATAAATCTATGTAGTTCATCAGTCAATAATAATAATAATGAATACGTAAAATAATATAAAATAACAATGATCTGTTTTGTCTTTTTGATTTTTTCGTACACATGTATTAATGATTAGATAAATCGAATCGTATCGACTGGAAGCTAGATGCATCATTCCAAAGTATAAAACGTACCTAGAAATGACGACATCGTATATTTTCGATATAAAAGAAAAAATATGTCTTTAATATTTTAAAACAACCTAAAATAAAAATACTTATCGTCGTCATCCCTAATGTAATAGTCTTGTATATGCTGTGCAGTTTAAAGACCGTCATTCATCTTATCAACCCTCAAACGTCAACTGGTACAACATAGACCCACTAATGACCTCTACAGCGACCAGCTCTAGAGGAAATTATCATAATTAAAGCTGGAAGAAAGATTAGTAGACTCATTTTGAGATTGTTAGTGGACAAGAGGGATTTGCAATGAACTTGAATGTTGTACACAACAATGTTGAATTGTGTTTTAATCGCTTTTATGTTTAAGGATATTTTAAGACCAGAATGGTTATTAAAAGCGTTGGAAAATGTACTGTAAATTATTTATTGTTATGTGTTTTGTAGAGAAAAAAGTATAATTTCGAATAGGTAGTTTGTCAGAGTAGAAAATTTTGAAACATCAAAATTTTTCGAAGTTGCGTCACAATTTACATTTTACTGTATAAATATCAGATGAGAATATTGTGTATAGTAACTGGCCTAATACAAATAAATAATTGATCGTTCTTCAGAAATATGAATGGTATAAAGTCCTGTATCAAATAACTAGTTTTACGAATGTTATAAACTTTTTAAATATTGAGATTATAAGCGACCCCAGAAAGTTGCGGTTTCAATGGTCCAGAACTTCAGAATCTAAAGTAATTATTGCCTAATATCGTAAAATTCATTTTATTATGTCAATAATTTAATGTTTCTAGGATTTTCGATTCGTAGAAATATCAGAAGTTTTAACCACTGACATTTAAACAAGTCACAAATTCAATAATATAAATTTTGAGACAATTTATTTTTTGGGTACAAAGTTATATGTAAAATAAAATTATGAAATGAAATACAAGGTTTTAATATTCAGATACGGTTTAATACAATACGTATTTTGTTTTTCAATAATACCTAACATAGAAACAAATTATAAGTAGTACACAACAAAAAACATGAGAATTAAATTTGATGTCTTTTTAGCAAATCAAATATACCTCTAGTTTGAAACGTCAACTTACAAGTCATAGAATTGATAAATTCATTTTTGTACAGAACTCTAAGTTTATATGAACTGACGACGAACCATATAAAATATGTTAATGTTTAAACAAGACCTGTCAGAGAGGAATAGGTTTTTGACTGTTTTTGGAATTTTCTTTTTATTTTGACTTTACACACTTTATAAACTGCCAAGACAAGTAGTTAGTAAACATTGAAAGTTTATTTCGTTGATGTTCAAGAAAAGTTTAAGAAAAGTTAAAAGGCTACTAAACTCATTACACAGTTTCTTTCGACGAATATTTCAAAGGTTTTATTAGTTTTGCTTATCAAGACCAATAGAAAATAAAAAAGAAATTATTTGATCAAAATGAAAATTTTGAAATATCTATTTAATATAACAAGACATAAGACGTGTAACGTTTTCTTTTAATATCAGTATGATATGGAATAAAATAGCATGATATTATGTCCATAATTCGTATATAAATCGTATTTTATTTTACAATACAAAAACAAGCATAAAATACTAATTGAAATTAAAAACAAAACATTCACACTTCAACACATAACCCATTTATTAAAATAGAAATAGGTACCACTTTGACAGAAACAAAATCGGTCGTAAAAATTTATTATCGATGAACATAAAACAAAACTCTTTAATATCTATTAATGAACCAATCCATCGTAAATTAAGAGACGTCAACAATCAAGATTAACGGAGGCAAAAACGGAACCAAAATCACTGGGACCAAAAGACCGAATCTTTGCTGCGAAAACGATTAAAATAAAAGAAAAACGAGGGAAATGACAGGACATCGTTCGCCCGCACCAGCTTTGCGACCGTTCCCATTCTACACAACCTAACCGCGCCGGGGTGCCCTAAATTTCAAGATATCCGCAGGTCCCAACGAGTTTTTTAGAACAGTTTAACCAGACCGCTGCTTTTGACAGGTTTTTGGGTGCGGACACTCAGCTTATCAATAAGCTTCATATTTCATTAAAAAAATTTACAAGAAAATTGAATTTAGATCTTCTTTTCAAGTCCTTATAGTCTGTACAAAACCTTACATTGTGAAATAGCTTATTCACAAAAGGTGAACTGTAGTCATGCACTATATCTATTGCACTTTTATAGTGGTGGTGAAAATTGCTGATCTACGAAATTCTTGTCGATATTGGCCGTTGAGCTTAAGGTAAATAGTAAAACGAATTCCTACTGACACAGCGCATTTAGGAAACTCAAGAATATTCTGCGCTTAACTGCGGCACATTTCACGCAAAGCACCACTCGACCAATCGTTGTTCGTAGCGATGACAATAATCTTTGCATGGTCACGGATGCAATATGGATGTATTATACATATAAACCCTCCTTAAGAATCACTTTATCTACTAAAAAAGCCGCATCAAAATTCGTTGCGTAGTTTTAAAGATCTACTCATACATAGGGCCAGACAGACGGCGGATAGCGAGTTTGATTTATACTATGATAGATTATAAGAAATTTTATTAAATCGCTTCCTACAGGTTGTTAATAAAATATATAGTAAACCATGTTTTACGCACCACCTGTGTTTAATCAGGTTTAGTAACATTAGTTTTTTTTCTCACAAAATCAAACCGATTATAGTTTTACACTACGTGTGCTAAAACCAAACAATTAATATACCAAACAGAGCATTATTTCCAATTGCTATACTATCCGTCAATACATTGGGTGATTCATTGTTTCCAACTGATGACATTACGACATCGGTTTATAGTCAGACCATACCTTATATTTAGGTACCGTGTAATAAAAAACCGTCTTCGTCCCTTTACCATTTAAATTGCTATTTGATTACCTAATAACCATTAAAAGGCACTTTTTCATTTAATGTACATGAGGAATGGTAAAGTTACAAGAGTAATAAAGCTGCTATTACTTAATTTGGCAAATGTGTGGATCGTTTCGAATTAAAGTATTAAATGTTAATTTTTATTGTATTTTATTACTAATGACATAAGATATATTATAGAGGTGTTTTTGGGATTGTAATTAAAACTTTTGGACACAATTGTTATACTATTCAGTGACCAAATTATGATATTTGAGTGAGCTTGAAGTGGATGTATGATACAGTTGATAGATCATTGGATAAAGTTTTTTCATCTAATTATTTTTTTTTCGAGTATGATATTATATGGTTTCAAATAAGGATAGCCTTATTGGCCGAGTGGCCACAAGTGCGGCTCCCGGGCAAGGGGTCTTGTGTTCGATTTCCTGGCGAAGTAGTAAAAAAAATCTCATTTGCAGCACGGAGTCTGGAAAGTGTTCGGTATATGGCAATAGGCTCAATCGCTATTACATAGGACGCACCTCTGCCTACTCCTTCGGAGATAAAAGGCATGATGATATATATGGTTGTTTCAAATGAAGAAGAAATACCACAAATGTTTTGCATGCTCTGTTCCTTACAAATTACATGTCAGGCGCTTTTGTGTAATACTAAGTATGGTGTGTAGCTATGTTCAAAACCCAATTAAATACATTCCCTAATTGATTGGGTCCAAAGCCAGTGTGATATTTAAGTGTTCTATGTCAAGGTTTACACCATTTTATTTTTATCGAATTACATTGGACAAAGAGCCTTTGTTCGAAAATTTAACTTTTTTGGGTCAATGGATACTGACTAAGTTATTTCCAATTATGTTCGTATATTAACATCCAACGTAGCATCATGCTTTAGAGTCCCGATAGGGAATAGTCATATATTGTATATAAAAATAAATATTCCCCAGAGACTATTTATATATTATTCCCCAGAGTCATAAGTCATTTATCATCATCATCATTAACAGCCTAGAAAATGCCTACTGCTGAGCCGGCATTAGGTATAGATAGGAATCAAAATACATGATATTCAATTTTTTTATATTTCTTATGCAAATGAAACTTGTCCCGACTATCAAAGCTTTCTTAAGAGTTCTTTGTTATTGGTGCTTGTGAAATAAATAATATTTTAAATATAAAATTGCACTAAGATTAGATAATTAAGGCCGTCCGATAGTTAGACCGATGACATCACCGCTTGAATAGCTATTTAGTACGACAAGGTTGTTTGTTCGGCGTTGTGGACTAAAGGGGAGTTCTTGTTTCGTAGGAGACGCTTTATGTCTAATGATAGACGTAAAAATACTGACGAATTTAATGTCTTTACTTTTAATGTACCTATTACTGTACTGTAAACCATTTAAACAATAAATATAAAGTACTCTTAAAAAGCCGCCTTCAAACCCCTCTTTTTTTGGAATTCGTTAAATTAATATTATTAACGCCTTCTCCTAAATGTAACAAACACTTTTCTGATAACCACACTAAAATTACTTCAGCCAAACGCGAGATAATCGCGCACAAACATACATACATACATACAGGACAAACAGAGTACCTCCTTCTTTTCATAAAGTCGGTCAAAAAGGAAAAGTAACGTACAAAAAAGCAAATCAATAAATTACAGTAGAATCCTGAATAGGAGTTAAGAATTGAACCCGATAAAGTGTATACACAATGGGCCCAAGTCCACCTACACGTTACTACGTAGTTTGTCACCGGCTTACCACTGTCGTTGACAAAGCCTTTGAGAAATACTCCATTGATAAACAGTGACTTAGGTGCCGGCTACAGAAATAATATATTTATGTAAAATATTTATTAGATTTGGGAAATGAAAGTTACTATAGAAATATAAGGAATACAAACTTTATGGTAGTATCGTCGAATCTTTTATTTTAAATATTATGAATAGGTATTATGAATTTGGCTGTATTTATTTAAAACACGTATAATAACTGCTTTAATCTATACTTATAATAAATCTGTAGAGAGGTCAATTCTGTACATACAATATATTTAAAAAATAACTATCAAGGGGTGGTTAGGGATCGCTCCTGATGCCAAAAATGCAATCAGTAAAATTTTTGTCTGTCTGTCTGTATGTTCGTTATGGAAACAAAAACTACTCGATGGATTTTAACGAAATTTGGCAAAATTATTCTTCATACTCTTGGGCAGGTTATAGTATACTTTTCATTATGCTACGATGAATAGGAGCAGAGCAGTGAAGGGAAATATTGGGAAAACGGGAGAAGTTACTCCATTTTTTAAGCTTCCGTCGCGTGTGCAGGCTGATAAGTTAAAGCTGCATAGAAATCATGTATGACGAAAATATTCTCCTTAAAATTATATAAAAAAATATTCCTCGACAGCATATGTTCATCTTTTATGGTTGACTCACAATAACACGTGAAACTCCCGATAGCTTAGCATTTCGGTGATTTCTGATTGTATTTGTCTACTCTAACGTTTACAATACTCATTCATAGACTTTACGCTGTAACTGAAAGGCCAATGGTTGAAATTAGCTTGACTCGATATTATAAATGAAAATATGTGAGTTTATGTGTATGTTTGTTACTCAGTCATATTAAAACGACTGAAGGGACCGGAATGAAATTCGGAACAGAGGTAGATTATGGTCTGAAGTGATACACAGGCATTTTACCCCTGGGATCGCGGGCGAAGCCGCTGGCAGAAGCTAGTTTTAAATAAAGCTTTTAAGAACGAAATAAGGACTGTTACGGTAGAGATAATAACTATAACAGTTATTACTTAATTATATAATAATTATAGATTTATGTTCATTAGTCTCGTTAAAACTCGAGAACGGCTGAATCAATTGGGCTAATTTTTGTCTTGAAATGTTCATGGAAGTCTAGGGTAAGTTTAAAAGACGAGAAAAAGTTTAGGCTGTACGAAGTACAGTACGAAGTCAGCTAGTAAAAAATAAAATAAGTAGGAATCTTACTTTTATATCTGAATGCTATTTTATATCACATTTATTCCAGAATACTGAAACGTTACTCAATTTTAAGTCGTGCTTAAGTATAGTTCTATCTCTACAAATTATTTGTGAAATGACAGAGAAGGCACGATATTTGAGTACAACTTAAAATTGAGTAACGTTTCAGTATTCCAGCATTAATCATGTATTCGATAGAATCATGTATACTAAAAGACAATTAGAAAACTTTGAATCACTCTGAATAACAATAAGATCAGGCAATGTAGTTAATTGGTACATGGTAATTTATACTACATTTCCGTTCCTACTACTATGGCTACGTCCACGAAAAGTTACAATAGGGATGATGACAGGATATGAAAACTAAAAATCTAATTAGTCCATCAGTTGGGTAATGAAAAAATATTAGACTAGTATTTTTTTTTTGTTTTATAATAAAACACTACTTAGATAAAACAATCAAAAAGTTTAAGAGTAGGCGCTGAAACGTCATTTCTACGTATAAAATGTACATTAGAAGTGACGTCACGCGACATTTCAAATCAATAAATCGTCGAAAGTATTCGTTTGTGTAAGAAATTAAAAAATACCTATCTAATGATTTGAAATAATCTACCAGACGGACATTAAAATAAAAATTAGTAATCTACCCTATTACTTGGCTACCAGAGTAAGGCTTGTAGAGAAGTTACAATTCACCTGATTGATTAATCTTCGAGTCAAGTAACGTCGTAGTACGATCACCATAATAGAGATCGAACCCTAGTTAATTGCAAAGTTAGATAGCTACTACAATGAAACCTAATATACTAATTGGTAGGTATTAGGCGTATACAACCTGACTAACCTTTTGGGGATCACTTATAGATTTATTAGTTTAAAGGAAATTTATTAGTTTAGATTACTTGTGTGATATATGGGTAGTATTAGTTGTATTGAATTTTATCGTTTAACTAATTATTTTCTTTAAATCCACCTGTGTATAAAGGGAGATACTATGAATATTTTATTTATGCCATTTCTGTACGATTAATATTATCTGGACTACAATAAAAAGTTTCTTTTAACGTTGTCCCACACTGGCATTTTCTGCTGTGGGTGCGTTTACAAAAAGGTATACATACATAGATGACACCCAAACCCGAAATAACAGTTTGCGGATCATACAAACAGTTGTTTCGTGTGGAAATCGAACTCGCTACACCGTACCAATCGTGTGGTGAAATGAGTAGATATATCAAAATAACTCCAATTGCGCAGTAATTCGTGTGTTGTGTAAATTTCTAACTTAGACACGACAAATGATAAAATCCTAGCGTGGGACGACTTTTTCATTTAAGAACAAAAAAAAGCATTCACGCTCCATTGAAATGTAAAAAACTAAATAAGTTTAAAATAAAACCTATTAGTACCAATTTAATTAAGGATAAGACAATTTAAATTGGTTAAAGAAGTATTTCTAAGACTTGTTTTTGCTTTCCACTTATAGTGAGGATTAAAAAGTTTTTAATTATAATTTACTTGCTTTGGTAGTATATGCTAAGAGGATTATTTGGTTTAAAATAAGTATTCTCTCGTAATTATTTAGTAGGTATTCAGCTGATTTTAACGAACTTAAAAGCTTGAGTATTTTGAATTTATTAAGCACTTGAATAAGAATCAATAATCTTAAATCCAAACATTAAAAATCTTCTTTAGTTTCATGTTATGTATTTATTCGACGCCGTAATTTGGATATTTTTCTTACTTTTTTTTGTCTGTCCTTTTATTTATGTAATCAACTAGTGTAATAAAAATGTTCTGTATATGATAAACTTGATTTTAATTTATTTTATATTTTCCGTGACATTTCTTGCTGCATTATGTACTGCATTTTTTTAAATATATAATGAAGAAGTCTACTAAACATGTCACATCAGGACCATAATGTCACAACAATTTTCAATACAATACACTTTATCTTACAGCAAATTAAGCCACATAATTTGACAAACAGTTGTATAAGTCTGCCAAAATTTAATTACGCAGAACGTATTACATAAATAGTTGTAAACAGACAAATTACTAGGTTAATTTATCATCGCTTGGAAAGAGGGAACATGAGCACTGAAGAAGCACTCATAAAAATGCTGTAAAAGTCACGGGCACTGAGCCAGGCGTTCCGTCAAAAATTAATAGCTACGATTTCCTAGAAAAATCCGTTCGAATACCGTGAAAACGATTCCGTATACAATAATTTAATTTATATTTTATTAAAGTGTTGTTTTATTTGTTTGTTTACATCACCTTGTTTTGTTACGTAAAAGTTATGAAACAAAGGTATTGTTTTGAGATTGTGTCTAGAAAACTTTGAGCTAACACATTGGAATATTATAGGATACGTATTGTAACAAATTTGTGATTATAATTCGTGATATTGACATAAGATTAGGAAACAAAAACATCAATTTTGTTCAACACCTAGGAGCGAGGCTCTTGTGCATTATTTCTACATATCTAAGGTATATATGCTATATATTATTATTAAATAAACAAGTTATAATTTTATTTATGCTATATTTTAAAATAGTGTATTGTTATCCGTACGTTTTAATTTCCTAAATTAGTGAGATTTTGTATGAATATTTTTTTAACAATTTTCTATTATTAATTTCAGGTTATTTTGAAGACATTCTGTCGAAGTGAAAGTGAATTTGATTGCATCGCCATGGTGGAAAGCCGTATACAACAATAACGTAAGTTCAAAGGTTTACTTAGTACTTATACCTATCCATACATAACGTCACGCCTGTTTCACATGGGGGTAGGCAAAGACTATCGTCATCATCATCATCATCATCTGACAGGTTATAAGTAGAACAATTAGTTTTTATAACTCGTAATTTATTACAGTACTTAATTAACTTACGTTATTTCAGTAGCGAAAGAGGTATGTAGTAATCGTAGTAATTGGTGTTCCATAGTCTCTGCCTACTCCCATGGGAGATAGGCGTGAAGTTATATATCGTCGGGGATAGTGCAAATCCGCGAATCTACCATACGTAAAAGCCGCGTATCTGCAATAGATCGTTTTACAGGGGAAGGTTAAAATTTAATGATTTTATTAATTCAATGAATTTAAAGCTCAATTTAACATATTGAAAATATACAAAATAAACTCGTGTCAAGGCGGTGTGGCAGCCAATTGATATTTTAGGGGATTTTTTCGCGAATATTTAAGATAGCTACATTTGTCAGATACACGGAATTGTTCAATGCGAGTTCCGCGGATTTGCACTATCCCCGACGATGTGTAGAACAATTACACACCTAATTTATAAGATGCTCCTATATGCTCTAACCACACAAGTCTAGAACGTTCACATAAACCCGCTAATCATCCATTTCCAGACACATTTTAGCGTCTACCTCCTAAACCAATTTATCATGTCTCACGTTGATAAATTAAATCGTTCATAAGTTAGGCATCGATCAATCAGTAAGCCATTTAAATGATGAATATGATTTTCCAACGGAAACACATAAATAAACAATTTTGGCTTCACACGGAATAAAATTAAATTATCTATAATCTTCTATATACATTTAATAAAATCGTAGGAAAATGAAAACCGTACATTGCATATTTAAAAAAAAAATGCTTGCGGCGTGATCTACAATCGACATCGAAGCCAAAAATTTTAAAATGTTTGTCTGTTTGTCTATTTGTCTGTATGTATGTCTTGGGTTAAACTGGGTTAAACTCAAAAAGTACTGTATGGACTTACTTCAAATTTTTCATGAATATTACTAACAGGTTGGATCAACATTCAGGCTACATAATATTATCACGCTATCATCTACGAGGAGCTGGGAGGAGGAGTCAAGGAGCTGTAAATCATTATTTCACGCCCACGAAGTCGCGGCCACAGCTAGTGATCTTATAAACGAAGTTATTTTTTTGTGACACTGTTATTAGGTTCATTTCGATTTGTTTAAGTCGAAATAAAAGTTTACTTAATCTGAGGATCGAGGCGAAGTTTTCGCGTTTGACATGATTGCTTAAGTTTGTAACAACAGCATTGGGTGACCAATGCTGTTGTTACAAACTTAAGCAATTTTTTTTTTATATTTGATGGGTTGACGTTTGGCCACTATCTAAAATGAATAATACACACAACATCGCACCTTTTATCCTCGAAGGGGTAGGCAGAGGTGCCCATTACCACTGTACAATGTAACACCCACTTTTCACTATTTATATTGAATCCCATGTAATAGGGGGTGAGCCTATAACCATATACCGGGCCCAATTCCAGACTCCGTGCTACTACTCAGAATTTTTTAAAAACTCAGTAATACTTTGCCCGACCCGGGAATCGAACCCAAGACCCCTTGCCCGGCAGTCGCAATTGCGACCACTCGGCCAACGAGGCAGTCAGCAGCAGGCAGTAAAATGTATACTGAAATATTAGTATATATATCTATAATGATATGTATATACTGAAGACTCAGCAGACTCTTTTGTATTATTTGTAATGTATAAATTGAAATAGGCAATATAATTAAGTTATTTTTATGACACCTTTTAAAAGTATTTAACTAAAACCCATAAGCTGTGGGCGGACACAGCTTAACTTCCTCGTTGGAAACGAAAAAACCATAAAACATTTCTCGCTGCTTTTTGTCCATTTTAGGCCTAATGTTCCTTCGGAGCGGATTTCCGGATTTAAAGGGGCGAAATTCAAATCTAGGATTACAGCTGCGGACACGTTTTTCGTTCCTAAATAATTGAACACCATAAAACATTTTCTTTTAGCCACCCTCTTTTTTTATTGTTTGAAAATATACCCTAGTCTAATAATATATTTAATCATCACTTAGTATGTAAATTTATAAATTACATCGAAAAATTTTACGAACTGAAGCTGTCATAATTTTTTTACTTCACTGTAAAATATAACATTTTTTTGTGGTTAAAGACATTCTGCTATGACATTATTTTCACATCAAGCCATTATTCTATTCTGACATACATTTGATCTAATAAACCTATTTACAGAAATGCAATTTATTTATTTGTAACTTACGGTCGAAAATTATTTTATGTCACATTCTGCATAACATAAAAACGTACAGACATTTCACAAATATTTAGAATTATTCACAAAAAATGGGACTTACAACGTTATTTTGGAACCACAATATGTCTTTTATCGCATTTTTTAAATAACGACACGACTAGCTATATTATAAACCTATGCCAAAAGTAATAAGATTCTCTACGACAATTGTCATCAATGAGTGACAAGCTCCACTTTTGCCGAAGTAATTTGAAGACATACACATTTCTTTGCCTATTAAAAATAGCATATCCATCGACTAGACAATTTGCCACGTCCAAAACGGAAATATTATTAGTTCGTTGACAGAGTGTTTTGTAACAACACTTGTATGCATTTGTCGAGTTCGAAATAAACATACATTTTTATTCTGAACGATTTACTTTCAAGTTTTATTTGATTTGTAATTTATGAGGCGATTTTTTATTTGCCTTCATTCTGTTTCTAAGAATTTAATGTTTAAAATGTTGAATTATAATGTTACATAGTTGTAATCATTCTTGTTTTTCTCGTGTTGAAATCGCTAAAGTGTTTATTATACTCCAAGGTATTTTTAGTATATGTAGCGATACTTAACTGTAAAGAAAAAGAAATAATAACATCTATTTTATCCGTAATGTACTTAATTTGTAAAGAAACTGAATTAAAAATGTATGTAGCTAAAAGTACATAAACATCTAATTGCTTGTTTCACGGGTCTATCTCACGGGGCAAAGGCCGATAATTCTCTAGGCATTAACCCACACTAATTTGGGGAACGTTAAACTTTAACGGTAATAGGTACCTAACATGTGAATTATAGCTGACTATGGGAAACATTTGTATCTCCTTTTACTTGAACTAAGTAACACGCTATTATGCCTTGTTTGCACTACGCTAGTAATGTAGTCGAGTAGCGAGTGTTTAGTAGTAATCTCTCATTTCTGTCTCAAAATCAAAGCGAGAGAGAAGTACTAAATACTCGCTACTCGACCAAATTACTAGCGTAGTGCAAACAAGGCATTAGAGACGCCAACGTCCAGCAGAAGATAAAAATGGACTGACGATGATGGTGATACCTATAATGAGTCTGAAAATATTGTTTATTCGAGATAATTAGTTCGGAATATCTATTAAAAATTGTTTTAATTTTTTTATGGCATTAGCTGGTAAACGAGCAGACGAATCACCTGATGGTAAGCAATTGTCGTCGCCCATGGACACCTGGAACACCAGAAGCGTTACAAATCTCACTCACACGACGAAACACAACGCAAGCGATGCTTCACGTCGGTTTTCTGTGAGGCCGTGGTATCACTCCGGTCGAGCCGGCTCATTCGTAATTTTAATTCATCAAAATCAATAATAAAACATTTTTAAGTAAACCCTGCAATGCCTAGACGTACAAGTAGGTATAACTAGATGGGAAAACTAGTAGATAAACTACAACGTGAATAACAAGATTTTTATTTTTCTCAAAGGTGAAGTACTTTGTGGAGAACACTCTAAAAATATTCGTAGAAAATCCAGAATAGGTACTTAAGGCTCATTGTGTTTTTCTTGTAGACGTAGATTTAGAAATTCGGTTTGAATAGGCAGGAACTGAAATATCTTATAGAAAACTAGTTTGTATAAGCCTTTGTTAGACCTGGTTTGTTTTAAAGACTAATGTCGGAATACTGAAACGTTACTTAATTTTAAGTCGTGCTCAAATATCGTGCCATCTCTGTCATTTTACATAAATTTGTAGAGATAGAACTATACTTAAGCACGACTTAAAATTGAGTAGCGTTTCAGTATTCCGACATTATTGACTTATAGAGCGTATTTCTGTTTATAATGTCGGCAACGCACCTATTACCCCTCTGGTGTTGCGGGTGTCCCTGAGCGGGTGTCCGTCGTTTGACTCCTTAAAAATGGAAAGCAAGTGCTCAAGTTATTAATTTGTAGAGAAAGAAGTACTGTCAAGTAAGTCAGTGCAAGCATTTCCAATACAAAGGATTTTGATGTGAGAATTTGTATTTTCATTTACTTCTTATTTTGTAAAATTGACATTGTTGGGTGCCTTATAAGTGCAGATTGGACAACTCCAGATTTTGTGTTTGGCTGGTATCTCGTAATCTTTAAATTGATAAAACTTTGCAAAATTCAACCATACTCCACCACCACCATACCACTTCCAACAAAAACTAAAGCAAATATAAACAAACCATTTTTGTAATATAACTTTTTGTTCTACCAACCACTCGAATGAACGATTCTATAAGGCACACTTTTGGACTGAATTCCTAAACTAACTGGAGCTTTAACACGTGTAAGCCCTTAAAATAAATTTGTTCACTGTAAATTCCCAGTTGCAAAATTCGATGGAATTGGATATCAAAATATTCATCTACCATTTTGGGGCTTTTGGTCTTGTTCAGAATGTGGGTAATTACTATTAGATAAAATGTAATTAACCAGCTATTTGATTATGTATGTATCCTTCCTCGTAGATACTTACTGGCCCATAGGAGTGAGTAGAAACTACAGAGCAATTATACGAACCGTAGGCATATAATAATTCTTCGACTTTTTTACGTTAGCAACTAGTTGCATGTAAAACAATTCAGTTAGCTATTTACTAAATAAATTTAAAAATTCAACTAATTTATTTGTACTAATAGATAGTATCGATATTACTAAAATATCTTTTAGTATTTAAAAGGGTATTACACTAATATTTTCTAGATAATACCGTTATCAAAGTTTTACCACTGGCATAAATTTCAAGTGCTATTGGAACAAAACAATTCACAATTTAATTCAAGAGATATTCATCAAAGCTTGTTGGTACAACACTAAACGACCACGTAACAAACACCAATAGTAAATACTTTTTGGATATTTACTGGTATAAATTACTACTAAAGACTTAATTAAACCGAATGAAGTAGTCTCCCTGAAACAATACTCTACGTCAAAGAACGAAATAAATAGATACACTAGAAGACCTTTCTAGCAATTTTGTTCAAGATTTTCAAAATATAGAAAAAACATATTTAACACACATATTTTCACCTGTCAGCCGAGTGAATTCGCAAAGATTCTCTTATATAATTTGTGTTATAGACCAATATAATAACGTAATTTATTTGTTTTTATTTTATTTAATTTAAAACAAGATGTGTTATTTTTTGTTATCTCTGTTATAGTTTGGATTATTTTATTAGTTAGTATAAGTTTAATATCGTGGAAGGTGTCGCTAGATTTTATTATAACTTGTTATCGCATTGGGGCCTAAACCTGTAATGTTAACTTGTGTATGTAATGAATAATTAAACATCATAAGGACACTGAAAAAAAATCTATTTGATCTTTTATTATTGAATAATTTTAGACATTGATTATAGGTTTGGCAAAAAATTAAGACTGACTAAAAATTATGATACTAATATATTTTTTGACTCGACTATCAAATACACCTCTTCCTTAACAACTACCTTTACAGCTGTTAAGTAACAAACTAATTGATTTTCACAATATATTAGAGGTACACACGGCTACATATAAAACTGTGTTAACCACAACTAGCATAAACTGATCTTTGAATGTTTGCAAAGATCATACAAAGTGAAACAAGAATAAACTGGTTTGTATAGCTCGATATGTAACTGTATCTATGGTGGTTCGATACATAAGTATTGAAAAGGCCGTGTGAATCGTTGCAGCTGAAAACGAGTTTTGAGTTTGTCCCAGTTTGTGAGTAGAAGAGCGTTAGTACCCAAAATGGTGGATAAAATAGAAAAGTATGATACTGATCTCAATCTCATACACTATTATTATGACTATGTACTTACTTTTTTTAAGGAAAAAATCGTCAAATTCTTTCTCCCCTTCACCTTGGGTGAGGCGAAAGGCAGTGTCAAACTCTTAATAACTAAAAACCACCCTGTTTTTACGCCTGCTTCGAGTCGTAGCCTCGGTAACCCGAAAGGTCATCATTTATCGTAAATCAGTGTTTAAAATTATAAATATACAATACATACATATAATAAAATCGTAAGAAAGTGAAAAATGTACATAGAATATTTTTTAAAAGCATGCTTTGGGCGTGATTTACAGTCGATACCCAAAACCAAAAATATGGTTTTTAGAATTTTTATCTGTTTGTCTATATGTATAGTATATCCGGGATGAACTCAAAAAGTGCTGCATGGATTTACTTCAAATTTTGCATGAATATTACTAACAGATCGCGGCAACATATAGGCTACATATTATCATGCTATCAACTACGGGGGAGGAGTTGTGAATCACTTTTCCACGCGGACGAAGTCGCGGGCTCAGCTAGTGTAACAAAAAATCGATTTTGGGATAATTTTTAATAACATAATAAATTACTTCATAGGCCTTTGTCTAACAGTGGACGTCTTTCGGCTGTTGATGATGATGAAACTTATTTCTCAGATTATGCCATCGAAAAGTATTAAGCGTATCGTTGTGTTAATTGGGAGCATATATTGCATAATTAATTCTATGTTAATGTTAACATAGATTTTAACAATTTGATTTAATGAAAATGTGTTTCCTTGACGTCACATCATGAATGCAAAGTAATTAAATTAAAATTGCAAGTAATTACTTTATACTTTGTGGGTATTAATTATGCGGAGCAGGTTTATTTCTTGTATTATTTTTACATAAACATACATATATGCGAGAGGGAAATGCAAAACATATAATGGAAAATTCATGTTATCGTTTTATTGAAAGCATTTTCTGTAGATCCTATTATTTCACCCTAAAAATAAACGAAAATAATTTGCTGAAAATATATTCCGTTTAAATGAAGTCGCGACTCGTTGTGGAAAGGAGCTTACGTGTAGGTGTATGTTTAATATAATAGAAATAAAGACTGTTCGTATATGGCCCTTATAATAATTTACTACTTCTATTTAACTTGACTGCCTCGTTGGCTGAGTAGTCGCAAGTGCGACTGCCGGACAAGGGGTCTCGGGTTCGATTCCCAGTCGGGCAAAGTATAACTGGGTTTTTTTAAATCTCAGTAGGTAGTAGCACGGATTCGGTTAATGTACCCGGTATATTGCAATAGGCTCACCCCTATTACATGGGACTCATAACTTAAATAGCGAAAAGTGGGTGTTACATTGTACAGTGGCATAATGTGTACACCCCTTCGGGGATAAAAAGCGTGATGTTATGTGTTTATGTTGTTATGTTACTTCTATTTAATTTTATGTTTGTTTCATTAGAAGAGTATTCGTAGTAGCTTGTAAATATTTCCGAACTTTATAGCCTCTAGGTAACTCTTTGTTAGTTTCTTTAACCTGTGTTCCCGCAGAATAAATAGTATACGTTGTTATTTTACACCATAGTCTATTACTGTTTCATTCCGATCCCTTCAGTTGTTTTGACGTGGCTGAGTAACAAACATTATATACACAAACTAATAAAATCACAGACTATCGCATTTATAATATTGTGATACTAGATTATGTATAGCGATAGATGAGGCCTAACAAGGCTGATGCCGATACGAAGCCGCGGAAGACTTAACGGGTTGCCGGGGCTCCGGTTCGAAGTGCAGGTGTAGGAACGGGGTGGTTTTTAGTCAGTAAGAGTCTGACACTCCCTCCCGCCTCGCCCAGGCGGGAGAAGTCATTGGATGATTTTCCCACTCAAAAAAAAAAAACAAAAAAAAAGATATGTATAGCGATAAAATAATGTATAGTTAAGTTTATCGTACGAGTACCTACATCGAGATAATTCTGGTAGTACATTATGATATTTCATTACGTAGTAATAGGCAACTATATTAAAAATTTAATACAGTTGCCTAGCTAGTTTTTTCTCATTTTAGTTGTTCGAAGAAAATCTTCAAAGATCTTCACCTCATCGTCGTAGAACGAGGTTGAAGCGCGTGGGATGTTAATATAACAAATCTCTTGTGATAAGGCGAGCTTTTCGGAACTTATAAATACAAAATTAATTTATTAAAATTTCAACGAAAGCAACACACAATACCTTAGTGTGTTGTAGTTCTATGTAATTATATTTAATAATAACTATTATTGTTCTACGTTGGGATTTATATGTATAACCAAGGGTTTTTTTAAGCAGGGGGGGGGGGGGGAATAATCGAATGACTTCTCCCGGCGGGACAGAGTGTTAGACTCTTACTGACTAAAAACCACCCCGTTCCTACTCCTGCCTCACGAACCGGAGCCCCGGCAACCCATTAAGTCTTCTGTGGCTCCGTATCGGCATCAGCCCTATTGAGCCCCATCCGTGGTGGTCTGATGATTCTTCGAGGCGCGCGCAGAAGGCGACGCGCCGTTCGCTCAGGATAAACAAAGGTTTACCTTCGACATCAAGATTAAAGATTTAACACCCGATTGTGAGACTTGCGTGTGTCAGTACAACTCGTGAGCTGCGATTTTGTATTCTTTTTTTTGGGTCAATAGACTTATTAACATGGCTATGTTGCATAGTAGTAGTAGTAGATTTAAATCGTGAGCTGATTTAGGTCACTATTATTATTGCCCTCTCCCTCCATTACAAATACTCGGTATTTTACAATAAATCATGAAAAATCTCGTTATACATTAGCGTCTGATGACACGTTAAATATAATGCGTCTAATAAAATTATCATGTAGATTTTGAATACCTTCATCAGGACTGGATACGACAATATCTTCTAAATTAATCGTCTAATATCCTTGGGCATTGAACATAGTAAAATCAAACATGCATGCTCAAACGACCTGGCGTCTGTCGAAAATGGCTTCAAATTCTCAAGCCACAAAGTAAGTGCATACAAGTAGACATCGCAGCTGCAGTGGAACATTGTTAGAAGTGAATGGTTTCAATTTAAGGAAATATACAAACCTTTTCATTTCATTTTACTTTGATGTTTTTATATGTTTTGTTTTAGTGCGTAATAGTTACAATAAAATGTTTGTTACGTGTGAGAAGAGAACTGATCCTAGGTATCCTTCAGATTGAACTATGCCAGTTCAATCTGAAGTAAACATCACTAAATTCAAGGCCCGAGTGAATTAGCTGCTTATGGGGAGACATGCTCCATCGTAGGCTGCGTCATCGCTTACCAACGGGCGATATAGTAGCCAAACATAGAGCCGTCAAATATTATATAAAGAAAAAAATTACGGGTATGGAGATATAATGATTTAATTCTTATATAAATTTTAAGTTCTATAAATGTATTAACCACTTAAAAAAAAAATTTAACTGCATGAAATTATTGTCTATTTTTATACTATATTGAACATCCAGCAAACCTTCCCCACTCTATTTATACAAATCCAATATTAAAGATGAAAAGTTCCGTTAAATATTCGTTTGTACTATTAGCCTCGATTCCTTATGGGCAATTAAATCTGTTCGGAAGAAAGATTGATAAAAGAAAATGTACCATTTAGTCACGTTTTCCATTAGAATTTTCTATTGTTTATTTCATTGTATGTCTGTACCTAAGTAAACGGTTTTGTTTTATGTATTCTAGTCTAACTAGATTAATCTCCGGAATAACAGAACGAAATGTATGTCATAATAAATTGAAAAAGTTTTTTATACCCGTTATTGTTGTAAATAAAACGAAACTAGACTTGCCTTTTATCATATTTTTTGTTTGTCAAAGAATTTAGACTAGCCAGTATTTGCTTTGTTTCGTTAATTAAACTGGAGTTTATGATTTTTTCAAATCACAGTTAAACTTAAACAAGTATAGAAATAGAATCGCTTTTAAGTGATTGGGATTTGTTGACTTACGACAACATAGGTTAAACAGGCTAACATCACTAACAGTTGGCGTCTATTTTACGGATCGCCATAAATGTAGGATACTTTAAAACGTGAAAAGGTGAAACGAATAATAATGTATGATTGTCTTATGGTCCACAGTTATAGAAATTATTATAACATTAGCAATTCATACTCTGTCTATGTGAACCATAGACAAGACTTTTTCCTTTTATTTTCTGTTTACCTGCGCTTTCCATATTAATGTATTATATATTTATTTGTAGTTAAGTCAAAGAGTAGGTATTCTACGAAAAAATAAATAGTTTTTGTTTATTTCTTAATACTACTTATACGATGATAGTTTACTTATTTTCAGGAATTTTTAAGATGTTACGGAACAGACAGCATGGACGTAAACAGATGAACTTAACCTGTCAAGTATATACCCATTTTTCTCGATTATGTACTGAACAGAAACATACTACAAATTATATCAATCAATTTTTACTTATACTTAACTTGGTTCTTAAAATGAAGACGTATAAAAGTTTTCAAAGTATTTTGTGCAGTTGCGAAAACTTTACAAGGTTGTAATATATCTGCACCAGGCAGTGTAGAGATTATTTTGTATTTTGACCTCTTAACTCGTCGAGTACCGTATTTATAGACACAATTAAAGAACAATAATAGATTGCGGTCACCGGTGACCGCTTGGTGTTTGACAGTTTAAAGTAACTTATTTATATTGGCTATTGCCTGTATATGTTATCAAGTATTGTATACGATCATTTCCTGGCTTTGCGATTGAAATTTTATAATATTACATCACGCCTTTTATCCCCGAATAGTAGGCAGTGGTGCACATTATGCTACTATACAATGTAACACCCACTTTTCACTATTTATGTTACGAGTCCTATGTAATAGGGAGTGAGCTTATTGTTGAAAATTCATATTAAATTCATTTATTCTTACTTAGACGCACACTTTAATAATATTCTTTCTTTTTGTAATTAAATGACTTTAAATCTGTTTATTTATAGATGTGACATAAATTAATATCCGTCATTTACCGTCAACATACGTCTATATTTTGATGATGGAATATCTATAAGGGAGTCAAGTTGTGAATTATCATCGTTAGCAAGTTTTATCGTTATTCATATTAAATCATTCAGTAATAAAAATGATGTTAATCACCATTAATAAATCAAACAATAAAACCGCATCTACCAAATTATCAATATTTAATTTGTAAATTCTCTACATTTGTTTATTGATCGTGTCAATGAACTTCGATTTGATTGGTGAATATTTATGAGTGCAATTATCAAACAGAAATTTGATTTTTATATGAACAACGCAAAATTCTTGTTGAACAATGTTAGTAAACATAACTGAGAGGAATACCTATTACTTATTTGCCTACTGTATGATGTTACTTTCGTAAATAATAAATATTAGTTGTTTTTATAATAACTATCATGAGTAAAAATTAGGTAGAAAACACGGTAATTGTCTTGGAGTAGGCTGCGCGACATCGCCGCGACCGCGCATTTTGCTCATGAGAAAGAGCCCCTCTGTGGATCGAAACTTGGTTTTTCTCAGTATTTTCACGTGAGTAACCCGCGATTTATAGTTAAATATCATTTGGTTTAAAATCTTAATGTCAGATGAATATAGATTAAATATATTTATCATCAAGTTTTCATGGCAGTCATAAGACGTCTAGTTGTAAACATAATTCTCCCACCAATGATACACCAATCTAACCAATGAGCCGTCGGACCCCAATAAAATTATTCTTAGAATGAAACAAAACTCTAGTGGATAGTCTAAACTGAGCACCACTTGAATACTTTATACAATTTGTTCGTAGACCTCGTTGAAAGTTTATAAACCGCAAGAAGACTAAACTAACTATTTTACTGGAACAAATTATTCGAGGACAGCAAACACAGTTTTTGTAAAAACAAAGCCTGTTCACGAAGTTCATTGTAATATTTAATCAACTTAATAAGAATGCTTGTACGAATATGATACTTATAAATTACACAAAAGAAAAATCTATCTACATTTTGTATGGAATAAGGGTCTTGTAAGAAATTCTGTATGGAGTAAGGTCATATCACAAGAATATTTATTTTGCAGATTAAAGAATAACTACAGTAAGGAATACGAATACAAAGTGAATAAACTTGAAAATGTGAGAATAATATGGTAATTTAGAGTTAAAATATATTTTCAATGTATTATTTTTAGATTGCTGGAAGAAAAACTATTAAGCGTCAGACTTTGATTCATTATATTTTTTTTTATCCGACTTCATAATAAAAGGATGTTGTGAGTTTAACCTATATGAATGTATGTATGTATAAACATTTGTGTGCGATTATCCCGAGATTATCTTAAAAAAAGTGTTGTTACACTTAGGAGAAGGTTTTAGTATGTACATTAATTAAACGACTCCAAAAAAAGAAGGGGTTGAACTCGATTTTCTTAAAAGTTGTTTATATAAGCATTATTTCAAAACTATTTCAATTATATATGTATGTATTTCTACCTTCTTAGCTCAAAGCAGTAGAATAGTCAATTCATTTTGAAAATACGGCATAATAATATATATTTTAGATTTTAATATTAAATAAGTTTTTATACTCCTTAGTAATTTATTTGAAATATCATCTATAAGGTACCCAGTTAAGACTATCTCTGTCATCTTCACTTATATGTATGTATGTGTTCCACTTCTAGCAATAAGACATCTGAAACCATAAAAAATACTATAAACTTTCTACTTACGTGCACCTACGACATCTTAAAAATAATATTACGCAAACCAAGATGCTAAGATAAATATAATATTTTGGTCATTAAATCGTATTTAGAGCTAGACACAAACTAATAACAGCCCTAAAATCAGCTAGGTTTGAGTTGAGAACAATTTAAAATTTAACTCCGATGAAAGGTCAAAAGAATCGACTTTTCAACTAACGACTATAAATCGGGACTATCTCGGTCAATTAACGATTTCAATTACCCTCATCGATCAAGGAAACAACTAATTTTAATCTAGCAAGTTTAAAATACAAGCTATAATGAAAACTCAGTACGGTCAATTAACGATTTCAATTACCCTCATCGATCAAGGAAACAACTAATTTTAATCTAGCAAGTTTAAAATACAAGCTATAATGAAAACTCAGTACTCACAAATACCACGACTTTGTCTTTTACATCGCTTAAACTGAATCGAACTTAATTATAAACTTCTGACAGTAAAATAGGTTTAAGGTTTTCCAATTACTCGACCTCACTTAACCAATAAAAAAGTTTTATTGTTTAGTTACGGAATTTTCAAGGAAAGTAAAAAGTAGGTTCATGTGTTTGAATTATTTCCGGCGCAGAAAAGAAAAGTTTTGAAAGGCGTGTTCGAAATTGATGTCGCTTTGTGTTTGTTCATTATTATTATTATTTTGTTGATACATAATCTACAATGACTACACGAAAACTTTATCATTAACTAGCGACCCGCCCCGGCTTCGCACGAGTGTTTCTTTACTATATTATGTATGTATTATACATATAAACCTTCCTGAAATATCACTCTACCTATTAAAAAACTGCATCAAAATCCGTTGCGTAGTTTTAAAGATTTAAGCATACATAGGGACAGACAGACGGCGGATAGCGACTTTGTTTTATACTATGTAATGATAATGATTATATGTAGTAACAAAACTTAGTTATAATCACAGTTTTGTTTTAAGTGTTTCTTTTAAGAACTTTGTAAAATATGAATTTATTTTAAAGCATAAAGAAATTATAAACATTATCCTAATAAATAAAAGAAGAATTTCATTTTAAACTTTATAAGATATCTTACATATTCATTTCAATAAATAAGCTTATTACCAAGTTTTTTCTTCAAAATGTGAATTTTATTTCTATGCACTTAAGGTTTCATTGCACGGTTGTAAACGTGCGATACATTCAAGGTCATCGCATATACTCTACTGGATGCTACCAAGGCGCAAGGGAATGAAGTATCAAAGGCAAAGTATTTGCTAACGAAGCTCGGTGTAGTCGATAAAGGTCTTAGTATGTATTTGTACGTTGGTTACTCGTGCATAGACCAATACTGGCAACTTGGCAAGATACGATGCAAGCATGTTATGTTGTTTTTTATTTCTTTTAGATACCGTCTTTTATGTTTAATGAAATTGTATGATGAGGGTTTTAACCTCTAGTCTGTTGGAATGCTGATCTTTGAGAGGCACGATGTTTTTATGTGTTTATATTATCGTAAGGCAATAGTACTGTTTTTCATTAACTCAGAATTCACTGATTGCATTATTTACGTATCTTGTCAACTCTTAAGTTAATGCTAACGCGATACATTTGGTACAATTTACAGTTTTAATTATATTATTTTTAGGTACTATTCTAAAAATGACTGACTTTTCACTTGAAAGTTTATGTGGATATAAACTTTAGCCAAATACTCTAGCACGGGGATAATAAAGCAGATATTAGTAGTTCGGGTATGAAATACAGCTGTGAATTTTATGCTAGACAATGAACATAAGATTACCTTCTTCGCTGTTTGAATGACAATACTAAGGAAAGTGTCAGCAGTTCGTTCTCGGTGAATGGTATGTGAGACATTTTTTAATTGTCCTTAGTAACATGGATTCTGGAATCCAGGTCTAATAAACTATTTTATTATGAAGCGCAGCAATGATTACGATGTAAATTCGAATATTAAATTAGTTTATATTACTACTTTGGTGAGACATACTAAATTAATTATTATGTTTTCGGCTTACTCACGTAGGTAACTGTTTGACTGGGAACTCGAACTCACGGAATGCTACTCATGAAAATGAGCCTCTAGTATGACTTGAAACTAGTCGAGTTCCTCGTCAAACAATTACGTAAGTAAGCCGGAAACATAAAAATTAATTAAATAAATCGGTTCATAATTGAAATTAGCGTATTACTTAGTACTTAGCTTGGCTATAAAAACAAGGATGAAACAGTGTTCAACACGTTTTATTACGATATCAATTTAACATTTATTAAATAAAAAACAAAAATCTTTTCCAAAATAAAGGACCACAGCTTTTAATTCCCTTGGTAATCTAGCACCGCTTTTGATAAATGAGCATTTCAAGCGGTTCTCTGTAACGATCATTTTTCAAAAAAGTGATTTTTAAAGCATTTGACTCAAGTAAGTAAATTGATTTATGTATGGGATGCAAAGAAAGTTGATGAATTCATTTATCTTTTGTTTGGCTCATCCTCAATTTTTATGTGAAACCATAAATTTTAGTCCTTAATTGTTATGGTTTTATTTAAGCCCGTATATATCGCACATATGGGTTGTATGTAGGTTATCTCTTATGAACAGTAAAATCATATTCAATCAATGTCAATGGCACATACTGTTACGTGATATAAGGCACGTATTATAATTTTGACTTAACTTTTGCTTTTTTCTTCTCTTCTATTAACATCTTCTGATTTATTTCATTGCACGATCCAAGATAGTTATTCATGTTCCTGGGACGCGCTGTACTTCAGTGATCCGGTGTTTTCATGGTTGTTTTGGGAGAAGCGAGCTTGTCTCATTAAAAAAATATATAATTTTGACTTAAATAATAATTTAAGAAATGACAGTTTAACTTTAAATACCACGGGGTCACCAGAGATCAAGACGCTAGCACAGGATTTAATTTGAACAGTTTTCTATCGGTAGCCAGAGCCTTAATTTTAAATATTATAGTAAAGAAACTAAAATAGTATTAATTTAACCATTGCAACGGTTTTGTGGGGCTTAAATTATAACATACCTTCTTACCCGTGTGATTTAATAATAAATAAGTAAATAAATAAAACTTATTAATAATATCATAGTTGGTGTACTATAAATTATGATTCACTAGCAACCCGCCCCGGCTTCGCATGGTGCAATATACATGTATTATACATATAAACCTTCCTTTAGAATCACTCTATCTATTGAAAAAAACCGCATCAAAATTCATTGCGTAGTTTTAAAGGTCTAAGCATACATAGGGACAGACAGACGGCGAATAGCGACTTTATTTTATACTATGTAGTGATACATGATACAAAAATATCAGCTTTTTTGACGTGTCAACACATAGTGACGTACATAGTACATTTATTGTTCGTACCAAGATCTCAAGATCTCCTCAATTCCCTACGCTGTCATAAAACTATAAAGAATAAAATTGTCAAATTGTTCACCGAATCTGTTGGATATTGGATTCCTGTCCAACTGAATACGTTCAATTTTCATGTTTTACAATGGAATATCCAAGACCATGTTTTGAAACTGGAATTTGTGTCTGATGTGAGTACTTAACAGAGAGCTGCTTACTATTACCTGCAGTTTTCTTTATACAATTAATATTTCTGTGTAATTTGGTTTAGAGCTGAAAATAGTGCCTTCAGTAATCCATAGTTTACACATTCAAGGTTATATATAATTATTGAAAAGAGCGTTAATTATAGAATTAGATCTTTTCTGTATAAATTTTATTTAGGCTCTCGTTCATCCTAAACAAACTCGGTTCACCCCAAAACCTAGTGGCCTGAATAGCTTAACCCCAAAAAATCTTCTAAAGATAATTTTCACAGATAAGTATTGTAATTACTTTTTCCTAAAAGAATATCTTCAAAGGCTTTTCCTGTAAATATTGGATCCGGTAATTAATGTACCATATTTAAAACTTCACGAAACTTTTTTTTCTTAAAACGTTACAATTTATGATTTTGTTGTGTTATGACTGAAATATCATATTGCGTCTAAGATAAATACAAAAATAATGTTCATTTTGATAAAAAATATATGCATGACATACAAATCATATAGTGTGTCTTCTAAATTTCATACTAATATAGGGAAAAATGTCAAAATATTTTATATTATGCTGTAATTTGGTGTTTTTTTTGACGCCAAGGTGGGAAATCCTCATGGAGGATGCCTATCTTGCCTGCGGAGGATGAAAGGGACTGTCATTCTTACTGACTAAAACCGTTCCTGGTGTCCCGTCACACACGTGGGTACGAGGGTGCGGGAAACGAAATTCTTCTGTAGCAATCTGATATTTGAACCAAAGGCTTCGTACAATGCTCTCAAGCATGTTATTATGATCAAGGAAACACAAAATACGATGTCATACTTTCTGTACTTAATGAAAAACGACTTTCGTTAAACTATGTTTACTCACTTAAGCACTTCTGTTACGTCGTAATAAGAGTCGTTTTAGTAATTAATGTTGACCACACTAATTAGTTATTTCCGCAACTCGCTGACTGGCAAATATTTATGTCACGACATCAGCTATTCATGCAAACAGTTCGTGAGGAAATGAGAGATTTTCTATCTATATGATAGTACATAAAGTTGATCGTCATGGTGTTAATCAAAGCAAAGTAACTATAGCAATCAAGCTTAATTCTTCATAATTATCAAGATAAATTGGTGCCAAAATACAAGTCAATAAACGTACCTACTAACCATTAAATATATATGTAGATGGGGCATAGAATGAGGGCTTATAGTTTTTGCTCTCCATAAATGGTGCAAAGATTATTGTTTTTTGTCCAATCCCCGCAGCAGTTAAATATGAAACAGCAATGGTGTGACACTATTTCCCTATTTGAGATGGTAACACTAGCGCCATTTAATGGGCAACAAAACGGTAGGTCCCATTGGATCCAATATATGGTATAATAGACATACATCATACTTACTAAAAAAAGTTTCACAATACGGGAAAGTTGGCTTAATTTTTTATGGGATAAGCCGGTAAACGATCACCTGATGGTAAGCAATCGGCGCCGCCCATGGACACCTGAAACATCAAAGGCGTTACAAGTGCGTGATCAGCTTTTTGGCAATTGGGAATTTGAGGATTGTTGGGGATTCAGTGATTAGGGATACTAGGGAGGCAGGGTAATTGGGCCTCCGGTAACCTCACTCACTCGACGAAACACAACGCAAGCATTGTTTCACGTCGGTCTTCTGTGCGGCCGTGGTATCACTCCGGTCGAGACGGCCCATTCATGCCAAAGCATGGCTCTCCCGCACTTATTTATAACGTTCATATTTCTGCCTCTCTTTTTGACCAACCAATACACTCCCAAAAATCACTTCACTTATTTCTATTTATCATTTTGAGTAGATTACATCTGATGGATATAGGTTACATTATTGTTTACTGGTAAAGCAATAAGTATATTTTTGCCTCAAATATATTTCGTGTTTCAAGGGAACTAAAAACAACTTGACGTGGGTCAGACATCACCGTTGCTTTTAAGAAATGATGCGCTTGAAAAAGTACTTAAGTGCGGTCGACCGCCTATCTATGGCAACACTTGAAGAAAAAAAAAACACCCCTATTTTCTATGGAATAAAGGTCATCTTGGTACCGTACTCGCACCGTGATTAAAGAAATGAAATGTTATATACATAGATGGGACAACAAGCCACGGTTATCAGATGACGGTAACTTCCCTAGTGTTGTGATGTTGTGTTAACAAAAAATTTCATTCATTTTCATATATTTTTCACTATTGAGGCAAACCCCAATACTAGTTGCGGTTTTGGCCTAAAGCAGAGTTTAAGGATTCATATAAATATAAAACCTCCCCAGCAAAAAAATCTGATAACAAAACATTAAAAAAAGAAAGAATTTATAAAACAATGTTTATTTATTCATTCCAAAGTTGAATTTATGAATGAGAATTGAATAACACAAAATCCGATGATGCCTACGCAATAATGCGAAATTAATTTAGAAACAACAAAAATCAAACTTCCTTCATCTTAAATAAAGTAGATTCTTTTGTAATGCTATTTATAAAAAATGAATAAACGTATTGTATTTAGGTATTGAAGATAAATATTGAATTGTTTAAACAGAATCTAAAGATAGAGTTTAAACATTAACTAGCTTAAATAGGAGGTTAAAGAAACAGTTTTTTTAACTTCATAAGCACATTGTGTCAAAGAAAAAATGTAATCTATCTAGACTTCATTTTTTACCTAATAATAACCAAACACAGTACCTAACTAAGAACACCATGGAAAGTGAAAGATTCACTTCTGAATAATATCAGACCACACATTTTAAGTCCTTGACCATCTGCAAATATGTGTTTATAGCAAATCTTCCATTAACGTTGCACATATGCCGTGTATTAGATAGAAGATATTATTATGAAGTATTAATATTAAGCGATTAACCGTGTAAATGTATCGTAAAATGCTGCTTGTGAATATAAGCCTCTCGGAAAACCTAACGGGTTACCGGGGCTCCGGCTCGACGTGCAGGAGAAGGAACGGGGTGGTTTTTAGTCAGTAAGAGTCTGACACTCCCTCCCGCCTCACTCATTCGATGATTTCCCCCCCTTAAAAAAAGCGTGGCTTGAAACTACTCGAATTCCTCGTCAAACGGTTATGTGAGTAAGCAAAAAATATAATAATTGATTAATCAACCCTTGAACCTATAACCTAACAGAAATATAAGATAATCAAACGCCCTAATTAAAGTAATTAAGCCTTGTTAATTACCGATCAAAATGCAGAGAGTTAATTTACTTACGATACATTTAAATATCGTTAGGAATTATGATTGATTGCACGTCCGCGTATAACGCTACAGTTAGAAGTTTGCAAACCTTTGAAGGCATTTCCCTGTTCATAATGATTATAATTATCATCAATCGTTATTATCAATCAATCTTGACTGCACGGACTAAAAAATCTGAGACTCCTTTCAAAAAAATGTATTTTTGGCTTGTCAAATAAATGAATACTAATAAAATATAATGTAGACAGAGAAGATTATTGTCTGTAAACACACTAGATTAAGAACTTACTATAAAAATTTTGTATATCTGTACAGACACAATGTGGCGCACTACCATAATATTACCTACCATCTATTGTAACATACCTACATTGACGAAATAAATAATATTTGTATTTGTATTTACTTTGTAATAGGCGCGTTGCGTTATTACAAAAACGTTTTGTGTGCTGGAAAATAAAGAACAACTGGAAACACCAACTAAAAGAGTACAAATATACTATAGTAGATAGAGACTTGCAGTGCCGTTTTCTATTTGTGAAAATCTAAAGATACGTAGAAGTCTTTATATTAAAAAAAAAAATAATTAAAACGAATTAAAATTTAATTTAAAAGCATCTTGCTTGCGGCATACGAGCATCAGCTACTTAAGTTTAGGATGAGCCCTAGAGTACGGCTCGTCGCGTTCCGTGCGCGCCTCACAGAACTATCAGACTATCACAGGTGTTGCCCAATGGGGCTGATACCGATATGGAATTGCGCTGGTCTTAACGGGTTGCCAAGCCTCCGGCTCGAAGTGCAAGTGTAGGTGTACAGTGTGGTTTTTAGTCAGTAGGAGTCTGACACTTCCTCTCGCCTCATCTGAGCGGGAGAAAACATTGGATGATTTTATCTCCTAAAAAAAGTAAAAGATGAGATTATAGATACATATTGTGAAGTTGAAAAATATAAACAAAAATATAACTTGTAAATATTGTGTAGCTATATCTAAGGAAGGAAAAATCTAAGGATTTTTCGATTCTACGTCAATCTGTCAAAGAAAATTATTGTCACTTCTAGTTTACGGGCTATAAAGTTGTAGAGAACCCAAGTTTATTGACGGGGTAACAGTCCGAAATTCTGGACCAACAACGTTAGTAAGAAGAAAATATGGCGCAAGTGTTTCGCGTAATCCCTTTTAGTATTTTGTTATTTTGGGCAAGGAACCCTGTTTACTGTTGATATACGCAGCCATGTTTTCATTTTGTGAATAACAAAATGCAAATAAACATTGTTGAGTTTTAATTAATTCTAATTACATTTTTTGACGAGTGGAAGTTTTTACGGTTAGCTAGCACCATTCATGATTTAAGGTTTGTGACACACACTAAACTGTTAGCACCCTTTTTTAACTCCTTCCCCAAAAGAACGAAAGTAAAATCTTACTTTAATCATACATCATAGCGTTTAAAAATCTGTAGTACCATCGCAAGAAAGTTCTGCATTCTATCACCAACGACAGCTTTTGTAAGTAACACACTCTAGTTCGAAGCGCAAATCCGACAGGTACATAAGAAAACCTACCTCATACGTTAGTAGTTGTCGAAAAAATCCATTTTCTTAAATAGACAAAAGAATAACAAATCCGACCCTCATAAGTTTTCTTCGCTTCCTCAAGCTTCTATTCATTTCCATTCAGGCGTACCGATTTTGGATATACGGTAATCCTACTTACATTAAATATTACCTTTCTTTTGACTTCTTAGAAGATACTTGTTCTACCAATTTACTATTCATTTCATCTAGACCGAAAAAGGGATGATTGATTTACCTACCATACCTAAAATTACTACTTATACGTTAGGTTACTAGGCCTAATTTTGAAGAGACATGTTTTTTTACCTAATCACTGATCATATGGCGACTGCACGGTTGTCGCGGTGGTTGGGCAAAAGGCTGCCGCATAACGTGTAGCGGGACACGTTTTTTGTGTAATCACAAATAGTTCTTCCGATTTTGCGTGTCATGCATTTGTAATTGTATATTTGTGAACGCACCCACGATATGAGAAAATTCTAGTGTTAACCAACGTTTTATAATATTTTTATCTTGTTTGGAAATTAATCCCTCAAAGGACCTCAAACTCTGCTAACGCCCTTTGCCCTAAAGTTTATAAGAATTTTTTGGACGTAAAAGAAAAGCCTACAAGAGACATTGAACAAAAATATGATAGTATAAAATTACAAAACGAGGGAAAAAATTGTATATTTGATCCGAAAAATATTTTTAAGTTAAAAAGAATCCCCCTTGTTGAAGGGTTCAAAATGTAGGCGGAAGTGTACTTATAGAACACCCATTTTGCGCATTTTATAAATAAATACCTTGTAAAAGAAAATAATCCTAGATATGCAACTACATTTTGAAGACCATTCTAAAAATGCCTACTAAGCATATGAAAAAATATTTGCACCAAATCTTACAAGGAAAAAATTAAAGTTAAAAAATGTCCACTAAAGGAATATATTAACGAAACGCAGTGTCAACAAAAATGAAAAAAGATCCAGTAAAGATTGATAATATTCATATTTCAAGTAACCCTCTAGAGATTCTTCCGTATCTTTTAATTTACGAGCATCTAGAATTACATTTAGTAGACGCCATTTTTCGCTCTGTGGCTAGCTAAAAATAGAACATTTTTGTCCCTTTGAGAGTATCTCGTAGTGTCATTAAAGGGTATTCTGGATTTAAATTAGTTAAGTGACTAGCAACATTCGTTCGTGGCGTGGGAGTATAATTAGTATATGTTGGAATGACAAGTGATAAATAAAGTATATCGTGACCAGTAGAAATAACAAAGACATAGTGGGCGAGCCCATTTGCTTTCTATTGGCGATAAAATGTTGTGATGCACATGTGTAGTATCTAACTGACGATTATGCTACATCCAATTAATTTTTATGTCCAATGCTACTTACGTGCTCCATCTTAGGCTGCATTATCGTTTACCACCAGGCGAAATAGTGGCCAAATGGACATTTCTTGATTGCACGGGTGGTCACGGTTGGACTCTTGACTGCACGGTGGCTGGGCAACTGACTGCCGCGCAACGTGTCGCGGGTTAGATTCCCGTACGGAATATATTGTCTTTGTGTGATTCACAGATTGTTGTTCCGGGTCTGGGTGTTATGTGTAAGTGAACTTGTATGTTTGTAAACCTTACGACACAGGAGAAAATACTATTGTGAGGCAATATTTTTATTTAAAAAGAAATCATACTGAAAAAAATATCCTTGGTAACTGAAGTACTGGTATTTCAAAGTTCGATAGTAAAGTATCAAAATTGTCAGCACATAAGTACATATACATACAAACGAAAAGTTTCTTAGCTATTAATTAACATAGGTCAAAGAAATACCCTAAATTTTCTGTGAGCATATTGTCCAATTCATGTTATTGCCTGTTTAGATAAATATCTACTTTTATTGAGTCTATTTAAAGTTAGCGTATCTGATTTCTCTTGGGTCTGCCCTATAGTCAAGTTTTATAGCTTTCATTTTATTGATAGGAGCTAATATTCAGTCCGTTTCAATTTTATTACGAAAAAGTAACTGTTAAAGATATTTGTAGGCTGTATTTTAAGTAACTTACTGCCGAAACCGTATCTTTTATTTATTGCAAATACACAATGTTATTGGTAGACGTTCTACGCTATTTTTGCCTATCTTAAAGTCACTAAGGGAGAACTGTGTAAAGCATCATGTTTTGTGGCCAAAATTAAAGTGATATAGAAATATAATTAAAGTGAATAGTCTTTACATTTGTAAATTAAACATCAAAAATATAATGGTGTCACATATAGGTATTAATTACACAAACATATTTATCATTTCACACATACACAACCTCATGCCTGTCTCTTATGGACTTCGACTATAAAACGCCAATAGCTTCATTCATACATACCTCTTTCGCTACATCACTACCTCTACATAATATAAAACAAAGTCGCTATACGCAGTCTGTCTGTCCCTATGTATGCTTAGATCTTTAAAACTACGCAACGGATTTTGATGCAGGTGTTTTTAATAGGTAGAGTAATTCTTAAGAAAGGTTTATATGTATAATACATGCATATAGCATCCGTGCGAAGCCGGGGCGGATCGCTAGTTTATAAATAAACATTATTTATCATCTTATACTAGTACAATGTGTAGCCATTTTACCGACACAATTACCGGATTCGGTATCTATTTCGAAGAAACATGAACTTAACTAAGTTCTTCGAAATACGAAATGATAGCAAGAAATAAGTACATAAGTTTTGTTTCTGTTTTCTCAGACAAAGAGAAAACATTACATATCATCTTACGGATCGCGTGACTACACAATGAAACCAAATAAGAAGTGTAGGTAATCACAGAAACAATAGGTTTCGGTGAAGTATAAAAGTTGAGTTGATGACACAGATAAGGGATCTTTATTTACTGTTGATGGTAGGAGACTTGATTATAGAATTATGTAACTTGTTTAGATGATTTAACGATTTGTGAAAGGCTAATGCTTCACGTACCACCTGATTTAGTTACATATAACAGGCAAAAATAGTAAATGAAAATTCAAAACCCATTTTAATTTAAAACTATAACCAAAATTTGTACGTACTAGCTATCTTATTAAACCTAATGATTTCTAAACAAATCAAAGTTGTCTCCAAAATAGTTAATGACCACCAAAATTATAAACGCAGTTTAATGAAATAGATTAAGGTGATAGAGCGGGGCTCAGGGTTTGAAATAACCTTACGAATGGCTAACGGTAGCTATTTCCGTCATACCATTCAGACCTATCTGTCTACCAAGTCGGACTGCCATCAAAGGTGAACATTTACTAAATTTTTGGTGTACCTATTATTATTTTGGTGTATTATAGTATTTTCTGGTGGTCATAATATTTAATACCTTTGCGAAATAATTTTTTTTTCAAATCAATTTCGAATTGATAAATATTTTTAAATTATGAAATTACGTTACGATTAATTACACAAAAATAAAAAGGGATCCAAATACAGCGTGTATTTCAAAATATAATAAAATCATTTATTTCCAACCCCGAAACCTTTGAAACTGTCAAATAATTTTCTGTAACGATGAAATGGGTTCTCCTAAATTTGCGATTTCCGAAAACAACAAATTGTTAAACTTATCCATCATTGGTTCAATTTAATTGGACAACATGGCGGATTTATAGATCTACTTCTGTATATTCTTTGCTAACTCGTCTTCAACTTGAGTGTTAAAGGTATAATGTACATTTTTTAATGGCATTGTTGTTAGAAAATGAGTAACTAAAAAATGGAAAAACGTATAGTAAAGACAATTTTAATAGCATTGTGCAGATACTTTTATGTAATCTTAGGGTCAGTTGTGAATAAATTTCAAATTGTAGTAGCTGATGCTTCGTAAATTGCACTAACCCTCATGGGATGAAGAATTCATAAAGTACAAGAAGATTTTTTTTTTATTTCTTTAAGAAAAGGTGGCCCGCACTAGGATTTTCTCCTGTATCGTGGGTGCTTTTATAAACATACAAATTCACATACACATGACACTCAGACCCGGAACAACAATCTGTGGATCACACAAAGAGTTGTTCTGTGCGGGAATCGAACCACGCGACACGTTGCGCGGCAGTCAGTTGCCCAACCACCGCGCCAACCGTGCAGTCAATCGATTATCTACTTCTAAGTCAATCGATCAATCCTAAGTCTGTCGACTTTCGCAGCATTTTCAAAGTACATAGGTACTTGTAATATAGACTACCAAAAAAATATCACAACATTTTTATTTCTAGCAAACGGTAGACATTTTCGTAATATCATCTTAATAACTCGTGATCGAAACAAAATTTCACACGCTACGAATCTTTTTCATAAATTTGTCGCGTGAAAATTTGTCTGAAAGGCAATTTGTGTCGCGAATCAATGTCAGATTGTATGTAAAAAGCAAAAAAAAATTGTTCGTACATACAATACCAGAGTCGAATACTAAAATATTGAATTACATACGTCTCGTACGTCCGTCGTACGTCGTCACTCTTAATGGAATTTTTAAATGTATGAACTTTGGTAATGGAATAAGGTGATGTATATAATTGTACATGCACATATGTAGCAGACATGTTATTCAGATTTGTGCTCAATTTTGAAGAGAGAGATGGTTAAAAACGTGACCAACAATTTTATGTGTTTTTTTTACTTAACTAAATGATTTCATTCATATTGACTCCAGTCAGTCAGATAACTCTGGCATTCGACAATTCTGGTCTGACATTCGGGATTTATTTAAATTTTTTTAAGACTTGTAACTGAAGAGACGGATCATGTCATGGTGAGCAAAAAAAGGGCCTAAGGTTGACTCTCTCACACTTAAGATAAAAACTTACAACTCACAACAATATTAAATACTACTTTATTGATTATTATTGAGAATTATAAATATCAATTATCAATTCAAAAATTGTCTACAGTTTTCATAATATTAATTAAGTAATATTGATAAAACCCTCAATAAATTTACTAACATTTAAACGGTGTAAAAGTAAATTTGTTTAAGTTTGAAGTATAATTAGTAATCATTTTCAAGCAGCTCCGAAATATATTTGATTATTAAATATCAATATTAATTAAAGTTTAATCATGTTATTTAAACATAACACGATGAGTTCACACTTCAAATCAAATTCAAAGTTTAAATATTCATAATAAACTTAACCTCTTTATTGTTTGATTTAAATTATTATTGACGGATGATAAGCTTGAAGGATAGGTACTTAATAATATTTACCTAAAGAAAGCTATTCGATAAGAGGTATAAAATAGACGAAGTTGCTTAGTTCACTATTATCTTAAATCAAATGTAACTATTTTCGTCGTTGAGCACCTTCAATAGCAGACACCACTATAAGAGAAAACCGTAAATGATATTTAAATTGTAATAAATAAATTAAAACAAGTCATCAATATTCCAGACAAAAAAAATCACTATTTAAAAAATGATCGTAATAAAATTTTATCCAATTTTTTTATAGATCTAATTCTCAATAGCTAATAAAAACTATTATTCCTTGACATTCGTCCATCTAACTACTATTATCATGGTACTTTAAATTTCCAACAGTTTTAGTGGTTAGGTGCGGCCTAAAAGCTGTGACAAGGTAAGCCCACAATGCTCCTAAAAGGTTGTTATAATGTTTCTTGAAATAGAACAAACCTTCTATATATTTAAAGAGTGTGGGAGTTGTTTAGTCGTTTCTAGAATAAATTGACGAACAAACTGAGTATTGTCCTGTACTATCTTAGTTCACAAAGAATAGAGATTGTGAAATTATTATATCCAGGATATTCCGGTATACATGGATATACAGAAGGCCCAATTACCCCCCCCCCCCCTCCTCCTCCTCCTTCCACAATCTCCTCAATCAATAAATCTCCACAATCCTCAAATTCCTAATACTCAAAAGGCCGGTAACGTACTTGTAACCCCCCCCCCGTTGTTCCAAGTATCCATGGGTGATGCCGATTGCTTACCATCAGGTGATTCGTCTACTCGTTTCCCGAGTATCCATCCATTTGCTGAGCAAAGCCTCATCTCACATGCAAAAGGTCTACCGTATTATACAAACAACACTAAGTAAACCAAAGTCATTTCAAATCAGTTTAAGGCTGCGTGGAGAAGCGTAAGATCAGATTCAGATTTAATAGTAAACATATAGCAGCTAAAGGAATAAGTAGCTCCTATGAACTCTAATTTTATATATGTGTTATCCTCTGTGCTATTTCTGTGTACATGAATTTCACCAAATCCCAAAACTTTTATTCTAAAAAGGCGGACTATGCACTTGAAACTCCTCAAGTGTTCCAATAATCCTTTGGCGATCCGTTATCTCGATTACGTTACAAAAAAGGAGGAAATTTCTGTCACCATAATTATACAAGCCTCACAAAATTAGACTACCTCGTTGGCCGAGTGGTCGCTTGTGCGAGTGCCGGGCAAGCGGCCTCGGGTTCGATTCCATGAACGAGCAAAGTATTACTGGGTATTTCAAAAAAAATCAGTAGTAGCACGGAGTTTGGAATTGTGTCCGGTATGAGGCAATAGGCCCTAATTACATGGGACTCATAACATAAATAGTGAAAAATGGGTGTCACTTTGTACAGTGACATTAAGTGCCGTAACTTCTGCCTACCATCGAAAGGGAAAAAGGCGTGATGTTATGTTATGTTATACTACCCACATTATTCCTTCTTATTATTTTATTGTTTTTCGAAAACAGCCACAACATAAATTTGTCGTGGAGGCTGTACATCATGAACCCCATTATTTTTATTTATCACCCTCAACTTTAAGTGGCAATAAAACAGTCACATTCGGACCTAAAATTCTGGATTGAAGAAAATATTGTTCTCGCAAACTCGATTATTGCAGAATATGAAGAAAGTTAGAAGGACTTTAAAAAGTCTAATTTATCCTTTACTTCTACGTCTTTGATTTTACAAACCAAGTAGGGATCAGAAGAACCGAAATAAACCAAAAATACAAAAAAGTATTTTTCTTTAGTTGTCTAACTATTGGCAAAAACCGAAAAAAATTCATCAAATTGCTTATTAAATTGTCGAAGTAAAACTTTACTTACAAGGACAGTATAGTATTCGTACCAAAACATTTCTAATTCGATTGGTACAAAGTATTTATGAATAGTGAAGCAATAGAACTGTATATGAAATAAAACATGTTTAATATATTATACCACTACCGTCATGAAAAACTGTTATAGTATTACCTCTATATTGGCTAATATATTTTCATTCCACTAGGATACAAATATACGGGGGCAATATAAAACGATATTATATTTTGTTAAGATACATAAAAATAAATGTAGGTACACATATTTCATCAGAAAGTAAACAATATTGTTGAATTGAAATACAGGTATATTATTGGCTTTTAAATTACATCAAGAAATATACATTAGAATATAAATACCATGTGCTGCCTGGACCTACTAGGTGTGGGTGAGCCATGCTTCGGCATGAATGGGCCGGCTTGACCGGAGTGATACCACAGCCTCACAGAAAACCAACATGAAGCAATGCTTGCTTTGTGTTTCGTCGTATGAGTGAGGTTACCGGAGGCCCAATCCCCCCCCCCTCCCTAATCCCCCCTATCCCTGAATCCAAAAGGCCTGTAACGCAATTGTAACGCCTCTAGTGTCCCAGGTGTCCATAGATGACGGTTGCTTTTTTTGCGATTGCTTGCGATTTACAGTGACTTACAATATATCTACCCATTGAAATCCTACTCCTTTTTTTATTAACACGTGAAACACTTCTGAAAGATGCCTACAGAAACATATATTTCTACCGCCGAACAAATAAATATCCATCCTTTTTTATTCTAATAGAACATTTTGCGTGAAACAGTAACAAATACCTACCTATAAATTCTCACAACTTTCACTAAACAAAAAGCAATTAAGTTAATCAACAGACGGTTAGGCGCGATATATTTTAGGTGGAATAACGTTAGCTGTACTCATATATTGTTTTTCTAACCCACTTATTTACTCAGTCGGATGAACGTCACGCGACTGCTAGATAAACTTGATAAATAAATTCAGTTTAAGGGTTCATTTAGTTATTCTAAGTACCAAGTTGATTAACTTGTTTTAATAAATAACTGCGATAGCGATAAAGCATTATTGTGACGTCTTAAAGACAGACACCACTGTCGTGGTGGCCCGGAGGTTTAAGACGCCCACTTCTCATGCATGAGGGTGCGGGTTCGAAACCTACCAACGGCAAGTACCAATGTGACTTTTTTCGAGTTATATGTACTTTCTAAGATTATTTAGACACCACTGACAAACGGTGAAGGAAAAACATCGTGAGGAAACCTGGACTTATAATTTCTAATTATAAGTTTGAAATCGCCAACCCGCATTGAGCAAGCGTGGTGATTAATGCTCTAACCTTCTCCGTGTGAGAAGAGGCTTTGCTCAGCAGTGGGCATTTATAGGCTGTTGATGATGAAAGACAGTTTAAAGGTTTGACTTAAAATTATTTAAAAAAAGTAGTAGAATCACCTGTTTGATATTAGGAATCACAAAAAACATGATTACGATTGCGGTCGAGTAGACTGAAGACACTATACCTAACCTCTTGTCTGTTGAAAGACATACAACATAACTGTACAATATAACACCCACTTTTCACTATTTATGTTATGAGTCCCATGTAATTGTTCTGCTGTTCTGTTGACTCTTTCTGTTGTTTTGTTGAAAGTTGCTGGTATAATGTGTTTTATACCGGGAGCCGGTGTTTCAACAGATAAAAGGCTAATTAATTTTTCTATATACGATTTTTTTGAAATACAACTTGAAAATCCTGTCTAAAAGCAGTATCAGAGCAGTTATGCTCAATTATTTCAGTTAAAACACGCGTCACATTATCACTTGTCTTGTAAGTTTTTCTAAGACATATACAAAAAACAAACTACAAAATTGTCTGCCACTTAAATGAAATAAACACTTTACATCTTATTTAAAATACTTTCATAGCTTTGCAACACACATCGTTTACTTATGGAAATTGTTATAATGGGATCCATAGCTATTTACATATCTCCGAACCCACATGTATCGATGGCATACGCATTACTAGCCCGCACATGCATTTATATTCGAACAAGGATTTCTAGTGCAAAGAAGCATAATATTTAGAGTATACAAATAATCTGAGCAATTGAAATCAATCGCTAATTAAATCATCCCACTGCTGGACTATAAGCCTCCTCTACGAAAGAGGGATTTGGCCTTCGCTCTAAATAAACGGTTGTATAACTAATAGATATAGTGGCCAAACGTCGCATCGGCCCATCAAATATCGAAATTAAAGACAATGTCGAGTTCTAGGATGGCTTGAAACTAGTAGAGTTCCTCGTCAAATTATTACGTCAGTAAGCCGAAAACATAATAATTTATTTAGTATGTCTCACGAAAGTTACAATATAAATGTCGAGTTCGACTACAGAACTTCAAACTCTGTTGATAATATAATATGTTGTGTCAGGTATTGGGAAGGGAGTGGGGGGGGGGGAGTAATTAGTCCTCCGGTAACCTCACTCACACGACGAAACCCAACACAAGCGTTACTTCACGTCGGTATTCTATAAGGCCGTGGTATAACTCCGGTCGAGCAGGCCCATTTGTGCCGATACATGGTCACTCCAACACTTGTTTGTGCGTGATTACCTCGCGATTGTCTGAACCGATTTTGATGTGGCTTTCAGAAAGTGTTTGTTACAGTTAGGAGAAGGTAGTAGTATATTAATTAACCTATTTAAAAATAGAGGGTGTTAAAATAGTTGGAGTTTATAAAAGTATTATTTATTATACCAATCATCAATTTGTTGGGAAGATAATACTTACCGACAACTAAGATTTTTACTTATATGACAGTTAAACAAATCCTAAACTCATTTTACTAGAAACTTCTAAAAATGACATGATTCCCAATTAACTTTGAGCACAAAATCTTTGATTGGTCGGAAATTGCCTGGCAAGGGTATTGGAGCGGATAAAAAAATTGTAGAAATGAAAAACGATTTTTAAGTAAGATTTGGTACTGGACTAATTTATCGGAAGATTTTATTTTGGGCCCTGAGGAAGGCAAGCTGGCTTTGATTGAAAATGAAACCGTCTGTTTGTAATTAAGCGGTTTGTTGTAGCCGAACGATCGATTATTAGCTGTCTTAAATATTTCTCATGTCATTTTAAGATTAAAGTTGTGTATAGTTTATATTTATATTTACTAGAAGTATAATTATATTCTTTTAAATATTAAGAAACCATTTAATGTAAATATAGTAGGTAAATAAAGCTATATACATATAGAGAAGCGAAAGAGATATATAGGAACTGCAGTAATCTGATTAGTGTTCCAAAGTCTCTGCCTACCCCCATGGGAGACAAGCGTGAAGTTATGTATGTATATATGTATGTACATATAGTAAACGAGCAGACGAATCACCTGATGGTAAGCGATGCGAAGCCACTATAGTTACATAAATACTGGAAGATCAGAATAAACCACGAAGCAAATACAAAGTTCCCAATCATTAATTCGACCTTACCATTCAAATAAATCAAGATCTAGCAAAAATTTTCAATTAACAACACAATATTGCAAAATCGTATTATTTATTTATTGTTAAAAATGAAAAGAATATTCTCCAAATGCTTAGTAATCTTTCCACTGCAATCTGCGTTTGTTAATAAAACCGTATTTGAAAACAAACACACCAAACATCAGATATCCTCTACTATATTTGATGTTGTTTGCTCAAACAACAGTCGAGATCGAAATACTGTTGACTTTTTAATATCCAGGTAAATACAATAATGCTTATACAAAATAATAATGTTATGTTAGTATAAATAAAACTGTCTGATATTTTGGTACTTTATATGAAAAATTGTATATATATTTAGAACCGAATTCAATTTGGACATTCTCAATTGTAACACAGAGCCTTTGTAAAAAAATATAATGGGCTTCGTATTAGATGGTATAGGCTAGTATCCTAAATTGTATTTTAATGTCCGCCTGGTAGGTGATTTTAAAATATTAGACACATATTTTTTCTTTTCTTACAATGTATTGATTTGAAATATGGCGCGACGTCACGATTTACTACATGTTATAGGATTGCGTGAAGTAACGACCTCCCACTCCTAAACTTAACTCCGTCTTATTTGACTATTGTTTTATTATAAGACAAAATAAAAAAAAAAATATGTCTAATATTTTTCAATATCTAACTGACGGACTAATTACATTTTTAATTTTCATACACTTTCTACTACCCTATTAATGCCTTATTTGAAGAACAGCTTGTGTACTTAATACACATAACGTATTAATTTTAACTCTCTAACCAACCAAGAATTCTGAATACTAGGATAGCAGAACCAAGACTGTAACTGTATTGCTAATCTAATCAGCACAACATATTCATCGCAAGTTTACCCAAGAAATGGCTAACTGGCTAGTTCAGGCAAGTCATTTGCATATTAACAAATATTAGCTTCAAACTGTGCTTACCTTGACAATAACGTATAGGAACTAAGGATTCTGTAAGCGTCTGCGTTTAAATGAATATCAATATTGTTTGCATGCTAGAACATTGGTTCCCACACTTGTCTGGACTACGTCCTATGTAAATCAAGTTCCAGTTAAGAACCCACATGTAAGAAAATAAATATGATAATCAAAATATAGAACGTTAGGTTAGTGCGTCATTCTACAGACAAGGCTTACTAAAAATTCGCTTAGTGTGGAAAACCCTGTGCTAGAGTGGTCAAATAAATCCAGGAGAATAGGATAAGCGAAAAGATCCAATGAAAGATTTTAGGAGTAATTCGCTTAGTATTATGAACCGTTGTGGATTGTTATCCCACGAAAGGTTGGCTAAAGGTGTAGTCAAAAAACACTCAATAATGATAACGAACGCGGTGAAATTCAATCTTAGAAGTATAACCTTTTATCAGCATCATCACCTAAGGGTCAGGATAAATATAATACAAAAGATTCAATTTCGAAATGATGTTTAAAAATTTGTCTGACATGTACCTACTTAAAGGTCTTTTCATGAAAATTTTCGATCGAATATTAACAAACGCCATAGGTACGCAAGTCCTGTTAAAAAAAAAATTTAAGTTACTTTACAAAAACAAACGCGTTTTAAAATAAACTGCCAACGTTATCTTTGGCGCACAATTATTCATTGCAACCCAGTTTGTTTGTAAGCAAATTGCTTTTAGGGACGATTATTTTGTTTGCTTTTATTTTTAAAAGTCTGGAAAGTTGTAAATGGTTTTAATGACACCTGTACACAAAGTCACGGTTTGAAATAATGAAGTAAAAGAAAAAGTAGACAGATAAAACAAATTATGTCTTACGTAATACAAACATCTTTTCATTGTGTATTAGAATAGATACTTTATTGTCATGGTAAAAGCTATAATTTTGATAAAAGTTTTTAAGATTTTTTGTTTTGTTTTTTTCCTTATTTTTTATTTAAAAAAAAACGTTGCCCCACTCTAGGATTTCCTCCTGTGTCGTGGGTACGTTTACAAACATACAAGTTCACATACACAAAGACACCCAGACCCAAAACAACAATTTATGGATCACACAAAGTGTTGTCCCGTGCGGGAATCGAACCCGCGACACGTTGCACGGCAGCCGGTTGCCCAGCCACCGCACCAACCGTGCAGTCAAAATAAGTCCGATAATCCTAAGTCCTAGGGATTTAAGATAAACAACCCTGTTTATAACTAATAAAACGAAATAAGTAAATAAAGTGCACACTACTCACAAAAGCCGTTGTAACTGGCGTTAATCTGATTGTTGGATTAATGCCAACAAAACCACTTATTATTGTAATTTAACATTTATTTTGATGTGTAAAATAACACTGTTCATTATCGGTCAAAAGCGTAACTGCTGAACAGGATATCTCAAATTCAATCTTCAGTTTCAATTCATTGGGATTTTCAATTTGAGCAATGACCACAAGGCCAGGTGAAAAGTGTGAGCTATAACATTAAATCGGCTATTTTCACCAATATAAGAGTTTAGGGAACAGATAGTTAAGTTCCCTAATATCGGAAAAGGAGGATCCTCCGACCAGGCGAGGTGATCGTGCCTGGCAGGCTTTCTGCCCAACAGTTATTTGTTGGGATTTTCTATCCATGTTGCGATGTAGGATTTTGTGACGTCGTCCGTTGATTTATTTTCATTGTCTTTTCGGACATGTGTCGCCACAAGAGTATAAGTAAACGTTTTTGAAAATATCATCAAAGAATAATAACATTCGTCCAGTGTTTTTGAACATGCAAAAATATGGGTAAATTTATGTGGAAAAGTACAAACTTGAGGCAAAGAATAAGACAATATTCAATCCTACGTTCCAGGTAAATGGGTTCAATTATGGCGTTTGATGATACACGAGCGTGCACAAAGCCCTTGGTACTTCGAGTTCCTAGAAACTCATTCTAGAAACACGTTTGAATAAAAAATGGTGAAATAAGTACACAGAAGAATATGCCATACTTTGGAATATGTCCTCTATTTTTTGTATACACCGTGAAATCTATTTCGTTTTCGTCCTGCGGTAAAACAACTTGCCAAAAAGAGTACTTTCGATATATGTATAAAGTAAAAACAAAAAAATAAAGACGTAATTTTTTTGTTATTTTTTTATGGAAGTACGTACAATACGTACCTACATGAAACACTAAACTTAAATTTGCATTGCACGTGCCACCCGACGAGAAATACCTCTTCGAGAATTACTTACATGCTGTGATGTTTTGATAATGTATTATATTCGTATGCGCTTTCGAAGTTTGGATTTTGCAGTGGTTATCCAGTTATTTTTTGTTTTAAACATTTTGTTTCTTTTCGAAACTATTATATTACCAAAAGAGAACCATTTTACTTAGGGACGAAAACGAAATAGATTTCACGGTGTGTGATTGTTGGTACATACATAATAAAATTATATTTGTAATATTAGCACTAAGAAATATATCTTACAGAAAAATTTGTTATTGGAGTATTATATTGGGATTTTAATATAAATCTTTTTTTTCCAAGATTTTTATTATTTCTAGATATTCTCATAGAAAGTAAGTTGTTCACAAAACCTCCCCCCATTCAGATTTTAGCATATTGTTGAACTAGTTTCGACGAAGTTCGGTTTAGATTTCTAAAGATGATCGTAATTGGTTTCCAAAAATTGCTCTTAATCAGAAACTTATTCTTATAAAAAATGCCAATATTTTCTTCTAACAAACGTTCGAGGCTCGAGTCTATTCAAAACTTACGAATTTATTCATACATTGAAATATTTCAGTACGAAAGTTTGTTCATAAGTAACTGACGAGGCTTTCAATATACCTAACATTTATGTGGCCTTACCTGAACTTATAAGAACAAGTTTTGAATGGCGTAGTTTTCAACAAAGTTGGCGAAAGCCGGGATTAATGTACGACTAAGAAAATTTTCTTTTGTGCACTCCTATATATAACATGATGTTAGTACATGAATGGATGTTCTATAAATTAACTTTCAGGAAAAAATATTTACATACCTTCGCGCCTGTTTCCTATGGCTTCCATGGAACGCCAATTGCTACAACTTTTACCTACTTTTTTCGCTTTATCAACAGTCATCAGTCTTTTCATGCATGCTCGTCGGTTAAGGGTACTTTTAATTAGGCCCTTCTTTAATATACAATATATATTTTATATATTAAAAAATTTCTGGTTTTATTTTTTATATAAGAATATATTTTTATATAATATAAGAATTTTTTATTTTTTATTTTACACTTTATTGTACACCATAAAAACATACATAAAAAAAAAACAAACATAAAAGAATGTGCACAATGGGCGGTCTTATCGCAGAATGCGATTTCTTCCAGACAACCTTTGGATGGAGCCAGTATTCAGGAGTTTGAAAAAGGGGGTCGTCTAGTGTACAATAATTGAAACAATACATACAATATAATACTATCTATACCTACATACCAAATAAATAATATATAAAATTAAAATAGATATAACTACTATACATAAGTAAGTGTGTGTGTAGATGTGTCTGTGTGTGCACGCGCGCGTGTGTGAGTGTGTGAGGGTGTGTGTGTGTGTGTGTGTGTGTGTGTGTGTTTATGTGTTTCCATGCTAGGTAGGAATTTTTAAAATAATGACTAAAGAGAGAGGTAATGTTCTTTAACTAGATTTTTAAACTGAGGTAGAGTTTGAGCACGCCTCACCTTAATCGGCAAGGCATTCCACAACCGAGCTGCTTTAATAGTGAAGGAATTACCAAAAAAGGAAGTGGAGTGCAAACTAATACTTAAATTAAGATTGTCTGATGATCTCAATAACCTTGTATGTGTGTCACCAAGGAACTGAAAACGTTCTTTTAGATAACAAGGGGCAGCAGGATTGAAGAGTATATTGTAAAGTAATGAAAGAATATGAGCATTCCGGCGAAGTCGAATAGGCAGCCATTTGAGTTTTTTTCGAAAATCTGAAACGTGATCATATTTGCGCAGTCCAAATATAAACCTGATTGATAGATTTTGAAGACGCTCAAGCTTATCTAATTGTTCCTGGGTGAGATCGAGATAGCTGGCATCAGCATAGTCGAGGATCGGCAGAAGAAGAGATTGAGCAAGGGCAATTTTTGTATAAGTTGGCAAAAAATTCTGGAGACGCCTCAGGGAGCCCGCCGAGGCAAACACTTTCCGGCTAACCTCCTGCAGTTGTTTGGACCAGGACAGCGTATTGTCAACGTAAATCCCCAAGTTTTTTACATCTCGAGAATAAGGAATTTTTGTAGTAAGCAAAGAAACCTGGGGTAAAGTTGACCAGTCAATTTTAGAGACAGACCTTGAACTACCGACGATCGTCACTTGCGTCTTTGACGGATTTATTTGCAGTCCGAAATTATTGCTCCACTCGCCTATCCGGTCCATGTCGCGGTTGATTGTTGCAACAGCATTCGGTAACTCAACAAGCGAAGCTTGAGTATAAATTTGAGAGATAAAGAATATAACCTATATACACAAGACGAATATACAAGAAGAACAAGAAGAAAATATCCTATATTATCCTATAAATTAATTGAGTACAATTATTACCGACTTTTTGCGTGTATGTAGGTAGGTACTTCTAGGTATATCGAAAAGTTACTTACGTCTTACTAACAGTTAAAAAAAAGTATACCTACATAACCAAAAACGGCCACTTTTTCAAAATTAAAAACTGTATATTTATCATGAACATAAATTAAGGTAACTTAAGGTCAAATATTAGTTGTTAATTAGCCGTTTTGTGGCTGATAAATATAGGTACTAAATTAGCTCGCATGTAGATAGCTTTATAAAATATGGTAATAAATTAAATTAATTTTAGGTAAATAAATAAATTAATTGCTGTGTCGTGTAAATTATAAACATTTATTTTGTAAAAAGGTCAAAGGTTTTTCATTAAGAAGGCCCGTTTAAATTGACAAATTGCTTTCTATTATAATGATTAATAGGTAATTGATATCACAAAACATACTTTATTAAGAACGCAATAAAGGCTTTGTTTTAATTTGATGGTAAATGAGCAATTTGACAGTGAAACATGGTTTATTATTGACATTGTAATGAATGATTAAATAAAATTAGGTCAGAAGCCAAAAAAATGTATCCAGTGTTCTATAATTTGAGAAAAGATAAAATGAAGTTAAATTTTTGACATAAATTTCGATAGTTTATAAAAAAAAACTTAAAATAACTAATTTTCACAATATTGTTATTATGTTTACACGTTCAAGAAAAGAGTTACAAGGTTTATTCAAAAATATTCCACTATTTACAATGACAGATCATTATTTACCGGTTGTGAATAATAAACACATCAACCACTACCATTGATTTTATTAATAAAAAAATAATTTAAAAAATATTTTATTTAACACCAACAATAATACTGGCTACATTATTACTGGCTATACATACTTAAAACTCGCTGAAAATCAAACAAAATAAACGCTCGAATATCAACTAAAAACAGTAATTACAACTGTTCATTTAGCCGCAATTATGTTACAAAATATTCAGTTCTAAATTCAACTCTGTTGTTCATGAAATAAAGATTCAGTTAAATGGTTTTCTGCTCAATCTTCCGTACCAATGTGTGGTAAAACTATTTGTTTTTGAATGGAATTCAAACAAATGTGATTGTTACCAATCGTCCTTGGTAAGTTGCGTTGAAACGCAATTTTCGTTGCTTGTTAATTTTACACACACGTGTAACTATGTGTTTGCTATGTGATGACAGCCACAGGATACATTTACTTCCAGGATACATTTTTTTACGTTTACTTACTAGCCACAGTTTATATTTACTTACTACATTTACTTCACTAGCGTTTCCAGGTGTAAAAAGTAGCCTTTGTGGCACTGCAGACCATAATCTACCTCTGTTCCAATTTCATTCCGGTCCTTTCAGCCATTTTGATGTAACTAAGTAACAAACATACACACAAGCTCACATATTTTCACATTTATAATATCGGTTCAAGCTAATTTCAACCAATCGGCCCAACAGTTCCAGCGTAAAGTCCATTGAACATTCGACAACCTTATATTTGCGTTTGATACAGTGATACAGCCGTACAGTTAAATCTGTTTTTTGTATATTTTCTTTTTGTGTTCCTGACTTTTTGTGTCCAACTTATGCGCCTTTAGGCGTCTGATAGTGTCCATATCGATGCTTCGCAATCGAACATAACGACAGGCCAGACGTAGCATCGTAGCAGTCATTCACTGTTTATCATAATTATGGCATCCCATACAATTTCTTGGTCGGCCGGTTGGTAAGTACTCTCTATCCAAACACTTTCTATTTTACTTACTGAAATAAAACAAGCCTCGAGTCTATCTCACTACAAACAACATCAGAATTTCAGATATTAAAAACTAATATCACTCAATCTCAATCATAGCATAAGAAGTTTTGGCATTGTTCCTACACAATAAACTAAGAGGATCAAGTAGATTCGATAGTTATAGGCACAATAGAGCATGGAGTACACACCACTCTATCCAACATTTCGTCAAGGGATTTAATCGGTACTTTCGTGAACCGGAAAATCTTTACAAAACGAACATGGATTTATTTTTATGATTGTTTTGAAACCGACCATAATATTGTTATGATAGCCATGTTTTATACAAGTTTTATTTGGCTATGTTTTTCTGATTAAAAAAAAATATGTTAACCATCAAAGTGGTGATGGTAAAAGTATTTTTATACACCACACATTTTTGTCTCACAAAAAGTAATATAAAATGTTTGGTATTTATATTACAACTTATCTAGATTCCGTTCTACTATTGAGATTAAAAAAAATCAGTAATACTTTGTCTGACCCGGGAATCGAACCTGACCCCCTTGCCCGGCATTGGCAATGAGGCAGTAACTCTACTCCTGCAAAAAAAAAAAAATATTTTTAATTTGTAGCCAACAAATTAAAAATATTTTTTTTATTTATCGTCAGTCCATTTTTATCAAAAACACTAAACAGTTAAATAAAGCGTACTTAATTTTAAAATATTAACTAAACAAAATCGTTTGTTTGTGCAAATTACTTTTTAATTTACTCAGATCTTACATTCGACTATGCATTCAAATAAGGTTAGTATTTATTCAAAAAGCATTTAGGTATTTTGATTTCTACGCAAATTTCAACTTCTACTGAATATTTTGTACGCATTCGTTATTTTATTATTAGGATTATGTTCCATAAAATTATTATGAAAGGTTCACGTTTATGGACCAAGATTCAATTAAGACAATTAAAATAGATATGTTTTTGAAATTTTGTATTAATTCGCATATTAAACAAATTTATATTAATATTATACAAATACATATATCCTTGGTTACAGGAGTGTTTAGTGTAAATAATTAATTTTGCATCTAATATATATATTACCTTAATGAATAACACCCAATCATATTTTTACTACCCAGTACCGTCTTTGCCATAACCCAGGGTTTCCATAGTGATTAACAATATGACTGGGTGGTATTTGTTACGATTTGGATTCATCATGAGATAATCATACGACAAATAATAAAATATGTACGTAGAAATTATGTTACAGTTTAGTAGCTCCACATTATGTCAGTTAAGTTATATAATTTTATCCCAATATGATTCTTGATATTTTTTTGTAATATTTAAAATTAGTTATTTCTTGTTATATATTAGAATTATTTATTAGAATTATTGATAAGAAGTGAAAGAACGTATCTTAACTGTCTTTTAATAAAAAAACCTAATATTTGTTTTATCATATCGCATTAAGCACAAGTGTCGCTTACTTATTCCTCGTTATTTGTTTTATTTTATCTGTAGTCCAGACTGCTTTTAGTCGGAAAATTATACTATTAGTTGTATTAAAAGGAACGTAAATAGTCTGCTTCATATAGTGTATGGGAACAAAATACAATTCAACATGCTACCTTTTAGGGTGTAATTAGGTGACAATAAAGTCTATTTAGACTGAACGCTAATATTGTATATCGGCTAATATGCTTACATAATATAATACTTTTATGTCTTCGAATTAAAAAGTTAGAAGCGAATATGAGCGGTGATAACATTCTTTAAAGGTATTGTGACATAACTGCGATCCGAATTTACCTGTCCTGCGTGAGAGTTTATTTATGGGATAAGCCGGTAAACGTGCAGGCTTTTCACCTGATGATAAGCTATCGGCGTCGCCCATGGACACCTGGAACACCAGAGGCGTTACAAGTGCATTACTGGCATTTTGGGGATAAGGGATTTGAGGATTATTGGAGATTGGGGAGCTTGGAGAAGCTCAACTTCAGCTTTAACAAAGCTTCGACTTTGTTGAGTAGAATACGTATGTATAGTATATTTTAAGCTAATTATGATGATGACGATGCCTTATGAGGCGTTTGAACTATAGGCATATTATAACGCCTTCTGGCCTATACCTCATCAAAACAGATAGTTTTCGTAATCTCTAAAGGTTACTAAAGTTTCAAGTTCATAAAATTATTAATTATTCAGTAAGACCTTCGTAAAGGTAAGTTTGTTAGTTTACTTAGTTAGAAGCTATCAAATTAGCATCGATTACTGTAACATTAATAAAGTAAGACTGATTATTAAAGCCACATATGTAGTTCTTCAAGTAGAAAGCCTTGTTGATGAAAATATATTGTTTTTATACAATAATGTAGTACCCAAAATAGTCCTGATTGATTCGTTTAATATCACCTACTATTAAGATGGACAGGGGCCCCCAAAAACTTACACTATTTCCATTAATCAAATTGATAGACTTTCATCCTTATTCCATCTAGTTTGAGCTGATTTTGATTGATCATGTCTATCTAGAAGGCTAGGTCTTTAAACACGTGGATAGTTTTTATGCTGCTCTTATGTACATAGTCTAATGGAATCGGTTTTAGACCGGGTCGGTTTCTGATATAAGTATATCAATTATAAGGCAAATCAATCTCGGCTGACAAATAGAATCCTATTCATATTTATTTGTCAAAGAAAATTCGGTTTCAGGGATCCTTTACTCAAAATATGAATATGAATTAGTAAATATGTTTTGATTAAAACAAAAGTTTGTGTTTTTATTAACCCATTAGAATACTTTGTGGCAGTTTTATTAATGAAATATTTCATGTAGGTAATATATAATATCTATCTGATACTAACCATAAATTAAAACTATAACTCTACAGTCTATATAATGATTATTGTGATATAGAACCTTATGGTTCCGAACTGTTATTCCGATTTTTTTTTACATTTTACAACCATTTTAGTGTTGTTTCTCACACTTGCACATCATGTAGAGATCGAAGAATAAATTATTCAGTAGCAAATAAACTGAACAGTAAAAGAACAAGATCAATTCCCACTTGACCGGTTTTTCATAACAAGCAATCATCTACGGTGAGCAGACAGACAGACAGGAAAACGGAGAATCAAATAGAAAAGAGCCGTATCTGAAATCTTTACTCAATTTGATCGCACGTCTCGTTAACTAATTGTGTTTTGAACGCCGTGAACGTTTGCTTTTGACTGATATTGAAGTGGATGTTTAGGCGATTCAAAATGGAATGCTTCGATTTTTGTGTCAGTTCAAGCTCCACACAGCTCACGTTTAAACTCATTTGAACATCATGAGGTGCTGGATTCATTGCTTGAGATACATGCACGGTAAATTTTAACTTACGTACAAAAACAAGGATTTTAATAACATACACTAAAGTGTAGACTAATTAATTTGAGGCCTTAATAGGCTTATTTCACAGCTCACTTTTGCTTATTAGAAAACTAATAACTGTAGTAAAATAGATATATTTTTCTCATATCTTCCCATTTTTTTTTCTATCGTAAGGCTATGGAATGTAATAATAATGGGGTAGGATAACAATTTGACAGATGAGTAACATTTGGCACCCATTTGTAAGATTATTACACTAATCTATTATTTCTAGTTTGATTGATATAGCAATATCTTTTTCGGTTCGTGCATCCGTATCTTTTTTGATTGGGTATTATTTCTTTGTTAGTCGAGTGGTCGCAATCATAATTGTCAGACGAGTTTTGTAGCTAAATTCAGCTTCTATCAGCGGCATTACGCGTTCCAGTGGCATTAAAAAATGCAATCAAATTGAGAACGTCCTTTTTTGAAGACTGTTGAAAACAAGCCTATGTGTCCAGTCCAGACCATAATCTACTACTATTTTAAATATCATTCCTAATACTTCAGCCGATTTGACGTGAATGTATAACAAACATATACACGAAGACACAAACGTTCGCATTTATAACAGTAGTAAGATATAGTAAGATTAGATTTTACATTTTGTACCTGTCTTCACATTTACAATTGTATCTGATACGGCGCCAAAATAGGCTCCTGTAATCAAAATCGGGTGTTACATTTTGTTTACGTGTATAAATATTATTGCAGAGGTCACAATACCAGACAGTGTCATTACTGAGAATTTGAGATTACGAAATTCAGAAAGTCCAATATTGTATGGACTTCGTCCGACTTAGGGATCTACCCACTCACCAACGAGGCGTTATTGGATCGTATCTACAAACATTTGTACGGAAATTGAATGAACGACACGTACGCTACTCGTGCCATTAGATATTTGAGCCTACACATAATATATAATGTATTGTTTCACTGCTTAAAGTATCACAATTTATTGCTCAGTAGTTAAATTTAGCATTATCCAGAAAATTTCTGAGAGATCATTGTAAATCAATGGCTATTTTGAAAATCTCTGATAGTTTTTCTAGCTCTTAGTTAGTTGGTTGGAATGTAGAATACTATAGGTCATTATAACATACTGATTAAAAGCAAATCTACTTAAAACTTTACAGTGACCCTAACATAGTTCCTCGTTTAACTGGCTTTTGTCCAACTATGCTGAAGACGTTAGGTAAAGGCCGGGAACAAAAAAAATGAAGTTTTTTACAGCACACTCAATGGAGAATTGAGGTCTAAAGGTTTACGAAATTTGACTTCCCGAATTTTCATCTCATTACATTTTCATTATTCTTATATCACTGGCGTTTAAACGTTTTGTTATGAGCCAATTTTATTTTTATTAACTTTTCGTGATTTCTTTAGGGCAGGCTTAGTTTTTAATCACATTGTAATAGAGGACAACAAAATATATTTTTGGACTCAGGTTTTGTAAACATTTTATGCCTAAAAAGCTTAGTAACCAAATATACCTATTGTTGTCCGTTATCTAAATATGTAGTTTAGCTCGCACTTTTTTAGATTCAAAATTGCTTGCGGCGGTTAATAAAGAACGTTTTCGTTTAGGTAACCCAATCTATTACATTATATATCGGTCGATAGATTGTGGTATTATTCCCAAAGGCTCCGTTGTGATGGTTTCGGAGAGCACTTTGTATCGGACATAATGGGTAAATTTAGGTATAAACTATACAATGGATGTCTATGTATGATAGAAAGCTGCAAAATCATGTAATATTTCGTGAGTCAGTCTATATTTATGCTATACAATTTTAATGAATCAGGAGGCACAGCATTTGAATATAAATTTTGTTTCTCAACTTCTTTACAATCTACAACTACAGATATGGCTACGTAAAAGTCGCTCATAAATAAAGTCCTAAAATAGTTTTACAAAGTAATTAGAGATCGTAAATTTAGGAAAAAGGTTTACAGAATAAAGAAACTTTTATTAAATAAGCACATTAAATGAGTACTTACAAACACCCGGCTACTGAAAGTCTCAACAATTTTATCAATAAAACCACCAATTTGAAGTCGTACAATGGTTGGGTAGGTACATACATATCTATGTATGTAAGTCTTAAAAGGGCAATAAAAAAAACTAACTAGAAATTAAGATTTAAGGAAAATTGTGGAATGACATAACATCACGCCTTTTATCCCCGAAGGGGTAGGCAGGCAAGGTGCACACAGAAGTAACACCCACTTTTCACTATTTATGTTTTGAGTCCCTTGTAATAGGGGGTGAGCCTATTGCCCTATACCGGGCACAATTTACACTCCATGCTACTACTGAGATTTTTTTAAAAACCCAGTGGTACTTTGCCTGACCCGGGAATCGAACCCAAGACCCCTTGCCCGGCAGTCGCACTTGCTACCACTCGGGCAACGAGGCAGTTATGTGAAATAACATTACCTATGGAATATTAATCTTTATGTACTATATTTTTAAGTAACTATTATTTTAAATCTGTTATGATTTGATAATAAATAACAAAAGCAATTCAATGCTGCTGAAATGACATACGACAAATGAAATCATTTGATTTATTTGAACATGGGTCTGACAGACCTTCCTAAAATTTCGATAAAGTCTAGCAACTAGGTATTGGGCATGTATGTCAATATTATTTGCGGGCAAGCCCGCCACAACCTCCCTAAGCTACTGCAAATTCTGTAAACCAGGATCTACAGTAGACACAACCATACAATTACTGGAGCAATGGAGTCCAGTGCGTCCCAAGGACATAAATAACTGTCTTGGTTCTCAGTACGAAATACATCAGAAGATATTATAAAAGGAGAAGAAAAAAAAAAAACGATTAAAGACGATAGATTCCACTTTATCTGACAGTATGTTGCAATAACGACTGATAGTATCATAGCTGGTAAGACAATCAGGTCATATTGACCCTTATAAAAATGTACTTTATAACCCATAAAATGTAATACTAAAGTTCATAAAATAAGATCGTAATCAAACCTAAAAGATTTTATGTAACTCCGACAAAGACATAATTCTATCGTAAAATTAAGTGGAACATAACAAGTAAAAAGTAGTCTTAAGTCATAACTAATTCCTGTGTAGAAAAATTATTCAATACTTAATAGAAATAATAAGAAGAACTATAAAACTTCTATCTGGCCTGGTAGTAAGCGATGATACGGCCTACGATGATACACGTTAAGGATGAAGCTTATCGAACTTTACTAATTCAAAAACAAACCAAAGAAAAACAAATTTAATATTCATGACCATGGTAAAACAGAAAAAAAAGAATTTGATATTCATGGTCTATAAAAACATAGAAATACGAATAGAAATCATATAAATGTAGATTAATATATAAAATCATATATGTATGTTATTTTAACTGTTACAACATTATTGACTTTGAACTCATACTTAAACACTCAATCTACAATCGAACCCACTCGTGACTGCCAGGACTATAAGCATAACAACTTCATTCGCACTTTGTAGTAGTCATAATATTAATTTTATGTAATGATTGCTCCTTTAGCGCGGTTTTACACGCTCTGCTCAGCTCTTATCGGTCGTAGCGTGATGTTTTATAGCCTATAGCCATGCTCGATAAATGCATTATCCAACACAAAAAAAAATATTCAAATCAGACTTGTAGTTACGGAGATTAGCGCATTCAAACAAAAAAACAAACTCTTCCGCTTTATATAATATAGTATAGTAGTACTTTACATATGTTGTGTATTTTATGTTACAAATCTTAGTATTCTAAATATCTTAGCTTTACGGGCTTTTAAATCGGTTTTTCATTCCAGAGGTTCTATTCGGCATCACTTTTCTAATTTTTATTGTATGTGTGTCCGTTGCTAGATAAAAGTAAACGTATATTAAACTCAAAACTAACATTATAGTGTTATAAACTACGTTTAAAAAACCGACATCAACTCCCTCTGTTTTGTAAGTCGATTAATCCTTACTTCCTTATCCTTACTTATATTATAAATCGGAAAGTGAGTTTGTTTGTTTGTTTGTTTGTTCCACTTTAACACCGTAACTACTAAACCGATTGCTTTGAATTTTTGCAGATGTATAGTTAGAAGTCCGGATTAAATAATAGGGTACTTTTTATCCCGGAAAAATTTGATATTCCCGAGGAAAAACAAAAGTATTGGTATAGATGTCGCTGTGTGTATATATCACATTGGCTTTTCATCCTTTTGTGACGCGAGCGAAGCCGCGGGTAAAAGCTAGTTATAAATAAACTAAAACCTTCTTCTTAGTGTAACACACTTTTCTAAAAACCGAATCCAAATCAAGTTCAGCCAATTCCGATAAAATATTAAATACATTTCAAACTGAGAACTTCCTTCTGTTTTGAAGTTTGTTAAAAAGAGAATATTCCTTCAAAAGCCTTTACCTAAATCCTCAGAGAATAATAATATAATGCACAATGTCATATCATGTATAATGCTACATAGCATGTCATCATTGTCACGCAGTTGTCTTCCTCGCAACCACTAAACATGTATATATGGAATCTAATCCTGACCACAAGATCTCCCCAGTTAACATAGTCGAAACGTTCATAGGCTAATTGCTTGACCATCAATCATTGTGCAGTTTCTAGAATTACTTCGAGAAAATCGTCAATGGCAATCATGCATGACTAGGTAACGTTAGATAATTTATAATTACGTTTCAATTTTAAAATATAATGCTTTGATGTTTTAATTTTTTAAGTTTAATGTTATATGCCGAGTAGTCGCAATCGTGACTGCCGGGCAAGGGGTTTGGAGTTCGTTTCCCGGGTTGGGCTAAGTAATACTGGATTTAAAAAAAATCTCAGTAGTTGTACGAAGTTTGGGATTGTGGCCGGTATATGACAATAAGCTTACCGCCTATTACATGGGACTCATAACATATAGGTAGTGAAAAGTGGAAAAATTACGTTGTACAATAGTAAATTGGGTAAAAGGCTAGATGCTATGTTAAATTTATTTATTACTTATAAAAATGTTGTATACACTACTAGTTATCGTTAAGCCTTAAATTCTCTTCCTAATTTGATACTATAAAGAACGAAACAAAGACAACACTTAATACAATACTTAATTGAAAATGATGACAATCAGTAAACGCACACGGTTAAGGGGCCAAGCACCCTTATAATAATTTCATTAGAAGCAATAAACGTGTACGAATTTCGCCCAAGGCATTTTCATAACAGCATTAATCTTATTCCACGCATTATTGACATACAGAAATAAACACAAACATGTCAGAATTTGATTCTCAATGTTTTCTTTACAAATATTGTGCACAAATATTTGACGTGAATAAAACTCTGCGAATGAAATGTGCTCTATATTCGTTTCGAACTGGATAAGGTCAGGAAAGGGTCGCGTTGACCATGAACAAAATTGTGGGAGGGACCTAGAAAATATCACTACGATGTTCCTGTAGTGCTTTGAGGCAGATTAAGGGTAGGTAGGTCTAGGCTGGATGGTTACTTTTTCGTTTTATGTTTAAGATATATGATATATATCTCAAAAACCGAACGTAAAGTTCTTTAATACACATTTGGAAAAATGATGACAGGTTGCTTGCCTGAATTGATGCGAGTGGAAACGAATTTATGTATGAACTAACAAAAAGGAACTCTTTGTTTTCATTCCTGGTTCAAACAATCTTCAGCAAGTTTTTTATAAACCTATCTTCAGTAACTAAGTGATGTGATAGATGAAAATAAAATAATTTACTTCATAAAATACGGTTTGAAATGAATGGAAAAAACAATTTCATGTAGACGACCAATTTTGAATGGATACCGAAATTCATCTCACTCGAATAAAATAGAAAAATCGTGATACGAATAAATGAATTATTCAGAAATATAGGTGGAACACTATGTACTATGAATATTCATAGATTTATATTGTCAAGTCGGACTGAATCTATAGACATACCATGTCTAGTTCCTATGTTCATGAATATGTAACAAAGAGGTAGTTGTCTGAGGTTCTATTAAATTATATTACTCCACGTCTTCCTATTAAACGTTTATGAGTTATGTCTGAAGAAGGGAGAATTAAACTACGACTACTGTTTACTAGTATAAAGGTAAAAGTGTAACTTTTTTTTTAATTCTCGAAGAGGTTGACAGTTATGTAAATACAATAAACGCCTGCAAAATATAACAACACGACTTTAATTTTGAGAAATAATCTTATAATGAAAAACGAAATAACAAAATAAAACGTTAAATAAAATAGATAATAGTATATTATATTATATTAGCTATTTTATTTAACTTTACGGATTAGTTTAAAAGTCTGCTTTTGAGCCATAGCAAATTCACCTTGCAATCACACCATTGTTCTAGACTGGTTAAATTTCCATTCAGAACACTATTACAATGGCAATCTATAAGCTGGAACCCAATTTGAGCTGCCTCAAGGCAAGTACACTCACCCTGAGGCAGTCGTGAACTGAAGCATTAAATGCCCACTTCAGCAGCTTCGCAGTAAATAGAGGCTGACGTCTATTTATCATTTACCGCGGCTTTGAACACAAGGAAAGTGGTCACCGTTTTAAAATGTTGTTTAAAAATAACTAGATTTCTTCAATTTTAAAACAACTTATGTAGTTGAAGTTTATTTACACAAACACTTACATAAGTAATACTACGAGTATGACAATCTCGACTTCAATATTAACGTTATGTTTGGTTGTTTCAGGTTATCAAAGCAGTTGAAGACGCATGACGAAACATGGACAGCGCAGGCAACAATACCACATTATATGACGATGATTCGTTATACCCAAGCGAATTGGCCCTTCACAGAGAATTCAGCCCGACTGAAAGTGTTATCAAAAACTACATACCATGGCCGATAGAAAAATGCCTGGAAACATTTCTTGTTAACGACACACATCCTGATGACGTTCCCAACCGTGTTTATGATTACAATGGCACGCAAGTCTTGTGTCTGGAGCATGCCCCAGTATTGACTAAAAGTACTCTTATTAGAGCGAGTGTGTTATCTGCTATGGCAATTCTATCGTTCTTTGGCAACTTGGCAACAATTATAAGCATACAGAAGGGAAAAAGAGGTCGAGGGAGAGCAAGACCGTCGTGGACAGCGATTTATAGTTTGATATTTCAATTGAGTATAGCTGATTTGTTGGTGACTGTATTTTGTATTGCTGGTGAAGCAGCGTGGTCGTTTGCGGTGCAGTGGTACGCTGGGAACATAGCTTGCAAATTGTTCAAGTTTCTGCAGATGTTTGCTTTGTATTTGAGTACTTTTATTCTCGTGCTTATCGGAGTGGACAGATGGCTTGCTGTGAAGTATCCGATGCGAAGTATGGCGACTGCAACAAGAAGTGGTAGACTCGTAATTCTCGCGTGGGCGCTGAGTTTTTTCCTAAGCTTGCCACAGGTCAGTGATCACTTTTATCTTTTAGAAAGTTCGTTTGATTTTGTTGTAAACAAAAGTAAGATACTAAGTTAAATGTCAAGTCAAAGGCTACTATCAGCCCACACTTTGGAAAGGCAATTAAAAGTTGTACACATAATTAAGAAGCTACAAACACAAAATGAGATTAAAAAGACAAGACATGTGCGACAAACTTAAATATTTATGAAGTAATATAAATTCTTTAGACATATTTATGGGCAAAGGTTGTCAATTACTGTGTATTGTTACAAAAATATATTTCGAAATTCGGGTCAGTTGGTCAAAATAACGTGATTTATTGAATACAGTGTAGCGAGGTTGAATCACGATTGTGGTCATTTTATTAAAAGCTTCTACTGCATAACAATTTCTCATACGTTATTGTGATTTGTATGAACGATAATATTGTGTTCGTAATGTCAACATTGTCACAAAGGCAACTGCTGAACATGAAGTTTTCGGTCCATTTTTGGGTTGACCCAAATAATTCGGGATTTATTTTTAAAATGCTTGAGGGTTTGAGCCCGGTATTTGACAATAAGCTTGACAGCTTGACATCAAATATTTCAACTTAATTTATTGGAATAAATAAATGATCCTGCTTACATAAAAATATATCAACGACAATATTTCTCAAATTGACGAGAGGAAAAAGGAAAAGAAAATTATAATACAGTTTAGAAAAATGTATTGGGTTCTGTCAACAGTTTTAGAGCATACCCGCAACTATTTCGTAACTATAAATTTACTTACTCAAGTATGGTTAATTTCCACTCCATAAACCTGTGATTTTTCTTCTGAAACAATAAAGTCTATGAATAAAAACGTAAACACAATTCCACACAATACAAACCGTTTATTCACTTGCGTACAGCAAAGGACACGACAATGACATTGAAAACATCTGTGTGGAATTTTTTTTTTCTGTTGACATTTTTTATTGTCTATCAATGGCAGTTAACGCGCATTTCAAAGTTGCTATTTGCAGATAAATTAATTATTTATACTAAGTAGAAATAAATAAATTATATCTCAGAGATAGATAATAATGAAACTAACCCACGTCTGCCAATTATCATAGCTTTAGTTTTGAAGTTAGATTATACATGTTACCAATGTTAATACGAATAATAAACTTAATAATAATTTATTTTTATCGTGCTGATCAAGTGGTTATTCACACAAACTGGCAATTTTATACAATTCAAAATATTCAGCTACATAAATATGTAGGTGAAACGCAAACAAATATTTCAATTTTCTAACCGTTCATTCAAACTCAATGTAAACCACAAACCACTGTAATGTTCAAAATTAAATGTTAATCCTTTCCGTGAATTAGTGAACAATTTATACACTATTATTCAGGTGCTTTACTCGTTATTATGTACGCACTTAATAAGCGGGTAACCACGGAAATATATGGCGCTTTCTAATAATAGAATCAGGTTTATGTAATGTCTACAGGATATGTCGTGAATAACAATATCTTTTGGCATTTCTTAAAAAGTAGGCAGAGAATATTAACAAAATTTAGACTAATTTATATTGTTGTATTAAAATTTAGAGTGAACATAACATCACGCCTTTTATCCCCGAAGGGGTAGAAAGAGGTGCACATTACGACACTTTATGCCACTGTCGAATGTAATACCTACCCACTTTTCACTATTTATTTTATACCGTACGTGGAAGTTCAACATTTTAATTTCAGTACAAAACAAATAACGAACGTTAGATCAGATATGAAGTCTATAAACGCATCGATTCCCCAAGGCAGTGTCATTGGATGTCTCTTATTTTTGATATACATCAATGACCTCCCAAAAATCATGGATGAGCCGTGTGTACTGTTCGCAGATGATATTTCTCTTCTTACCTCCTGCAACGATAACACCAACTTAAATGAAAAACTAGACTTTATATTAAATAAAACAATACAATGGATGGATAAACACAATCTAGAAATAAACTACAAAAAATCCAAACTTATGACATTCCACCCATACCAAAAACCTCCACTATCCGTGAACTACACAATAAACGGGACTAACATTGATGTCGAAAATTCTTTTACGCTATTGGGACTTACTATTGACACACATGTATCTTGGAAAACCCACATCCAAAATATAAAAACCAAAATCTCAAAATTTTGTTATGCATTTCGAGAAGTAACGAGGACTACTGATCTCCATACATCACTAATCACTTATTACGCATACGCACACTCGTGGTTCAGCTATGGTATTATCGTGTGGGGTAATAGTACGGACGCACCAGCACTTTTTGTAATGCAAAAAAAACTAATTCGCATACTTACGAACATTGAACAGACTGATAGCTGCAAGCCTCTATTTATAAAACATAAAATATTAACTCTCCCTTGCATATACATCTTGGAGGTGTGTAAATTCGTCAGGAAATATAACGGGTTCTTTATAAAGCGTGGAGACAAAAACACTGATCGCGCCGTTAGACATAAAAATATGTTAATGCTACCCACATCTCGTATTACACTACATTCAAACGGCACATATGTAATGGCAATAAAAATCTATAACAAGATACCTGAATCATTAAAAGCCGAGATGAGTGACAAAAAATTCATTAATAAAATAAAAAATATATTGGTTGAAAAGGCTTATTACACCCTGAACGAATACATGAGTGATAAATACATAATATGTACACAAGACTGAATATAACTAAACAACTAACTATTTAACAATATTCCATAGTATTAATTATATCACGGGTTTACGAATTTACTGTAACGTTATGTAGTTGTTTGTATTGTTATGTAGTGTTAATGATCTCATGTAGAATAATAAAATGATAAGTATTGGAGTGCAATATTAAATTGGTATGTAAGTGGTTATTGTAGTATTTGATAATGTTTTTGTGCCATATTAAGGTAATAAGTTAATTTTAATTTAAATTTTAATTATAATTTAATTTTGATTTTAATTTAATTTTTTTAATTTTAATTTAATTTAATTTTAATTTAATTTTTTTAATTTTAATTTAATTTTTTTAATTTTAATTTAATTTTTTTAATTTTAATTTAATTTTTTTTAATTTTTTTAATTGAATTTTTTTTTAACTTTAAAACAAATTATTAAAAATAGTTGTATAAGATTTGAAATAATTAAATTATTGCATTAATTAAAAATATTATTTTGTAAGTAGAGTAAGTACTTTTGCGGTGCCCAAATGGGCCTATAGTTGGAACATATTTTGTCATAAATTGTAAACAACCCTGTAAACACTATAGATGCATTAAAGTGATTTGAATTTGAATTTGAATTTGAATTTACCCGGCACAATTCCAGGTTCCATGTTAGTATTGAGATTTTATTTAAAAAACCAAGTTACTTTGCCCTACCCGGGAATCGGCCCCTTGCTCGGCAGTCGCACTTGCGATCACTTGGCCAACGAGGAAGTCTATTTTTTATTTAAGAAGAGTATGAGCTAATAACTAACTATCTTAGATAGTTCCGTGCTCTCTGATATCGCTAGTGATTGTAAACACTACCTGATCGGAGTCTTAAAACCTCATATCATACTCAGTAAGCGATCAAGGAGGCAGTCAAGAGAACCGCAATAAAGTGCCTACTCACGCGTAACTACAACCACAAGAGCAACGAAGCGTTCAAGGAAATAAGCACACGTTTTATACTTTCCTTACTTTACTTTCAATAAAACAACAAAAACAATGCCATTTTGAATTGACAGCAAACGTAATAAATCCTTCGAAAAGTCAATGATAGTATTACATAAAATCGACAATAATGCATTTTATTTCGTCCACAATAAAAACGGGAATAAAACTGAAGTCTTGTTCAATAAAAACAAAATCTTAGAAGCTGCTCTCTCTCGTCTCGATTGCAATCAATATCGTGCTCTTGTAAAGTCCGACACACTTCTCACGATTGATCGTTTGCTTGACATAAATCGAAAAGAAATCTCAAAACAATGCGGTGCTTTTTTCTTTGTTGGCTTTGTTTTGAGTTAAAGGGGAATATTGAGAAATTGTTTTTCTTTTGAATTGTAAGTTGTAATGGATGGGGTTATATTTAATACTATTGACGAGTTGAAGATTTTACATTGCTGAATTTTACCAAAATCTCTTGACAATACAACGACAAAATCACTCATACAAAATATAAGATCCGTGACGTAATTTAATTCATTCACTTTTATTTGTATTCTACAATATATTGCAATACATATAATATATTGCCGAATTATATATGGGGTCTTTCAAACCGTTAAATTCAAAGCATATTCTTGCACCCGCTGATTACTTTCTCTGCATCACCCAAGGGTCAGACTGGTAGAAAATGCCTGCGGCATTAAGTCCACCCATGTACTTGTTTGTGTGCATAAAGCTTTTTAAATAAAAATAAATAATATATTCAACAATTTTAACGATATAGTCACGATAAATCTGAAAGTATAAAGGGGACTTCAAAGGTCGTATAACACAAGAACATTTGGCTGTCAAACTTTTAGAATTCCTAGCGCTTTACTTAAAGTAATTGGCGAGACTGTGCTGTCTCCTACACATTTTGCTCACGGAATATTGTTAGGTAATATTACTCTTTGAGACATGCAGGGAAATTGTCTTCCTTGCTTCCTTCATGTTAGAAGTTATTACGTACATAATGTATGAGTAACTAACAACAACTAACTATTTTGATATTAATTGCATGTTTTGTATTATGATGCCTAGTGAAACTGTTGAGTTTTGTCTTCTAAGAAAAAAACTATTGATAGGTGAGTCTTCAATAACCTGTCTTATGTCTTAAAATTGTAACCGCTACAAGGTTAGCAGTACACCTCAACCTTACACTTACCTTTTTCCTTTACACTGGTTTCAATACCCAACTTATGTGTCCAGCGTGGAAATCATTGAGGGCTTTTCTCTAAAAATACCTAAAAAATTATGTTCAGGAGTAGTAATGATAATGAATTACACTAATAATAACTTATTGTCTTATGTTTTTTGAATCCACGTAAGTGACGCACCAAATAGTTTGATTGTAAATCTTAGTAATTCGAACAATATGTTGACGATTCAGTTACGTGCCTATAAAATAGTACAGTTAACATAGATTCTGGAGTAAGTACTTATAGGTATTGGGGAAATGTTTACAGATTGTATTTAGTGAAGTGTTATCTTGTACATAGTTCTTGATTTATAGGTAAACAGTTTGTTTAGTTTGTAATCACGTGGGATGACTGAACTAGAATGTCTGCGGTTTAGTTTGTATCTAGTGTAATATATCTTAGGATTTAGTCACAGTTACCATTTAATGGGATAATATATTGATTTTGTATACAATGTGGTCAGATAAATTCTATACAAAGTATTGTTTCCAATCCAAAAGTAGTCCAAACATGCTCTTAACAAACAGACTTGTTTCCCATGGGGACAAGAGACTAGGGAACGCCAATTACTATGATTCCTACATACCTCTTTCGCTTCATCAACAATCATCAATCTTTTCATGCATGCTCGTCGGTTAAGGGTACTTTTAATTTGGCCCTTCTTTAATATATCGCCAATCGGGTCACTATATTTCCGTCTAGGGCGCCTTCTACCGACGGCCCCATTCATATTCATATATGTATAATATTTCGTAAGACAATAAATAAACCAGAAAAGAAATTTAAAGATATAAAAATATCGGCATAAAACCTCAATTTTTCTGTGTTACAAAGCCTGTCCAATTTTTTGTCCTTCCATCATTCACAAAAATAGACGTGATTTTTTGCATCAATGTAGTTTATGAACAAGGAAGTAATATGAATCGCTATACTTGATGTTCCGAGAAATGACAGTTTTTGTGGGATGAATAAAATAGCCTGAGGTATAAACCTACTCATAGATGTATGAATATGTATCCCTTTATGGCAATGGGATTATTATTTGGGACATTCTCCCAATGGATATACGTTGACTTTATAATCATGTGTTTTATAGTCATGTGTCCTTTGTAATTTTAATATCTAATAGGTAATAAAGACATGATCAGAGTACTTATTAGACGATATGTAGGTTTGCATCTTTACATCCACGAAAGTAAAGCAAAATTGAATGAAAAGGGGCGTTCTATGACGAAGTTGTTCTTTAGTGAAGAGCGAAGATAACGAATGCTTCAGTTTATTCACGCATTACACTTTGGAATGAGCAAATAACTTCACTTTAAATTTTTTGCAGACGTTTAAAAGTGCCTTCTTTGTATAATTGAAATAAATGATTTTAACTTCGACTAACTTGGTTACTTCATAGCTTGGGATTGGCACGAGGTGACTTATCTACTAGTGATACGCCTCTGGATGGCAACCCGGTGCGATGGACCCGTGACGATACCTATTATCTTATGACTTCTCAAATCAAAAAAAGACATATAAATCTTTAGGTCATTCTAACAACGACATCAGTCGCTATAAACACTCAAAAGTTTATGTCTAAAGAAAGGGTCTAATCTAATTATTTATTATATTTTTGGCTTACTCGCGTTACTGTTTGACGAAGGAACTTGACTAGTTTCAAGCCATACTAGAGGCTCATATTCATGAACAACATTCCATGACCCGAGACGCGGCGATTGTCGCGCTGCTACTGCTTGAGTCAGCTGCGGTGCGGACCCAACGCGACCTCTGCCGTGATTCACGCGCACTTTCCTCCATCTGTGGCGGCGCGCTCGACACCGCTGGTATGTTAGACTCGTTCACCGGTGGCCGCGTTGATGTCGACTTCGAATCCTGGGTCGACGCAAAACCAGTGTTACTTAGCGCGCTGACTGTGTCACACTCTACCGCGCTCACTGGGTCTAATCATATACATTTGCCCTGCAGAGTTACAGTAAATGTTCTGGCAATCTATCGTATTTTGTTAAATAGCGTAGTATTTGTAGGCCATTTACAAGAACTTTTCAACAGTTATTTTAATCGTATAATATGAGTAATGTGTTGTCTATCTATATATTCTTGTCATTATTAAAATATTTTTATTATTAACCTAAGACTTTAATCCGTTAATGTCGTCTAGTCAAACCTCTGGCCACTAAACTGACTAGTTCATAGGTTAAGATAAGGAAAAAGGTCAGGTAAAGATAATAAAAAAGTAGAGATAAAACTAACAAAGATTTACGTTGAACTTTACTTAAATGTACAGTAACACTTCCATATTATTTACCAAAAATTCTATTGAATTGAACAAACACTTTACCTCTGTTATCTTACACCCAAACAAATGTTATGACATACCGAAAATATTTTAGAGAACGTAAAATATTTCTCCATACGAAAGTTAAACAAAAGGGTAGCGCGGGTGTACTCATATACTATATGGAAGTAATAATAATTCTTAGGTTTTTGTTATTTACAACACTTTAATAGTATAATGTAACTAATGCTTTTAACAAATACAATCAACATAAGATTATAATGTTAAATAATAATAATTATTATTATTTTCTAGTTTCCAATGAAGGTGACATTGGAATCTTGAAAACAATTGTAATTCCAGGTCAACGTCAAAAAAGTTTCATTAATATTTTTCTTATGTTTATTATTGATAGGTAGGCGATTGGCCGCTATATCGCCTACCCTAAAATCTTAATACTAAAATGTTTCTCATGTATTTATTAAATATATAATTGTATTTAAACAACTTTTCGCAGTAAAATGTGTAAAACAGAAAAGTGTTAGCCTTGTAGGTTCGCTCCTTTGAAGGCTGGTATGCCAAGCGCGTTAATCTGTGGACGGCATATTTGTTTTTTGTAGACAGAAGTATTTTGGGTACTGCTTCCTGTGGTATTTTATTTATAGTATTCGTTTTTCACGTAACACTAAGTATGTTTGTTAGTGGATGAGTAAAATTGCAATGTAAACGAAATACAAGATTTCATTGACTAAGATTTCTTTCAAAAACGAGAGAAATAGTGTCTGACCGCAACTCCGTTCACGTAGAATATGATTCCTATTTTATTCCATGAGATTATTTAATCAGGAAAAAAGTATCCTATCACCTAAGTCAATCCATACCTGACCTGCCTTTAAACCAAATATCAAATTCATTTAATAATTTCAGTGTGATTGACTTACAAACATCCAAACAAATACACTTTCTCATTTATAATATTAGTGTGATATTGGAGTACACAAAAATAAGTCTGAATCGTTTCAAACATGGCATTTGTCGAAGTGCTGAGAGAGCAAGATTCCACAAATTCAAATAGGAAAGTTTAGAAATGGCACTCACGAGAATTTGTAAGGAAAATAAAGTAAAAGTAGAAACAATACATAAATCGAAAGGTGTCAATCGAAAGGTAAAACAAAACACTGCAACTAAGTTTTGTGACAAGAAAAAACAGTACAGGACATAAATTTTGTTGTAGAAGCCATTAAATTTCGTACTGCGCTGCTGAAAACTTTAACTATTATTGGTATCATTAGTAATATTCACGTAGAACGTTTTGGCGGTTGAGAGGTATTCTGAAATATCAAACCAACATGCAGCATTATTTGAAGTATGTAAAGATTTTAAGTATAGAATATTTTTTTTATATATTCTATATATAGTATTTAAATCGTCTCTTCATATTTTAGAATAATCTACCTAAGTTATAGAACGTCTTTCTGGACATCCAAATACACCAGCCCACCAATTAGTATTTTCTGGGCCTGCCAAGAGGTTAAAGAAAGCGAATGTATTCCCTACCTGAGGGGCGTCTGGAGATAAATAGTCTGCCTTTAAGCACTCCAAACGTCATTTGGCTTTAAACTAATTTGCTCATAGTCTGGCGACTGATTGCAAATGAAAATAAAATTTAAGCACAATGTAATATTTATCAGTTACACTTCATCATGCATCTATGAATTATTTTACGTGTTATTTAGATATTACTTGTCTAAAAAAATATTATAGTTACAATATAAAATATTTAAATATTATAAAACAAACATATATAGTAGTTTGCTACATTTTATTGTATCTTAAATACAATATAAGCTTAGAAGTAAATTACCGGCACTGGGTGTTAAATCGATTTTGTGTTCAAGCAAGTATCACAGAATAGAAGTATGGTATCATACTACAGTTGTATATAATCTGTATTTGGAAAGAATAAAACAGATATTTTATAAATAAATGCATTTCTGACTACAAAAAACGATAAAAAGTCACGAAGCCGACCGAATTAGGGTAACAAAAGACTATGATAATACCTAATGATATTAAGATTTTTAGTTAGGTTATATTTATGGATATGTTGACGAAAAGAAAGGAATTGAAAGGATAATTTTGCAAAAAAAAAATACTTTATATACATACCATGCTCTGTTCTGAATTATTAAGGACATAATTCCTTATACTTTTAAAAAAGGAATCATAAACAAATCCAATTAAAATGCAATACAAACAAATCCTGAGCAAATGCATGGCTTCAATTCCTGTCCAGCATCGTATCACAACAAAGCTATGGACTATTGAACATATTTCCTAGAACATGCTTCGAGATAGCGCGCTTTGTTTTATTGTCAACTAGAAAGCTTTATACTATGAAAAAGGAGAATGCTCAATAGTGGTTGGAGTTGATGATTCCATGAATCAGCCATTTGATAACAGAAATGTGATTAAGCATTCCGAATTGTCAAATTAAGTGCAATTCTCATAAAATGGTATTGTACTCGTAATTTTGAGAACTGTATAGAAATTGAATTAAAGTCTAGCAACAAATATTTTCTCATATAAAAATGTTTAACTTATTCAATGATTTGTTTTTTGAATTGTACACAAATTAGTTCCCAATTTTTTTATGAGATAAACCGGCAAACGAGCAAACGTATCACTTGATAGTAAGCAATTGGCGCTACTCGTGGACATTTTTTGCCAGTTGCCGGCATTTTGAGACTAATGGATTTGAATGATAGGGGTGTGGAGGAATCTTTATATTTCTGTACAAATTGACAATGACGTTTTCTTTGTTTCAGGCAGTGGTATTCAGTGTAGCTCAAGGGCCATTTGTTGAAGAGTTTTATCAGTGCGTCACACACGGGTTCTACACACAGCGGTGGCAAGAGCAAGCATATACTACGATGTCATTGTTCTTCATGTTCATATTACCTTTAATCGTACTTATAGCAACGTATGTGTCCACAGTTAGAACTATTGCAAGTAAGTATTAATTTTCTACAAGTAACTTTATAAAATGTTAATCACTTACATCAGTAACTTTTATAGAAATAATAATAGCTGAGGCTGAAATTATTGATGATAAGACCACAATTTGTAACCAAAATTCATACTAATAGTTCAGAAAATAAAATCTAAAATCGACCACATTCAACCTAACTCACCAAAACCACTCCAGCTACCATTTACTCACATAGGCAGTCAAATATCAGCTCTCCTAGACTTAATATTAAGTTCTTGAATAATTGTGTATCTTGTACAACGTGTTTGAGTAATAACAACAATCTTTGAGTTAAACACCAGGCATTTACAAATACAACATGTAATATGATTACCACGTGACATGTGGACAAAATAATATTTCTTTGTACTAAAAATGTATTCACGTCTATCGTAGCGTGAGTGGAGCGTGTCCAAACACACTGGCCGACGACGGCAAATGTTCTCTGTAGGAATATACTGTATGTGTTGACACGTGTATCGTGTATCTCTGTTTGTTGATACGAACGGGACTAATTTATTGCCCAAATCTAGCGTTTTTAATCTGATATTTTTGCACGCTTCCACTTTAAATGACTGTTAACTGAACTTACATTTTATTATTTTAGAGTTACTTTTGAAATGTATTTATTTGGAGTGAACGGTCGTTAGTCGCAGATAGTTGTGACATTGCATAGTTTTGTCATACATTAAAATAGTCAGCCAAATATAATTAAGCAAAGAAATTATTTTTGTATGAAATACCTACGTCTAGCAAAAACTGGGCGATCAATGACCTCGTATGTTTTGTTTGAGTAGCACGATCTTTATTAACCACACAATTTGAATTTATTAAATCGACAACTTTAAGCCCTTTCCCTACTTTTTTACAACTGGCTCATTTGTGTTTACACACGTTCTTTGTCTTTTTAAAAGAAAACTTCTTTCCATTTTATTGTTCGACTCATATTTGTCACAACTACACTTACATACAAAAATAAAATCATCGAAACGTAAATAAACAACTTTAGTTTTGTTCGAACAGCTGTGTTCAAAAGTTGTATTGTCTGTTGGTTTTCAAAGAAAATGGTATGGCTTGAGAACTGTAACAGATGGGCTTTGTTTCATGCTACAAACAAACAAAGTCATTGAACTTTATGTAAGTTTGAACTTGTAAATATCAATTAGTTGCCTTCTTGAATTAATTTGCCGCTACTTCTACTCTTAGAGTATCGTACCTAGTGATAAGTCGTTTATAAAGTACGATTAATACAACTCGACGTCAACCCCCTCTTTTTTTAAACTCGGTTAATTAATAATATGCTAAAACCTTCTCCTAAGTATATCAAACACTTTTATAAAAACGCATTAAAGTTAATTCAGCAAATCGTGAGATATTTGCGCATATACATACATACATACAGGTCAGACTGCGGGAACGCCTTATTTTTTTTTTTAAATAATTTAATAAAATGATGCACCGCACGTTTTTGGATCAACTTAAACCTGTATATCAGTAGTAATATTAGTATGTCTCGCGAAAGTTTTAATATAAACACTGAAAATAGCAGTTTAACCACGGCATATTTGAATAGTTACTTTTTTATGTGTTAAGCCGGTACACGAGCAGACGGATCACCTGATGGTAAGCAATCGGCGCCAGCCTTGAATACTCGAGACACCAGAGGTGTGCAATGGCGTTACCGCCGAGCTTTTGGGGATTAAAATTAGAGGATTTTTGGGGAATTAGGGATTACCTCCGCCCCAATCTGCCCAATTGAGGAAGGGGGTAATTAGCGGGAGATTTACCTTCAACACTTATCTACCAGCAGCCAAGGACTTAAAATTGCTATATTCAACAGGCTTTTAAACATGTCGATATCCAATAGTTTAACAGTGAACAGTGTATGCATCATGTGTATATTTCTGTCGATGTGTGTTCAATATGAATTGAAACTATTGAATATTTTTATTTCTTTTATTTCATTTTCCTTCGAAGTAATGATTAAAGTGTTTGACAGCTACTTACTACTACTTTTTGTATGTGCCTTTAGGCTTAATTCACTCTGTCTTCTGCAGTATTTTTTTGCATATTACATAAGCCCATTTTCGCTGACCTTACATTTAACCCAAAGGTTGACTGGGAGAAAATGCCATATGGCATTAAGTCCGCCTTATGTACCTTATTTTGTGTGCATTAAAGTGTAAATAAATAAATAAATAATTCACCGAGGGAAGTGGAAACTATCGTTTTTTTCTTCTCCTCATATAATACCTTCTGATTCACTTCGTTGCGGGAACCAAGACAGTTATTTGTGTCCCTGAGGCGCGCCGGACTTCAGTGTTTCGGTGTTTTCATGGTTGTATCTACTGTCCTACTCCTGGCTTACAGGAGTTGGCGGGCTTGTCCCTTTAAAAAAAGCTACTAACTAAAACATGAAGTATTTTACCTACTCTGCTAATGAAAAATCAATACACGTATTTACTGTTATGTTAAAATATTAACCATCTATAGAGACATTTCATTATATCAAGACTAATATTTGTATTTGATGTTTACTTCTCTAAAATAACTATAATTACCGTTTCCATTAGGAATCCTTATTCAAATACAGTATGCCTTAGAGAATATCATTCAGACTACAGCTTAAATATCAGATAGTTATGAATTAGGATTGAAATAATATTACTGTTGAATAAACGTTCTCATCTAAATTTGACTGAATAGTCTGTCTAGATTTAAAATAAGGTAATAAATACACAAAAGTGTATTTTTAGCATCTCATTTCTTAATAAATTTTAAACTTTCACTTCGAACTTTTTTAATTATTTTGCGAGTTCTGCGTACAATTGGCTATGTTGTAGGTCAATTTCAAGTCTAGGCTATTATTGAGAACTCGACATTCGAGAAAACTAGTATAATTGCTCGTGTTATATATAGAAGGATTATATGGGAGTTGACGTAATAATTCATGTCCCTGGGACGCGCCGGACTTCATTGTTCCGGTGTTTTCATGGTTGTATCTACTGTAGATCCTGGCTTACAGGAATTGCAGTGGTTTTAAATAACTGTAGCGGGCTTGTTCTATAAAAAAAGTGTGTTACCGGCCTTTTAGGGATTAGGAATTTGTTAAGACAAACGTGCTTAAAAAATTAAGGCTTTGACTGCCAATAAAAAACTATTAAAGGTAAATCTTCCGCTAACGACGGTCACCAGTGGCCCCCATAGCGTTTAATGTGTTAAAGTTTAAAAAAATACAAACGAAAATAATGATATAAAAACATAAATAATTCACGGTTCGTCGATTTTAATCAAAACTTCTGGCACTCAATTTCCAATTTCCCCTTTTCAAATATAGGTACCAAATACTTGTTGAAGGTCCCACGATTGAAATATTGATGGCATTAAAAATTCAACCTTAAATGTAATTTGACTTTAAAACAATTATTAAGTGCTGTAACCAAATTTTGTAACGAACTTCCTGCGGGGAAAGTGTTTCAGTTATATTGTTAAGAAATTCTACGAACCTCTTTAATAATAACGTCAAGGTTGATATTTAAATAATTATAGCTTGGGAATTAAATTCACTAGTAACTTACCGTACCGCTTTTTATCGGTTAAAAATCTCAAGAATTATATACGCCAGTTATATTATTTATTGATGTTTTTACCTGTAGGTAAATTTGTCTTGAACCACTAGACAGACCAAGAGGAGGGGTTAAGTAAACTATATAAAAAACAGTAATTAAATAAATCATCATCATCATCATCATCATCATCATCAGCCTATAAATACTCACTGCTGAGCAAAGGCTCTTATCACACGGAGAAGGTTTGAGCATTAATCACCACGCTTGCTCAATGCAGGTTGGCGATTTCAAACTTATAATTAGAAATAATAAGTCCAGGTTTCTTCACGATATATTCCTTCACCGTTTGTTAGTGGTGTCTAAATAATCTTAGAAAGTACATATAACTCGGAACAAGTCACATTGGTAAGTACGGCAAGTGCCGTTGGTAGGTTTCGAACCCGCACCCTCATGCATGAGAAGCGGGCGTCTTAAACCTCCGGGCCACCACGACACAAGAAATTATCAAGTCTTTTGTATTTTTCGTTCTGACGTAATAACTTCAATTGTAAAACTGAATGGGGTTTTCTAATAAAATTCCTCTGTAATAAATACCGCAGAATCTGATATTGTCGAGTGTCTGAAATTAGGTTGCCTATTTCTATCCTATCAATCGCCAACAATAAACTTAGATACCGAAAACCAATCCAATCATAACCCATTATACTTATTGCAGAAAATGAAAAAAAGATAATCAGTTTCATAAAACAAAATTGGATGAAGATGATATTTATTATTTTTATTACAAAAATGTAATTCTGTGAAACATTGTGACTTAAAGACAAAAAATACAACTCAAAATGGATATTTATGAAACTGTATTACTTTTTTTGACGTGATCCATCCTTTTGTGGTATTACTTTGAGTAATAAATAGAACTGAATAAGAGGTCATATTCAAAACCGCAACGTATATAATAAATATATTCATCATAACAAAAGAAAAAGGATAAATCTTTGACTCTATTCGAAATCTAATAAAAATGTATCGTTTATATTTCTCATATTTTTCAAATTATCACATACTATAACAAAATTCCTTTCGTTCCATTTGAGAAGCAACATCTTGCTTTAAGTATCGCTTTATGAAATAAGAAAGTATTTTAAAATGAAAGTTCCCGTCTTATACCCAAATTTTCCAAGTTACGATACCTTTGATTAAAAAGTTAGGAAATAAATATTTTTAATAATGATTCGTATTTCTTTTTCAGAGAGTGAAAAGGTATTCAAACCCGAAGTGCGGAGGCAGGAGAAACATTTTACTCCAGATATGAATAGGAGAAGGCTCATTGACAGAGCGAAGATGAAATCTTTGAGGATGTCTGTTGTAATAGTAGCGGCTTTCCTAATTTGGTGGACGCCATATTACGTCATGATGATTATTTTTACATTCCTTAATCCTAACAAAGACGTAAGTAGCAACATTATTTTGCATAAATTATAATCTTATTTGTTTGAGATATTTTTTGAATGCCTCGTTGGCCGAGTGCTCGCAAGTGTGACTGTCGGGCAAAGGGACTTGAGTTCGATTCCCGGGTCAGGATTGATAGAAAGTACTACAAGGTTTTTAATTATTCCCATTAATAGCATGGAGTATGGAAATGTGCCCGGTATATGGCAATAGGCTCACTCCCTATTACGTGGGACTCATAACATAAGTAGTGAATAATGGGTGACACACTGTACAGCGGCCTTAAATGTCGTAATGCACCCTCTGCCTATCCCTTCGGGGATAAAAGCCATGATGTTATGTTATGTTATTTGATAAAATTTTGACTCTCTTGTTATTTATAATAAAAGTCATACCTTCTTTTCACTCCAGATACAAATAAATGTCATAAGAGTCAATACTTTATTTTGAATACCGGCAGTAAAACAAAATACGTTTTATATTAATGTAGGCTGTGTATAAAACAAGTATCAAGTCTAAAGTAAGAATTATTATTAAACTTTTACTTCATATTCACTTTTGTATGTTATCAAATACATGTGTTTGACGACTATTTATGATAATGCCTTTGTATCGAACATTGTTTAAAAAACCTTAAAATGAGTACGCTTTTTGCAAGAATTATAGTCAAAATGTTTAGAGGGATTTATTTCAAAATAAAAATAAAATTAATTGTACCAGTCGTCTAGTCGGTATCTTGATACTCGTTGCTTTGACCTGAGATTAGTTAAATATTGGTCTAGGTTCTGCTGTAAAAATGAAATAATTTTGAATTGAATTTTTTTATTGCAGGAGATTTTAGAATCTGTTTTCAGGCATATAGAGCATATTTTTGATAAGGAGTTTACACTTTTTGGTAATATTTAAAGTTAAGCTGAATTTTTTAATCCTATCAAATTGCACATCGAAGAAAAACGTACACAAACGAATACATTGGTCTGGTAGATCGCTACCAAATTAATGTACAAACTTAAATTTACTTTAACCTCACACTTGGTAATCGTAACTAACCTAACAAATCAAAAACTACAGTTAGGTTAATATATTATTCAAGCGTTGTAAAAATATGAAAAATTAAATAAATCTGAGTTTGCAATTCAATATTTTTAAACTTACTACATAACGATTCGATGCAGAAACTCCGACCGATTTCCAATTGTGTGCGAAATGAGTTTCGAAGTTTGAATTCATTCAACTTTTTACTTTTTTAAATATCAGCTGAACTGATTTTTGTATGAGTTTGTTATTGAGTTTATGTATATTTAATTTAAAATACAGTAGAAAATTATTAACATAAAATAGTTTATTTTCCAAGATACCGAAACTACGTTCAAGTGTAATATGATTACTTACTATTTAACATAATTATTGTACTTAAAAAAGAAGAAAAGAAACTTAACTTAGAAAAGAAACGACGAAGAAGAAGATATAGAATAGAAGAATTATACAATCATTACCTACTCAGTCATAAATTAACATGAATCTGAAACGAATTGTCGACATTATGTCTCGACTTTAATGGCTTTTTCCTTCATAATGTTAATAGCACTAAAAAGCTATGAAATAGAAATGAAATGTCGCCGATTTGAATTAAGCTTGCCACAATCAAATAATCATTTAAATTTAAGTGTCAAAAAGTTAAAACTTAAATCATTTCACATTTTATTTAACTAATCTTAGACCTAAATTATTAAAGTTTCATTGAATTATTTTAATAGTTTGTTCGTAAAACTGATGTTTCATTTGAAAATTGAATAAACTGTTTTATGCGTAATGGCAGCTTTTGTATTACAAACTGTAGTATTTTTGGTCTCGGAAATGGCAATGTCTAATGATCAAATTAGTGTTTTTAGCCAAACGTCACTTTAGCGCTTGTCTACAGAGATAGTAGAAAACTAAATGTATGGGGATGATACTGACAAGTGTCAAAGTTTACGTCAATTCCATATAATTTGGTTTTCTATTCTACATGTAGAAAAGCGCTAAATGGCATTTGGCTACAACAGCAGGCAAGAAAGTACACACAGCTCAAGTTCATGAGCTTGTGCGATTCATTGCATTGATTTCAAAAATGGAAGTTATGTTTGGACAATCCTAACTAATATTATAAATGCGAAAGTAACTCTGTCTGTCTGTCTGTCTGCTACTCTTTCACGCCAAAACTACTGAACGGATTTGAATGAAATTTGGTATACAGATATTCTAGACCCCGAGATAAAACATAGGCTACTTTTTATCGCGAAAAAGGGGTTGTAAGGGGTTAAAAGGGGGGGGGAGTTGTATGGGATTTCATAATTTTTAAAGATAAAACCATGAAACTTTATATTTAAGCACTTGATAAAAAATAATAAAACATTTGTTCTAGCGTTTTTGAAATTTCGACTCACTATGTCGATTTTTAAGAATAATTATTACGATTTATCTGAAAACGTGAAAACGGATATCTGACAGGTAACAACCTAATGATTTGTAATTGTTATGGCGTCCTACTTTCATAATATATTTTGGCATCAACATATAAAAATGAAGTTCTGTGGGTTTTCAAGGAATAATATTAGTATTCAGCTGCATCAGGGATCAGGGATTTTAAAGACAAAATACGAATTCAATTGACTGAATACAATTTATTCATAGACTAGCCTCTGTCTGCGGCTTCTCTCGCGTTCTTTTAATGGGGTGAGGGAAGGATTTACAATAAAAAAATGAAATGATGCACGATTCTATGCTGGTCACAAATAACCCGCATACCAATTGTTAGCTTTCCACATTGAAAATTGCAAAATACCCCATACAAACTTTCACCTCTGTTTCACGGAAGTGGAAGGGGGTTAGAAAAAGACAAAAAGTAGCCTATGATACTCTCCACCTTTTCAACTATCTCAAATCAAAAACCTTCCTGACTCCGTTCTGTCGTGAAATACGGACAAACAAACAAACAGGCACATACAAATTTATATTATTAGTATACATTTCTTAAGTCATCTGACATTTGTGTGACAAGTCAATGTGTCATAGATTTTTTTTATACTATGGTATTAATATTAAGGTATGGAAAGAGGTTGACAGCAGTCTAAGGAGATAAAACCACGAATAAAATATTTTCAGTTTACTTGAATTCGTATTTTTTATATGTATATCAAAAAAACTAGCTAAATGCACATAGCTAAAAAATAATATTAATCCTTTTCATTTTAAACCGTCAAGGCCAAATTCACTATGATAGTTTGCTGTTTGTTTATGGCATAAGCCGGTAAACGAGCAGACGGATCACCTGATGGTAAGCAATCTGCGCCGCCCATGGACACCTGTAACACCAGAAGTGCTAGAAGTGCGTTACCGGTCTTTTCGGAATTGGTAATTTGAGGATTGTCAGGGATTGGGGGGGCTGGGGGAGGGGTAATTGGGCCTCCGGTAACCTCACTTACACAGCGAAACACTCCTTTAGGTAACCGAGGGCTGGGCTCGCTGTCATTGCAGCGGAAAGTCCCCTCTTTAAAAGTGGCTTTAGAGAGGCCATCAATGCAAGGACCGCCCGGAGAACACGGTGGAGCATACCGTGGCGGTGTACCTTGCATGGGCTGAGCACCGCCGTGTTCTCAGGGATGTAGGAAACGGTGACCTCTCGCGTTCGGCTCTGGTTCAGGCCATGGAGCGAGGGGGATTGGGATGCAGTCGCATCCTTCTGCGAAGCAGTTATGCTTGCCAAGGAGAAAGCGGAGCGCGTGAGGGAATGAACTTCCTCACGCCCCAGCCGTCGCGGGAGACACTCTGGGCGTCGGAGATCGGCCGGCCACCGGCCACACCGTAAGTGCGGGTCTGTAGACGAAGAGCAAGGGTAGCTCGCCACCCGACCAGAACCAGTCCCGTGCATACGGCGCGCGCCTTACAGAGCCATGACACCATCATAGATGGAGCCCAGTAGGGCTGATGCTCGATACGGTGCCGCGGGAGGCCTAACGAGTTGACGGGGCTCCGGCTCGACGAGCAGGAGTAGGAACGGAGTGGATTTTAGTCAGTAAGAATCTGTCACTCCCTCTCACCTAACCCAAGGCGGGAGAAGTGATTGGATGATTTTCCGACCTCAAAAAAAATCTCCTTTAGGTAATGACAACCCGATGTGTGAAAAACTACCAAAAAAACTCCTTATATTATTGGTATTGATTACGCTGTGGAAATTATGGACAATAGAGCCAAGGGATGTATTAAGTCTTATAGAGGACATTAATATCAACATTAAAGTACATGTATCATATGTAACTAACCTAATATCAGAATACCAATTTTTTCATTTAAATGTTTGCGATAGTAACGCACGTCGCACCGGTACATATGAGGTCACATTATAGGAGGGAGGAAATCCCAAAATGACGGAAACTATGCGCTAAAAAACCAGGACCAAGGACGTTGAAATAAAGAGGGGCTCTTACTTTTTAAACCATTGAACCTATTTGGTGAAATTCGGTACAGCGATAGTTTGAGACCCGGGAAAGGACATCTAAAAGTTTTTAACCCGAAAAACCCACGAAACTGGGAACTGTGCTGTTAAAATCACTATATCTATTTGATTGAAATGCGATACAACATTGATTTGCAAACATAGAATAGTGAAACCTCACGAGACGGGCACTGTACGGGTAAAACCCCTATGGGATTGTTTATTTTAGAAACCACGAAAATAAATTCATTTCTCAATAAATATAACCTAGGTACTGAATCGATTGTGATGATATTTGTTCCAGTTGTACAGCCGTAGAATATACCTTGACAAAAATTAATTTAAAAAACCCAATTTATACTGAAGTCGTTATTTCACGCGGACGAAGTCGCGGGTAACAGCTAGTTGACAATATTTAAAATATGATAAAACTGGCTGAAACGACTACTCTACAATAAGCAATTGTAATGTAGTTGTAAAAAAACGAGCGAATTGTTTTTTTTTAACCAGTACCTATGTTGTTACGATGACGTAGATCGCATCATAGCACCAGGCAATATAGTGGTCAAACGTCGGCCCATCAAATATATATAAAAAAAACCAACAGACATTAGTTTGAAACTCGTTATAAAATTGCGTGGATTTTTTATTATAAGGATTAAAGTTAAATCAATTAACAGACGAGAACTTTGTAATTTAATTTTTTTCTAAAACACTTTAAACAAAATAAAACTAAAATTAAAATCACGTTTTTAAGAATTTCTAGATTCTCTGAATTTTAAAAACTTATGTTTACAAATTAATTGGACACTGATAAGTTTTAGTGAGAAATAAAGTTAGTTTTCATTACTTGTGTTTGTTCACTGAAGTGATACAAAATTTAGAATATAAATTTTTCGTTAATTATCAACACGTTATTTTTCAAAATGTTGATGATAATCTATATATATAAAAGAAAGTCGTGTTAGTTACACCACTTATAACTCAAGAACGGCAGAATAGATTTGGCTGAAAATTGGTAGGGAGGTAGCTTAGAGCCAGGATACCGACATAGGATACTTTTTAACCAACATTTTTTTTACTTTTTACCGAAAATCACGAACGGGGACGGGAAAAAATGGGATTACGCGTACGAAGTCGCGGGCAGAAGCTAGTTATTTATATTTGTCTCTTAGCTTCGTTGGTAACAAAAAAAAGCTAATCCAAATATTTTGTGTCTTCTATAACACGGTACTGTAGTATTCTTCAACAATTTCATGAGTTGGAGTTTGAAGCGAAGCCTTAAACCTCGTTTCTGGCATCCATTGCGTTTTTTTCTCGTATTACTAGTTTTCTATTTTAATGTCATTTACTTTTATTACCGTCGTCGTATTAACATTAGCAACATTTCCTGCATTCTTAACTTAAATGATCCAGTCCGGATATTATTTCCGCTACTGGAAATTTAATCAATACTGCTTTTATATTTTGCGTCTTTTGTAAACTGAATTAATACAAATGGCAATACAAAGAAACCATTCGAATGAATTAGAACTAGTAATTCATTCGAATGGTTTTTTTTTCATATATATTCATTGGGATGATTCAACGATTTATAAAGGTCACGATGAGTAACTCGAAGAATAATTAGCTAAATGCAATGTCGTTTATTAAAATTAAATTATTATTCATAAAATAGACTTCTACAACTACACCATTATTCAGTTGTACTTTATAGTTTAACTAGAAATTCAATACAAAATTAGGTCATAGACATATGAAAAAGATCATTAAGGAATTCCATAGTTACCATACCTTATATTTAGAGTACGTAAGGTATTATTACCATCATAGATTAATAGGAGGTTAAAACTCAAATGATCGATCCAAAACCTCATACTACAGCTGTATCGCAATGTAAAGTGTGACCAAAAAGTACCAAAGAAGCAAATAAACTTTTTTTATGCGATAAGCCGGTAAACGAGCAGGCGGATCACCTGACGGCAAGTAATCGGCGTCGTCCATGGACACCTGGAACGCAAGAAGCGCCACAAGTGCTTTACTGGCCTTTTGGGGATCAGGAGTTTAAGCTTGTTGGGGATTCAGGGATTAGAGAGATTGAGGAAGGGAGGAGGTGATAATTGGGCCTAATGTAATTAAATTAAAATACAAAATCAAACAATTCTTTACAAAATAAACATCGATACTACGACGTCTCATGTTTCCTTATACTCTAGTATGTATGTATTGTTAACGACAAGATAACCATTCGGTCCTAAGCAAATATTTTGCGATACATGATACAGTGAAGGATATACCTACTTTGTTTTCCAATAAATTCGTAACTAATCCGGGGATAACAGAGACAATCTTGTTCAGAATTTCTAAGATAAATAAATATGAGCTGACGTTTATAATATGAAATCTGTGAAGGGAGAATAATGGAGAAATTGGATATTTTGGTTTCGTTTTTAGCACTATGAAGTAGTGTAAGATCATTGAACTTGCTAATAGCTGTTACAAAGGTATATATAGCTTTTGAATTTCAAGACATTCATATAACTAGCTCCTAGCAACTATGCTAGGAGCTAGTTACTCTCGTAACATTGGTGACTTTAGAGTGGTTTGTCGTTTTGTCATTTTATTCATGCAAACAGGGTGTAAACGGAACGGTCTCAAAAACGCCAACAAGTGATGGTAAAAACGCAAACAAGTTTGATTTTCATACCAGCGACCCACCCCAGCTTCGCACGGGTACAATATGCATGTAAAATACATATAAACCTTTCTTAAGAATCACTTTGTCTACCGCATCAAAATCTGTTCAGTAGTTTTAAAGATCTAAGCATACATAGGGACAGACAGACGGCGGATAGCGACTTTGTTTTATACTATGTAGTGAAAAGTAAGGAATAAAATAATTTTCCTTTTTATGTCTTTTTTAAACGTTGCTTCACGTTAGAATTTTCTCCTGTGCGTTTACAAACATACAAGTTTTGTTTTTATGGCATAAGCCGGTAAACGAGTAGACGGATCACCTGATGGTAAGCAATCGGCGTCGCCCATGGACACCTGGAACACCAAAGGCGTTACAAGTGCGTTATCGGCCTTTTGGGGATTAGGAGTTTGAGGATCGTTGGGGATTCAGAAATTAGGGAGATTGGGGAAGGGGGGGGGGCTAAGTTCACATACATATGACCTTTTATGTAATAATAGTTGTAATTAACCGTTTAAGGCATGTTGCATTAATAATACATAAACAGCGTTAATAGGGATAATAGGGAGCGTTTCGTTTACACCTGTATAGGTACGATTTCCCAGACTATTCTAATTATGTTTATATGTCAGTCAGTCAGACCTAATAATGCCTACAAAATTCGAATGTATGAAGATTACATGACAAATTGAGTTTGATATATTGGTCTAGGATCAAGATCAATAAACTAGACGAAACCCTTCAATTTTAGAATACAATACCTATGGAAAATAGTATTTGCAGATACAGACCTGAGATTTAAGATAGTAGTCGCAGTAGTTCTACAAAGGACATTGTAGTAGGTTAAGGTATCAGTATATACGAACTGTAATAAACTTACATAATATGCAATTTAGGAAGATTTTTTGTTCAATGTAGGTAGGGACCAGTACATATTATGAAGAAACATTAATTATATAACATCATAACTCCACGCCTTTTTATCCCCGAAGGGGTAGCCAGAGGTGTACATTATGCCACTGTACAATATAACACCCACTTTTCACTATTTATGTTATGAGTCCCATGTAATAGGGGCATATACCGGGCACAATTCCAGACTCCGTGCTAGTACTGTGGATTTTTTGAAAAACTCAGTAGTACTTTGCCCGACCTGGGAATCGAACCCGAGACCCCTTATGAATGAGGCAGTCAGAAACATTAATATTTTTTTTAAATCATGCTTTTACTGATGTTTGTTAATTATTGTTTTTTGTTCACAGCAAAGTGAAGAATTACTCAGTGGGATTTTCTTCTTCGGGATGTCGAACAGTCTAGTCAATCCTGTCATCTACGGAGCATTCCACTTATGGCCGAAGAAGAATCGATCTCATCGACACAGTGACAGGTATGATCACATTATTATATTCATTAGATAATGACATTGAGTACAGGTGGTTTCCTAATGGTTGATCTGGAAGTCATTGCAAGAAGCCTATGTTTAGGAGTGGACTTCTTACAGTTGATAATTACCGTGACCATGTTTCTCTAATAACTATCGTGAGACATACTGATTAACTAGAAATTATGGCGCAGCATATTGACGCGATATAACCGCGACACACGCTTCTCATGAGGAGGAGTCCCTCGAACCTAGTAGATCTTTTCTCTTTACGTGAGTAATTCATAATTTTTAGTTAATTTAGTGTGACGATGATATCATTATTATTCATTAATCTATCTCTAATTGATTGCTACGTTGCTTATATGGATGTAAACATGACTGTTGAACAAAAATAAATCTTTATCCCATACGATTTTTGGAACGAATAAAGAGTTATTATTTGTCACTTTCCAAAATACTCAGATATACCTCTAAAACGTAATTTGAAATATTGCTCGGTGCATAGTAAAATATTCGCCTTGTATGTCTTCTATTAAAGTTAATAAATAACGAACATATACGATTTGCTTATTCCTTTAGAGAATAAACAAGGATAGAATAATAGGAACTGGAATGTAGCAGATAGTAATAATAATGATATACATAGCAGATAGCACAAAGGTAATAAAGCAGCCTCTTGTTCGCACATCAAGAGCGTCATATTGAATCTGTAGCGCAATACAACAGGCGGGTACACATATTTAATGTGTGGGCACTATTTTACTCATAAAATAACATCTATTGGACTTATTTTAGGGTATACAATTTCGATTAGAAGTACTAATAAGTTAAGGATACGATTGTTATTGTAAAAAAATATTTGCATAAAATAAAGTTAAAAGTACCCTTAACCGACGAGCATGCATGAAAAGATTGATGACTGTTAATGAAGCGAAAGAGGTATGTAAGAATCGTAGTAATTGGCGTTCCTTAGTCTCTGCCTACCCCCATGGGAGACAGGCGTGAAGTTATGTATGTATGTATGTAAAGTTAGTAGAATTTTTCAGGTAGGGTAATTACATTCTAAGTTTATTTTCTAAGTCAGTATTCAGTCCAGTAATGCGGGTGCGTTCAAAAAATTTCGCTATTGACCCTGTTGTAACCATGCAGTTACATTACTCATCACCACTTCATTCTTTAAAATATTCTCTATTTAGCTGCCAAAAACAGCTCCTTCTATTAAATAGGATATATACCCAAATAACACTGATATTTCCAGAAGGATAATTTTTAATTATGTCGCCGATATTAAACTGGCAGTAGAAAAGTATTTTTCGTAGTCTTTTCCATCGAAATTGTTATGAACTAGTTTATGAATTTTTCATTCGTTTGGACATGGATTCAGCTGGTCAATGAATGCTCACTGAACAAGAGTCGTATTTTGAAAAGTTTAATTGAAGTTTATTTTTAAAGTATTACAATTAACAAAGTTGGCGGTTGATAGTCATTAGGTAATATTCCCCCATTAGCGATCACAAGAATTACGCGTAATGGATAGCGAGGTTGTCACAGGATTATGTTTCCAAACTGTACTAACTACCATAAACTTTGCCGATTGTATATAGGTACATAATATATTTGCGTATTTTTTGTTCGTCATTGTCAAAAACAATCTACCAATTCCCTGCTAGACTATGAGCCGCCTCTATATAAGAGAGGGTTTGTCATATTCTCTGGCAGGAGTGTAGACATTAAACTTTCAGAATTATACATGATGGTACTGATAAATTTAGGTAATATAATTAACTGTGACCTATATTTGATCACAAACATTCTTAGTGCGATAATAACAAATAAAACTTTAATAAAATAAGTTTCATACAAAGTAAATATTAATGAAAAGGATGATGCCAAAAAGGTTGCTTATCAAATTTAATCTTTGTGCTAATGACAAGATAATTAAAATAAAGTTAATTAAACACCCTTGTTTTGTTTGTAATTAAGTTGGGTGTACTTATTGTTACATACTTTTCATTTACCCTTTATGACTGAGTTGTTGGTCTGGAAATCACTAGACAAGTAGCTCAGTACTAAATTCTAGAAATAAACTGAATTGTGGCAGTGTTTTATGAACGAAGGATGCGTATAGTAAGGAAGAATAGTGTAAGGAAGAATATCAGTGATGCGAAGAAAAACCGAATAATTTTTTTATAACAAGTCAACTACTAATGGTTTACTGTCTAGATTTTACCAATGGTACCAATGGCACTTGACTTATATCTATTAAAATAATTGTAACCTGATCATAAAATTTTAGTGTAGGAGAGCTAATCGTTCGTCACGAATGAACTGGCTCGACTGGAGTGATACCACGGCCTCACAGAAAATCGACGTCAAAAGATTGACGACTTTCGTACAGACGCTCGCATTGTATTTCGTCGTACCTATGTGTGAACTTCCTAAAGGCGCAATTACTCCAATCCTCAAATCCCCAACATTCCTCAAATTCCTAATACACAAAAGGCCGGTAGCGCACTTGTAACACACACCTTTCAGGTGTCCTTGGGCGGCACCGATTGCTTCAGGTGATCCGTCTGCTCGTGTACCGGCTAATGCCATAAAAAAATATCAAAATTCAGTGTGATAAAAGTTGAGGTACTAATATGAGTTCTGTTTACTAGACATTGTTATCTATTGGAAGCAATATACTTGTTTGCAGAGAATAATTTATTAATAATTTCTTTAGCCTTGATATTTTCTTGCCCTATGAACAAAAATAGATCTAGTTTAAAGATAAAAGCATACCTGAATTGTTTACCACAGAAAGGCAAATCGATGGAAAAGAAAACATTCTTTCAATAGTAATAAAGATTGATGAGTCTCTATATAAATAAATTCGGTAAACCTTTTGTCAAGGAAAACAAGCCTAGTTTTAGAAGGTTACCCCTAAGTTCGCTTTTATTCAAAGAAAACAAACTCTATTTCTTTTGTTACGTAGGTAATAGGAATTTAAATATACACAAAATGGTTTCTTTGTGTTTTTCTTCAAAAATGTTTTATCCTTTAAATATGTTAGTCTCTTAACGCCTCAACGAATATCTTGAATACTGATGAGGATAAAATAAATCAATGCTAAGCCGTGCTGAGATATTTGCTTGGCAAATATTTTTATCAGCCTATGTAATGGTAAAATCGATAATAATAGCGACTGTAGAAATATGTTTATTATAAAAAAACGGGTATCGAAAACACAAAAAATGACAATAACTACGTGATAATCTGTATATTTATTTCCTTTACTTAGGAAACAAATTCTTAGCCAGAAATGTTGAACTGTTCGCTAAAATAATGATGAAACGTTTAAAAATATACAATAACTAATTTAATTTCGTAATTGTAAGTGAACAGAAGCATCTTAAACAGATAAGATTGATTGACAGTTTCTTTTTTCTGTATTCATGTCCAATTCGCAAAGGGAATTAACAAAATTCTTTTAGATTTATGCTGGGGTCGAACTCCTAATCTTGTGAAAATAAATGTTTATTTTTTATTTATTTATATTTATATATTTGATGGGCCGACCTTTGACCACCATCTCGCCTAGTGGTAACCGATGATGTGGTCTACGATGGAGCACGTCTACAATTATATGATCCATATTCCGAAAACATTTTTATTATCAGTCTTAATTTTGTCTATCACTTCTAATTACGTATTAGACAAGAAAAATGCACTATACTTTGATACCACGGCTCCCTAATCCAAGACTTATAACCATCATCACTGATACAAATAGGTGAGACGCACCACGCTGTCCTGAGATATAGAATGATAAACGGAGGCTTTTACCACATATTTTGTCAGCTGAGACTTTGTGACCTCATTTGAAGTCACACATGACAACACGAATTTTATTCCATGAACTACTAAACAAAATACTAAGCACAGATAAAGTTAATATACTTATTTCGTATAAACTGATTTTTAAACAAGTACTACAAAATATATATTTTTATGGAATTATTCACTGTCCACATACACTAAAATTGAGTGGGATAAATTATATCACTGTGTCAGCCAAATTAATTTTAACCCAGTTTATGAAACGGATGATTGCAACATCGCACTGAGTCATTTAATAGGGGAACTGCAACTAGCCTTACACCACAACTCTGCAGTCGTCAGACTTCCACACCGTAAGCGGATAATTAAACCTTGGATTACACCTGGCTTGCTGCGCTGCATCCGACATAGGGATAAACTGCACAAAAATATGAAGTCATCTCCAGACAACCTTATACTTAAAACAACTTATACCCGCTACAGAAAATTTTGCAGTAAAATCCTCAAAAAAGTTAAACGTAACTATGATAAAGAGTTAATTCAAAAGGCTGGTAAAGATAGCAAAAAATTGTGGGACTCGATTAAAATAATCACAGACACAGCAAAACCAGTCAATCTCCTAACGAACTACTTGCCTCCCTAGACACTCCCCAGCTTTCTATTGATTATATTAATGCTTATTATACAAATGTGGGTAAATCACTAGCTGAAAGTATCACAAAGGGACGGACGGGAGTTCCAGAGGCTGTAGAGGGTTACCTGTGTCAAAATTTAGATTCCCTTGTTCTCTTGGAGACTGACCAAGATGAGGTCGGAGACCTTATTGGTGCGCTTAGGAATGAGTGCTCAGTGGGATGGGATGGTCTGTCGAACAGGTTCCTAAAGACTCATAAAGGTATCCTTGCGACACACTTAACTTATATATTTAACATGTGCTTGTCGAGGGGTGTTTTTCCCCACAGATCTAAAAAAGTCACAGATCATCCCAATTCACAAGGGCGGGGACAGGGACCGTGTTGAAAATTATAGGCCTATATCTATACTACCATCGCTGTCTAAAATTCTAGAAAAAATCATAAACAAAAGACTTGTCAATTACCTTGAACACAATAAATTACTATCAGATGAACAATACGGCTTTCGCCATGGACGCTCAACTGATGATGCAGTTAGCAATCTCACCAATTATGTTTCAACTAATATTGATGAAGGAAATAAGGTTGTTGCAATATTCTTAGACTTAGCGAGGGCATTTGACACGGTCTCAGTCCCGATCCTTTTACGTAAATTGGAAAGAATTGGTATCCGGGGAACACAGTTGAGTCTGCTGGCAGATTATCTTACAAATAGACAGCAATGTGTTAAAATTGGCTCTTACATCAGTACTGAACTACCTGTATCTTTCGGGGTGCCCCAAGGGAGCATTATTGGGCCGACACTCTTTCTCGTCTATATAAATGACCTCCTTTGTCTCAACTCATTCCCTGGAAAAATACTCTCATACGCAGATGATACTGCCTTGTTTTTGCAGCAAAATCTTGGCAAGACACTTTTAAACTGGCTCAGGAGGGTTTTGACAGAGTGAGGAAATGGCTTCATGTCAATGTTCTCACGCTCAACGTTCATAAAACCAAATGCCTTACCTTCTCAATTCGAGCCAATCCTAATACCAATCTGAAGCTAGTCGTTCACAAATGTCCCTCGCAATCACCGAATGTCCTAAACTGTCAGTGCGAACAGCTTGAAGCTTCAGAATCAGTAAAGTACCTGGGCGTTAGGTTAGATAATAAACTCAATTTCAAGGCCCATATACATGAGCTGAGTAAAAGAATTCGCAAGCTTACTTACCTATTCAAAACCTTAAGGCATGTAGTAACTCCACAAATCCTTAAACGGACCTACCAGGCTCTTTGCCAATCACTCATTACTTATTGCATATCATCCTGGGTGGAGCACCAAAAACCACATTAAAACAGCTCGAAGTCTCACAAAGAACCATCCTTAAACTATGTACCTTCAAACCCTTTCGCTATCCGACCAAACTACTCTACGAATACTGTGAAGTACTGACAGTTCGACAACTTTTTTTATTAAATATAGTACTAAAACAACACTCCAAATTGTTATATAATCCCGACATAACCTCTAAGCGGAGACACTTCACCGTCTGCGAACGCACAATAATGCCAAGAACTAGTTTTATACATAGATTTTACCCCTTCCTGGGTGCCCATATTTACAATAAAGTTAATAAAAATATTAACATCTATCACATGAAGAAGGCTTCAGTAAAAAAAGCACTTTCTAGCTGGCTCTTGAAACTGTCTTATGATCAGACTGAGGATATACTTACTGTACTTAAATAAATTCTCTTAGTTTATATATTCACCTATGATAAATGTAGAAATCACATAATCATATACAACAGCAATGTAGACTCAATTGTCTCATAATTACTCACTCTGACACACATACACTCATTTTTCACTTTATTCATACAGAGGACTTTTACTCACTATAGTTTACAATTTATTTTATTGTTAAGCATGTTATTTCTTACGTTTAAATGTTTGTATACCCAGATTTAGTTTTTATAATTTACAAACTTGCTCCGAGGATTGAAGCGCTGCGAGCTGAAGCACAGGCTTAAGACCTATTTCAGCAACAGATGCTAAAATTGTTTTCATGATACAAATATTATGTAAGTTATATGATAGACATTATGTTAAACAAAATTGTGTAAACTCTTTCTTGATTCAATAAAATTTATTTATTATTTATTTATTATTTATGTTAAACGGTCATCTAGTATGATGTCCACAATGGAGATAGTTGTAAAGTACGTTATAATATTGTAAGGTTTAGAGGTTAAGGTTAAGAGTGTGTACCAAATATCAAATCGATCTGTTGTCTATCAAGAATAGAGTAGAATTACAATAAATAAAGACTGCCTCGTTGGCAGAATGGTCCCAAGTGCGACTGCTGTTTAACTTGGTTTTTTGAAAAAAATCTCAGCAGTAGCACGGAACCTGGAATATGGCAATAGACTCACGCTCTATTTCATGGGACTCATAACATAAAAAGTGAAAAGTGGGTGTTACATTGTACTGTGCCGTAATGTGCACAATGTGTGTTATGTTATTTTATGTTACTAAATTGGACCGAAACACACGGGAAAACTAAATAAAACCGTTTAAAAAAGAAACTTAATGAGATGGATATACTATTATACACTGAGTACAATTCCAGACTAGCTGTGTTATAGCGTGATTTAAAAAAACCGAAAGATATGAGTACTTTATACACAACCCGAGCTGAGGATCAAAACCGCCTGGCTCAGCAGTCGTGATTGGCACCCAAATCGACAAGCATTTACATCAAACTTTGACCTTATATTTGATGTCAGCAGAATATAAATCTGAATGTACAACATCTTTCGCTACCTTTCAACTTATACATCAGTCAAACCTCACACCTTCAGGGCTCAAATAAATACGCATTTTAGTGTTGCCAAAGCATGTTTGAGGCTATGCCAAAATGAAATTGAATTTGGATGCTTGGATGTCAGTGTACCTATCTTGTAGTTTATGTTTATTTAATGCCATTTCTTCTATGGTTATATTGTTTTGAATGACGAATTCCGGATTCAAAGGCAAAAGTAAGCTTAGTTTTTTTGTAATAAAATTAGCAATAAGCATGTTTCTTATACCTCTATATAGAGAACCTTACAAATCTCGTTGGCCTAGTTGAACCAATTCTCAAAAATGGATTATTATTATGGTTTTAAAAAATGGTAGTAGCCTGGAGTCTAGAGTAATGCTTATTAAATGGCAATTGTTTCACTATCTACTACATGGGTAACTCAACTGCGAAAGCGTGTCGTGATAACACTGTCGTATAAAAAAGAACTTAAAAAATAAACATCAATTCGGTATGTTCAGCATCAAAAGTTGAGGAACATATTTAGATTTTCCCAATCGCTGTACAGTGTATCAAACCTAAATTGGTAGGTGAACATGACAAGCGCCACAATTAAATAATTATCTTGTGTTGCATTTAAGGTGCTTGTCATGTTCGCTGATTTAGGTATAATACGGTGTACAGCAATTTTATCATCTTTTATCAGCGTTATTTATCAACATACCTTAACCTCTTGTCTGACGATATATAAGATACAATAGAAAACACATTGTGTCTCGCATAGATCTGGGTTCCGACAGTTCATAGGTTAATAAAAAAAAAGGTTCACAATTACTGAAAACACAACCGCGATACTTAAATAAAAAATGAGTTTTGTTTAATTAAACGCCTGTAATAAAGTTCTACTAATTACGCTAACGATGCTCCAAATAAACACATTGTTGGTACTTCGTTAACTCATTTTGTTTATTAAGTCAATGATTAATCACTTCGAGGAAGCAATATGTTAATCAACGTTTTAATATTACAAGTTACTGTGGCTTTGCCAGGGTGTAGATTTTGACATAGCATTTCACCTGAGATATCAAGTTTTGGCCTCTTTGGGAAATGCTATCCGATCTATTTATAGCCTTGAAGATAGTGAGTCTTGGGTAATTGATGTTATTAATACTGTGGTGATTGATGAGAGTTCGGTTGGTCTTTTGTTGTTTATAGATCTTCCTATACAAAGAAATGCTATAGGAAATATTGGAGGAAATCAAAATGTTTTGTATGGAGTTAAAAATAATTTTATAGTTGACTTTTACAAAGACAAAGTCAAGTCTTCAAGGTGCTCTTGAAAATATAACTAAATATGTATAACACTCACTATAACGTAGCTAAGGACCGATTTTTCTGACGTCAGATAAATTTTGAACTGAACAATATATATTATTTAAAACTTTGAATGTTTGGCAATTCTTCCATACTAAAACTGTCAAATGTCAATTATATTTCGCTGTTAAGAATTGGGTAGTCTCCTGGGTCAAAAATAATAATTAAATATTTAAAAATAATTATACTTTTGATAATTGAAAAATAGGCCTTAAAATTTTTTTATTACTTTAAATACACTTTTAAAATTGATTAAATTTTCTGTACCAAAAACAGTTCCCAAACATAAAATAACTTACTATTAAATAATACTCATCTTTGCAATTAAATTCAGAGATTACACAATAAGAGGTGTCTAAGCGATTCAAAATGTACCAAATCTAAATTAGTGAGGTCAAGCAAATTTAGAGGTCCGTACTGCGTAGGTGAGCATTGTTCAATTTTTCACTACCTGTAAAACTACCTCTCTATTACGGACCATTAATTTTGTTAAGGTCAAACACTCCTTAATTGTTAGTACTACAATACGTGTTTACTACGCACCTAAATGACTGCCTCGTTGGCCGAGTGGTCGCAAGTCCGACTGCCGGGCAAAAGGTCTCGGATTCGACTCCCGGGGCGGGGAATTTATTTCTAGGTTTTAAAAAAAAGCACGGAGTCTGGAATTCTGCCCGGTATATGACAATAGGCTCACCCCCTATTACATGGGACTCATAACATAAAATAGTGAAAAGTGGATGTTACGTTGTACAATGGCAGTGGTGACCTCTTCGGGGATAAAAGACGAGATAATGTTATGTTAAATAAACGATTTTGACCATTTTATTAAATATATTTTATTTTAAAAGACCCATTAGCTAAGATAGGTGACATTTAATGACATTTTGGTTGTCACCTATAAGTGACACCTAACAGTACTAGTAAGAGGTCAGTTTAGTTGTTGTGACACGCAAAGTAATTCTTAGTTATGAACTAGTTTAGACTTGGTGAAAACGAAAATTTATCCCCGAAAGGTTAGATAACGATGCCCGCGTACTTGTACTTACAGAATATAGCACCCACTTTTTACCAGTCGAATTATAAGTACCATGCAAGAAGAAAAAAGCCAATTGCTATACACCGGGCGCAATGGGGTCTACCGTATATTTGCTCATCACTGGCGCTAATGTGACCTTTCATTCTTCGTCAAATTGGGAATTAGCTAGTATTACGCCATTGGACGTTCAATATTTGACAGCTGCTGTGATTGGACAAAAAATTTCCTTACTACATTTGCGTTATTGTCGAATTAAAAAACGTTCATACTCCCAGCTATAATAGATCAAATTTCTGGAAGCTTATAAAATAATAATGAAATTAATACAAATAAAATAACGGTACACATTTTCCTTATCGTTTATGACCTTTAATTAAACACAAAAGATACACAAACAAGTAAAGAGGTAAAACAACATTCGGAGTACTTCTCTAGAAATAATCTGATTTGGGTTAATCCTACACGGCATAGTTACAAAAGTCACCGAGTTACCCCTAAAACACTTCGGGGTATTTGGGTAATTGATCAAAAGACTTGTTCTTTCATCTTTGAAGTTTGAAAACATACTCAATGGTGGAGGTTGGATTTCAATGTAAAAGTTCCGCGTGCTCTTAATTTAGCCTGTTAAAGAGGTTATATAAAAACCAGTAAATAATTCCAAAATTCCTCTTACATATATTTTATTACCATTAAATACAATACAACTTTTATATATTCCGTATTTGGTTTTAGAAAGTGAGTTTCTCTTCCACTAAAGGTGATTTATCTTCCGAGCTAGTCTACTCTCCTACTCTAATCAAGTGAATAAAAAACTTCTCTTTATGGGAATGACATTGACGGTTGATAAATTATACTTGTGTCAAGCCCATACATTGACAATTCTATTGATTGGATTAACGCTATTTGACCCATTGTACCAATTGTGCTAATAGAACTTCGAACCGCACTGTCGCACACTGATAAGTACACAATATAAAATTGCGTCTAGTCTACACCTATAAAATTGGCTCCATAACGGTTTACAAATTCCAATAAAACGATATAATACATTTAGTTAGAACAATAAATACATTGGAACCAATAGCTACCCCTTCGGAGTAATAAACGTGACGTCATTCGTTCAATGTAGTCATATACAGACACCATTTCGAGAACGATTATATCTTGGAATAAATTTACCTTAAACTAAAGTGTTCAGTTCTGCAGACAAGTGTGTTTACTATTGAACCCATTCCTAGAATAACCGTAATACAATAATTTAAACACGCAACTAAAGGAATAATGTTTAGCAGTTCTCTGAATGTACTAAGTCAAAGACAAAATTATTTAATACCGACAATAAAATCACCATCAATTGAAATAAGTGACGGAAACGTTAACGGTATTTTGCCCAAGAAAAACCTTGAAAATCCTCATATGAAAACCGTATTTGTGAGGATTATTAATGATGAAAAGATTTGTCACAATATCACAATAGCCTTTATGAACACACGCAAGGTTCCTCGAATAAAATGGTCGTCTCCAAATAACATTATGAAAAATTGTTTACCATTTTCGGCCTTTGAAATTTTTAGTATGAGAAATTCTTTTGATGTTATTCCTTGATATTTTTATCACATTGAACTTAATTAAAGATAAACAAGTTGACTCGCTTTTGATAGGCTGTCGGAATATGTGAGGGTTTTAGCTGATTATTTTTAGGCACATTATATTGTTTTTACTGCGTATTACTGAGTAGGTTACTGTGTGGGTTTAAAACAATTTTACTCTACCAAGCAACATATATTTTTACTTACAAACTTTGTTAAAAAAAGACTTTTCTAATTTGATATAGGAATTTTTTCGTGAGTATTTATTTCGGTGATTCATTTAATGTATGCAGATTATTGTTGGTCATATGCAACTTATAAATACTTAGGATGACGTAAATAACCTACTTCACCGACTTCACCGATTTCACCCAATATAACAAGTCTAATGTTGTATACGCATTTCATATGTCTATTCATCTTCTTTTTGTTTTATTGCATATTCTTCAAATGCGACCTAATACTGTCTGATAAAGGTCATATTACGGATTTCTTGGTATACGCGACATATCAGAAGCAGTTTTTGCCATCACATAATCCAATGCTTATGTAGACATTTTTAGAATTTTCCCTAATAAATATATATACCAAATAAATAAATTATCCTTTATTAAATACTGAGAAACGTTGTCAATCCCGTCTCCCATTTTGGTCTAATCTGACCTTCATGGATTGGATTCATTCAATTATTTAGAAAAGTATTCTAGATATTCGAAAATAATTGGATGAATGTATTGCTCGATTACTTTTTAATATATAATGTTGAAAGCGTACATTATCCTCTTTGTGGACTTTTCTAGATCATAGGTTCGTAAATTTTTTGAATGTATTTAAATGGAATTAAACCGTCTGGTCCTGGTTTCTCAACACTTTGAAATAATATATTAATAACACACAATGCAAAACACCACTCAAAAACATTTTAAGAAAAACAACTTGTTGTTATGTCTAAAGCATTATGTTATGTGCCAGTAAAGTTGTCGGTCCTGTCTGTCAAAAATCGTGACAGTTGTTACGGACTTCGAAACTTACCAAAAGTTTTGTAACACCCGCAGGGTATTTTAAAAGCTAATAATACGTAAAATATCCAATATCAAACTAGCAAAGATATAAGTATATCGTGTTTAATGGAAAGTAGGCTACATGAATTTTATTGTAAAACTTAAATATTTATCAATGTAAGCCAAAAGAAGTGCACTGCCGAACAGGCACCTCGTTTATCCAGCCTAGTCGTGCACATAAAACAACCACCTGCCACTTGCATCTATCGGTAGCTTGCAACTTTAACGTTGTCGGTTTACGGCGTAAAATATAAATCAATTGCAAGAATTGTAACATCTAATTTCTTTACAGGGAATCCGGTGGCCATCACGCATCGCTTCTTCGACGTGGTGACAACAACACTTCTTCGATCCGACTGACGATGAACAACCGTTCAATGAGGTCCTCAACCAAGTACTCCAATGGTCATAATGTCAGTTTATTATAACCATTACGGAAAACTGTGAACAATCGGGTACTAACAATACCTGAAGAGACAATGCATATAGACTCAAACCGACAAATCACTTGTGTTGTGTGTATTGAAAGACAGAGAATGAGAAGTCGTTTTAATTACGCAGACTTTTAAGTGTAAATATTAAGTAATGAAGTAATAATTTAAGTAACTATTTTAGTATTGTATATAGTGTACATATTTTGATTACGATGTCGTTGTAGTGTTTTCTAATAATATGAGGGTGATTACACATCTAGATACACAAATAATTTATGATGTAAATACTTGAGTGAAATGCACAGCACGCGGCATTAAAGTAAGGCCTACTGTTACTGTCCACGTTGCATCATTTAACGAATGTACGCATTCGTCTTTGTCCATAGGCTGATTTGCCGCTGCCGCTTCATAGACAGTTTTCATTGTTTCTAAGCAAGATGCAGCATATATTATTTGTAGACCAGCTATTGTTTGTAAAGTATGCATTCGTCGAATGACATGACAATCTGGACAGTTACTCTAAGTGTTATAGTTAGTATATGGATGGAATTAGATGCTTAAGCCAGGGTATTTGCAACTATAATTATTTAAGTATGTAATCATTGTGAACAGATCAAGTTATATACAGAAGATCAAATTTCTATTCTTGAAATGATAAATCATTTTATAATACAACAAGAGCACGTCTGACTCGCTTAAACTCTATTTCGAAAATCCTGGTCTTAAATCGATTTTGTATTTAAAATATAATTAACAGCTTGAATGATCAGCATTCGTATTTAGATGTGTACACAGCCTAATGCCATTCGATGTTGTGATCTGAGATTAGTAGAATTATTAAAGTTTATTATGAAGCTTTTATTTTTGGTTTCAATTCAAATACTATTCCTGAAATCCTACATCAAACACGATTCAAAGTTTTATCACAGGGTTGGTAACGGATATTATTTTCAATACGATTTAATGAAGAAACTTATCTCATTTACGTATATTATTATCATAAACGGATTGGTTATCACCAAGGAGAAGGTATCCCTTCTGAATTACAAAAGTTTTGCCATATATTTAATATCTGATATTATTCAAACACCCATTATAATGTGGAATGAATGTCAACTGGAACAAACTATCACTATTTAGGGAGAGTTTTATTTAATAAATCGATACAACATCGACTACTTTCCATATAAAAAGGAACATTAATTACTACTTGGCCAATGATAATGTTGACACTAATATTGCTAGCATAAAGTTTTACAGTTCCATAATAAAAAGGATTTACTTAATAAAACAATTTACTATATCATTGAAAAAGTAAGTACTGGAGTACATTATCTTCAAGGCAATATATGCACATGGTATATGGTTACAATAAATTGAAATAGTCCCTCACTCATTGGAATGGTCGACTTTTTTGAATATGAAAAAACTGAACATAATCAGTTAGTCTTCGTTCGATATAAAGTATGACTTTCCGTTAATATGATTTTGAAACTTAGGAAGACAAATATGAAAGGATTGGGAACAAATAAATCAAAACTAGAATCAGGAAAACCCGTGCTGAACCACTTTATCACACAGTAACGATTCTCATCACTAAAACTGGTAACTGATACTTGGGACGAGAAAAACTAAGAGTTATTGTACTCTTCGTATATACGAAAATTGTATCGAAATATACAAATATTTTAAAAATAGAACAGTTTAACAAATAAGTTTGGGTTTCACGTGAAGAGTGTATTATATGGACAATTTGCTTGCTTTTCAACAACATTATGTCCTTTCTGAAACTTATCTAGATAGGTTGGGCGCAGAAAGTGATTAAGTATAAGTAGTACTCAGAAAAGCCGGATTAATGGCGCTCATGTTCTGCATAAGTAAGTGTCTTTTGGGATAAAATCTTTCACCAGCCACGTCATTTATCTCACGTATACGTATATTGAGGATAATCCAAACGATCCCTTCTGGTCACGAGGAAATAACCGAGGATAGAATATAAATAACTTTATCAGGCTATGCAATCAGCCTGAACGTTTTAACTGAAACAGAATTTTTGTGAAGTAGATTTTGTTTGATTAAATAGGCATCTGATCACGAAATTTTTGGATCTAGTTACAGTTAACAATGTACGCTAGGCGTAAATATTTTATGGATCCACATTATATGAAGTTTTTTTCGATAAAACTTATACCAACTACGGAAGAGCGTCAGTAGCACTAGCATCTTATAGTGATTTAATGTTATTGGGAAAATCTTCGGGAAAGTTTGAAAGATAATGGTATAAGTAACGATGAATATAGTAGTATAGAAAATGAACAAAATATATTTAAGCGCTTCAGTGGTTTCTTCAGTATTTATTATATCAATAAGTCACAACACCAGTTTTATTGTAGAAGTGTGCGGTTTTTTTCTTCTATCTGACTCAGAAATCGCGTAAATCTATCAGTCCCGGTTATCGCGCTAGGATTTATTGTGGTGGTCCATATGTCTAGGCTTAAATGTCTCGACAGTGGAATTAACTGAAGACGTCATGTCGTAAGTATATATTACAAGATAATTTAAGGAGACGGATGGTAATCATGGCACAAACATAGTCTTACTACTCCTTACTACATTACGCCTTTCATCTCAGGAGGGGTAGACAGAGGTGCACTTTATGGCACTTACTACCACTGTACAATGTAACACCCACTTTTTACTATCTATGTTATGAGTCCTGCGAAATAGGGGGTGAGCCTATTGCCATAAACCGGGCAAAATTTCAGACTTCGTACTACTCATAAGATTTATTTAAAAAACCCAGTAATAGGTACTTTGCCCATGCCCAGTAGTCGCAGTTGCGACCACTCGGCCAAAGAGGCGGTACTCACTATGTACTGTTTTATTAAATAGTATGGGCATGGGTTATGGGTAAACTGAAAATTTTGCTAGTACAATAGCAGGAATAGTTGGAGTTGAACGTAAAAGAGAGTTGAGTAAGTAAGTATCTAAGGATCATAGTGAATAAACAAATATAAAATGTAAATAGGATAAAAAGGTTTTTTAAGGAACAGCAAGGCGCATATATTAACCCAAGTATTGCTAGCAATCATAGGCCATGTAAACTAATCACCATTAGGTGGGTCATGCCCTTTTTTGCCTCCGTCATGGTATAAAAAAAATATTAAGTTATATATGTTAGATTAAAACATGTCTTGGAAGTCTTATTGATAAAATCGACTAAATAGCATTTGACTTATTTAGTTTAAAGTCCTTTATCCCCTGGATCTGGAGGTCCGTCTTTGAACAGCACACTTAACATAATTCGAACAGTTAGAACATAAAACAGGGGACGAAATCAATTACAGAATTCAAAAAATCGAATGACGGAATTCGAAATCGAATTACTCCATTAAAAGTTTGCAAAATAAGGGTAAAGTTTCAATGAAGCAAGGAAGTGACTATTCGAATTTGGCTTAACGTCCTTCAAGATTTCTTAGCCAAGGGAAATGAGTGATTTTACATTCCGAGCACAATATGGAATAAGGAAAATCAATATTGCTTTGGAATTAGATGGTGATATAGACAAATCTACTAATACTTATACTGCATTCTATATAATACTTCCACACATAACGTTGATATTTTATACATTTTAATTTTTTTTATCGATAAGCTACGTTGGCATTCAAAAAAACATAACATGATCTGAAGTTCAGATACCTGTAACAAATATCAAGTACAACAAAACAGCACAATAAAACCTTTTATAGTAACATCACGTGGAACCTAGCGTGAAACCACAAAAATGACGCAAAATGTCCTAAATGAAGATAGAAATTTTCTCGATTTACGTGACTTGAGTGAGACATGTTGTCATAATGAGAACAAAATATTTCAATCTTCTCATGAGAACTCCGGAATTTTCTCGAGGTAACCCTACGCCGTATTATAAATAATTTTTGTTCACATCTCATTCTATACTCACTTATCACCATTATTTCTGTGTGAATAGACAAGAATGCTTTCAGAAAAAATGTAATGGAAATAATTTCTTGAAATTGAATGCTTGACTGGATTGAAGATAATCTTGACTAATATTTGGAATTGATAATTATCGTTTGTATTCCTCATATATTGTTTATACCTAATTTTTATGCTTAGTTTCCATGTCTTGTTTCTTTTATTACACATCGCCAATGAACAAAATCCAGGCCAGAAGATAATTACATTTATAATAAAAAAGTGGAAAGAAAAACTAGAAATTTCAGGTCTTTGTAGCTGAGAGTTAAAACCACAAAGTTATCGCAAAACTTTGTTCAAACAACTGTTACTGGTTACGTTTAAGTTGACAAGATTTTAACTCCTTTTTGCGCTAAAATTGAACAGGAGACCAACGTTACTTGGTATCTTTAAAAGTAATTTAAATCATGGAGTCGTTCCTTTCCCACAAAAAGTTTTCATTCATCAAACAAGCCTAAAACTCCTTTCGATTCAAATGAATTCACTTTCAGCTTTTTCTACGTAAATTCTTGATATCGATTTTTGAAACGAACCTTTTATTTGTTCGTTTTATATTAAAAAACGAATAAAATGATAAACATAAAGAATAAAAAAATGTGTTGTACGTAAATAAATATCTCTGAAATCCACACTGTAATTTGAAATATTCTAACAGATGTCTTTCTAGCAATATTGCTAGCGTAGTTAATTTTTATGATGCCACTTAATTAAGTTATTAATGAAGCAGGTAAAATGGCTATAAACTACTTTTAAAATAAAATGCTATGACCCAGGTCAAGTGATCAGCTCTCATTAATTAGTTGTTCCAGAAACTTAAAAGGATTATAAGTTTGAAATCGCCATCCCGCATTGAACACGCGTGGTGATTAATGCTCAAACCTCCTCCGTGTGAGAAAAGGCCTTAAGTCAGTGATTTTTAGGCTGTTGTTGATGAAACTTTAAAACGTATATCTGAACTCAATATAATTTCACATTAAATTTGAAGAGCTCGAAAAGACAGACTTTATCAGTTGATTTATTTAAGCCTTCATATAAATGAAGATTATACATAAGTATAATTTGATAATTCATTGGCACCTGGTCTCATGAGTTTAATCCACTTATCAACATTTTTACAGGTAAAAAAGCTTCAAAGATTTAAATGACAATAAAAGTCCCTTTATTTTAATTTAATCTAGCTGTTACGTATGAAATTTTATGAAATTATTCAGAAAGAAGACCGTTACCGGTACGCTCGTTAGTAAATTAAATTTGCTTTTAATCTGCTCCTACATACAAAGTTTACATATTACATAAAGCGTTAATCTAGCAGCGACTGACTACTAGGAACTGTAATAATAATAATATTATTTTTTATCTAGATTTGGCTCACGAGGTTGTCGACATGTGGAATGTGGATTCGGCTTTCATTGTTCCGATAGTCGTGTCGGCCAATGGGTTAATCCCTAATAGCCTCGACAACCACTTTACGAAGCTGGCGTTAGGCAGTTGGGTTGGGCTTGATACAGAAGGCAATTCTCCTTGAAACGTGAGGCACCGTGAGAAGGTTTCTGTCTCTGTAGCTCTAACCACCGGTAGCTTGGACAATGCTTCCACTACTGGTCGGCTTCTATTTTTATATTTTTAAATATAATTTTTTTGCAAGTCGTATTTTGAAATGTATTTTTTTCTCGTATGAACTAGTATTATGGCACCTTATATATTAAATTGTAATTTATGAGTAAAAGATGCCATATTATACCGATAAAGATGTGTAATGCGATGGACTGAAAGAAAATTAAATAAAAATTGAGTGTGAAAATTATATTGGCATATTACCAACAAAAAAAAAACAGCTTTATCTTAAACCACATAGCACCGAATCAAAATAACAAATCAACAGGTTATACCCGGTACTAATATAATGAAGACTGTAGAACTTGGATTCATATCAAATAACGTAAATACAACAATAAATTCCCTATAGAGCATTTCTGTCAAATTAATAAGTGTACCCGCTGCCCAATTCTGAGAAGAAAATTACGTTAGGATTGATTCCAAGTATTGTTTGGAACTACGCAATTCCTTTACTTCCAGCAACTCAGCAATAAATCGATTGGGTTCAGAATTACAGAGCAAATTGAGTAATCCTTCTTCCGCATCGTTACTTCCTCAAAACATATTTGGATCAGTAATTGCTACGGTTTAATTACGGAAGTTAAGGTGTCAAGTAAATTTACTTTGGTGAACAGAATCACAGTGTTATTATTTCACCCTGTTTATTGTACGTCTATGAAATACGAGTGTTGACTTTGTTCCCTTGTTTTAATATTTACTCGAGAAAGCAATAAGTTACTTGCATCGATAAGGTAAATAGGAACAAGAATATTATGTTACTCAATAAAGCTTGTTTATTTATTACCGTATAGGTACATTACATCCACTTTTGTATTGAGGAAAATACATACTAATAAAGTAAAACGTAAGTAAGCCTTTCCTTTTGTTGTCTTTTGAAGTATGCATTTGAGCATTCGGCACAGTATTGTTAACGCATGTCACTGACGTATCAATTCATGTCTTAAAAACTATTGCATATGAATGTTGGTTTGTTAGTAACATAACTATAGAAGTGTTCATTTTTAAATGAAGCTGGCCTTTTAAAATACTTGCCACTAAACCCGAATTTAAATGTAGTTCTCAACTAAGCTTATAATTGTAATGTTTGTGTTATATCATACTAAGGACCAATCTATTTAATTGATTTCCACGGAATGATAATGATGGTCGCTAAGCAACAATACTTGACAGCTTTAAAAAAAATGTTCACTTAAATGAGAGAGCTAGAAGTTTTCTCTTTCAAGACAATCATGGCTGCCAAGAACGGTGTGAATAACAAACTGCAATAAAGCTCGGGAACTACCTTTTAGTACGATAGTTTCAACAAACACTTTTATGTAAGAAGGTGTGTTTTCAGTTGAAACTTTTCTGTATAAAACTCCTTTCGAACCGTACCCAGTTGGAAGAGTAAGATCTTTGATACTGTCATAGACTTAAATGACCCTTGCAATAATAGCAGTAAATGTAGACCTCTCCTTCGATAACAGAACTATGGGTGCTCAGTGTACTGAAACACTAACATTATGTGAGTATTAAATAACTAGCAGCTCGCCCTAACTTCACCTGGATCCTATTTCCCGATACACAATGTCCCCAATGAATGTATTGAATCTTTTTTTTATCTAAACTTGGTCCTAACGATAACGATCATAACAAAATTATAATTATCGTAATACAATGTAGTCATTTTTTTATGGCATAAGCCGGTAAACGAGCAGACGTATCACCTGATTGTAAGCAATCGGCGTCGCCCATGGACACCGGGAACACCAGAGGCGTTACAAGTGCGTCAACGGCTTTTTGGGGATTAGGAGTTTGAGGATCGTTGGGGATTTAGGTATTGGGGAGATTGGGGAAGGGGAATGTAATTGGGCCTCCGGTAACCTCACTCACACGACGAAATACAACGCAAGCGTTGCTTCACGTCGGTTTTGAGGTTATGAGGCCGTGGTATCACTCCGGTCGAGCCGGCCCATTCGTGCCGAAGCATGGCTCTCCCACATTTCATTTCATTTCATTCATTCATTTCAGTCATTCGACAGTTATAGACATACACATATTTTGTGATTCATTTTTAATTCCATAAAAGATGTATCTTTTGTTATGTTGGCGGATTCTTAAATTATACTCGGATTGGTTTTACTTGATTTATTATAATGATGTGCAAAGCACATGACCTGTACACAACACCGTATGATGGGTAGACAGCGTCATTATTGACAAGTGTCCTACCTAATATAATACTTTATAGTAAGGGGGCCACTATTTACCAAGATAGTGATGTTAATACGTACATGTAACATCTTTCATCGTGTCTATGAGATTTTATACGACAAATTAAAAGAAACTGAAATTAGTGGTTATAATGTTGTCTCATTTATTTTGTACTGGTTTTTCATGCCTCTTAACCGCAATTCCTGAATTAATTACCTATGAGTAAAGTATCTAAAAACAAAAAGGGTCAATGACTTTATTAGGGTACTAAGCATATACGAGTAAAATAAAGACAGAAATTAAATAACTTTGATGGTATTGTATAATGAGATGTAAATTTGTGATAACAATGATTTTGATCCCTAATTTTATTATGATACCCTACTATTCAGATTGTTTCATTTATTTTATTATTGTTAAAGGGGGGAAATAGAGGTATATCTTTAGAGGTGGTGGAAAAACCTGTGCTTCCAATATAAGTTCAAATAAAAAAACTAACAATAAAATTAATTCAAATAAAAATAATAATATACCACTCGATACACAAATACATTTTTGTTGTGTAGCGTAAATATGAATAAATTAGTGAACAGAGAAAGAAGGTATATTTACAAAATGACGCCTTTTATTTGATGTTACCGCTATATTATGTATAGGCAAACCTAAAAACTACGACCAGCCACTGAGCAGTAGCATTCTCTAAACTTTCGGAAACGTAACTGCAATCCCCAAGCCTCCTGCCAAACATGGGGATTGCTGACACCTCTCTGAAAGAGGCCTTCATTCAACAGTTGGTATCTTAATTTCAATTAAAAATGACAGCCATTACTAACTTCTAAGTTTAATATCGGACTTCTTGCTAACTCCATACCAACCAACTGCAACAAAAAAAGGAAACAACGATGACGTAGTTAACAAAAATAAATTAAGAAATAATTGAGATTCAACAGGCACCAAGTAATTTATACAAATAGTCGTTGGTTTCTGCGTCAGCAGCTACGCTCGGTACAGATTTAAAGTTAATTAATTGCTCTCTTATTAGGGGTTGCACAGGAAATGAGAGGTTAACGTCTTTAGTCATTATGCGCGGTGGCTCGTTTGTAGTGTTTTTCGGTTGATTTTAAGACAAAATTATTGGTCTAGCAAGTAATAGTATGCATTATATCGATATAACTTTATTACCATTAATGACTATACACAAATTTTAGTTTTACAATAAAAAATAGGGAAAAAACAAAGCTGTTATTAAACCTAAATACCAGATTCATAACTCAATTCCACTTCCTCATTCAGAATTACAGAAGTAAAGTATTCTTAAAAAAAAAGTTAGCATAGAGATTTCATGAAAAAAATCTGCATAAAAAGGTCTGTTTATTTTAAAAATTCTTCAAAAGAACCCATAGTACTTATCTATCTTTGAATATCCTGTTTTAAAGTAAGCATCAAGTTACCTCCCCTAGATTTGAACTTTAAAGGTGCTCCCACACCGGGAGCATTCACGTGTAATGTAACATTATAGATTCGACTTTGAGCATTACATTACAATAATACCTCCCTGACTAACGACCATTTGCGTGTAATGTAACATATAGATTTGACTTTGAGCATTTCATAGCAAGGTGTCAGACATTGTTGTCACTGGTTGTATCAAGATATTACACATTATATCATTAAAAAGTGCTCATTGCCATTGGTTATTTTTTCAAATAGAGCTATCTCCTTCTTTCTCATTCGTGATAGTTTGCTAGTAAAACTTCTATGTGGTAAATCTTACGTAACACATTTAAAAAAAGACCGGATAAGCAAATAACATTTCCGATCTAAATCCGTAAACGATGTAATGTATGAACAAGGTTCGGCTTTTACCGGTATCTGCTTTTGTAAGACATTTTATTTAGTTCACATTTTAATAAAGTTGTCTTGATAACAGGGAACATCACTCTTGTTATTTCGGGATTGTTATTATGTTTCGAAAAAGGTCTCTCGTTCTCGGAAAGATATTTTGAACCTTAAACACGGCACTACCTTTTTAATTCTTGAAAACTTTGCATGTTCGGTGTTTAAAGTTTGTTATCAAACTTGCTTACAATAGGAGTACAATTAGTCAGTTGAATGGAATTCAATTAATTTAATAATATCTTGGTTACTTTGTTGACTTATGGTCTAAATCCGTGAATATATGTAGATCACTGGATTTTTTTTAAACGTTAAACGAGAAAGGAGAAGACGGATCACCTGATGGTAAGCAATCGGAGTCGCCCATGGACACATGGAACACCAGAGGCATTACAAGTGCGTTACCGGCCTTTTGGGGATTAGGAGTTTGAAGATCGTTGGGAATTCAGGGATTGGGGAGATTGGTGAAGGGGAGGGTAATTGGGCCTCCGGTAGTCTCACTCACACGACGAAACACAACGCAAGCGTTGCCTCACGTCGGTTTTCTGTGAGGCCCACGGCCTATATATCACTCCGGTCGAGCCGGCTCTCCCACACACTTTTTATATTACTTGTATGCAGCTTGTGTCAAAAATTGATCGTTGATGCAGATTTTCTATTTAGATAAGTTGGTTGTCCATATCGGCCGTCATTACATTTTACCTTACAATCCTCAGGACCAAGGTGCTATTTTCCAAATTAATATGTCTCAGATTATAATTACTTGACGATTCATAAAACAAACATTTTCGTATCGGTAATTGTAAGTACATACTACTTACTTACATGTATTAGATTTCTTTTGAGTGTGCAAACTAGGGGCCACATTGGATATCCTATCAATAATGCGAAATGTTCGCTTCAGTCATAATAATAGCATGTACACCTACCTACGGTTCTTCAACCTTTTTTTCATATAAGGTTCTTCAACCTTTTTTTCATAGGTTTCAATTTTTAATAGCATATTTAATATTGGCAGATAAGGAGTTATCTGCCCGTTATTTTTATTGGTTGTACTACCAACTTAACGGCAGTTATGAAAATAAATATCACCACTTCATTAAACGATAATGTATGTACTTTATATATTAAGTGTCCTGTAAAAAGGACGACTAATAAAACTTACTGCCTTTTTTATTACATAGACAAGTTTTTATGACAGGTCATCATAGGACAGATACTACTATCCATTATCGTCATAGGCCCAGCCTGTAGTAAAACATTTTATGACGTTCGAAAGCTAACACGTCAGCAAATTGCGACTAGTACAAAATGCGACAACTATTTCCTGTACCAAGCTGACGTAGGGACGCTCAGAAGTCAGTCTAGACACTTTAATAGATTGCGTTTTAAAATGGAATGTCAGATGGAAGTTTAAGTATTTGTCTTCGTATTCATTGTACGTATAATGAAATAAAAGATACGTAATATGTTGCTTTATCTAAGAAAAAGTGTTGGCCTCTCTTCTGTGTAAACTTGTTAAACATGGTTGGGTTTAGCGACTTGTTGTAAAAAGAAGGTTTATCACTGTTGCCGTTTTTGGCTATAAACTAGATGTTATTGCTTATTGCTAGATTCTTTTACGTTTTATTGGCGATAGTATTTTGTAGACAGCTCTACGACAGATCATAGTATATACCTTATCAAATTCATAAATAAATAATGATGTAAGCAATTGTAGCAATTATAGGATAAGGAACCTTCTGTACTGCAAATACCACCATAGAAAAAAAAGAAAGCACTTAACTAGAACACGTCTGAAACATAATGAGTTATGAAGACTGAAAATAAGGTATGAACCTCAATTTTATCTTCTTCACAGAAAATTGACACGAAATTCTATTTTGCATTTCTGAACGCCTACAAAGATACGCCACCTAAGTAGAAGATTTATAGGGATGCCATTGCGTTACTTTAAGGTCGCCAACCACAATGTTGTTTATCATGCCACGCTCATCTACAGATAAGCTACTATTGAATTCAGTACACGATCACGTTCACTTCCTTCTACCGATATTTACCTGAAATTGGGGTTTTCGTGACAAATATCGTGTTTACCGACGCAATTTGTTCTCGGTAAAGAATAACAAAATTGCTATTTTTCAAAATCGAAATCAAAATTCTGACTTGCCGTTTTTAAGGTAAAATCTCAAATCATATTTATTAACTCAAACACATGTATCCATACAATAAATAATCGCATGCAAGATAGCGGGTGAAACAAGTTCAAGACATGTTTGCTGTATACAATAGCGTGCAAATATAGTTGTCATTTATAATGATTGTGAAGTGGAATATGGAAATTATATGTAATGTTGATGGAATGAAGATTCGTCAGAGTAACCATAATTTTACATACAAAATAATAAAAATCCATTTATTATTTCTACTTCTTATCATTACAACATAAAGAGCATCGTAACATAAGATCTAGTAGATAATTTAAGTGCAGAAGGTCGATCATGAATCGAACAAAATACTAATTAGTATTGGGATTTTCTATACCTGAATCTTTTAAAATAAACTTTCTTCTCGTTGTAATATTATAAGAGCTGGGCATAAAAAAGCAAGCATATTACCATAAACTGGATCTAGATTTTGCCGCAAATACTACCCATAGAAAATTTGTGGCTCCAATACCGCTTTTATTGGGCACTGCTAGCAATCTACACATTTACCCGACACGCAGTAAAGACAAGATCGCTCTGTATTTGACTTCAATTGTCGATATGAAACATTTTATTAGTGTCTGGAGTATTTTTCGCTCGCAGCGCATTTGTAACGTTAATAAAATAGAAGTTTTCTTTTAAGACATCCAGTGACCGAAGTTCAATTGCACATTCGTAGTCTCGGGATCCCAATTTGCGTTATGAATTTATTGGAGCAAAATGACGTGAAGAAACTATCATGAAAGTATGTCGTGTTGTAGGGTCTACCCGCCAAGCGTGAAGGTTATGGTTAAACCTTAAAATGAATAGAAGATACACGGGATTTTAATGATGATACACAGAGTGTAAACGTAACATTCCCAGGTTAACGTACAAATACGCCGACAGGTGATGGTACAAAAAATAGTTTTTTTTCGTAAAAGTAAGGGATTCAATGTTTCTTTTGTGTTATAATAGTTGTAATTGACTGCTCAAGGTTGATATTGTATGAATGATACGAAAACTAAAACGATTAAAATTTAAAAAAACAATTTATTTTTGTCAGCATATCGGGGCGTACCGTTTACACCTGTACATACCAGGATAGTCATAGACTTAAATCACTGTTTACATAGGTACCCAGTACATTTAGAAATCATACTTGAAGATTAGCATTACTACAATCATGCAATCATTACGATAAGTGATAAGTTTGGTACATTAAGAAAATTGACTGTTAGGTAGTACATTACAGGCACAGAATATATTTTGAATATTAAATACTTAATACCTAACTAAACATTCAGAAAAAACCGGTGAGTTATTACGAACATAGACTCTATGGCTTACAAAATAAAGGTTTTAGATATACAAGTGTAAGCCTACCATTTTGGTCAAGTAGTTCTTATTAATGAGTCGGTGTATAATGAATGTGTACAAAATATAAGGCTCAGGAAGCCTCATAGATACTTAATTTTATGTTCTAAGAAGCGTAGGAAAAAAATAAAGGAACTTTGTTCTTATTACTTCGTGAAGGAACTGTGGAGATAGAAGTAATAAATAAGTGTCATTCTCGGTCTAGCGGTCCCGAGCTAGCCTGCAAAAGGTATTTTGTGTAGGGAAAAGGTTTATTAATATTACGATGTCTAAAAGGTGTTAAGTAGAAAAAATATATTTCGCACGGGTTTAGATAATTACATACTTAATTGATTATTATGCTTTTCGGCCTCCTCACGTAATTATTTGACTGGTCAGCAGCGCGACAGTCACCGGATCGCGAGTCGCAGAATGTTGCTGATAAATATGAGCCTCTAGCATGGTTTGAAACTAGTCAAGTACCTTTAAATAATTACGTGTGTAAGCTGAAAAATGTAATAATTAATTTAGTATGTCTCACGAAAGTTATAACAATTACATACTTTTTCTGAATTTTTTTTTAACTTTACCCCACACTAGTATTTCTCTTGTGTCGAGGGTGCATTTTACAAACATACAAGTTCACATACACATAATACCTAGAAATTTGTGGACAACACAAAGACTTGCTCCGTGCGAGATTCGAACCCACGACACGTTGCACCAACCGTGCCGTCATTAATAAAATTCAATTCATAAATTTGATAATCAATATTCAGTTACCATGATGAAAAGATGAGGTAATTATAACCCCATATGGGATAGATATTGAACTAGGTACCGTCCAACTATACATTTACCTCTACATACCAATACAATAATTAGGTTTACCATCTATTAACAAATGCACAGTAAAATACTTTTTCTTAGTTGAATTTCAATTAAAATAGATTTCTTTTAATATGCAGTGTATTTGCTTTTATAGTTTTCGATTATAAGATCTATCTGGCCCAAAAGAATTGTATTATTATGCCGAGTTTCATAGTTTATTCAATTATAAATATATTTTCTTCAACTTTTCGAACTGATTAGAACATTTGAAAACGCTTATATGGGGTGCGATTTAAAACTTAATTAATTTAGTGAAATCTTCATTAGACTTCATGATTCGTTTTTACAGTTAGGTCAGAATTGTTTTATAGAAATAGAGAATGATGAAGAACTTCGACCCATAGTCGGCTCTGGCTTTCCAGCGTTTAGTGCGTAATTACTAAAGTTCGACGTAGAAAAAGTAGGTGAAGTTAAGTCTATTGTAGTAAACGGTGTGCATTTCAGTTTTCTTCTTGTTTTTTTATTTTTTATTTTTCCCTGGATACTGACTGGATACGTTTAGCAATTTTATACTTTAATTGTTAGAAAATATTTACTATTCAAATTACGCCGCAGATCTTACACAAACATTTCGTAGAGATGTTTAAAATAATACATCTACTAAATATATCTGACATAAAATGAATTACTATCAGTACCAGTATTCATATCTTCACCTCATTTTAACTTTTCTTGGAATAGAAATAGCATAAAATATGATAAATACGCGTAGGTGTCATAATATATTTATTTTATTACGACTGTTTTGAAGGTCTGATTTACAATCAGGATTAATAGGGACTTAGTTACAAAGCGGTTTCTTAGTAATGCTCCATCAGTTATTGGACAAAGGCTTAAAGGTCACGAATATTAAAACCTTTTTGTCAATATGAACCTTAAATCACGTTTACAAAGTGCTTTTTAGGTTTTATTCTGGATTCTGATAAGACAGCGGTTTTAGATCCAACGTCTGTTCTTTATATCAAGTCAATGTTTAATGGGGGATAAAGTAAAGTATGATATTGGATATGTTTTGGAAAGTATACATGTGTGTGAAGGATGTTTATAGGATAACACTTTTTATATGTATTTTATCACGATTGCTGTCTATAAACAATTTAGTAATTGGTTTAGTTACTCAATCGAAATTTAGAATTTCGATAGGATCCAACCAATTTTGTCAACGCCTGAATACTATCAAAGTCATGGTAATAAAGTTGCGTCAAATTTCTTGGAACTAATAATCATGATTGGTGAAGGAGATCCTAATATCCAGTACACAGATATTTACCAGTTCAAAGAGTAAACAGAACTGGTACATTAGTATGTACCAGTACATCAGTAGTCTAAAGGGAGGTACAAATATTGTTACCTTTCTAAGGCAAGTACAATATTTTTCAGATGCAGTTTGTGTTGGTTTCCCAAAAATTCTCAGTGAAAGCACGAATTCTGAAACTTTGTGCATTGTACACCTACCTATATGTCGTGTACACTGTACGTGAGACTCGTAACATAAAAGTCTTGCATTATTCAAAGATCTTCACCTCTGCCTTTTTTCCAAGATTTACAACGATCTTTAATTTATGTATGGTACCTATGTTACATAATTTTTAGATAATCTAGACAGTGTCTAAATAACTTGACTGCCTCATTGGCCAAGTGGTCGCAAGTGCGATTGCCGGGTAAGGGTATGTAGGGGTTCTATTCCCTGGACGGACAAAGTACTAATGAGTTTTTAAAAAAAATCTCAATAGTAGCACGGAGTCTGGAATTGTGCCTAGTATATAAAAATAGGCTCACCCCCTATTACATGGGACTCAAACATAAATAGTAAAAAATGGCAAGGGTCTGCCTACCCCTTTGTGGATAAAAGGCGGGATGTTATGTTTACTTGAAGAAAAGTAGAAATTTCATTAAGGTACACATATACCTAATCCTTTTGGTAAATAAACGAAAACATGAGACTGTTTTATGTAAAAATGAACAAGCGGCACTTAAAAAAATATACAATTAAAACTTATTAGCAAAATAAACTTTCTCAACAAGACGTAGCTTACATTTTAGAACAGAATCGATAGAAACTAAATAAATTATAATAAACTAAATATAATACTTGTTTTTATATGGCTCGATAACTTGCTTTAAAATTAATGGCGTAAGTAAATATTAACGGTGTGGCGCGTCAGTACCACAACTATAAACTTTACTCATACGAAGACTTCAAGTCATATAGGAGGTTTGAAACAGAATATTAATAGTACTCGGAATAAATCTTTGTCAGTGTAGCTATGTACATAAGCACGTGGATTAATTTCACCTTTCGAATAACCATGCACTTCTCTTGTTTTTTTTCCAACGAGGTAGGTCTGTCTATACCTGGCCTTATACAGATTTAGACTGATTTATGCATTGTGGTTTCAATGCAGAGTATGGTGGGTACTATTACTAATATTGTGTTACTATCCGCAAAAACCGAAAAGCAAATTAGAATATTGCTTTTCTGCATTCGTGTTGTCCGAAGAAGAAAAACAATTAGAATATTTATGAGAAACTAGCTTCTGCCTGCGACTTCGTACTCGCAATCCCGTATCTCCCAATTCCGTAGGATTTTCAAGACATTTTTCTGTCATAAGATAACGATAACAAAGACAACAAAAAAAAACAGCCAAATCGATCTAGCCGTTCTCAAGTTATGGCGTGACAATGGGGAACATTCATTTTTATATATATAATAGATAATAAAAAGCTATGAAAGGTAGAAAGCGTGCTATATAGCGATATAGTCTCAGATATAAATCTGAATTAACATGCTTCTTCAAACTATGTAAAGTTATAAGATATAAACATTAAACTATGAAGACAATTTCTGCAGATATTAATTTTAAGTTTGAATAACTTAATTATGCAACTAGATTATTAGATTACCATACTGGGATTTTCTCTGATTAATTCGAGATTTAGAAGGACGTTGACATTAACGGGATAAGCTGCCAATTAATTAAAATGATATTACTAATACAGAAGTTTTAAAATAACAGACTGCATTTGTGTATACTTTTAAATAATTAAAAGTGTAGTCTACGCAAAATAATGACTAGTAACCTATCATACTATATTCTTTTATTATAAATAAAAAATACATTTTATTTATAAATATACTTTATCTCAAAATTGGTTACTTATCATAAAGTTTAATATTCAAGGCTGTAAATTAATATTAAACTTACTAAATAAGATGATAGCTAACAATTTTAGACCTACAACTGTGGAAAAAACTTAAGTCGCTAAGGTTCAATTTTGAACTCAGAAATATGCTTACGAAGGTATATTTTGGTAAAGCTATCGTCAGCAAATTTCGTTCGGGTTCTTTTATGAAGTGATTGATTGAATCACGTTTTTATTATAGAATCGCTTTCTCGCTAGCTATGGGCGACCACAATACTTGTTAGGAGGGTAAGGGATCTATAGAATTTTGCTATTTATTGGGTTTTAAGCCTCCTTTCCTGGTTGTTATATTTATAGGCTTTCTATACCACGTACATTTTCATGCTCTATTAGTAAAATCTGGCAGGTTTTCTAAGTTCAAAAATGTTGTGGTATTGGTACTGGTACCGCACTCCCAAAATTAATTTATATTTTGTTACTGAATATTTTTTTCCTAGTGCTTCATAATTTTTACTAGCAAAATACCTATAATTTAACAACAAGAGACTGTAACACCTTCAGTTGTGTCTAATTAAAAACAAAACTGATATGATATTCTTTATTTTATATTCATTACCTTTTTCGTTATGAAGAAGATAAAAAACTGTAATGGCCAATTACTTTAACCAATTATAAATGTTGATTTATTAGTTCAACATTGGATTTCAAAGTTAATAAAGGTGTTGTTATCGTGAGTATTATATCAAGAGAAAATAAAGAAAAAACGTGACAAGTTTAATTTACACGAAAATAATATTTATTACTCACATAATATAACTTGTTATTGCCTATTCTATTACTATTGACTAAATATATAAATTTTATTTGACACATTCTTAGAACTAATTACAAACAAGGTTCACCGTTTTCTAATTTAAACGTCTTTCAATAAATTGTTATAATTGTTTATTTGTTTTTTGACTCCAACTAAATATTAAAATAATATTTATAGTTTTTATTATAGAATTTATCTTTGATAATTATTATAGGTAAAATGACGTACCCTCTACAAGTATTTCTTCTGTTTAGTCCAATTTCATTTAGTTATGTTGCTTTGGTTTGAATCATATGATGGGATATTATTGTTAAAATATTTACATGTTGAATTTATAGACGGGATATGATGAACTATTATGCTATAAAATCTCTGAAATAAATGAAAATGAATCTTAGAGTACACCTTAAATAGTTTTTTGTTTATTGGAAATGTATATTTGTATTTAATAATTTAAATTTAAGCTAAAAACTATTTTCTTATGCATAATATTTTTGCTTTTAATTGAATGTTGCACTGCCAAATGTATATTGTAAACCGATTTGTTGAAATATGTGTAAAAAGTCGTTGGCTGACCGTAAAATTTTTTAAGAATCAAATCATAAGAATTGAATAACAACAAAAAGTAAAAATCACGACTGTCTATTTATAAAGTCAAAAAGGCACAATGACTAGACCAAAGCACAAGATCGATAGAATAAACAAATCTTGATAAAGGGGTCACACGAAACAGTAACAATAACGTGGTTTGTTCCATTATGCGTACACAAAAGAAGGAATAAATCTCATTGTTCAAGCCGCATCAAACACTTAAGATTACTTTAGCAAAAGACAAAGAAAATCAATATGAAATATGAACTTTATCCACCTGTTCTTACTCACGTCAAACGAGCAACTTAAGTCGCTAGTCAAAGCAACTAAAAGCTAGAATAAACCTTTATAAAAATATACTCACTTCGTTTCAAAAATATGTTTAAGTAACAAAACAATCAATCAATCTTTCAATAATATATTCAATAAATAATTATTAAAGAATAATAGATGTCTTCAATAACAATTTATTTGATACATTGTCATTATCTGAGAGTTATTACAAATGGCGTCGAAAGATTGAATGCATTTTATGTTGGTAATTTCATGCTGGCTCTACAATAAGGAATTTCCCTTTTGACTTTACGGCCTTCTACAAACGTTTACGTGTTGTTGTCCACATATATAAAATGTTGATGTTATGTATGCAGTTCGGTGTATTTAAATGAATACGAGTAACAAAAATAGCCTCCCGTTGAATTTATAGTATTAATTATATCGGGCAATCAATCGTTTGTAAATCGCCCGTGTGGAAAAGCGTGGAACCGCATTTATTGAATCAGAATGCTTGCGAGACGTGGCTTCGTCAACAATTTGAATTTTGTTCAGAAACAGATTTATGAAATCCAGTCGGAATAACAAAAGTTAATGTTTTGCTGATAACATTCAATCTTCTAACTTATTTGCATTTTTATTTAAGGAATTGTTGGTTTTATTGTACAGAAATTCTGCTTAAAATAACTTTTCATGGATCATTGAATGTAAATAGCAATATCTTTATTGATTATATAAAGAAACGTAAAAAATAAATACATATGTATAACTTAAGATATATTAAACAAATAGAGAAAATTAAATGAAAGAATACTAAAAATTACCATTTACATAGACGTATTATCTACATATCCCGAGACCAGAAGGCTGGTCTGTTTCACGGTCAGAGGTTAAGCATCGCTATATAACGTGGCACTGCTGCCAGCCTTCTGGGTATTGACGTCGATGTAGACGAAATTTTGGTGCTCTCTTTATTGATTAAACCTTTGAGTACCGTCATTATAGACACAACTAAAGAACAATAGGTTGCGGTCACGGTGTCTTCGCGGTGTATGACAGTTTAAACTTTATTATTTAGATGTTAAATAAAGCCATACAATTATTATATTGACATTCTTTAGACAACGTTCTGTACATTATATAAATAATTTTAAACAAAACAGCAACAAAGACGAAACTCTGCTTACACGAACTTTTTTAAAGTTCGCGACATTATCGCACCTTTCAATCGATAATGACTGAAATATACACCATTAGGGCGTCGACTTTGTATACTTAAAAACATCGGTAAGCATCTTTAGATGGAATAAACGTTAAAGGTCAATAACATTTATCTCATAATCGTGTCACAAGTTTAAGTAAAATGTAAAACCTTGTTTGTACCTTTCCTCGAATGCCATTTAAATACTAAACTTTTCTAGATGAACTAATTACTCCTCTTTCAAATTCCTCTCAGCTTACCACTTAATCAAAAGGTAGAACTCCCACGATCAAAAATCTAATTTGTTCCAATATAATTCAACTTCTGGATTTTTCAAAATGGGTTAGAACAGATAAAGTTTTAAAGTTTAATAAAACAAGAAATGAAGTTTTGAATACTGTAACTCGTCGAGTACCGTATTTATAGACACAATTAAAGAACAATAGGTTGCGGTCACCGGTGACCACTTGGTGTTTGACAGTTCAAAGAAGAATCGGAATCATACGCAAAGTGAATTTTGTGCTGTACTTAAACAATTTTTTAAGAAAATCAAAGGAACTTATAGTTTAATAATTAAAGAGAGCGCAAGACTGTTCTTACAATACTTACACCAAATAATTCTATTATAAAGTACGTGTAAAAACCGACTTCAGCTTTCTCTTTTTTGAAGTCGGTTTATTAATTTATACTTAAACCTTCTCTTCAGTGTGACAAACACTTTTGTGTAAACGGCATCAGTTCAGCTTATCGCGAGAGAAGCGCACACAAATACATACAGGTTAATAAACTGGGAACCTCCTTTCTTTGAAGTCGGTTGAAAATATTATACAATTCTGTTCTATATATTTACATACAAACTTGCACTTGGGAGTGAGTACTCCATAGGAATTTACATCTTGTAATGAGCGAATAGCTTCACTTTTATTTATTTTATTGTTTGTTGACGTTCAAAAGTGCCTTCCTGGTCTAATATTGAAATAAATCATTTCGACTTTGGCTTTGACTTTGACTTTGGCTTTGGCGTTGACTTTGACTTTGACTTTGGCTTTGGCTTTGACTTTGGCTTTGACTTTAGAGCAAGTGAAAGCTACTACATTTAAAGTTATGGTACAAGCTAAAAGTTCTATTTCACATTCATGCAAATCAATTTTTTATAATTTGCTTTGCATGAATGTTTAAACGTTTTCTAGGCCATCACACATGCGGGATAGGATTTCGAAATCAAATTAGCTGACTCGTGTTCTCACAAAGTTGTAATATACTCTTGTGAAAAACATAACATAACATCACGCCTTTTATTCCCGAAAGATTAGGTAAAGGTGCTCATTACGGCACTTAATGCCATTGTACAATGTAACACCCACTTTTTACTATTTATGTTGTAAGTCCCATGTAATAGGGAGTGAGCCTATTGCCATAATTATCAGGCACATTTCCAGACTACATACTAAGATTTTTTTTTAATGCCCCAGTTATCCTTTAACCGACCCGGGAATCGAACCTAGGACCCCTTGCCCAGCAGTCACATTTGCGACCACTCGGCCAACGAGACAGTTAGGTAAAAAAATAAATTTTGAAAAAGAATGAAAATGTAAAAGATTATTATCGAACCACATAATTTAAGTGACCTGTTATAATCTTAGCAAGCTGTGACAGTAAGTAATTAACCTACAAACTTTCATTAGCATTAATTACCGCGACACAATTTACTTTAACATGCAATATTTACTAGAAATAGAACATATATTTTTTTATAAAAAAATATCTATATTTTAAAAGTCATAAAAAATATACCCGGAGATATGACGCCGCCGGCTTCTCATGGATGAGAGTGGTGCCAACGGAAAGTACCAATGAGACTTTTTCTGGACATAACTTTATGGCAACCGATAATATGTATACTTTACATTGGAATATTATAATTACAAGTTGTATGCAAAATAGTACTTCAAATTTATCTTTCTGTGACTGAGCACACACTGACATAGAGCTGCATACCTAATATAAAACTGGCAATTTGGTAGTTTCCTGGATCAAAAGAAAAAATATTTGAATTTTTCAGTTCAATTAAATATTAAAAAATGTTACACTTTCAGTCATTGATTTTCGATATAAGTGTGCTATTCGACAAAATATGCGAAAATATGGTCACGTCATAAGATAGCATTTCGTACAAAATTCATACAACAGAAATTCATTCATTCGTTTTTGACGTATCGATAAAAGTAATAAATTTGACTAGTTGTCAACTACCGTATTGAGCAATAATTGTAGAAATGTCACAGTGATTATAGCTCCACAAAATTATACCAATACGGTTTGCTAACAGGAACAGTGCATCACAAATTAAACTCTTCGAACGCGTGTTGCTAGGCGAGCATTGCCTCGTGTCTCCACAGGCTAACGGCCTTATAACTTCATCCCTTACAATTCCCAAGTTCCATTTTTGTATTTCCATTACTCTTTACTTCATAGCATCTTGTCTCAGTGAGTTTTCCACCAGTTCATTTCCCAAGAGTGAAAATTAGAGCATTTTTCTCCATCTCTTATAAACGGAGAACGTGCTCGTGACTGGTTTCAGAGGAATTTAATATAATTAATGTCTGTTTGCGAAACTGAAGGGGTTTGCATTTTAGTGTTCAGAAAATAAATAAGTGAATGTGCATACTGCTGGTAGAGATAACGTTTGGTGGTTTTAGTTTTAAGAGTAACTCTAGTATTAGGTACATAGCTCTGCTTTTATTCTTGTTAAGTTATATTAATAACATGACCTTTCTATAAACGACAATACATTTAAAATAATATCTACCCCTTTTTTGAGGGGGAAAATCATTTAATGACTTCTTCCACCTTGGATGAGGCGAGAGAAATTGTGAGACTCTTACTGACTAAAACCCACCCTGTTCTTACTCCTGCTCTTGGAGCTGAAGCCCCGGCAACCCGTTAAGTCTTTTGCAGCTCAGCCCTACTGGGCCCCATATATGGCGATCTGATGGCTCTTTGAGGCGAGCATGGAATGCAAGGCGCCGTACGGGTCTGGTTTTGGTCGGGCGGCACGCTACCCTTGCCATCACTGTCCGCAGGCCCATGCATACGGTGGTAGGAGATCGTCACGCAATATCAACTAGCCTAAAACTAACATAAAACATATCGAAACTACTAGATACTTCGATACGAACTTGGCATTAAAGTATCCATAGATCAAAGTGTGGGCGAATTACTATCGTCTGAATTTGATTACCTTTCCAAAGGTTACAGTTATCACATTCTATAAACTTTTGCCTCTAAGTCTAGTGTAATACGTGTTGTGTAAACCAATCTATTTCTTGTTTTATTGTTCTGTGACATTTATTTTCGGTTATTGTTGTGTTTGTTTTATGTTGTTAATATAAATAGGATTATTTACTCATATATTTATTGCCTGTCTACCATGACGTGTTTATTAGTTTATCTAGTCACATAATCTAAATTTTCATCAAGCTTCATTATCGGAGTCATAATAAGTCATGCGTATATTTCAGACTGTAATTTATATCTGTGTCAAATTGCACTAATATTTATCCAATATTTTGTCCGTGAAAGACTATAATAAACCAACTATACATCCACTGTCATTAAATATTTTCATAGTACGATTGTATTCAACAATTGGGTAGTTTCCAAAGTATCAAAATTAAAAATCAGATAATGAAAAAAGTTAGATAATGAAAAAATATTAGGCACGTATTTTTTTTATTTTCTCGTATTAATTTGCATTACTAAGATAAAATGGCGCTAAGTTTAGTAGGTCGTTACGTCATAACGTGCTACAAAATGTGGCACGATCTGACGTCACACGATATTTCAAATGAATATATCGTCGAAAATATTTAATTTTATGAGGAAAGAAAAAAATACGTGTCTAAAGTTTCAAATTAAAGTACCAGACGGACATTAAATTAAAATTTAAGAAACTACCCTATTGTATTCAACAATTATTCGATTTAAAATACAATTATCCTTTATCACTCTATCCTCCCACCAGATGAGATTAAACAAAATTAATTACATTCACTCATTCAAGTCCTGTGACTAAAAATAAAAGGCGTCTAATATCTCCGCTGTTCGTGTCCGTTTTCAAAAGGGAAAATCTCGTCCAAAACGCTAGTAATATGGTCATTCATTTACACTATCTTTGAAATAAAAGCAGAAAAGGCGTATTAATCTGGTTTTCCTATCAGGAAAGTGGATTATGGATATTAAGCTTCGGAATAGAGGTATTCAAGGGAATCAGTGTTTACCATACTTTTACTAAGAAATTTTTAATTAAATGTATTAATTAGTTTTTGAAGTAACAACATTTTTTGTCTCGTTTTATAGCTATTTCTGTTTGGGATACGTTTTATTGGAATGATTTCGGTCGTCTTTTTTGTAATCGTTTAATATATATAGAGCATTTTTTAGTTTTTACAAATGGTTTAATTTAATTCAATAAAGCCTTTGACTGCTGACAGAAAACTGTTGAATGCAAATCCTCCACTAAGCGTCAGTCACCAGTGACCGAAATGACGTGGTAGTTAAATAAAAACTTGACGTTCTTGATCAACAGCCTATAAGTGGCCACTGCTGATCAAAAGCCTCTTCACGCACTGAGAATGAAGGTGTAACCATTAATCACCACCACGCACCAATGCGGGTTTGCGATTTTCCTCACGATTCGAACTTAATGTTAATAGTATATAATTTTGGTATCAACAGTATAAGGTATTCTCTAACCATTCAGATTGGTCACAAAAAAGCTTTACATAGAGAAAAGAAAAATGGAAGGGAAGGCCTTTACCCTGCAGGCAGTGGGATGCTCATGGTTGAAGAAAATAAATACCTACATGAGTAAAAATACTTTTAGGTACGATCTATTTTTATGATATTGAGACCTAAAAGTTTTGAAGGGTCAATTCGAAATTAAGTTTTTGATACATTTGGTACAATTGATCTCAAGTACATAACATGTCTGCGAATGTTAAAGAGCAGCGGATAAAAATAGAACCTTTGTTCACGTACCATTAGGTTCTTTAGAATTGTCGTGAATGTACTTAAGGTCTCTTATTTGAATGGATGTTTCAATGAAAATAGTAATTATGATGCCTAATTTAGTGAACTTTAGGAGAGTAGTAATAATTTTGAGCACAGATTTTGGGTTTAAATAATGTATAGTATTATTATTGTCCTTATTTTCAGAACTTTCATACCTACTTATATCATAAGATCATGTCATTACTTCCATATAAACACGAGAATTTTTTTTATCATTTGGTAGTAATTTATAAATTTGTATGGTATAATATAGTTATAGAAAGCATCGATTTTCCAAGAGTATATTGAACGAATATCTGAATTATTTGCGAAGTATTTTTGTAGACCTTAATTTAGCATAGGATTTAATGTGAATAAAAATCCATTCTATTTGAATGACCTTTTGTTCCATTCTTGTTCTCGATTGATTGGTAAATATAAAAGACATTGAAAACAGCTGCGCCCAATCAATGTAGTCTAAAAATAAAATAAAAGAGAATTCCAATGAATAAATTGTAGTTTTAATGTAAAACAAGATAAAAAACTTAGTAAAAATAGTCAAATACCAACGTTACCAAACACATAAGGTATCAAATAATCTAATACATATATAGAGAGAAAACCCGAACTAGATATTTATTTATTTATTTATTTTACACTTTATTGTACACCATAAAAACATACATAAAAAAAACAAACATAAAAGAATGTGCACAATGGGCGGTCTTATCGCAGAATGCGATTTCTTCCAGACAACCTTTGGATGGAGCCAGTATTCAGGAGTTGGAAAAAGGGGGTCGTCTAGTGTACAATAATTAAACAATACATACAATATAATACTATCTATACCTACATACCAAATAAATAATATATAAAATTAAAATAGATATAACTACAATACATAAGTGAGTGTGTGTGTAGATATGTCTGTGTGTGCACGCGCGCGTGTGTGAGTGTGTGTGTGTGTGTGTGTGTGTGTGTGTGTGTGTGTTTATGTGTTTCCATGCTAGGTAGGAATTTTTAAAAATAATGACTAAAGAGAGAGGTAATGTTCTTTAACTAGATTTTTAAACTGAGGTAGAGTTTGAGCACGCCTCACCTTAATCGGCAAGGCATTCCACAACCGAGCCGCTTTAATAGTGAAGGAATTACATAATGAATTACAGAATTAGATAATGTCCAGTTAGACTACATTCACTTTTTGCACAGAGGTGTTATGAGTATCATTGTAATGTATTCACACTGGCACAAATACGAATAAATCTTCCATACACCTCAACCTGTTGAACTATCGTATCTCAAATTGGTTCATACAAATGTAGTCTCTAAACATCGGAAATAAGGTCTATAATGTAGTTAATGGAGAGCGGTCACCGGTGACCGCTTGGGGATTAATGGGAGTTTATCGTCGGTAATATAGGAAAAATGAAGTGAATATAAAGTAATACATATACTACCAACTTCTGTAAAAAGTTGCCTATGTGTTATTGCATACCATAATCAACCCCTGTTCTAAATTTAATTTTAATCCCTTCAGCCGTTTTGGCGTTAAGGAGTAATAAACAAACAATTTCTTTAGCTTTATATATTAGTTAATGTAGGTATATAGACTTACACCATTACATACCTGCTTAGAACAAAAGTTAAATAAAAGCAAGATACATAACTATGTATCATTGATTGTAGTTACAACCAATGAGTTTGCATGAAAAGATTGATGACACTGGAATGCTCAAAAGAGGTTATATATGCGATTCCATTGTTTCCTGGAGATTGACGAGGTTAAGTAGGTGAGTAGGTATGTATGATAAAGCTTTTACATGAAAAAGGGTTTTTCATGTCTTTGTTTGACAAAAAAGAGTATGACCTAACATATTATATTTCCAGGAGGCACGTTAATTTGACTACCTCGTTGGCCGAGAGGTCGCAAGTACGATTGCCGGGCAAGGGGTCTCGGGTTCGATTCCCGGGACGGGCTAAATAATACCACTTAAAAAAAATCTCAGTAGTAGCAAGGAGTCTGGAATTGTGCCCGGTATATGGCAATAGGCTCACCCCCTATTACATGGGACTCATAACATAAATAGTGAAAAGTGAGTGTTACATTATACAGTGGCATAATGTGCACTTCTGCCTATCCCTTCGAGGATAAAAGGCGTGATGTTATGTTATGTTAAGTACAGTCTTTTGATTTTGGTTGCGCTGTGTAGGATGGACCCAATAGATACAGGTGGTGAGTTGTCGTTCGACGTGGAGGACTATGTTGATGTTGATGTGCTATACAACTACGTAAAATTGTTTTATCTATAGCCTCACCTCACTCACCATTATTAAAAATGTCGAATCGTTCTGGGAACAATACACGTGAGATTGTTATTAAAGAAAAATCATAATCCTAGAGCAAGTTACAAAGTAGTTCCTAACATACACACGAGTATGGGAAAACCAAAATTGATTTCTCAGCTTGTTTTCTCGCATAAATTCAGGAACGGACTGGCTTAATGGTTCGAAGGTAATTGAGTAACTGCCTTCCAACGTTTTGCACCATGAGGAAGTTTGCAAGTAGTTTGCGGTAAGTTTCTCTTAATACCTCTTTTCCGGTAAAACTTTTAGCGGAAAAGATTAAGTTATATTTATGTAACTATTTTTGTAGGTGAGGTTTTAGGGGTATTTCATTAATTACCAAATCTAAGACTAGTGTTTACTAGTCTTATATTATTATATCATTAAATTTACTTATTAAGTACTTGTTACATCTCCGGCCACCGTAAGCCTGCGGACGGCAAGCATGGGTGATTCGCCGCCCGACCAGAACCAGACCCGAGCGTACGGCACATCACGTTCCGCGCGCGACTCAAATAGCCAAACAGATGGGACCCAATAGGTCTGATGATGATACGGAGCCGCGAAGGACTTAACGGGTTGCCGGGGCTCCGACTCGAAGTGCAGGTGTAGGAACGAACGGGTTGGTTTTTATTTAGTTAGAGTCTTACACTCCCTTTCGCCTCACCCGGATGGAACATTAGATTTTCCTCTCTTAAAAAAGTATTTTTAAAGGTTACAGACGTTGAAACGCACTTCGACCACTCGGCCAACGAGGCAGTTAAAAATAAATTTATTATATTAAAATATATATTTAGTCTTGTTGGCCTGAGAATAAATAGTTTCAACCTTGCTTTATAATATTTGACTGTATTTTCTTTTCAATAGAAACTAGAATACTTTGGAACAAAACATCACCTCATAGAATTTGTTCGTAATTTACATAGTTTGACTTTTTGGCCAGCTGAGTGTGTAAATATATTACACACTGGCCACTATTTACTCTGATTGCAAAAATGTTAAGAAAATCAAACCTTAAAATCATTTGTCTAATAAATACACAGATCAATAAATTCTTGTGCATATTTCTTAAATGTAATACTCGCTTACAAAATATGGGAAGTCCTCTTACTTAAAGATATTAAACTCTTTTTCAGTACGTTGTATGACAACGACATCTAGCGGCAGCAGTTGAAACGATCAGGCATTTCGTTTTACTCATATACAGAAACCCTAGCAGTTACGCTTTCAGTAGGGAGAATACTGAAAGAAAATACCTTTTGTGGGTAGTGCTTACAACTTGCACTAGGTGGCGTTGAATCGAAGTTTTTAATTTTGTGTAGAAAGCACCATCTATCCATAGACGGTAAAATATTTTAATAACGCTTCGAGTATAACCTTGAGGAACGTCACTTTTCATACTAACATACAGGCAGGTTGCAAAGATTCCATGGAATTCTATAGAGGTCGTTGTTAAAAAATTGTTTTATTTATTGGTTTTGTCATAAGTAGCAACAACTACAAAACAATATCTTTGTACCTTTCGAATAATAGTCTCAAAATAATTTATTAAGGGAAATTGACGGCCAAGTGTTAATGTTCTCACCAGCTTTTACAACTTAATTTAACTATTATTATAAATTTATCTCCGTTTCTTGATTAAATTGACGTATTCTGTTACTACACAATTATTAATTACATTGTTGTATAACTACTCATTCGGAGACAAAAAGCGTGTTGTTACGTATCGAAATATTAAAACTTCATAAATTACTTTTTCGTTCAATTTCTTTAGATGCACACAGGAAAAGATGATCCACTATTTCGTTTCCCTAAAGAGACATTTCTACTCATACTTTTTACACGGACCACATTTGGAGTCCAGCCACGCTTAAGGTATGGTTCAAACTAACATAAATACAGAGTATGGGCTTATATTAACCTTAATAAACTTGTTTTAGTCCTAAAATAACATTCGAACATGGGACAAGAGGTTACCTTTGTGGCCAAGATTTTTTCGATAGGTGCGACATTATTTTATTCTATCTTATTTATAGAAGACATCATGTTAAAGGGAAGCGGTAACAAGATGACTAATTAAATGTTATATGTACTAATTACAGAGTCATTACAGGGTATTTGATAAAACAAAATGATAGGATATCCTGAAGGGTATAACCTGGGTGTCTTCAAGGCTCTAGTTACTTATGGGCAAACGTGCTCCATCATATGCCGCATCGTTGCTTACCACCAGGCAAGAAAGTGGCCAAACGTTGGCCTATCAATATAAAATAAATATGATATCTATGGATATTAGGAAAAAAAATGGAGAAAAAATACTATGTATCTAAATTAATAACAAAATAAAGTATTACCATGAATTCTTAATGAACCTACCTACTCCAAAATCTTAATGTTATTTATAGGGATTCAAATTTTCTTTATGCATTCTATCGTAACTATGATGCTCTTGTTCGTAGCTGTAACAATAATTGAATAAATCTTCAGAGACCTAGATACGGTATCGATAATAGGAATCGACTTGAATGGAAGTCCCATGCGATATTCAACCATAGCATTCGGTCCGTCTTAGTGTAGTATAGCTATTCAATTGTGTACCAGATGTATAGTCGTATAAAGTCCTATTTTAATTGATTAGGATTTTTTAGATTGATGTTTTTATATCATGAAATAAATTATATTAAAGTGCCAAAATCTGAATGATTTAGTTAATATTTGAGAGTTAGCTTTAACAAAATTGATTGGTTATTATCAATTCGATATGAATAAATTATAATATTTAACAGGACTATCTATTTTTCACTTTTACAATTACAATTCATTACTTAATTCTAATCCTTCATCAAATAAAATTGCTTGAATAAGCTCTTCTTATTTTAATTAATTACCTTTAAATTTTTAATGATTTTATCTTAGAATGTTTTATTCACACTCAAAAACTTATGGACATTACCATTAATACTTGTTTGTAAGCAATTTTCATTTTAACTCAATCTTGATTCTTTTTTTATTTAGACTGTAGGAGAAATGAAGGAGGATTGCTTTTAAATTGTTGAAAAAAGTATTTGGGTTTTATATTCATTTAAAGAGCTATAATTTTTACAATGCCTAAGTATACAATATTTAATTATTTTTCAGTTGACTTCAAAATTCCCAGTAATGATATTGAGTCAGACTGTGTGTAAAATCTACTACGAATATAGTTTCGTAGTAGTTGTAGTGTCCTTCATAGAAAGGGTGACCTTCCTATGAAGGTCTAAGTATAATGAAATAATAACATACTTTTTAAAAAGAGTATCAATTATCGTCAGCTAGCCAGTATTACTATTGTTTTACTATTATTTCCAGCTACTATTTGAAGTGTAACTAGTCTCACTATTTATTGTGTTGCGTTTTAACATCATTCACAAATAATATAAATTATGCAACTTATATAGGTACTTTGACGTTTGGTATATTGGTAGATGTCCCACCCACACGCACAAAGCGCTTCGCATCAAGCTTCCTTGTGTGTTAAGGAGTGGAATTCTTTGCCAGAGTTTGTATTTCCTGAAGAATATAACCTGGGAGTCTTCAAGGGCCGAGTGAATAGGTTGCTTATCGGTCGACGTGCTTAATTGTAGGCCACATCATCGAGGCTTATCACCAGGCGAGACAGTGGCCAAACGTCCGTCTCATCGAGTATACAAAAAAACTTCAATATCTCCATTCTCCTTGGAAAAATAAGCGCAAACGCAACAGCCATTTCATTGAAAACTGAAGCATTGTAAAGAACACAAAGTTACGTCTATGAATCACAATCGGTTCGAAGCTGCTAGCTGGAACCAATCAAAGATAATTACAATTTAAATCACGAAGAACTTTTAACACAGAAGCGTATCTTTGTGAGAGCGAGCAATTAATCAAAGCCTTCCAACTTTAGTAGTTAGCGCAGCCAACGGGCTGGTAAAGAACATAAAAAGTATCTATTTTTCGTGTCTATTCGATTGTGCCACTCAATCGGTGTTTAACCAATTGTAAACGTCCGTTGGTGCTCAATGACTCTGGCTTTGAATAAAAAATATTTGAATACTGAACCGAAGTAAATATTTGAATTCGTCGAATGTTACCATTTTTGTTTTGTTTCTATTTAGAAATCACTAATTTTGGTAAACGTTTAGCAATAATTGAATATTAAAATCTTAAAATATTATTCATAGAAAAGAAGGCGTTTAGTCACCACTAGATCACACAATTTAAAAAAAAATCATTTATATAACAATACAATTAACAATTCACCTATTATACAACACAATAAGCTTCCTTACAAAACGTAACAGAATAGAGTAAAAAACGGCTCTAAGTTCAAAGGTAGACGTTGAATGAAGAACAGTGTTGCCCAATTACTTAATTGAGTCCCTAAGTGATAACTTACGACACCCACGGGACTATACAGCTATAGGTATTTAGCTTCAACAGAGTCTGGAAATAGACTAGTGCCCCAAGCAGACGTCAATTAAAATTAATGGAGCATTATATTATTGCAGACGTACTGAGAAGAAGCAAAAAATATCTTGAAGCATCCCGATCTGCGATCTCTATTAAGCATTTTTATATATCTAGTTGAGAACTAGTTCTTTGGAAATCGGCTTTAGGAAACCAGAAGAACCTTATATTCAGTTTATTAGAACACTATTATTTCTTTGTAAAATCTACAAAATGGATCTTGTACTACTACACAACTACTCGTTATTTCTCAGGACAAAACAATTAGGAAATCTAGTAAGTCTATTCTATATACCCGAATATAATTTTATTCCACTATTACTGTTACAAAGAATTCTGATCAAATTTTCCTGAAACAAAACTAAAATTCATATAATCCTGTTTCCATTTTAGCAACTATGGTAAAACTTTACTTCATTACATCTCTACACAGTACATTTAGAAGTTCTACATGAAATAGTTGAACTGCTAAGTCTAACATAAGTACCTTATTGCCAACTTGTGTAACTAATTTCCAACTTCACAAAGTAGAAAGATATCAAGGCTTTAAACTAGGTCTGAGACACAATTTTGTACATTAAGAACTAAACTACAAAATTTAATTTTGTTAGAAATGTCTAATTCCTTAATTATTTTGTGTAAGGAATTGGTGTATAAGGAAAGATTTATTAAAATTATACGCAACAGTATGCATTCGAATACTTCATAATAAAACATAATTAGATTTGCTAGATGGCACCTAAAACAAAATTGTTCAACATTCTAATCTACTGCCTAGCTTAATCGTATAAAACAGTGAATCAAATGTCTTGGGTCATGATAAATATATGTAGATACCTGTTTTGCTATCAGAAAAATAGAATTCCGAATTAAGTCAAAGGTATGTTACTTATAAAATCTATTAAAATTTTGTTAATCTATCCTCGTCCTTTGGAGGAAAAATGCTGGGTATGTTACATAACAATTTTATGAATAGACCTGCTTTATATAGCTTCTAAAGGATGGGTCTATTTTTACAGGGAAATCCACAGCCACATATTGACGTGTTGGTAAAATATTCATTCGAAACGTTAAATCCTCTTACAAGATTTTCTCGTTTTGTCCTAAACAAATGTTTGAAAAACGTTTGTGGCAAGGTCGATGGAATACTTTGTTTAAAGTTGATCCCTGTGTACATTTATATTAAGTTTAAAATTACTTGAATTGGTCTGGATTTCCTGTATGCAATTATTTTAGCGAAATATCGAGATATAGTTACTTGGTCTAATAGTAAATCGTTTGACAAAACGACTGAATATGTATCCGAGTAAGGAAAAATTAATTGCAACCATAATCGCATGTACATTTTAGAAATAATTTAAATAGAGTTATATCAAAGCGAAGGAAGTCTATTCTACCAATAATAAAAGTATGTATAACTATTTCAAATACATTGTGTATAAATATAGGTATACTATATTCAAAAACTGTTTCAAAAATACACCAGTAAGCAAATAGCTTTTCAACAATAAAACTGACCAACGTCCTACGTGAAAATATATATTACGCCTACACAAAAAGTTAAACTAGTTATCTACCTTTAGATGATGACAAGAACACCCACATAATAATTTTGTAAACTATCCCTCTACATTATATTATTTTTGAAAGGAAAGTGATGACACAATATCCATTACCTATTTTTAAAATTACAGCTAATTTACAAGATATTAATGTCACAGCCTAATTTACAAACTAGAATAAAAGAAGACATTTTAATGTACAGTTGCATACAATTCATCTAGTTCAAAGGTGTTTCCGAGTGAAAGCCGAGAGTGAAAATTAACGCTAGAACAGATGTTTAAAAAGTGAAAAGCATTTTTTCAAAGGAAACTCGGAATGCGAAACAAAGAAAGGTCAAGGGTCCTGCTTCATACGTTTCAAATAAAACACCAGGAATTTATAAAGAAGATATAAACGTAAACGAAAAATTTTGCGTTAAAAATTACTTTAGCGTTTACGTTTTGTGGTTGCGTTATCGTTGTCATACGACTGCTTAGTGAAATGATGTATTTTCAGAAGTATTCATAGAAGTTTTATATTTTTAAATTGAGCAATTTTGAAAAGTGTATGAAGCAATGATATCTTTCATGATTAGGTATTATTTGCTTCTTTATCATCATAATTGTTAATCACAAATCGTCCAACGCTGAATATGACTTTGCTTTCTTAGTATAAAATTAAATCGTGTTACAAATACTGTAAATAAATTTAAAATGGGTGAACTGAGTGTAATGCTTTTACTTTACTTTTATACTTTACCCGATTACTCCGGCGTTTGTGGACGGATTTTGATGATTTTTTTTTGTTGGAAAGGTCATACTCTCGGGGTGGCCCCATTTCCACCAGTCAGGATCTGATTATAAGATCTCATGGAAACCAAGGGAATCCCATGAAACTTTTCAAAACTGTATGGGTGGGCTTGTGGCACCGACTTCTCACCTGTCAGTGGGTCAGTAACCTATAAGTACGTATGACAAATAATACTTATTTTTTGCTTTTTAGTTTTGCTTGTTTTTAGGAGTTGGATTTAGAAGTCGGTTTTTTTAAACGCAGTTTTTATATTTACTAGAAAAGTAAGATTAGCGATTTGCAGATACTTCTGCATGAAGGACTTCTAACATTAATTTGTTTACTGTTTAACAAGTTCATCAACTCCACAGATATGCGCAAATAAAGACACAGATGAATAAAGAACCTTTCCTTTTAAAGTCGGTTAAAAGTTATAATTACTTTACTTGAAAGTCTTTCTCAAACGTTTAAAGTCTTAGAAGTTTAGTAACTTGTAAACCATGAAAACCTTAACCTTGACCAGTAAAGTTTAGGTTTCAGTGTGGGAGAGCCATGCTTCGGCGCAAATGGGCCGGTGCAACTGGAGTGATACCACGGCCTCACAGAAAACCGATGTAAACAACGCTTGCGTTGTGTTCCGTTCGTGTGAGTGAGTTTACCCCCCTATCTAGTCTCCCCAATCCCAAGAATCCTAATTCCCAAAAGGCCGTTAACGTACTTGTAACGATTCTGGTGTTTCGGGTGCTTACCATCAGGTGATCCGTCTGCTCGTTTACCGGCTTTACCAACTAAAAAATCTAATTTAAATCGGACCAACATTATATGAATAGGTACTGATATTATTCTCGTTCCAAATAATTAACAAACTAAAGTTTAAAATTAATACGGCAACGGTAAATTTATAGAACTGCAACCAGTTTCAAATTAAAACAAGTTGTTGAATTAATTGAATAAACACATCTCATTTTTAAATATTGCATTTGAATACAGCATGATACTTTTTCATTCATAATCAATTAGATTGATAGTTTTCACATTCTATTTCAATAAATGAAAATAAAAACGTATTTTATAAACAATTTTGTAAATTGTAAATTTTATAACCTACAACTATGCGAGTACTTTCATATACATAACATCACACCTTTTATAACCGAAGGGGTAGGCAGAGTAGCACATTACGCCGCTTAATGCCACTGTACAATGCAACTTCCTCTTTTCACTTTTTATGTTATGAGTCCCATGTAATAAGAGAGAAGATAGATCACCTGATGATAACCAATCGGTGTCACCCATGGACACCTGGAGCACCAAAGGCATTACAAGTGCGTTACCGGTGTTTTGGGGATTAGCAGTTTGAGGATTCTTGGGCATTCAGGAATTACGGAGATTGGGGAAGGGGAGGGGAGTAATTGGGCCTACGGTAACCTCACTCATACGACGAAATACAACTCAAACGCTGCTTTACATCTATGAGGCCGTAGTATCATTCCGGTCGAGCCACACTTAAAAGGTTTGAGATTTTGTTTTGAGACACAAACTGATTTGAGATTAGTATCATTATACTAATCACTAAGAATAAATGAAAGCACGTTCCTGATGACGTTTATTTCCTTTTCTTAAGTTACCCGAACCAAGTACACATTACTAGGCCCACTTCCAAAACTAAGTCCTCCCCTCGGTAATGTAATTAATAAAGTTCAATCTTCAAGGTTCAAGTTTCAATTCCAATGAATGTTGCGCCTATCAACAAATTGAATTTCATCCCAGAAAATATATTACCATCCCGTTGTTCTTATTCCAAAGTTTGAGGAGTTAGAAAGTGATTTTTGGCTTTTTTGGTATTTTTTTGGGAATCAAACGTTGCGTAAAGTTTTCTTGTTGGTTACTATTATTTTTAGTATTAATAGTATTATTTGTTATATTAGTTGGTTATAATATTTTCTTATTCCTAAGAAACTTGTATTGATAAGTCATTATATCATTATATTCGAGTTGATTATACCAACTACAAAGGTTTTTAAATGGAAGCCTAACAAATATAATATGCACAATGCACATCTTTTATGTGAAAATTTATGTTTAATAAAAGTTTTTGTTTATGGGATAAACCGGTAAACGAACAGACGGATCACCTGATGGTAAGCAATCAGCGTCGCCCATAGACACCAGAGGCGTTACAAGTGCGTTACCCTTTAGGGAATTTAGGGGATTAGGAGTTTGAGGATTGTTGGGGATTCATGGATTGGATAGATTGGGGAAGGAAGGGAGTATAAGTAAATAATTAATGTTCATAAAAAATATAAATGACATAAAACTCTGTAAGAAAAGTAATCACAATAAATGCAGACAAACGGTTATTAAGATTTATACGCCAATAAAGTTATTTTAATAGACCATTAACCATTTAACTAATAGCAATACTCTCAAAGCAAAGATTTGAATTTTACACCAAACTTTCCAAACGTCTTAAAAACTTCATCAAGTTATAATTGCGAGACCGTTCGTCTGTTAATGAAACTTAAAAATTATTTAGACGTTACATTTACTCACATTAATAATTTTTATAGTTATTGTTATTTCGTTTCAGTTTCAGCGTCTGGAGTAGTGCCCACTGCATTACGCTTGCTTAATTATATTTTAAAGCTATTTAACAATAAGTAAGTACAAAAGTATTTGAACGGTAAATTAAATCACATTTTACAAAGCAATTAGAAGTAAAAATATTTTATTTATTATTTTGCTTTAAAGCTAAAACTTAACTAGTTTTAGAACGTAAAGAGGTAGAAAAAAATATCAAATCTTTCTCCCACTTAATCAGGATATTCAAAAGCGAATAATTTGTACATTGTCACTGCATATATTTAAATATATTTTCCGTTAGACAACTCAGGTTGACGTAAATTCACACGTATATCATATTCAAACAGTTTTTGATGAGCCCCGTGTTCTGTTATTTCAGTCATGATATCAATCTATATGATTTCATTTTCATATGCAAATATGAGGGATATTTTTTTCACCGTTCAGTAACATGAATGGTTTTCAATTTACCCGATTACTTATTTGCGATTGGCGATATTTCATTTAGTCGGCGGTGTCGTACTTTTATTTGATTTACGATGTCTGATTTAGGTCGTTGTTATTACTAAGCTAAAACAACAGAGCACTGTGGTCATGTAATATGCCAACATACGACAATTTTTTTTTAAAAACGTCTTCAATCATTTTATGTTTCAATTTAGAAGAGTATATTCAATAATATTAATTTAAATTTCAATTGCTGATGTCTAATAGGTGGCTTGTTCGTCCACGAGTCATTTAAGGGGCCAGTAGAATACCAACGCAAAGCCCTGGCTGAACTGGTGCCATTTCACCACAGACTTGGGACATGAACATTTATCTATCAGTACCTACTAATAGAATAACACATTTGTACATGTCATTTGTTTTTAGCGTGTGAATTAGATTTTTTTTTCTTTCTGTCTTCTTCGGTGTTGACCCGAACGTTCACGAAGAGTAGCCGGAAATTAAGAACAATAAATACTTATTTCTGGAGTGAAGTTCATAATATTCCTTACTATTGAACTTTAAACCACAGAATGCTTTCTGGACTTCATGGCTTGTTTAACATTTATCTATTTACTCATGGCATTGCAGAAATAATATTTATGATGCAAGATCAGATATACACCTAATATTAACAAAATAATCGTGTTGAATTGATTTGACAGACTTGGTTCGTATTGTAAATAAACTGCCCAGTTTTTGTTTTAATGCTAATACCAGGCATAGAATTCTGCTTTCATTACGTACTTACTAGCTGCCCGTGACTTCGTCCGCGTAGAATAATATTTTTTTTTACAATTTGAAGTAAATCAAAAAGTATGCAGTACTTAATCAATATTTTAAGCATCGACATTGATTGTAGACCACAGCCCAAGCATTCTTTTAAAAAAAAATTAATATACAGTTTTCACTTTCCTATGATTTTATTATAATTACGTATTGTGTATGTGCTAATACACTAAATACTGAACCAACCATTAAATTAGGCCAGTGATTAAGTAGATCTCAAATTTGTTTTCTAACTACATGTGTAAATAGTTCTTTTATATCACTATTATACCCATCGTGTCAACTAACCGATGTAATTGACAACAATAGGAGTACTCACTTTGACCACGGCACGGAACTAGTCAGTACTAAGCATAGTGAGCATGCGGGTAACTCAAGCATGTTCAAAGGAAATTCAACCCAAATGCGACATACGTACATCGTATGAGTTTCTACGGGATATTGAACTTTTACTTCTGGTAGTCAAACGGTTGAAAATTCGTTTGCAGATTTTGTTATGAACGCTAGATAAGTGGATCCAGTTGCTCGCTACCTTCTTAAAAATTCGATTCGAGAATTGAATAAAGTATTGCTCAAATATATAAAATAGCTTCGATTTTGAACTCGAGTGCTGTCTTAAATGATTTTAGAGATGTTTTTAAAGTAAAACAATGTGTAAATCACGGAATTATTACGCCGGTGACTAAGACTATTAGAACGTATTTCAATAATAATGTTTTGCTTTCTGTAAGATTAAACTATGATTTGATACAATTGTGCAACACTCCCTTATAAATTGTGTTTAATCTGAAGTCATTCTTATATAATTTAAATAAGGATAAAAATTACTAATTATCTACCCACGAGTACATTATCGCCCATTTAACAAGCACACACTTATAACCCTATTCTGTTACAAGACTTACATGCTCGACCATAATGTCGACATGACAAGTTCGTGTCTCCTAACATGTCCTAAGATTCATCACTTACCTAATGTCTTACGTAATCCTTGACAATGCAGTGTAAGTACCAGTTTAGTCTACTTGTATGCACTCAGAGTAAGTTATATAATATACTAAATGTTTGTGTTTATGTATAACCTTACATTTGTAATTAAATAGAGAGTAATAGTTATTCAAAATTAATATAAGTTCATTCTACGTATGTACATAATTACAATTTAAACTGTCAAACACCGCGAGGACACCGGTGACCGTAACCTATTGTTCTTTAATTGTGTCTATAATATGACAATACTCAAAGGGTTAAAAAAAAGACAAGAGATACCTCTATCCCAATATCGGTTCGTTTGACATTCACTAATTCTACAAACACACATCAAAGTAGGTAAAGAAAAAAATTATAAAATCGTAACCGCACTATTTTGAAGCTAAGAATACATTAGGCGACAATGTACCACGACATGTATAGGCAACATGTCAAGCGAAGCCTGACGATTTTATTTTTGTATAAACAAATTTAGGGGATGATATTCCAACAGGTTATAAGAGGTCAACGCGCGCCAGCGACGATGACGTTGCCAGAAATGTCGACCAAAGTCCGGCAACGTCGTGCTACTTCGCCGAAGGTCGCTAGCGACCTAAGTCGCAGGACGTGTATCCTTGGCCTTATACTCTTTTTTAAGAGTAGTAAATAAACAATAACACGGCTCGTAGTTAATTTTCGAACTTATTATTTTTGCTTACTTGATAATTAGCTATTATCAAATATTTAAACTATTATATTGGTACTTAACCCCTTGATTAAATTGGTTAAACTTGGTAAATGGGATTTTAATGGATAAACTTTCAATAGATACGCGTAGGTATCGCGTGGGACGTTAATTCTGTTCATGTTTTCTATACCAATTTGCTAGCGTTTGATTTGATGAATAGGCTTAGGAACCTAAATTTATAATGAAAGGTACCGAAATTAGACAAAAATTTTAATATGAAAATCAATGTTTTGGCTCGTGCTGTAAAATTATGCATGTGTTTTCATAAACACAGACACACATATTATTCATATAATAAATAAATAATTACATGTTTTTTAATCTCAACCTTACGAACACCATACCTAGCTGTACATCTGTAGAGTAACGGTTTGTTAAAAGGCAATAAAGAATACCTTTAGCCTTGTTTTGAAGTTATGTTTAATTCACAAAAGTTATATTTACGGCCGTCAAATATGTATTATCAATACGTTACTTTAAATATCATTATTTTTATTAGTTTAATAACAAAAACTTATTATCCCTGTATATTTTATGTTCGTCTCAACATTCACACGAAAGGGCTGGCTCGACCGGAGCGATTACACAGCTTCAACAACGCTTGCGTTGTTTCACGTCGTGTGAGTGAGGTTACCGGATGTCCAATTACCGCTCCCCCTTCCTCGATGTCCCCATTCCCTGAATCCCCAGCAATCCTAAAATTCCTAATCACCAAAAAGCTGGTAACCCAATGATAACAACTCTTGTGTTCCAGGTGCCCATGGGCGACGCCGATTGCTTACCATCAGGTGACCCGTCTGTTGGTCTCCCGGCTTATGCCATAAAAAATGTGACTATCAAAAAAAAAAAGAATTAGTTTTTTGAAATATGACTATATTCGAAATTTTTTTTTATATTGCTAACTGACTAACTAACTGTATATTAGTCGTAACAATATTCACATCTATGAAAAGCTAGGTTACGAACTAAATTCAGTTCATAAATAACTGTAATAAGCTGAAACAATTTCAGTGTCTATAAAAACCACTTTATCGACCATTACAGCTTTCATAAAACAGTGTTCATGTTTCTCACATAGCTTTGTAGTTATTTGTTTATATTAAACCTACTGTTTTTATATTAATAGATAATTCGTTTAGGTTTTATTGGGCATTAGGTGAAGCAACTGCTCGTTTTTTTCCTTTATATTCGAATTATCACCTTGGAATGTGAAATTGAATGTTAGTGGCTAATTTATTTACACTAAGACTGAAAAGAATTAAAGGTCATGAAACAAGGAAATCAGTGTATTATGTAAATGCTTATTGATTAATGCTCAAATCTTCTCAGTGTGAGAAGACGCTTTACTCAGCAGTGGGCATTTATAGGCTGTTGATGATGATGCATAAAATGTGTAAGTACTGCTAGGCTGTTCTGTAACTGGCAATTCTTACTTTCGTAATGAGCTCGTCCGCATTCTCGCCCGAGATTATTCTCATAACCAATGACATGATGAACCGCGATCGAGTTTACTGCGATCTTTTGATTTTAAAGTTAAAGAAAAGCCTAACTGCTCTCATTTAAGGTCAGCATCATCACACAATTATAACAATTTAACAGAGTTTCGTACAGTTGTTTAGAAAACTAAGATGTATTTTTTTTATTGGTGTAAAATCTAAGTTTTCCCACTCAAAGTGAAATTGATAAGTGCTAACGATCATTGTATAGACATAACATTTATTTAAATTGAATTATGCATACTTTACTACATATTATTATATTTTAACGTTTTGTAGTATAGATACAGTCTTTCAACGTTACAATTAGTATACAGTTTTCTTAAATTTTAATATAATAAAAGAAAAATTCTTTAAGATTTTATTTACGATACGATTTTCATTCACGTTCGTTTTTTTAATATTTTTTGTAATACTAATACTTGGACGTTTGAAATTGATAGTAATGGGGATTTTGCTGTCAGATAGATACATTAATTTTGACAGGTCAGAATTATTATTGCGTGAAAAATAACAAAGAGATGTTTTTCTTTGCTTTTTGTTAAACATTGTGGTGAACAATCTTTAAGACGTGATGAAATAAATTGGAAATTTTACTTTTTATAAAATAAAAATGAACCACTCAAAACGTGATTTTATTGTGGGTTTGTTAATTGTGACGTGAATGTGTTACGTATCTTAACAAACATAATAAAGATAGAAGAAACAATTTTCAACACCATGAAAAACTTATAAAATAAAATATCTAGACTTAATGTTTGAGCATTTATATAAGTTAGTGCTTCTTTTCATTACAGTAATCACTTGTCCCAACTCCATCCAGAAATATTTTTCTAAACATTTTTGTTTTAAAATCCATTGACTCATACACGTAATTCGGAACATTCACAACTTTTTAAAAATACACCAATAAAAAATCTCACCATAAAACATAATTGATACAACAGTTTTTTCATTGATTTTTTTTTGAATATCCGATTCGATTCAACGCGACGCTTCGTCCGTAGCGTCCAATTTTCGGATATAGGAGCTAAGCAGTGTGCCGCGAAAAATTTGAAACTTCCAACGCCTATTTCAAAGGAAATTGGAAAAGCTAAGCCAAACATCCGTTGGTACAGGATATTGCTTTACGGAAATGAAAAATAGGTAATAGTAGAGTGATTTTTTTATACTTCTAAATGTTTATGCCAACTGCTTTAGTAGTTTAGTACAAGGGATCAATCAAAGCAGACATTCTTCTTTAAAAACAAGGCTTCAAAGAAAATAATTGTTCTCTTTGCGCTGAAACGCTTTTGATACTAAAATGCTCTTTAAATTTGATTAGCATTACTTGGTGGACCAATATTTGTTCTAAAACTACGACAGACAGTACAAATCTTAAAATTTTTGGTGAAGTTACCCCGTAACAATTTGGCAAACCTGGGAATTATGGCGCACCCCAACTATTCTGTATGGTAACTATAACTTGTTTTAAGTTTAATTTAATACGATACAGAATATAATAGTCAGGTATTATTATATACCATAAGGTAACATTATGGTGTTCACATTATAATGTTGTACAGCAAATTGTTGTTCGTAATTCTTGTCCTATCCAGCGACTACCCCGTAATAGAAGTTTTTCTTTCATGTTCAACGCAATTTATTGACTATTGAGCTGAAAACGGAGCAATTTCAGTATTTTATTTCATATTTTCCGCCTGAAAAAACTAGAAAAGTGTTGTATAAGTAATAATAAGTACCCTGTACTTGTTAATGTAACAATCAATCATGTAAATCATAATGATAGTTGATTATTTATTCAGAATGATACATCGATAAAAACGTAGGCAATTAATTCTTCGAATACATCAAATTCAAATTTGGTTTTCAAAGTCAAAGTTAAAATCATTTATTTCAATAAGTTACATCAGAAAGGTATACTTTTGAACGCCAACAAAAAAAAAATTAAAAATGAAACTATTTGTTCATTCCAAGGCGTAGACTCCTATTGAATAACGAGAATACTATTAAGAAGAACGAGTAAGAAACTCAAGTTACTCTTTTTCAATCAGGTTTACAATACAATTCATAATTATACATACACACATTGTTGGGTTGTTGTACGAGAACAATGTAACACTAAAATCCAGTCAAAGAGATGAAAAAGAAAACAACATTAAGGAAAATAGGGTAGATGCCTAATTTTTAGTTTAAAATCCATCTGGTAGATTATTTTAAAACTTTAGACACATATTTTTTATTTTCTTACAGAAATGAATACTTTCGACGATATATGGATTTGAAATGTCGCGTGACGTTACTTCTATGTACGTTTTATACGTAGAACTTACGGACTAATTAGACTTTTTAATTTTCATACCCTGTCATCCTAATTTGGACTAACGTCGGTTGACGCTGCAAAGTGACTTAAGATGTCAAACTCATTAGTTTACGTAATCTTTGACATATCAGTAAAGTGCTTGAAAGTAATTTGGTGAAATGTGTGACTTTTCCAAATGTTCAATGTAATTATTTGTCTGTCTTTCTTCAAGAGTTATCAGCATCATCAATAGCCTATTAATGCTTACTGCTGAGCAAAGCCCATTTTCAGACGGAGAACGTTTGAGCATTGCACGCTTGCTCAATGCGGGTAGGCGATTACAAATTTATAATAAAAAAAATCTAAGCCCAGATTTCCTCACGATGTTTTCCTTCATCGTTTGTCAGTAGTATTTAGATATTTTTAGAAAATGTATGTAGCTCGTACTTGCCGTTAGTAGGTTTCAAACCCACACCCTCGTGCATGAGAAGCGGGCGTCTTAAACCTCCGGGCAACCAACTCTAAAACTTTTAGAGTTAAGATATCTATTATCTTACAACATTGTACTTTTTAATATAATAGGTTTTAGAATTTTCTCTTAAATCACGAATGTATGATAGATGCACCAGTATCTTGTGTGAAAAAAAAACATCATAAAATTTAAATTATGCAATAATCTTTACAGTATCCTTCAAAATGTCTGTTCAGTTGTAAATCTTTGCAAATGATTATCTACTCATAGATAGATGCCATTAAAAAGAAATAAAATACAATAATTAGGATTATCGGAACCCATTAAAAATTCAAACCAATAAAGAGATAAGCCACAGATTATGACATACCAGAGCGCGCATGCCATTTGCATATCCGAAGCAAAGTATCGCCGATCCTAAATGACTGAACGGATTTCCCATGTACGCTTTATTGGTGCGATCATAAATAAAAACTGGAACATTCTCTGTGGTTTCCGAACAAATAATCGTTTAACTCCAATGGGCAAGGCAGTTAATACGGAAACGGGCCCATAAAATTTATGTTTGTATAAAGTATTGTTAGAACTCCATTTGCGAAAGTATCTGCTTCGGTCGTACTGGATAAAAATATAAACGTCTCATATAATAATAGAGGCATAAAACGGTTTCTATTTCGGTCAAATATATTTTTGTAATCTGTGGTTAACTGTATCAGATGACCAAAATAATTCTGTTAATATCGAAAAACTCTCTGATTATTTTCAGTAGGAAAACATATTGCAAGCTTGATCACTATGCCTAATTTAAAAATCAATTACTGTTCTTGAGTCGTAGAGACAATGTTTACCGATCAAAGGAGTATAAGCAACTTTGTCTCGACTCGAACAACAAAGTCATCTTAAGACTAAAAAGTCAATCAACAACCATTACAAAAACTGCAATATATACATAATATAAAAGTTCTAAAAATTGACCATACATTAAAATTTGTGTGTTCATAATTCTAGCACTTTATCTTCTAAAGTTTGTGATTGGTAGCGTTTTAGTAAACATGTCGTTTAGACAAGCACTTACGATTATTTTGCTTTTAAAAAGCAATCACATTTGAAACTTTTTACGTGTCACGTTACGCTCGATAAATCTGATAAGTAATAGGTATATGTAGCACTAAACCTTATTGGTGGGTAAACACCAGACTAATACGTTTGAGCTTTGGTTGAAAACAGAACTAAGGGCTTAGTACTAGTTTGTTCTACAGTTAAAGTAATATAAACGAGTACACGTTCGGGCCTCTGATTGACCGGCTCCAATGAACCAACCAATCAGACCTCCGAACGCACTACGCACGCACGTAAAAAAAAAAACTCGTACCTTTGGTAATCGATGAAATGTTTTAGAACGAAATCGACTGACTATTTTCGTGTAATTCATGGTGATCAGATTTTATTGAGTGTCTTATAGTCGTTTTCAGTATCTACCCTTTAACCATCACTTAATATTTTTTAGGTGGCCCTTACAGATTTGGAAAATCTGAAATAATGTTAAATGTCAGCTAACTTAGATTAGGGGTTCCTTAAAATTTAAGAAGTTAGTGAAAACGAACAATATTGTTATATTATGTAAAGATCATCCTTTTATATCTTGACTTCATTACCGGGATCATATTATGCTAGTTGTCTCGATATTCAATTTTTTAAACTAAATAACATGTTACCAACGAAGGTTTACGAAGGTCTTAGAAGTTTATACGTCGACTAAGCGTTATATACATAGGTATTTTCCCAAGCATTCTCAGAGATATCACGAATTGAGTGTTCTAAGTTTCTAAGGGACAAATATTTCCTGAGATTTGATAAAATCTGTTGACATGGAATTATAAGAATTGCCTTTGGTTCATAGTTCATAGTTTAGTTTGATAAAAACAACAGTATCCTTTAGTTCATAGTTCCTTAGTTTTCTCAGGCCATATCTTCCCGTAAATTATGATTTACATTACGTACTACTTTTACCTTACAACTGTTGAAAACTACGCAGCTTCGGTGGAAATTTCACAACAAATATCAACTTAACTACAATTTATTAAGACCTGTTTTACTTTGGAACTAACTCCAGGTTTTGCTCAGACATAAAATACTAAAATCAATACAGCCTAAGTAAATAGATTGCGAAGGTTTTATCGAAATTTGTTTAGTATCTAATATTTGATGAAAATAATCGCTGCGATAGATAATATTAAACGATTGATCATATTTTACATGGAAAGTTGAAATAATCCGACATATAATTGGATTACCTGACTTCTAATGTTCTTCGTATCTTCTACTTCTAATTCTAACGTGGATACGACTTCCAACTAACATATCCACGTTAGAATTATGATAGTTTTACTGGTGTACTAATATAAGCTTACTAAATGTTTAGTGCATACCACACTAAATTCTTTTCATCAATTCGATGTGTAGTTAAATGAAAATTTAAATTTTATTTTATAAACCTTGACTTTGGATAGAGAAATTAAATTTTGTCATTTTGATATATGTACGAGTAACAAAAGTTTAAGTACAATAATAACATTGTAGCTTACCAGAGGGTGTAATAAACGAGATTTTGTACAAGCAAAAAATGAGGGATCTCAGTCATTTTGTTAATAGTCATCCCGGCGATTAAATGTCACCGTAACGTTGCCACAAAAAGTATCCACAACCTACACACATTTCGGAACGGAGGCCAAATAACCTTTTAAATGACTCTCAATATCAGTAATCCTGTACATCTGGTTGTGATCGTTTTGTGCCTAACGTTGTATTGATGGGAAACCGTTTCAAATTGAGTTTAACCCTTAACTATCCAGAAAGCTTTTGTGACGTAACTGACCAGTAGTGTCCCACAGACTCATTTTATAATTATAAGGTATGATGAAAGAAAAGAAAGATATTTTGAATGAAAAAGACAGTATAATGTATTTCAGTAATGTGTATTTACACTAATTTACTTATAGATATTACAATTATTATTTTTTTCAGAATATTCAGTGCATGTATTGCGTTTGCATTCAGCACAACACTGTTTAGAAGCACTTGATAATTTCGAGGGGAAAATATTACAACGCTTCTTCTTTTTTCCATTGTAGCTTGATATATTGGATTGCCAAAGATAGGGCACCAGTATTCTCTAAAATCTACACTTCCCTGTTTATTGACGCTTATAGTCAATAAAAGACCTCGGAGTACTTGCATTTTGATTTTATATATATTGATTTTTATCGATTTTGTAAAACTCTAAGCCCTTCAGTATTGGTATATTTTACTATTATTTGTAATACGTGATCGTCGAAAAAAAAAGCTGAAACTGTCTATCGGATCTATTATAGTTTGGCCCGGAGGAGGAAGAATCACCTTATGGACACCACCGCGAATTATGTTGTGTCGAGGCGTTCGGTTTTGCCTGTTAGGTTCTGATTTCCACGTTGTTATCTCTTCCTTTATAAGTGTAAATTGAGACTTATTCTTGTAATCATCATCACTCTTACTCCATAATTGTTCATCATCGTTTTCAGATGCTGGTTCTGTGACATTACTTTCACTATCAGAACAGCTGTCAACAGCAAAATTCTCATCATCACTATCGCACTCATGGACAAAAATGTTTTCATCGTCACTTTCAACAAGGGCACGTTGTATTTCACTTTGTGTTAGTTGCCGTTTAGCCAAAACATTCAATAAAAACGAATTAGAACATGACTACATTATGACAAGAGTTTCTGATTACTGGTACGTGATACGATTACAAAAACTATGATGATAACACAAACAAAGGTCTAGCAACCGCTATGGCCTACCCGACACCATAAGATTATAGGTAAATGTAAATAAAACAATCTACCTTCACACTTGAATCAAATAAAATGATATTGTGTCTGTTGGACACTTCTGGGTTGATGAAGTACTATTTTCGTTTATTGACCAAAAATAATAAATTATTCACGTTACAAATATTTTCATTGCACATTTAGATTCGTAAAACATTGGCGATAAATTAGATAAAAGGCCAATTCATAAAAATAAAAACTTTAGTTTTTATGGAAACATAAACGCAAAATTGTGTCCGCGAGACACTTGTGGGTTGTTAAGGGTTAAACTCGATTTTTTACATTCCTTTTTTCTCAATCCCACACGCACTTCAATGCGAGCTTTGGAACACGCTGTGCCAGAAAAACCTTTGCGCGTTATCTCTCGGAATGTCAATTAAACCAGCTAACACGACAAGGAAAATCTCTTAAGCTTCAGTTTAAATTATTTAGAGTAAAACGCACCCACATTGTTTGAATATTCAGTTTTAAAACGTTTTTTGTTTTCGTGGAATACTGGATAGTATCAATAAATAAATAAATAATAATTTTATTTTGGAATACGTTGATTAAAAAATATATACATATAATATCACGCCTTTTATCCTCGAAAGCCTCTGCCTAGCAGAGATGCACATTACGACACTTAATGTAACACTCACTTTTCACTATTTATGTTAGAAGTCCCATGTAATGTTAACCTATTGCCATTTATGGCACAATTCCAGACTCCGTGCTACTACTAAGATTTTTTTTTAAACTCAGCAAAATTTGCCCCACCCGGGAATCGAACCCGAGACCCTATGCCCGGCAGTCACATTTGAGACCACTCGGCTAACGAGACAGGCGTACGTATTTTGGATGATTGAGGTAAAATCAATGTAAAAAATTACTCTTTGTTTATAGAGCCACTCGTACCAGATCAAGTTTGGGATTTTAACAAATATATTACAAGGTATATATTACAAATATATTACAGAACTGAATGAACTGGAATTTAAAATTCCAGTTCATTCAGTTTTCAACTTGCTATTTGGATAGGATAAGACCTAGGCTAATCGTAAATGTTTCCAAAGGCATATTGATGGAGAATTTTAAGCACACTGTCTATTTAGAGGTAGTAATGATGATTTAAACTTCGGATTGAAATGACATTTTGTTATTCAGTTTAAATTTAAATAACAGTTTATTTTATTTCACACATACGTTACTCTTTGGTTTTACTCAGTATTAAAAACTTTTGTTTTAACAGTGTCATTTAGAACAAAAATGCTATGCTACACACTTGAAGTCGGGATAATGGGTTTCAGAATTAAACGTAAACGTATGCAAACAAACAAACTCAATAGTTTTACATAAAGTATAGATTCCACGTGTGAACAGTAACAGAAGTGTGAAGCTTAACTTTGTTATTAATTGAAAACAATAACTTATACGCCACAGCTCAAAGTTAAGCATATAAGTTTATAGGCTGAGACGATCCCACTCACAACCGCAGTGAGTTCACTTCTACGGATCGAACTTAGCGAGACTTAATAAGAAAGTTAATAATGCAGAAAGGAGACAATGAGTGCATATAAAATGAGAGAATACAATATGGAGTTGAATAACGTTACCATTTAACGTGTTAAAGAGCTCTAATAATACAAATACCATGAAATAATTCAAACATTCGAGATTAAGTATTCACAGGGTAAATAAAGAAATATCTCTATTATCGTTGTTACTCTAATCCAATACCTATAATCTATATAGAAAACTTTCCATTAGCAATATTTGATAACACAAGTGACCTTTACAATTTTATATCGAACTAAGTAAATTAAGCTGGAATCAATTAGGTTTAATTCTAATGGAAAGACCACACACTGGACCGTCGAAGCCGTATGGACCATTCAAATATATAATTTAAATGTGCGGAATACGTATTTATTTTGTGTGATTAGGTACGAAATATAATTTTCATTTTCTCTCAGTCAAAACCACTTTGTTCTTTCAAAAATGGCCTTCTGAATAATAGCCAAAAGCGTAGTAAAGTAAGCAAATAAATTGAAAATAAGAAGTAAATTGAATTCAAATGCTCATTACCTCAAGAAAAATAAGAATAATGACGGTTTTTATTGTTGGACGTGTCTTTGAGAGGTCCTTTAGAGAAGATTACGTGTATTTACTACCGTCAACTTTTTTCATATAAAAGGGAAGATGAAATGCGTAGGACGTTAATACTTGACCATCGGAAACGTTACACGTAAGCCTTAGGCTCGACGTAATATTTCTAGGTACCTTTGAAGACTTATATTGGACCGTACCTATATTGGGAGCATTCTAACATTTAAGTATTAATACTAAAAAAGTAGTACAAAGCTGTACCTACTTTTTGAAAGAAAATTATGATGCTATATTTAATGTTATGACGTAAACTCCTACTACAAAAATAGATTTGCTATAAATGATCGACAATAGTTACTAAAATAGAAATTAATATTGCTCTTAATATTCATTTCTGAATTTCAGTAAAGATCTTATGAAGAAAGGAAATCCCAAAATATCTGTGGTTATCAGGAACTTTCATGATCAAAGTTGTTGTAACAAATTAGAAATTGTTTAGAGAAACTTCACCCTCATTCATCAAGTAGCTGCAAGCATAAATATACCTAAACGTTCTATGAACATTTTAAATAAATTTTCACATGCATACTACGCAGATATGTATAGATATAGACTAGCACAAACTATATACTTTTTTAATAATGCCGGCGATGCCGCCAGGAAAAGTTAGTCTGTGATAAAACTAACCTTATGTCCTAGCATTAAGATACTTGGAACCCTTGACTAAAATTACACAGTAATTAAAGTGCTTTTGAAATGTGAAACATCCGTCCCTTTGCTAAAACACTACAAGTACTTTTTCTCGTTAAAATAAGTGCATCTCTGTAATTGGCACTGCATTTCATGGTAGAATGCTCACAAATGATTGTAGTTTGCAAAAGAATCGCAATCAAAGAGCAAAGCTGGTCCCTTGGGTGCATTGCTATGCAAATGGAGTGATTACTTCGTACCCATATTGAAGTTTAAACTACCACAAACAAGTTTGACTTCAGTTAAAGGAAGTGATTTAGACAAAGCGAGTCAAAAAAAACCTGATAATGACCATGAAGATAATTAAATTGAAATTTTTGTCTGGAAATTTCCGACTAAAATTATCATCTCTAGCTACTTGAGGCTTGTACTTTCTTACCACTTGAGTATCAAACATAGTGACGTCCATTTACTAAAATATATTTACAATGTTTAAAAACACTTAACTTTCGCATTGATATAATGTAACATAACATAAAATCACGTAACCTTTTATCCCCAAAGGGGTAAGTAAAGGTGCACCAAATGCCACTATTACAATGTAACACCCACTTTTCACTATTTATGTTATGAGTCTGAGTTTATAATGTCCGTTCTGAACTATTTGGCATATCTTTTTCAATGGTATGCATCTCAGAATACATAGGTACATAAATATGTATAACATTCGTATTATGAATTGAATTCTTTTGCGGTTTCCAATATTTATCATACCCTCGATCTTTTATGTGTGGACTGAAAATACCCTGACGTAAGGATGGATGAGGGAATGTTCTGAATGTGTTTACAAAGATTTATGTTTGTTATGTTCTAATTTTATTTTGTGTTTCCTTCGTATCTGTATGCAGAGTCGAATGTTTTAAATTTTATATTGATAGGATGGAGGGAATGTGTTATGAATAGCAAATTGTGGTTTTGGAAGCATAGTCTATTGATTTGGAATGTTTAGTGATAAACATGTTCATTGGTATCGTTTACAGATGTTTGAAAGTCGTAAGCCAATAGCTAAACATTTTTTTCTTTAATCCAATTGGTTTGAATACATTATGAATAGTTTTCTAAGTGTGGCAAAGAGAAAGTTGTAAAAAAGGTGGACGTAATGTCACTTAGAAATGATTGAAGCGCAAAAATGTCAGTAGGTTATTTATCTGTGCCTATGGAATGGACTACCACGTTACCAGTCTTAAAAAAATTACAGATTTTTTTCGAGTCAATAAGTGTATGGTCTGCGTGTAAGTCTATATATAGTAACCAGTAGCTGTAGCCAAACGCCATTTAGCGCTTGTCTATATGTAGAATAGAAAACCAAGATTATATAGATTTGACGTATATTTTGACACTTATCAGTGTAATATACATACCTACATTTAGTTTTTTACTCTCTCAGTAGACAAGCGCTAAAGTGGCGTTTGGCTAAAGGCACAGTTGCCACAGTTGTTGTTTCAAGAGACTGTATCCGCCTTTTTTTTTCAACATCCTTGTGTGGCTACTTAGTAGTCACAATCAAAATGCAACCTATAACCTCAATGTCACAAAAATATAAAAAAGTTTTTAATAAACTTAATTCAAACATGATGCTTTTACTCGTGTTTGTAAAAAAAATTTAATGTTGTGATTTTAGTATCAGTAAGTTATGTTGCACGTACTCACAAATGTCTCAGGCAGGCAATGCTGGTGACAGGCAATTAATATTGCTTGCATAGAGATCGTAGTGTAAATACATCTAAACATAATGTTTAACATTTTATTTAAGCAGCAAGTAAAATGAAACGAATCGTATAGATAATTTTAAAGTACCATTTATATCTCTTAACACTTTTTTAAACACCAACAAAATATTTTTCACCGGGCTAATACCTACAATTAGTTTGATTTTAGTACTTTTCTAAGATAATTTATCTAGAAACATTAATAAACCCAGTCATCATTTTAAATACATACTTCCTTGTGCGTACTGCTAAGGAATGGAATTTTTTGCCAGAATCTGTGTTCTTTGAAGGGTTTCCCTGGGTATCTTCAAGGCCCGAGTGAATAGGTTGCATAAAGGACGACGTGCTCCATCGTAGACCGCATCCCCGCTCATCGCCAGGGGAAATAGTGGCGAAACGTCGACCTATCAAATATAAAACAAAATAATAATAAATAGACACAGAATTATACATAAGGTACAAAAGGCTTTCAGCTGGCTCTTATAGAACACGATACCATAAAACCTCAAAGTCTCCTAATATTTGTAAAAAGTCAAAATGTTTGCTCTGTAATTTTGAACTACGCGCGCTACCCTATTGTTTGGCTTTGACAACCAATTATCGTCTTGACATCGGACGCCTATTGTGTAACCTGAATAGTACCCACTAATCTGATGTTGCTCTAACTCACACAGGCCTTGGACATTCGCACATTTTTTCACATCACGCAGATAACGTACAAACTAACAATTTTCAGCTTTGTTTGTTCTCGGAATTTAAAATACTTGGTAACTGTAATAGAAGGGAATGTTTTGTTGGTTATAAATTTAGCTTCTTTTAGTAACGTTTAAACATGTCGACCAATAGAAAGAACGTTGAGTATAAAAAGAAAGAAAGAGAAAAACATTTATTCAGCACCACGTACGCTTTTTTTTTAGCATTCGTATGTATAGCATACGATGCAGCATATCATAACATAACATTACGCCTTTTATCCCCGAAAGGGTAGGCAGAGGTGCACATTAAACCACTGTACAATGTAACAACCACTTTTCACTATATATGTTATGAGTCCCATGTAATAGGTGGTGAGCCTATTGCCATATACTGGGCACAATTCCAGACTCCGTGCTTAGTAGCACAGAGTCTGGAATTGTGCCCAGTTAGTAGGTAGTCCTACTGAGAATATTTAAAAACTTAGTAATACTTTGCCCGACCCGGGAATCGAACCCAAGACCCCTTGCGCGGCAGCCGCACTTACGACCACTCGGCCACAAAGGCCACGCAAACATAGAATTTTCACTCAATTAGTTACAATGGGAAGGTCATTGTCAAAAAATGGTTTATGAACCATTTTTTCATTAATTCAATTGCATATTTTCAACAGTCGAACATACTTGCAAACAAACATACACTTTTGAAAATTGGCACATTCGTTCAGATGCTTATATACACTAGCATATACAAAAACTGAAAGTATCAGTTCTGGAAATATTACATACGTCTTTTTTTTGAAGTCGGTTTAAAAGACATATTAAACCCAAAAGTCATATAACTACTTTAATCCGAAATATTAAAATACTTTACAATATTCAGTGCCTCGGTAATATTATAAAACATTTCGAAAACGTAAAAAGAGAACACGTAAGCAACGAAATTTCACACAAGGCGACAGTTACGGACAGGAAACAATAAAAGGAACGACGTATCCGACAGTAAAATTTAAATAAAACACTATTCCATGGTAGAGTTTCAGTTTCAACGAAATGGGTATTAATATTCGTGTATTTTCTACTAAAATTGAAATATTTTGAGTGTATTTATTTACGTTTTTCAAAAAAGTGCAAATGTACAAAGAATTGGCTAAGACAAAATTAAATAGTTGTATTTGATTAGGTACATGCAAAACTCAGTGTATGCTTTGTCAAAGTTAAAAATGTTGAATGTCAGTGGCTGTATGCATCATTAAAGATACCTGAACACCAATAGGAGAATGTAAGGCGTCTCTTATTATTATAAAAAATAATGTAACGTTATTTTACAGTCCAAATTATAGACGTGTACAGTGATGGGAGCGACTGAGTAAACCTTAATGTTTCGATGGTGTGTTCAAAGAAAATATAAACCAAAACAGCTGTTATATTTCCCATAGAATTCTTAAGAAAAAGGTTTGTTTTTGTTTCATTTTTCCCGAGACCAACTTCTTAATTCTTAATACTCTCTCTATTTCTCTCTCTACGTACAACTGGTCTGGTATCATTTTGTGCACAAACTAAATCTTTCGTCTGTGGGATTTAAGAAAGTATAATACTACTACGCAATTAATTATTATGTTTTCGGTTCGCTCACGTAAAAACAATAATAAATTTAGCATGTCTCATGAAAGTTTTAATATAAAAAAAGTATCTACGCATATAGTAATACATGGATATTGTCATTCATAAGTGAGTAAGGTTTCAATAAATACATAAAATATTATTTAACCATGTAATAAATGCGGGAGGGCCATGCTTCTGTACGAGTTGGCACACAGAAAACCGACGTGAAATAACGCTTGTATTGTGTTTCGTCGTGTGAGTGAGGTTACCGAAGGCCCAATTATCCTAAAATCTCCTCAATCCCTGACAATCTTTAAATTCCTAATCCCTAAAAGGCCGGTGACGCACTTGTAACACCTCTGGTTTTCCGGGTGTCTATGGACGATGCCGTATCTTATCTCTTAAAAAAATGTAGTGTAAAAATATAACAGTATAGAAGATTTAGCGACAATTATTAAAAAAAGAGATATCACAGCGAATATTTTGCAATATACCTATCTACATACACCAGAAAAAGAGCTACAAATGTCTGACATTCCTTTTTCAACAAAAATGTCCGGAAAGGACCCAAGGTCTATAATGCGGCTAATTTACATACGCTATATTATCATAAAAAACAGGTTGCGATGCTCTGAATCGTGAGATACGTCTCAATTTGGTAAATTATCATCCCTTGTGTAGCAGAATTTTTAGGGTTACTAAGTGGGAGTAAAAGCTAGGTACTATTATGTCTCACATGTACTTACATATTTGAATCTGGTAGTAAACGTTAGCTACACTAAAAGTTTAATTTTTAGGTCAGTTGAAGTGCTAATGGCATTTACATTTCCTCATGCCTCATAATTATATTATTAACAGTGTTGGAGAGCCATGCTTCGACATGAATGGGGTGACTCGACCGGAGTGATACCACAGCCTCACAGAAAACGGACGTGAAACAAAGCTTGCGTTGTGTTTCATCGTGTAAGTGAGGTTACCGGAGGCTCAACTAACCTCCCCCCTACCCCCAATGTCCTCAACCCCTGAATCCCCAACAATCCTCAAACTCCTCATCCCCAAAAGGCCGGTAACGCACTTGTAACGCCTCTGGTGTTCCAGGTGTCCCTGGGCGATCCATCTGCTCGTTTACCGGCTTATGCCATAAAAAACCGCCTATCAAAATAACTGTCAAAAACTGTCCTGAAGGAATTTTTCCTTACCTGAAGCCCAAACTAAGTTATAAGTATGCATCGCTAATCTCATTCTTCATTGGCTATTATAGACCTTAATCAACTACAAAATAACACAAACTATTTCATCAAAATCGGTTCAGTGGTTTAGGTGATATTCAGTGACATTTACTACAAAGCAGAAATTTATGTACACAATTTACAAGTCCAACCTCAAATAGGTAGGTACTAGTGAGATTCTATTGAAATCAACGTAAATACGTGCTAATAATGTATAAGAATTTGATCCTTCTCACGTGTATAAATAAGTATTGTTATCGTTTTCGTCGAAGTTGAAATAAATTTGTTTGTGTGTTATTTTTAGCACAAAGTGGAAATGGTCCTATGAAAATGTGTATTTATAAACGAGTAAAAATGTATGAATATATGAACGATTTATTGATAGTTTTCTTTGTGGTTTGCAAATGATTTGGAATTAAAGCTTATACCTAACAAAAGTATTTTAAATTATTCAAACTAATTATGTAATTTATAGCTTATTTACAATTTAATTAGCACAATCTAAATACCTAAACATATTTTAATTATAAAATTTTCAGTAAGGTACCAACTTTTCATTAAAAACTATAACTATTGATTCCAAAACCATTGAAAATAAGGTAGACACAGTCTCTTGAAATAACGACTGTGGCACTTGGGTACTATAGACTTACACGCAGAAATCACACACATTGACACGAAGGGCATCAGTTGTCGCATGACATGCCCCGTCATTACACTTCATGCGTTACACAGTGTTGAAAGTACACGCACACTAACATAATAAATACACCATTGACATGTTGGTGCTTTAATAATTTTTAAATGATATAAAGTCTGCCTTTTTTCAACATACTTGTCTAAAACAACAATTAACAAACATAGGTATAACTTGAAGGGAACATAGACTAAAAACCCATATCTCCATTTCTCGATTTCAAAACGAAATCTTCCATCAATCTCAATTAAGTTTTATTACACGAACAGGAGATCCGACGTCAAACCAACAACCCAAAATCTACGATCCATCCTTTCTAGGGAACAAATGTCGTACATTTTTTGGAACAACCAGGCAAGTTGTTTGCGTGATACCAACTAATTATTCTTCACATGAACTGAGGCCACAACAAACTTGTTCGATTCTCTCAGAGGACCACATAATGGCTAATTGAATTACCCCAAAACTATCTGCCTCTCGACAGCCAGTATTATGGGTAACTTTGTTGCGAATATCTAGTGTACCACTTATGAAGTTTTGCGTCAATATTTTTCTGTTATAGTGTCCTAAATGATTTTGAGGGCCGTGAGGCCTGTTTTATATTTGCTTGGTATTTTTGTTCTTCTTTTCTCTGGAATAGAAAGAGCTGATTACAGAAAATATTCAAATAGTTCTGTATTTAAGAATAGTATTATAGTTAGACAGCCTCGTTGGCCGAGTGGTCGCAAGTGCAACTGCCGGGCAAGGGGTCTCGGGTTCGATTCCCGGGTCAGGCAAAGTATTACTGGGTTTTAAAAAATATCTCAGAAATAGCACGAAGTCTGGAATTGTGTCTAGTATGTGGCAATAGGCTCACCCCGTATTACATGGGACTCATAACATAAATAGTGAAAAGTGGGTGTTACATTGTACAGTAGCATAATGCCTATCCCTTCGGGGATAAAAGGATAAGCGGTTATTTTAAGTGTAGGCACTTACACATTAATTGTATCTTTTGTTTAACCATCATCATTCAACATTCCAAATAATATTGTGATAATCTTAATAAATATTCATCCCAATACCTTTAATCTTAATTATTATGTTTTCGGCTTACTCACGTAACTGTCTGACGGGGATCTCGATTAGTTTCAAGCCATGCTAGAGGCTCATATTTATGAGCAGCATTCCGCCACCGCGTTGTGCTGCTACCTGAGACAGTTACGTAAGCAAGCCGATGAAATTTAGTATGTCTCAAGAAGGTTTTAATATAGGTACTCTAATATTCTTAAAGTCTTACAGTTCTGTAGAACAAAAAGAAAAATAAAGAATCGGAATCAAGACACGTGCTCGCCACGTCCGCCCACAATGCCACATGTGAAGGTTTGACCTTTTAAAAACAAACATGTCTATCTCAATTCTTTATTAAATACTTTAAGAAATTTCAAATTAAGATTTGAGTATGATATCAGTGTTCATAAGTTTTAATTAAGATCTGAACTTGTCGTCTGATGTGTCTCAACAAACAAAGATTTTGTACGAGTTATTTTAACAGTGATATGCTCATCAAAATTCACGTTTAACCTTAACATTGTTTTAGTATTTCTTTAATTCAAATTTGTATTAACTTAAAACTTTCTAGAAATTTTAATTGTAGTGTTTATCGTGAGATATTTTGCCATAATTACTATGAGACGAAAGATAAAGAACCGAAAGTTAGATTATGGTATTACGTTTAGTTAATAATATTTTTTTTTATTAGTTTTTATTGTTTTTTTTAAGCGAAGGACTGCAGGAAGAGATTTTAATTCGGGAATTTGCAGTACCTATGTATCTCCGATATATATAATTGTGTGTTCTCCTGTGTCCTCTTCTGTATGATGTGAATAGATTTATAAATAAATAAATAAATATTAATTATGAATTATTGAGATTATGTTCAACTGGGTGTATAAACAAATTATTTTTCGTACGTAGCTACCGGGAGTTAGAACACATTTTAGTCTTTTTCGTAGCCAATACATTGTTTTAATGTAAATAGAAAGTAATATTTATTTTTACTTCCACGATTCGATTATAATGGTATTCAAAATTGATTTTGTTTATCTGTATTGCAACTATATTTACCTACGCATATATATCTAGGTACTTACTAAATATTCATCACAGTACCTTATAAAAATTACTACAAGAGCCAAAAAATAAGCCTAAACAAAAGCACTTAGAATAATACATCAAAAGCAATAATGCTCCATCAAAAAACGGAGAAGAAATTCAGACTGATACATTTCAAGTGGGTCGAATGTTGGTTAGACAAATGAGCAGTGGTTTGATCGAGTGTGTTAGCATTTTATCTCTTAGTAAAATAAAAAAAATATAAAACTAAGGGCGTTTATTGGTATTCAACTTCTATGCATCTGATAAGTTGTCCATGTGTAGGTATATGTACACCATACACATACATACCCTACCCATGGACTCAAAATACTTACCGTAGAATCAATCAATACTAAATTTAATTTAGAATTATTCCATTTGCGAAATGTACCAATGGATTAAATCGAATCCATATGTTATTATATTGATGTAATTATGAAAAAGGAATAAAGTTGTAAATAGGGACTTAAATTTAAAATACGAAACTTCATTTCATAATAGTTTATTCTAACCGTTATTTCAATTTAAATAAACACCTCATTATTACAGCATAACAAATATAATATATAAACACTTAATTTTAACACATTTTTAATAGTGAACACCAAAACATTTAAACATACAACATATTACATTTTTCTTTAAATTAAAACATAATATAATATTATTACTTAACTTGATTATAAGGCTCGGAGCTCCGTTCAGGTCGGCGGCGGTACATAGAATGAAACCCCACCCGACCGACACATGTCTTTTATACTAGTGGGTAGACTAGTCAATCACTTACCTACATGATTTTTATTTTAAAAGAGTATTTTAAATTGTTATGGTTTACTAATAATGTTATTAAATTACAACGTAATTAATTCTAATATTTAAACATAAATAAGCCCAAAAAGTATCTACATTATTAATTACCTAAATTGATGCAAAAGTAGTATACAAAAATTACAATAATCGTACAGTAGGTAGGTATTTACAAAATGATTAAGTACTTAAAATTATTATATAATTACACACGAATGGTTATTTCTTTAGTATATTTTGATAAAATACTTGAATAATCTATCACGGCCAGACTGACCAGTACTTCGTTCTCGAAGTACCCTTAATTATTTTTTTCCTTTATTATTATTTTTTTTTTATACATACATTTTGTTTTTTTTTTTTTTTTTTTTTCACCTGCTGCATTAATTCACAATTAACCAGCAGTTTTTGATCTATGGCCTTGGCATACAAGCACCTATCACTCGCTGCACAGTGAATTTCAGTGAAGTATCAGGGCAAAGATCGACCAGCGATTTTTTTTTTTTTTTTTTGTGACTCCTGACCGTTATATATTAACCCTATCACCCGCCGCTATATGATATTCAGGTTAATATCCGGCCAAAAGCCGACCAGCGGTAATATGTACTGTATTTTATCATAATAGACGTAGTTACAATGTTACATGGTTACAATTCATAAACACAATTAATTAATTCATCGAAAAAGAAAAAAAAGAAAAAAAAAGAAAAACAATATTAAATCATCCCTATAATATAAATATGTTCTTTCAATCTGAAATTAATTTTATCAATGTTTTATCATTTTTTTTAATCATAACAAAAATTTATATTCTAAAATAATAATCTATCACGGATCCGCTTTACACAGATTCCTCAAAACAAATATTTTGTTCCAACCATTCACCTGGCCAGGCTCTTAATTTGTCCTTAGCCACTGTAATAACCCTAATATTATTTTGACCCCGAAGCGTAAATCTGTCATTTTCTAGAGCTTCTATGATTTCGTAAGGCCCTCTATATTTTGGAGCAAGTTTGTCATGACGTCTATGGTCCTGACTAACATAAACAGTGTCACCAACGGAATAAGTCTTATTATCTCGTCTGGTATTGTCAAAACGGTGTTTAGAATTAATAGCACTTTCATTTAGTTTTTGTCGTGCTAGATCACGATCAGTGTTTACATCAATATGGGGCTGATTAAATTCATCTACAACATCATCTAAGCGAGCCTGTATGGGAGGTATGTTTCCTTCTCTACCTATTAGGAGTCTAATAGGTGAAAATCCTGTGGTTTTCTGAACAGTAGTATTAAGGGATTGTTGTACATTCCAAAGAACGTTTGGCCATTCTGCAGTGTTATTGGTTGATGTAGTCAACATATTTATTACTGTAGCTACATAACGCTCTACCTGACCATTTCCACGAGGGGTACCAGTGGCTATCATATGGTGTCGGATTTGTAACTCTCTAAACAGTGACTGAACAATATTTGAAGAAAAATTTGTCCCTCTATCTGTAATTATCAGAGACGGGGTACCAAATAATGTTAGAGTCTCTCGTAAAACAAATACTAATTCTGGTCCTCCTAAATTCTTAAGTGGTTTTAACATACAAAACTTTGTAAAACCATCGATAATTAACAAGATGTGTCTATAACCATCCGCGGACTGTCTAAAAGGCCCAGTACAATCAAGGTGAATTGTATGAAAGGGAATACTTTTTACTAAAGGGTGAAGCAACCCTTGTTTGGGCCCCGAATGACCCTTACGAGAAGTACAAATTAGGCAGTGGGAAATATACTTTTTAGTAAAAGCTGCTAAGCTGGGGAACCAAAAATGTTCTCTAAGTTTATGGAGTGTTTTATCATAACCTACGTGGCAATTTTCGTCATGATAGAGTCGCAGCATGCTCAGCCTATACCCCTTCGGGACAAATAATTTCGGTATACTGTTAGGATCAGTTTTATAATGCAGCAATTCGTTAATAATTACATATTGATTTACGTCAACGTCACCATTTCTAACTGAATTTAATAAGTTTTGAGTTTCATGATCATTCTGTTGTGCAATTTTTAACCATGATGGGTGATCAGGATTTAGGTTTTCGATAATATGGACTATAGGTCTTTCAAGTGGTGGGTTACGGCTGAGATAATCGACATGTTGTACAAATGTTCCCTTTTTGTATGAAATTTGGAACTGAAAGTCCTGCATAAAAGTCCACCATCTAGCCACACGAGGAGATAAATCCTTTTTTGTCATAGTGGACTTAATGGAATTGCAATCGGTCACTATGGTAAAGCTTATTCCTAACAAATATACTCTAAAATGTCGAAGAGCATTAAAAATAGCCAACGTTTCTAAATCGTACGAACAATATCTGGATTCAGTTGGGGTCGTTCGTTTGCTGAAATATGCCACAACTCTACATTGCTGGTTTAATTTTTGAAGTAAAATAGCTCCATAACCTATTGAACTGGCGTCCGTATGTAACTCCGTCGGCAACTTCGGGTCAAACACAGTCAAAAGCGGTTTTGATGTTAAGTGTCTTATAACGTATTCTTTAGCTTTTTCTTGCTCATCGCCCCATTCCCATTTTTGATCCTTTTTCGTTAATTTGGTAATACTGACTGTCTTTGAAGCAAATTCTGGTATAAATCTACGGAAATAGCTAGCTAGTCCCATAAATTGTCGTACCTCTTTGATAGATGTAGGTGTTGGGGAGTTGTTAATGCGGTAATTTTACTTTGACTTGGCCTTATTCCTTCTTCCGAGACATTTCTACCCAGATACTCTATCTCTTTGACAAAAAATTTACACTTTTTCAAGTTTATAGTAAATCCTGCTGTACTAAGAGCATTTAAAGTTAGTTCCAAATATTGTAATCCCTCAGTTTCAGTTTTAAATGGAATTAACAGGTCATCTATGTATACTAATAGAAAATTTAAATGGCGGACAGCTTTACTAATAGCTTTTTGGAAGACTGACGGACCATTACAAATGCCGAAAGGCATTTTTGTAAACTCATAATGGTTATCGGGCGTGATAAAAGCGGTATATTTGATAGAGTCTTCGGAAACAGGAATTTGATAGAAGCCACTTTTCATATCAATTGATATGTAATATTTCGAATTACCCAATCTATCAAGTTGGTCCTCAATCAATGGGAGGGGGTATCTTTCTTTTTCGATAATTTTATTCAGTGCTCTAAAATCAACGCACATACGATCGGTTCCGTCTTTCTTTTTTACAAGTAAGACAGGGCTAGCATAAGGAGAATCACTTTCCCTGATTATATTTTTATTTAGAAGGTCTTTGCAAATTTCATTGACCTTTTCTCTTTCAATAGGTGCCAATCTATAAGGTCTATAATTTATAACACTATTCGTTTTCAGGCGCAGATGTAACGAACCAGTTTTGACTGTCCCAACATTGCTTTCGGAGGTATTACAGAAGGAAATTTTGCAAACACTGTTTTTATTTTAGTCTGAAGGTCAATTTGTAAATGTTTAACTAAGTCATCCAGCAGTTCCAAATTATTGATATGTGTACAGTTAACAACGTCAGTCAATAATGGAACGGGCCTACGAACTACCCTACAACCCATGGAATCCATGATAACAGAGACGTCTGAATATTTTACAATGTTACAACCTATCAAACAATCATAATTAAATTCACTATCTCTAACCACGTTAAATTCTATTTCAATACAAATTTCGTTAAATTTTACAGGAACAGTAATTCTACCAAAAATATGCAAGATACCATTTCCAATACCAGAAAGTGTAGTGAAATAGGGGTCTATTTTACTGGCCAATCGTTTAGCTATGGAGTCTTTAATTATACTGCATGTCGCTCCAGTATCAATAAGAGCATTAAGAGTCACATCTTTGATGCTAATTTCTGTTAATTTCAGACCTTTAGTTTTTATAAAACAATTTACATCATCTTTGTTATTGCTTGTGGATGTAATATTTTTGAATTACTGGTTCGTTGTTTAAAGAAACATACATTTTCAGTGTGCCCTAACTTTTTACAGTACGTACATTGTACAGGGGAATGAGATGGCAATAAAGCAGAATTTTTTGACTGATTATTTGAATTATAAAAACACTGAGCACGAGAGTGGCCGTCTTATTACATATAAAACAGCGTCTATCCTCTATTTTGGTTCGTTTATGCAGCATACTAGAACTACCAGAGGCGGTTAAAGAGTCAGTTTTGTCATTTTTGTGATCTAATGGTCGCTTTTTGGGAACCTTGGAATATGTTGTAAATAACGATATTAATTCGGCAGTAGTGTCGACACGACTATTGTGTGCTGCCATTTTTACCGTGGTGTCATGTATGCCTCCACATATAAGCTCTACTAATTGTATTTCTGTAAATGCAATTTTTGTTTGTTTAAGTAATCTTAGTTTCTCTCTCGCATATTCACAGTAAGAATCTGTATTTTCCGACGTCAACAATACCGCTCTAGATAATTTTTCAGACAGATTACGCTTTTCAGGGTATAAATCAATCAAGGTTGTTTTGAAAATTTGCCATGTCCTACCTTCTTCAGGATCCCACGTTTCATACCATAATAAAGCAGAACCTTTTAAGGCTTTACCTGCTTTAGCAACTGTTGTTATATCACTCCATCCCATGTCCACCGCAATAGAGTTGATGGCACGACACCAGCTATCAGCACCATTTTTTTTTCTCAGGGTCAAAAGGCGGCAATACAACATCATCGCCTCGACGTTTCTCAGTTAATGCTGCTTGAATTGTCTTCAGTAGATTTTCAATTACTGTAGAATCCATTATGAAATCTCGCGCACACTTTCTGAAAACATAATATGACCGATTAATCTTTGGTTCGAATCCCACTTCTGATGTTAGAATTTTATCTTTAGTAAAATAAAAAAAAATATAAAACTAAGGGCGTTTATTGGTATTCAACTTCTATGCATCTGATAAGTTGTCCATGTGTAGGTATATGTACACCATACACATACATACCCTACCCATGGACTCAAAATACTTACCGTAGAATCAATCAATACTAAATTTAATTTAGAATTATTCCATTTGCGAAATGTACCAATGGATTAAATCGAATCCATATGTTATTATATTGATGTAATTATGAGAAAAGGAATAAAGTTGTAAATAGGGACTTAAATTTAAAATACGAAACTTCATTTCATAATAGTTTATTCTAACCGTTATTTCAATTTAAATAAACACCTCATTATTACAGCATAACAAATATAATATATAAACACTTAATTTTAACACATTTTTAATAGTGAACACCAAAACATTTAAACATACAACATATTACATTTTTCTTTAAATTTAAAACATAATATAATATTATTACTTAACTTGATTATAAGGCTCGGAGCTCCGTTCAGGTCGGCGGCGGTACATAGAATGAAACCCCACCCGACCGACACATGTCTTTTATACTAGTGGGTAGACTAGTCAATCACTTACCTACATGATTTTTATTTTAAAAGAGTATTTTAAATTGTTATGGTTTACTAATAATGTTATTAAATTACAACGTAATTAATTCTAATATTTAAACATAAATAAGCCCAAAAAGTATCTACATTATTAATTACCTAAATTGATGCAAAAGTAGTATACAAAAATTACAATAATCGTACAGTAGGTAGGTATTTACAAAATGATTAAGTACTTAAAATTATTATATAATTACACACGAATGGTTATTTCTTTAGTATATTTTGATAAAATACTTGAATAATCTATCAAGTGCTACTAGACTGGTGCCTTGAGGTACTTCGTAAAAGGACACTTGATGGCACTTTGTCGTTTGATACTTTTCACGGCGATAGACCTATTACAATAGGACTAATTTATGTAATTGGAAAAAATGGTTACGTACGTTACTAACATCCGAATACTGAAAGATTACTCAATTTTAAGTCGTACTAAAATAACATGCCGTCTCTGTCATTTTACAAAGAATTTGTAGTGATAGAATCATACTTAAGCTTAAAACTGAGTGGCGTTTCAGTATTTGGGCATAAAACGGGGACTTCTATGACACTTTGCTTCTGTATTTTTTGGTGGCCGTGATAATACACGACACGAATTCCATTTTCTAATGACCTTTTTTCACAAGTTCACACAATATGTCAACGAACCTAACACATGTAAAATAATAATCCTACCCCAATTTTAGTAATTCACTCCAATTTACTCAAAACTCACACACAACTCATACATTTACGAATCGTATCTAAAAAGTAAACATGTTTCGCGTAAATGAATGTTCTTGTTTTATTCATGAATACAGATAAAAAACATTGGTTCGGCAAATTTGATCCTACTTCCATAATACATCACGCGGTCGGCAAATACGGACGGTCAATTTCTTCGGACGAGGGAAGGTAATGATAGAAAGATAAATAACTGCAATACTTTTATTGAGGTCGTTTCTTACCAGTGAATAATGTTGGTTCAGATGTAAATCTGCATCCTACATTTGCGGTGTGGTTGAATATGATATTTATTATTATGAATGTTAAGTTTTAACTAGAATGGAGCAGTTTTAGGGGATTCGTTGTTAAACTGTCAAACACCAAGCGGTCACCGGTGACCGCGACCTATTGTTCTTTAATTGTGTCTATAAAACCGGTACTCGACGAGTTAAATTGTAGTTAGCTTATAATAAATATCATTGCATGCCTCTTTTACATGCCAACTACTTAAACACTATTATTTATCAGCAACGCTGCACTAAGACTTTTTCGACCTAGAAAATCAGCAACGTTGCTCTAGTATTACGAACGACCTAGAAAAAAATGTAGGTCTAAACATTCTAATTTGCAGTAGGTATATAAATTAATAACTTTAAAAAAAAAAAAAAAAAAAAACTGCCTCGTCCGTCGAGTTGATGAACATTACAACTCTAACATTTTATATCGACAATATGGAATAGAATAAAGCCAATATAATACAAATGATGGTAATGCAAGGAATAGTCTAACTAACTCAAACAATAAACTCATCCTAAGTATTCCTAGAAACCATATCGGTCACGCACCTCAATTAGGTAATATCGGAACAAGCATAATCGATTACCCGTAGAGTTCCCTTTTGTTCCCCAACCGAGTACATCCGTAGTTTCGATTCCAAGGGAAGGTTTAAACAAGCAAAGCCGACCGTGTTTGTCAGTAAACACGACAATAGCCAAACAACGAGCTGAATATAGGTACCTACTTATATAGTTACAGGTATATACGTAACATGAGAGATATACCTCTAAATAGCTATACTTGATTTAGTTGCCTTTACTGTCAAGGTTGCTTATGGGGCGACGTGCTCTATCGTAAACTGCATGATCGCTTACCACCAGGCGAGATAGTGGTCAAACGTCGGCCCATCAAATATAAAAAAGGAGCTACGGATCTACAAGGTTAGCGCGGAGGAAAACGATATGTGGATACTGGATATGTATGTTTTATTGTCAATCATGATAGAACAAAATATTGGAATTCAAATTGTTTTGCATTTAACGTGCAATGCAATGTTTATCATTTATTCAAATAAAAAACTTAAATTAAAAACTAACTATTACCTACTTAAAAAAAATTAAAACTAAATATTACTAAATTAAATACCTATATACAACTAAAGATTAAAATTAATTATAAAAAAAACAAAAACAACTATTTACATAAAGCGTCGAAAAATTCGTCCGCATCGACGTCAGTGGGGAAAGTACCCAGAAGGCTGGCAGCATTGCCACGTTGTATGGCAATGCTTAACCTCTGACCGAGAAAAAGACCAGCCCTCTGGTCACGAGATGTGTCAACCAGGCGTTTTGAAATAATTTAAGAGCACTCGGACCCCACGGACCTAGCGTCTCAACCCCAAACGGCTCAAAGATATAACTACCAGCAAGGTTGTTATACTTGCGCCGCTTGAGGCTTTCTGCAGAGGCAGCAGCCGAACCAGCACAACCCGCCGTTACTGGAAGATGAGAAGGTGCAACGGTGTCGACGCAGGTTGCGTCCCACACCAAAGACCTTCCCAGCTTCCAGGGCATAATGGACATACCGTCGGGTCTCTTACCATCGTCGCGTGCCAAACCCTTTGGTTCCAGAACAGCTGGCACACCGGCGATGATAAGAGCTCGACGGATAATGTCGTTAATGCTGGCGTGTCGAGCTATCCGGCCCGCGCTTCTGATACACCATAGGCCGTGGTGGCCGAGGTGGTCGACCATCTCATCATAAATTGCAATGCAATGCGTTGCAATTTATAAAGTTATATTTAACATTTATATTTTTAACGTAAATGGTTAATGGTTAAGTATGTGAATGCAAAATCATATTAACCCTCTGAGTACCGTCATTATAGACACAATTAAAGAACAATTTAGGTTGCGGTCACCGGTGTCCTCGCGCTGTTTGACAGTTTAAAATACATCACACCATACCACTAAAGTCCAATCAACTTTTTATACAGTTTTTATTTAGATATATAAATTATTAACTCACTTACAGACAGCTTCATTTCCAATTTGAGGCTTAAAATATAGACACTTTTAAGTTCATATTTTAACAACTTTGAGAATTATGTTTTCTGGTTTGAATTGAGTTGATTGTAATATATATTAAGTTGAACGTTTTTACATAAATTATATTGTGTCAATGTAGATTGTATTACAATATTAGAAGAATTGAAGCTCAAATAAACAAATTTGTAAACAATTTGTTCTCAAAAAAATATATCTTATCACTGTCATCGGTAAGGTCGCCGAACTTCTTTGTTCTCATTTTTTAAGTTATTTTATACAATAAAATATACTCTATTCTGTCTATCAGAGACAGACACAAATACCCCAGGGGTATTAGTGTAAAATATACATCGACATCTGCTTCTACTTAGTAACAATACGTTTGGTTTTTCTTATAGATATCGACATTTTTAATGAATAGTATAAAGGTGAAAGATTTGATTGTTGGTTTCCAGACTATGAAACTACTTAATACGTTTATTAATATGTTTCACTACCTAAAAAAAATACTTTTCGCCACGTATTTTAAGTCACTTCCAGTCAAAATCCCAGCAATATTTCTATAAGATCGACTAATCAATAAAATCGACTGAATAAAGATGTCTAAATTTTGTTCAAGAAAAACTTAGCTAAAGGTAGGATTTTGTAGAATTATTACAGTACTCAAACCAATAATGTTTACTATTATATACGGCCGCCAACGTGAACATTATCGCTTCACTACACATTACCTTGTTAGATGTTCGCAGAAAATTACAATGTCACAAAGTTTAGCCGTGGAAACTGAACCGATGTATACCTACCGTTCAACTTAGACAATGGTGTAACTATTCATGATTAAATTTACCCCAGTTTGACTGGAATTCTATCGTGAATTCTAACAGTAGAAGGGTCAATTTACAAATACTGTTTTTATGATCATATTTTTTTATATTCAGGTCGAAGGTTTCTGAAGTAGCCGGAGACTAAATTCAATTTTAAAGTATTAATAAGGCTGTATACAACTACGCTATTCTATAACTGTCATTCGAACTATAAAGTTACCTCGATCGCATTCTCGCCCGTCATTGGTCGAGATTATTGTCAGAACCAATCATAGACCGCGGTGGAATATTAGCAGATACAAATAAATAAACAAAAGACCCACATTTTATTCTTCATCCTAAATTCACATTCGGAGTAAATATAAGACATTGTTTAAAAATTTTTTAATCCTATAGATTTAAAATATATTTTCAGGAAGTCTCATCTTGAGTTATAATACATACAATAATATTACGCGCTAAATTCTATTGAAACTTCAAAATAATTAATGTTAAGAAATCTCAAGCAGTAACGAAATTACTCCTAAGCCGCTGTTAATGACTTGAAGGGTCTTCCATAAAAAGGGATATACTTTATTAACTAGTACATAAAAATGAAAAAAGAAAGTAATTTTATAAGAAAAGAAAATTGACAAGACTTAGGTTTAATGAGCCTAGGACCTGTAATTATAGAGGATTTTGTGTCCATTAACATATCTTACTAACATTATAAATGCAATAGTTAGTAAGTTAAAAAATAATCTCAGTAGTAGCACGGAGTCTGGAATTGTGCCCGGTATATGGCAATAGGCTCACCCCCTATTACATGGGACTCGTAAAATAAATAATGAAAAGTGGGTGTTACATTATATTGTGGCATAATGTGCACCTCTGTCAACCCCTACGGGGATAAAAGGCGTGATGTTATGTATGTATGAGTTTGTATGTAGGTTTGTTACTCAATTACGTCAAAACGGCTGTAGAGATCGGGACGAAATTTGAAACGGCGATAGATTATAGTCAAGAATGACACAAAGGTTATTCACAGTAACCCGCGGGTAAAAGCTAGTGAATAAAATAAACACATTATGTTTATAGGTTGTCTAACAGCGAGTTAATAGATGCAGCAAAGCACATCAGTCAAAAGTACTAAGAACTCATCGATGCTAGGAATCGATTAAAGTTGATATTTATAGCAAAATGTCAAACATAAGCGATTCTGTGTAAGTTTAAAATATAGGCTATAAGTCCAGTTGATTGACAGGTCATGTATCAATCAAATTAATGTAACTAGAATATAGCTTCAATTAGGTGTTTGGATTACATTCAACCTGATAATAACTGCTTTTAAAGTAACATAATTTCATAATTAATTGTCAAAATAATTACAACACCAAACTTAGAGTCACTCAAATCGTATTTAAAACTCGAATTCTTATTCTTCAATAGTATTTATTTATTGACTGGATGCCATAGGTGAGCTCTTCTTTACAACGATACCTATACCTATTACGTATTCCAAAATAAAAAAGAACCCTAAACCGACTTCTTTATACGACAATCTTAAAAACCAAATGTGACAAGACCATGACTTTACGTCACACAGACAGAATTAGATGTAATCGTACTTTTACGCTGATGTGAGTCTGTGAATTAAGTAGGAATAGCGTGTTGCTTGCTCGTGCAGGCTGTAAAACCCAGCTAATGGAATCAGGCAGTCACTTCCCTCGTAAATAATGTCTTAAATACGCTCTTTAATGAAGTTGGGTTAGTTGCGAACATGCAACGCCATTTGTACGTCTATAGATGTGGTTTATAGGACTATAGCTATTGATACTGGTTGCGGTATTGAGTTAGGTACCTACTTGTAATTTGAGATAAGGTTAATAACCTTGTTGTCGTAGTGGCCTGGGGGTTTAAAACGGTGCGGTGAGGGGGCGGTTTCTAAACCTACCAACAGCAAGTACAAATGTGACTTTTTCCGAGTTTTATGTTACTTTCTAAGATTATCTAGATACAAACACAAACGATGAAGGAAATATCATGAGAAAACGTGGGTATATAATTTTTTAATACGTTTGTAATCCCCAACCCGTATTGAGCAAGCGTGGAGATTGATGCCACGCTTGCTCCAAATCTTGCCGCGTGAGAAGAGGCTTTACTCAGCAGTGTGCATTTATAGGCTGTTCATAACCGTGTACCAAACAAATTACGACCGATAATTTCATAGTCAAAACTGGCGCCAAATTATGGACCAACCACCACCAGCTTAGCATTTACTACTGTTTAGACTCATGACATCATGGAGTCTTTGATAGTCTTCCAGAAATTATACACTTACGCCGAGGTTTCTTACAGTGGACTGATTTTTTTTCATATTATATGACTGCCTCGTTGTCCGAGTGGTCGCAAGTGGGACTGTCGGGTAAGCGGTCTCGGGTTCTATTCCCGAGTCGAGCAAAGTACTAATGGGTTTTCAAAAAATTCTGTCTGGGAGTCTGGAATTATGCCCGGTATATGGCAATAGGCTCACCCCCTATTACATAGGACTCATAACATAAATAGTGAAAAGTGAGTGCTACATTGCCATAATGTGCACCTCTGCCTATCCCGAGGATAAAAGGCGTGACGTTACGTTATAATATGACTGAAACATTTCTACTCGTAAATTTGTATTTACACGTAAGACACAACACGAATACTCAATTTCAATATTATCTCTAAGCATCCTCAATTATCCAATCTAAAAAGAGAAAATAAAACGATTCCATCAAATACTAGGTCACAGGAAACACGTGGGGTCTTCCCTGGCCTTAATCGAAGGGATGCTAATTACGTCGGTAAACCATCCATCTTGCCAGTCTAAATACCATAGATCATTGTGTGGACTAATCGAAAAACCATTTATGTCACAGTGCTTTCTTTTCTTTGTGCAGAGTAAAGGTAATAAATCTGTGATATGTTTTGGACAATTACTTTCTAAATAAACGTTATCGCTACAATAAGTAGGTATTGATTTTGGTGTCTTTATCTTATGGGCACTCGGAGCCCGTACCCAGGGCCCCATCCTTAGGAAGCCCCAAAGGAACGATAATTTCTACGACGAACACACACCTGCTACACGTTGCGTGCCTGCCTTCTCCGCAACGTGTAGCGGGTTCGATTCCCGTACGGAGCAAATCGTCGTGTGATTCACAAATTGTTGTTGTTGTTTTTTTTTTAAAGGGGGAAAATCATCGAATGACTGCTCTCGCCTGGGTGAGGCGGGAGGGAGAGTCAGACTCATACTGACTAAAAACCACCCCGTTCCTTCTCCTGCATGTCGAGCCGGAGCCCCGGTTACCCGTTAGGTTCTTCACGACACAAATTGTTGTTTAGGGTCTACGTGTCATTTGTATATTAACTTGTATTTTTGTAAACGCACCCACGATACAACAGAAGATCCTAGTGTGGTGCAATGCCAAAGATAAAATCCACAAGGGCCCCGAATAGGGTAGATGCCTAATTTTTATTTTAATGTCCGTCTATTTTATTAGATACGTTTTTTTTTCTTACATAAACGAATACTTTCGACGATATATTGATTTGAAATGTCGCGTGATGTCACTTCTATGTAGATTTTATACGTAGAAATGACGTTTTAGCCCCCACTCCTAAACTTTGATTCATTTTATCTAAGTATTGTTTTATTATACGACAAAACAAAAAAATACGTGTCTAATATTTTTTCCTTACCTAACTTACAGACTCATTAGATTTTTAATTTTCATACCCTGTCACTATCCCAATTATTGTGTGCTCAATGGCCTAAACGTAGTCCAAGACGGCCCTGCCTATATGAGTGAAACTTGGTTACTGTGTAAACAGGAGTAAACAGAACGCTCCCGAAAAACGCCGACAGGTGACGCTCAAAAACAAGTTTTATTTTCATAGAAGTAAAATATTAAATGTATCTTTTATGTAATAATAGTTGTAATCAACACGAAAATAAAAATGATTAAAATTGTAAAAACAATTTCTTTTTGTCAACGTTTCGGGCGGGTTCTGCGTTATGCCCTGTGTAGGAAGCAAAGCTGTGTGCAGAAGCAGCAAGAAGTGCAAAAGCTGATATAAAGTTTCTAACCTCACTAAATCTACACCTAAACTCTCTTAACAAGTTAAAATACTCTTATAAACCAGACTTGTACTGTGTCATTTCCTTACGCATGTCAAGGATTTCAAGAAAATGATGTGCTGTTCTATTTTTATTCCAAAATCAGATCTCTAGCTCAACAGAATAATAAGTTCAAACAAACAATCTGCTCGGCTTTATAATATAATATTAGCAGAAATACGGCAACCTTTTGTTCGACATACAATCACTGAGATTTCTGCAAATACGACAATAAAATCCTAAGACACGCAGAAAATGTTAGGAAAAAAATAAATCTAGAGTTCTATTCATTGATGTAAAATATGTCTCGGCAGACGACGATCAATTCTCGACGTGTTCTCAGCGAGCCGTGAAATAAGTGCGAAACGTATAATGACTACCTTTTATACCATACATACATACAAAGAAGAAGTATTTTTCTAACAATCGCTTTGTGTGGAAAGAAGGATGGGAAACGTTTTGATTTCCAAGTGACTGCTATTACTGGTTTAGTACTTGAAAGGTATTCTTAAACTAAAAGGTCAAGTTTCGGTGCTAGAACGAGAGTTAAAGTTCGGCCAGTGGTTATCTGATTATAATAGTAAACCACACAATAAACATTTGCAAAATATATGACATTTTGCTTATTCTCAAAGTTAAAACAGAACTCACCAATTTTACTACTCCTTACCAACAATATGTACTTACTAAACCCTTAACATTAGACTTACAACTTACGGTCTCAATCAATCAACAGAAACTCCAATTAGTATAAACCAATTATACAAACAAAGCTGTAACAATACGCCACGCCAATAATAATAAGGGTACATCCATTTACGCATCTGGTGACCGGCACGGCCGTCACAAAGTACCGACTCAAGTACATCTGTGCACGTGAGGAGCAAACCCTTAACGAAATTACAAGGGATGTGGAGCCAACATTTGCTCAATGATAACGAAAATAAGCCAAGGATAATCGCAAAGGTAGGTACGGTTTTGCAATTTCTGTTTCATTCAATTTTGTTCCTTTTCTGTTTTGTAATCTTTCTGGGAACGAAATGGATGTAAAGCTTCTAAGACGTAGATTGCTTTTAATGAAATAGTTTTGTGATACGATAAAATTCAATTTGAACTTTTATTCTTCTGTTATGTTTCTATACTTTTGATTTGAGAGCAGACCATTTCATAAATAATCTTATGATAGTATTGTATATCATTTTAAAACTTGGTAATAACGGTAACGGTAAACAATAAGATGTCAATAAAGAAGTTGTTTCAAAAAGTGCGGAAAATAAATCAATCTAAACACTTAAAACATGTTTACAAATATTAAATAATACGCTCCTAATACGCAATAAAATATAATATTAAGAGAAAACTGTTTTCAAAAACAAAGAATAATTACATGTCGTAACCAACCGACCTTTTTAGTAAAAACTATATTCGGACCACGAATTTTCAGAAATTTGCTCACGTTTATTACTTGAGCGGCTACTAAATGTTTCTCATTTATTATCCTATTACTAAAAAGTTCATTTTGGTAAGATAAATGGGGACAATTTTATTTATTTAAGATAGTATACAACACTTAATATTATTTAGTTTATAGCAAACAGAAAAGCCTCAAGAAAGAGAACCAAACGCAACAAATATTCATCCAAAGTCAGAATTAAAAGAAATTGTGTACCATAAATCATTGGAACTACAATTGCTTGGCCAATAGTAAACGCCGAGTCAATAGTCATCTGCTCCCATGCTGTGCAGCTATGGCGGCATGTCGTGCATGTTTTGCTAATGAAGCAGTTACACGATCAAAGCCTAGTCTTACCGGTTTGATAGAACAGGTTCCAAAATTACAGTGGCTACATTGAATTGTTTTGGAAATACATTTTGGAAAGCATTAGTCACTGATACAGTTCTTTGGTGCGGTTTTAATGTGTGTTTAATGTGCTGTGTGGTTTAACGTTCTTTTGTGTGCTTTTAATAGATAGATAGTTGTAAATATTTATCTATCAGTCTATGGCTAAGGATTCACGGAGCGATTTTCTCCCCAGATTGCAGCCTTTATAGATATGTATGTAAAAATTGAAAGAAATTTTCACGGTGTGTTTTACACCCGCGGCCGTTGCGATTGTTTGCGGCTCCGGCTAGCACTCGCGTGCTCTGCGATCGGTTGACGGGCGATCGTAATGGGGCAGCCGGTCTGGAACTCAACTGATTGTTTAACCGTCCGCCTGACTTGCGGTAGTCAACCACCAAGATTGCGGGAAATAATCGCTGCCGCGGCGGTTGTGGGATCACAGAAAACTGCAATGTCGTGAGTTTTCAAAATTCCGCCTCCATTCCGCCGGAGAAGATCACTCTCCACTAAGGAGAAAAGATTGAGCTTCTATTGTGTATCCACAAGAAAATTCAACCAACCTCCTTTCCAGTTTTCAAATAGAAATACAGCAACAAAGCAATTATGACATCACCAAAACTTCCCACAAAATTGATTGTAGTGTTGTGTTGAGACTTTTATACCTGCATTCAGTGAACATTACGAGCTGTAATGTTATAAAACAGACCGTTATCATAAAACGACGCATAAAATTCTCTGTTCTGTAGCTATTAGACGACTTGCCTTATGACTTCCAATGGAAACTTAGATACCGTTGTACATTTATGTTTGAAGTTCTTAAAATAGAAGTGCTTAATGTGTTTGTTGAATTTATTTCTTACTGCAGGGTAATTTTTATCCTAGGTTTTCAATGTTGCAGTAGGAAAACAATTTATTATTGTTCCGTCAATAGTTATCAATGCTCATGAGGTGTGAAGCTTTGGGTGTTATAGCCGGGTATTGTAAAGCATTATTGAGGGTTTTCTGTTTTTGAAGTACCACGACGGCCATAGATTCAGTTCTTCCAAACTCCGGAGAAAATGAGGTATTGTTTCCTATTATTTAAACAACTGCTTAGTGGCCGAGTGGTCGCAGGTACGACTGCAGGGCAAGGTGTCACGGGTTCAATTCCCGGGTCCGGCAAAGTATTAACTAGGTTTTAAAAAAATCTCAGTAGTAGCACGGAGATTGGAATTGGGGCCGGTATAAGGCAATAGGCTAAAACACCTGGAGCACTAGAGAAGTTACAGGTGCTTTACCGGCTTTTGGGTTTAGGAATTTGAGGATTATTGGGGCTTCAGGGATTAGGGTGATTGGGGAGGGAGGGAGGAGGGATATAGTTGGGCTTCCGGTAATCTCACTCATACGATGAAACTCGACGCAAGCGTGGTATCACGTCGGCCGTGGTAGCACTCCGGAGATACGGCCCTTTTGTGCCGAAGCATGGCTCTCCCACACTGAATGTTGTCTAAATTACGTATACATTATGTTTGATATTATTCAAAATATACAACGCTATGTTGGTCACAAGTTCACATCTAAAATAGACGAAGTAATTTTAAACATGAGCAATACCTCAGAAAAGACGAGTTTTAATAATAATCCCAAAAGATTTTCTTAGAAGAAAACACTAAATAAACATTCTTTGTCGGAAATATTCTGTTTTTCTATAACAAATATTCCAAGTTTAGCGATTGGATCGCGACTACTTAATGTAAGCCTCAGGGGCTTTCTACTTAATTTTAGCACAAAATTGATTTGTGAAACATTAAATAAAATAACATTTTATGATAAAAAGTTTGGTTGTTAAAAGAGAGTGTATTAAATTTATTTTCGTGTTTCTTTTGATTGTGCCTCTAGATAGTCAATCGTGATCCTGTTTATTCCGAGAAGTTTTTAGAGGTATAGTCACGGTACATGTAATAATATTATGTCTTATTTTACCTCTTGTTACACATAGAAATTATTTTTTTTAACCCTTTGAGTATCGTCATTATAGACACAATTAAAGAACAATAGGTTGCGGTAACCGGTGTCCTCGCGGTGTTTGACAGTTTAATAACTGAATATCAACAGCCTATTAGTGGCCACTGCTGACCAAAGGCCTCTTCTTCTATGAAGAAGGTTTGACCACGCTTGCTGAATGCAGGTTGATGATTTCAAACTTATTATTATATTTATTAGAAACTATGACTGCACGGTTGGTGCTGTGGCTGCAACATGTCGCGGGTTCGATCCCGCACGGAGCAACACTTTGTCTGATCCACAAATTACGGTTTCGGGTCTGGGTGTGATGTGTATGTAAAATTGTATGTTTGTAAACGCACCCACGACACAGGAGAAAATCCTAGTGTGGGGCAACGTTTAAAAAAAAAGAAAAATTATAAGCCCAGGTTTCCTCACGATGTTTTCCTTCACCGTTTGTCAGTGGTGTCTAGATAATCTTAGAAAGTACATAATTCGGAAAAAGTCACATTGATACTTGTTGTTTTGGTAGGTTTCGACCCCGCACTTGGATATGAGAAGACATCAGACTTTTTAAAGCTACATTGGAAGGCCAAACAAGGACAAACTTTGGTTTCAAATTGTCTAGTAACTAACACAATGATAGTTTAGTCACAGATTAACATCAATAATAAATTATCGTAACCTTGCCCTTGCTAACGACGAAACACAATCTGTAAGTATAGCAAGGAGTTATTAATTTCATTTTGTGCCAACAATATTTATTTTTCCGTGCAATAGATACTCACGTAACGTTATAATAAGACTAGCACCATAAGTATAATCTATTACTCTCGGGGGAGAAGCTGGCCTAAAGCAATATAAATTACCTTTCAAATACTTGCCTCTGGAATTTTGGTAGAATATAGTCTTGTTGTTTAGACGAAGGAAGAGTAATCAGTCACTATGAAGTTTATTTTGCCAAAATAAAGACTTTTTTCGCGTAATTTCTGCGTTGGAAACCATTTATTTTGTTCTTTGAAATATGTTATTCGCATTTCTTTATGATAACAAGATTGTATTATCATCGTCAGGTAGACATGTTGTTATAAACGAAGTGGTTACTGCATAGTTATTTCTCAAATACAATTTGTGAGAAGGAATTGTGTTATTGAATTATTCTTATTTCAAGAACAAGAGCCTCGTTACTATCACTGACGCAGACGACTTGTATTATGACAATTTTATGTAAGAAGACTCTAACACGACGTAAATCATGACAATAATCTTTGGGAGTATATACGCTAACAATGTTGTTAAGTCAACTCTTTTGTGTTTCCCTGGATATATATGTACTATGGAGTAAGTGTCGACTAATGAAGGTCAGTTAAATACATAATATAATAAATTTTTTGTAATTAACCTTCACTTTTTATGAACTTTCAGAGACCGTACAATGCCTTATGTATATTGTGACCTACCCGAGGAGCAGCACAATGAAATCTTTCATTTTATGTCGTTTTACACACTGGTCTAAGTTTTAGAAAGTCGTCTTTACATACATGAAATTATCTAATACATTAATCATTTCGTTTCTTATTTATCTACATAAAATAGTACAAACTTTAACAAAGTAAAATAAAAAAGTTACTTCAATATGAGAACTTAATATTTCTGCTCATCTTTTTAAGAACCTAAAATATGTCCCTCGAGTGCAATATTTAAGCCAAAAAGGTGTGTACACTTCAAGAAGTTTTAGAAAACCATGTAACATTGCTAAATGACCTTTGCACCCTATTCAAATCAAGGATTTGATAGAAAACAAACAGTCTATGTGAATGCTTCTCAGAATCTGTGCCAAGTCACAGAGCAGAGAAGAGCTGAATAGTCATGCAGAAGTACAACAGAGTAGCAATTCAGTGTTACTAATACTATTTTGAAGCTTATATTTATATATAGAACTCTTCTGTTACTGAATGATGACTGACTGACTGACAAACGACGCACTACTGATCTTAGGCAGCTGAAACTTGATGTATATGTTTCTTAAAAGAGTGTTAGGGAGCACTAAGAGATGATTTACCGAAAGTCCCACGGGAACGGAAAAACGGGAATCACATGTTTGTTTGGTAGAAGCTAGTAGGTTATATAATACTTTAAACACAATGTTCTAACATAGGTATCTTAAATTAACGAGTAACATCGGACGAGTGACATCAATAGTAGTTTAGTATACATCGTACATACTGTATACATTTCATACTATTATCGTAGTACAGTGATCAAAGGCTTAACCTACTCACTGACCCTTATACTGTGGTTGAGCTAGATGCCAGTTTCTTCATTATTATCAATACAATAACTACCTAAGTTTAATAAGACGCTGAGCCGAAAGCTACGTTCCACTTACCAACACAACTAACACAAGCGTTTGAAAATTTTATTCAATATTCAATATTGACTTTCGAAATCAAAATCTATGTATTGGTAAAAACGTTGGTTGGTAACAGTGTCCGAATTATGTAGAAAAAGATAAGTGGCCTTGCTGAAATATATTTTATAAGTTGGAGACTACAAATTCGGTTTATTTGAGATGAATGAACATCTAAATATAACACCGAAACATTTCCACGGGTACTGGAAACAATTATTTCGTGTTCAACGGTAATAATACATAACTTACTCTAAGTGAGCTCATATCTCGTAATATCCGTCGTGTGAACGACCTCAAACAAATCAGAGCCCAAGTGGAACGTACTCTGAATGGATACCGGCTCAGAAACTGACGTGGTGTTGCAGCCCGTTTGAAATTCCAAGGCACTGGCTTGAATGCTCTTTCCCCTCAACCGGGAACCTCATCCCTCTTCACCCCTCCAACGCCCACAGTAACGGCTTCAATTGTTATAGACAGCGGAAGCACCCGTGAAATAATCCCAGTTACGGCGAGCGTCTTATTAACACTGCTAATCCTGTTGTCTTAATGTGATCAAACAAATTTAATGGTGCAAGTATTATGACGCGCGAAGGGAATAATTAGAGGAACTTATATGTTTCTCGAGTAATTATAGGCGGTCGTGTATATTTCGGGCGCAATAACAGTCATCTTATTGTTGAGATGGGCTACGATATAGCTTCGTTGGCGTTGGAGTATCATTACTTTAGGAATGTCCATAAAGACTGTTATCTTCAGAAGTATTGTTGTTGTTTTGTTATCTTCAATGAAAAGAAGAAAACTTTGCCGACTTTACACGATTTTGCTGATGCAATCAGTATTTTCTACGGTTTTATAAATTTAGTGTTGATTTTCTATCGTTGCTTGATTTTTTCCTTACTAAATTTCCTTCACGTTTTGTGCCTTTTAGGAGCTTTGCCTATCCATCTTGGGGCAAAAAATTCTCCAATAAATGGGAGGGTCAGCGAATTTGTTGCCGGCTAGACCAATAAAGCTTTGGAACTAAGTCTATTGTTAGGGTCGATGCGGCCAACATTTGATACTTGATCAACAGTTCGAACGAAGTGGGTCGGTACCCTTATAATCTATTTCCTGCATAATCCTGCGGCTTTTCGAAAAATTGGATGTTAAATCTCAGATACGTTTACAAAGGGTTCTTTTAGATGGATCAAGTTGCTTACAATGAAATTGATGTAGGTTCATTTTTCGAGTGTATGTAAGTATGTATGTATGTCTTTTCCTTTGTGACCACCTGTAGCCTAAACGGCTTGATGGATTTTGATGTATGAGGTATCGTTAGATTTGTCTTGATTACGGGAGTGTCATAGGATACATTTTATCCTAAAAGTCCCACGGGATAAAGACATAATTATGGATACGATTTTGTGTAGTAAAAGTACTTGCATGTGTAAAGACTTTGTTTTATTATAGCTAAAACAAAAACAAGATTATAAATTTGAACTTATACATACAAATTCAATTTTCTATAAGTATCAAGTGGTATAACAATAAATATCGTTGAATAGTACCAATAAAAACTAGAACTGTCTATATTTTCAGATATTTCAAGAGCAATCTAGGAGTGAAAGGGACCCGTATCGACAACGTCCCACGCAAGCTGTAGGAGTTAATTGGAAGGCTCCGATAACTTATTGGTCCTTGTCGTTTCTAGCTATACCTAGACGCCACTGTGTTTACTAAGTACTATGATCTAAGCTAGCTTTATGTTATTGGTGTTTCATGCTGAAGTGTTAGTGTTAGATAGTTGTCGGTTTAAATATTAATTTGACCTATATTCTGCTACATGTGAATTTTTAGCTGTGGAGCTAAATTCAAGCCGAGATTTTTTCTTTATCAATTTTAGAGCTAAAATCAATGTTATTAGAACACAGTGCAAGACATCCTATTCTTTCGGGATATGACTTGTGGGCTTAAATAATATTTTAATCTCCAATTTGAAAATCAATATGAAGTTTGTCCATTTTAAAAATAAGACCGTTTGGAATTTTAGTGTAAAGACGTGGAAATACTAAAGTGCTCCAAGATTGTGACGTCATCTACCGATTTAATTTCAAGACGAAACTTATTATTATGATAATAAGTCACTGATTTAGTAAAGACTAGACTGAAATGTTAATATTACTCCCAAATATAGTTCAAGGTTACATAATCTATTTTGCAACTTAATTTACAAGATGTAATAAGATTAGTCTTTAAACTTAAATTGAATTAGTTGGCTTCGAAGAATGAATTTCTGAAACGTTTCCCGTTAACATAACATAACATCACGCCTTTTATCCCCGAAAGGGTAGGCAGAGGTGCACACAGAGGTAACACCCACTTTTTACTATTTATGTTATGAGTCCCATGTGGGATGGGTCTATTGCCATATACCGGGCACATTTCCAGACTCCGTGCTACTACTGAGAATCGAACCCGAGACCCCTTGCCTGGCAGTCGCACTTGCGACCACTCGGCCAAAGAGGCTGTCCCTTTCCCTTTAACACATTTTCAATTTCTTCTAAAGCTTCTTTTAGACGATTGAATCAGAAACTTGTATAATAAACATGTGTTTGTTTACAAGTCGGCACGATGAAATTCGTTCACGATGTTTGTGTCGATATATTTTGTATTAGCCAATATTTTTTGGCTTCGTATTTTGTTTAGTTGGCGTGCTACACGTGTAAGGTGTCGTATTGATATAAGGTTATATTTTGATCCTTAGAAAATGGTTTTTGGATCTCTTTAAATTAAATTTCGCAAGTCGACTTAGGCCGAAGCTAGAAGTAAGTGGATATTTACGTGAGATAGTTACTAGGACGAAAATAGGATAGCGAGATCAACTTGAAATATTAATTTACTGTATCAAATGTCTTTTATTACATAACATAACATCACGCCTTTTATCCCCGAAGGGGTAGGCAGAGGTGCATATTATGCCACTGTACAATGTAACACCCACTTTTCACTATTTATGTTATGAGTCCCATGTAATAAGGGGTGAGCCTATTGCCATATACCGGGCACAATTCTAGACTCCGTGCAAAACAAAATCTCAGTAGTAGTACTGAGATTTTGTTTTGCCCGACCCGGGAATCGAACCCGAGACCCCTTGCCCGGCAGTCGCACTTGCGACCACCCGACCAACGAGGCAGTCTTTAATTCTGTAAACTTTATGAACGTAAGCAGGACCATAATGAATGTTTGAACAAATTACATATACTCAGAGTAAATAATGTTCCAAATAAACGAAATTACGCTTAAAATCCATAGTTTTCCCAAATCTTTTGAATAGGTGCGAAAAGGTTTATCTTGTCAGTTGACCCAAAAAATACTCGAGTTGAAGAGACGTCGCCTGATTAATGGTTCACGTTTATAACAAAAGGTTGACCGACTGACCGACGAAAGGCTGACTTGAGAGGCTCTCTAAGCCCATGAAACGGTAGAGAAATTCTAATTTATCTCACGTATTATCACTACAATTTATTACTGTCGACGCCTCAAGTAATGCTTTTGTACTTTTTACTAAAAGCGAATAATTGAGTTGAGACCCTTCTGCTTGGCAAGATTGTAAGTCTGTGAAACGGTGCTCGTTTGCCTCACTGTCCGAGTGTGGGTCGTGTAGGATAGATTGAAGTTCCATGTAAAATATTTAACTAAATCTGGTTAAGGTTCCACTAAGTGAGAAAACGCTAAGAGAAAGGAATTTTCTTAGCCACACTATATTATATTGCTCAGTTACAGCAATAGCATAGCTAGGTTTTACCGTTTTATCTATTACTTACCTCTATTATCACGCGGAAAGAATTAAAAAGAGATTATAATGTAATATAACTACTTTCTTTTTCTTTTTACATTTACAATTTTCAGTACAGAAACTGTATCGAAGTACATTTTAAACTTGCATTCGAAATAGAAGGTCTATATTGAAAGCTTCGAAAGAGGTGATAAGTTGCCAACCATCCGAATCGAAATAACTTCATAATAAATAACCCACACTTCACGCTTCCGATCTTGAAAATAAATATCTAAATTTATTTAAATGGTTCTCTAGTTACACAAATTTGGGCGATGACAATTTTTGCAGATGTACTCAGATTTGTAGCAGCCCGCTGTTAGTGTATGATTATCCTCTACATAAGAGAGTTTGCCAGAATCTTCACGGAAGGCAGGGTTGGACATCGCTATATTACATCTTTAACCATTTATAACAACTATTTTAACAAACACAACTCTCTTGAAAAGCTTTTACACCATTTTCCTTATACATTTTCAGTACACAAGTGTTCCAAAACCATCCATCATTTGTATAAAACTTCATCAACTAGTTAATATTCACGACATTTTATAATACCCTAGAGAATGAATGTTAAAATATGTTGATTTTATTAATAAATTAAGCGTTTAATTCTTGGGAACGGACATCCATCTTGGTAGAAAATGCGATGTATTGTGCAAATCCATTCCGAACTGACGGACACTCGATCACATTATTCTGTAGTAGTTTCGAACAAAATCCTTTAGTAGTTTTATAACATTTTGCATATTTATCCTGAGAAAGACACAGCTTCCATAAATAGCAAAAAGTAGATTTTTGGTTTTCAAATTCCCTCAAATCTTTCGTTTAATTAAATTAAGGGCACGTGGAAGTTATTATACATATCCAGTCTTTTTCTTGTTTAAGTTGTTAATTATTTGAAACCCGTGCTTCTTCATATATCATGAAATAAGTAATCATTTCATAATTATAATGATCTTGTTTCAACGTTGAATTTACTTTATTCGTTATTCATATTACAACAGAGTTGAAATTACATTTAAGGCAAAAATCAAACGCGTATACAAAATTTAAACCAACAAGCAATATTTTTATACACCTCCAGTACAAAAGTTATTTCCGACCATTATCATCTATGATTTAGTTGTTCGAATAAATAGAATTCGGGCGAATATATACCGTATGTAAAAGTCTAGTGTCTGTTATATAAATTGTGGTGACAATTCAAACATGAAATCAGTGGTGGCTCGGCGACCACACTTCATACTGGAACGATTCCAACTTTCCCTGGGATAAACGTCGATGGTCGTTGCTTGCAAAAAATCTATCATTTATCTCTGATTCACCGACGTTCGCTTGTTATAAATTTTTAGAAAAGTCTCCTTTTTGCTGAACTGAACAGCGGCGCTTTCGGTGATTTAATTGATATCGGCGCTAACTTTTATGAGATTAATAAATCTAAAACTAGTCGGTTTTTGTTTTGACGGCTTTGTTCGTAAGCGTGTTTTCTGAAAACAACACGTGACGTTTAGGGTTCCAAATTCAGTTTCTATTTATAAGTTTGTAAAAATATAATACGTGTTTTTTATATAAAATAGTTATGAATCATCGCTATACCGATCTGGAAAATGGAACATCTGGAATAGAAAAATTAACACAAGTAAAATGCATGATACCATGAACCTCTAACAGCTTTACCCTAATTGTTATTATATAAACATGGTGGCAATAATTACTCGAAATAATCGTATTAACACATATTAATCATATATAGCGCCTACGTTCGCGGTATTAGCATATATCTAACAGTTACGCATATAATCACGCAAAGTGCTCGAATGTATAATTATTAAATCCTCCGGAACATCGGAACTACGTAAATGGCATAGCTCAAAAGCTATGGTGCGTTAAATTACATTCACTTGACGATCAGATCATGGATCTTATCACATTAGATATGGGTAGAACTTCAACGCACGTTGCTGAGTTTTGGCACCGAATTCGCGCAGGTGGAGTGGGTGGTACCAATGTGTCTACGAATTCAATGCCTAACCGTACAGTCAGTAACTCTATTCTATGCCAAATTTAAAAAAAGTTAGGAATTGGAAAACTAAACCAAACATTTGTGGTTATATTGCAATTCTATTACATGCATACAAAAATACCCCATGATTTGCAAGCTTCTATAACAAAAGAATATTGTCGGGTTTCTGAATTTAGATATTTTCAGTTGCAAGCAAACGACTGGATTTAGTAATATTGCATATAGTTTTGTCTAGCTCTCTCTTAATTAATGTAGTACGGCCAAGCAAGCTACATTCATAGCAATGTGTAGACCATATTTATACTCTGCTACGCGAACAGTTGTAAAACAACAATAGATCATAGAAGATGTATGGAGTTGAAAATCTGCAGCATAACCATTTGGGTTTGACGTGCCCAGACAAATTGGTAGCTCACTACGTAGTTCGCTTTATTGTACATAGTTTAGAACTATGGTTGGCCGAAAAGCCACGATGTTATGCCGTTAAGGCATTTGACGTTTAAAACAATTGATGAGGCCAACACTATTTATTTTCGTGTAATAATATTTTGTGTAAATATGCGGTCAGAGCAGATGAGTAAATGTTATGAATGAGTTTCATAAATATTGCTTGCAGCATTAATTTTGTATTTGAAAAAAATATAATATTCATTGGATTATTTGACTGAATTTATGTCGAAACCAATATAAATAAAAACATTACATATTATTATATTTCATAAAAGGTTAAAGCCTTCCGATCTTAACTACACACAAGCGCAACAGCCAATAAAACAACTAGATACATAGATTTATTAACGGAGTTACGCTTACAAACACGGCTTTTCGTTTATCAAAACTTGTTTACATAACATGTACAAACATGTTCAACTAAAACGAACAACAAAATGAGCTACCGAGGGCTTATACGCATACACCGATCACTGTTTTACACGAAATGAATACCGTTGGTGTCAAACTATGTAAATATATGTACATTATACTAACTACTTCGTTAGTAAGACGTTACCATATCTAGTCATGAGCTCATATAATACATCTTTGTCGAACAGTGTCAGACGAAGTTAAATTGGTATGAAAACGTGTTCTGCTTTTATTAGTCGCCCGTTGAGAATTGTGTACGTTCACAATCATTGTACAACATTAATATTGTTTATTTTTACATATCAAATTAATTAAACTGTTGGTTTCATTAACAGAGGAGAACGGCAGATTTTGTACCGCTTCGCTAAAAAAAGATTTGTCATTAAAAAATTGGGTCATTATAGAACCTCCTAAGTACGTTATGTTAGCATATTTAATAGATTTTTAAAACTTGGGAAACCCTAGAAAATCTGATATTCAATAATGATAAAAAGCAATCCACTATACGTAAAACGAACCGCGATTGACGTTTACAAAGTTGCCATGCGTAAAGATGAAATCAGAGCATATTGAATTTCGCTATTTCATAAACTCATTTATTTTAATATCTATCAATGAAATATTTTCCTTTCCATTTCAAACATTTTTATAAGTAAATATAAAAATCTACATCCAATCTAAATCTACGTTTACATGGATTATTAATGATAATTATAATTTTAACAAACTTGAATATTATGGCAATGTTGAACTGGCATTTGTCTTGATGACATTGACAATTAATTTGTCAATACTGGCGCATTGCTGTTTGTTTCAAATGCGATGTTATGATGTGTTTGTTGAATTTGAAGTTATTTTATTCATCTGGTGATACGTTGAGTTTGGCAACCGTTCCTCCGTAGCCCAAATTGGTATTATTGGAATCATTGTTGTGACAATTGCGAAAAGACACTTATTTACATTGTTTTGTGCAGTGTGTTGTTATTTGTCGCGATGATGAATTTACAGTGTATTAATTGCATTCAGAGTTTGTCGCACATGAGACGGCATGCTCTAGAAAATGAGAGTGAAGATTAGACGTGGTCAACAATATCCCAATGTGGACTTATCCTAGAGATGTAAGTACCTAGTTTACCCATAACATATCGAAAGTCACCATGTTCCTGAATAAAAGAAGGCGCATAGTGTTATCTACCCATAATGTATCATTTTATTCTTTTTATTCTAGATCTCTCCTACCGACCATATTTGCAATGCTTGCTGGCAATTAGCAATGTATCGGGATGTTGCTGAAAGTATGTCCAGCAAACAAATTGGTCACTGGCATGTTTGTGTCGTATATGGGTGATTCATTGCAATGATAAGGTGACGCAGGGTTTTAATTGAAGGCGCCAACAAACAGGAGTAAAGACTGGCTCATATAGTATTTGATTGGATTCAGCCACAAGAGGTAATAAAGCATAATTTAACCATACTATTATCTATATACAGTGTAATCTAAAGTCAATATCATATTCTAATAATATTACTTATTTTAGCTTACTTCCCATGATGAAGATCATGTTCCATACTGACTGAGAGACCGTACAAGAGTCGAAACTATAAAACCACAACCTGACATACCACCTCACAGTGTTCACTATCAGGAAGTAATGTATTATGTAAACATGGACAAGCCTCACTTTAACATTGCCATTTGTAGAACAGATGAGGCCGGATGATGTTGTTCGGCTCTCAAAGCTTCAACAGGTATGCATTCTCAATATAATGTACCTACATAATTATGTATCTATGTGGAGTATATAAGCGGTTTCTAATAGGTTTATACTCATGTTATAATTATAATTTATTAATTAGCATGCTGTTTGAGCTCCTATGATCTGTGTTTACGAATAAATAACTATAATAAATGTTATAAAATGAAGTAATGTAATCAAATATTTATTTTTATCTTTTCCATTTTAAGATAGGGAATCAGACTTATTATTATAACATATAAAACTAAAGGAAAAAAATGTACTTTTGTTTACTTTATTTACAGTTATCTTACTTGTTTACAGATATCAGCAATTGATGTCTGCTGTACCTATGACACGGCCTGTTCTCTTTTTAGATGAAGTACTCCTAGAAACAACCTGAATACAATGAAATAAAAGTATTTCAAAATAATACATTTGTTTTATTTTAACCTAGTAAGTAACTATATATTCCATCTTGATAAAAGTGATTTTAAGAATCAATCTATAAAATAAATGCCATATTTAATTTAGATAGCTTTAGTTTTATACCAAAAATGTTCATTTTCATTTTACATTTTCTTTAGTTGTAATGTGGTGGCCCAGAGGTTTAAGAAGCCCGCTTCTCATGCATGAGAGTGCGGGTTCGAAACCTACCAACGGCAAAGTACCTTTTGTCCAATGTGTCTTTTTTCCGAGTTATTGGTATATTCAATAATCTAAGAAAGTACAAAGACACCGCTGACGAATGGTGAAGGAAAACATTGTGAGGAAACATGGGCTTATAATTTCTTATTATAAGTTTGAATTACCAACCCACATTGAGCTAGTATGGTGATTAATGCTCAAACCTCCATGCGAGAAGAGGCTTCGGTCAGCAGTGGCCACTTATAGACTTAATGATGAAAATGTTGATGATTCTACTAATTTGACTTACTTATTAGAAATTAATCCTTACATGCGTGCTAAGCAACCAGTTTTCAGAAGAAATACTTTCTCAAAGAGCTAAGCTAAGTTTAAATCGAATTAACTTGAGACCCTTGAGACTATCTACCTGCAAGATTCAAGGTGAAGTGAGACATTAGTTTTATCATATCCGCCACAAGACTTCCACTGCTAAATGTAGGCCTTCTACCCAATGACAGTCGCTTACATTATGAATTTGCATTTTCGTAGGCACCTAAGAAATGAAAAAGATTGTGAGGCATACTCTTTAAAACTCTATAGGTGCATCATGCTTGCTGAATTAACAGGATCATTCCTAATTGCCTTTTGCGCTGCGACGCACCATAGGTTTTTTTTGGGTTTCTAAATTCTTGTTGTGTGTCGTAGCAAAATAAATTTCTTTCTTTCTTTCTTTCTTTCTAATAATACAAAGTGTAATAGTCACTTGAGTAGCGAGCAGTATTTTTAGATTTTTGTTTTTTGTAAATAAACAACCACATGAGAGCACATTGACATTTTTCAGTTAACTGTCATCTGTCATTTGTAATAGATATTTTGCTTACGGTGGCTCTACACTTGACGTTGCGTATTTGTTGTGTTCGGCCAAAAAAGAACATGTTTGGAGGATTTATTCTTCTTTGTTTGCTATATATTTGCACGCCATTACATATAGAGATACTATTTGGACGCCATTTGTACGTAGTCTACAAATATTTGGACAAATGAAGCGACTACGCAATGTCAAGTGTGGTACCACCTTAACATACCTTTTGCACATTTTCAAAGCGAAATAACTTTTGAACCCCAAGTTCTAAAAATATGTAATTTTTTTCTAAACTTCATAATAAAAATATCTATCGTTCAGACTATTCACTTGGTTAAAACAATGACTAATACAAAATTTTATAGCGGTACAAAACTTCCATACAAACCTGCCATTCTCCTTTGTTTTATCTGTACAAACATTGCTTCGCTTACAATGTCTACGTGAATTGATAAATATTTTATTTGTATGAATTTTATTAATTTGTGAATTTTGTTGGTAACATTGATTATAAGTAACATATGGATATAGTTTGAGTTTTTGAACCTTAATATTTTTGATTTATTTTGATGCTCTGATGTATTGCTTGATTTATTTGAATTCAGTAATAATTTGCATTGTTTTTATAATAACTATAGACGTGCTGAATTACCTAAAAGTAACGGGTTCTTTACGTAAATATATTGAGAAAATCTGTTCTAGTTGCGAGTCACTGACACTCACTGTTCCTTATGAGCACCGTGCGCAGTCGCAACGCCAGCCATATAAATTGTTAGATAATAAATTGCTTTATTTATTTTTGTTGTGTTAAACCACTGATGATTATGACATTACCATTAAATATATTATTTAACATTAATCCTCAAAATACTCTTTTTAACGTTTTTAAAAAGATCATATAAAGTATGTTTAAATGGAAAAAAATTAAAATCAGAAATCTTCAATAATCCCAATTCATAATTAATACACAATGAAAGGCTAATCCTCACAATACATTTGACAATGATAATGTTTTCACAGGATAACGGATGAAAATTTTAATCTACACGGAGTGTAAATAGAATGCTCTCGAAACAGATGATGATAGAAAACGAGTTTTATTTAAAAAAAAGGTAAGTATTTAAATGTTTCTTTTAATGTAATAGTAGTTGTAATTGTGATCAACTGCTCAAGGGTGATGTTGCATGAATAATACGTAAACAAAAACGATTAAATTGTAAAAACAAATTCCTTTTTTGTCAGCGTTCCATTTACACCCATTACAGTAACATAGAAGATAATCGTGTTAGTCACACTATTTATAACCCAAGAACGGCTCAATCGATTTAGCTGAAATTGATAAGAGATAACATAAAACTAGGAGGCGAACATTGACTAAATTTGAGTGCACGGTTGGTGCGGTGGGTGGGCAACCGGCTACTGTGCAACGTCACGCGGGTTCGTTTGCCACAAGGTTCAACACCTTGTGTGATCCAAACATTGTTGTTTGGGGTCTGGGTGTCATTGTGTATGTGATCTTGTATGTTTGTAAACGCACCCACGACTAAGGAGAAAATCCTAATATGAGGCAAGGTTTTTTAAAAAGAAAAAATGATTGGAGACTTTTATCCAAGGGTTTTCGGAGAATCCTACGCCAACAGGAAAAATGGTATAGTGATCACAAAGTCGTGGGCAGAAGCAAGTATTTTTTAAGTTACTGTATTTTGAAACTAACATTATTTTGCTATAGAATAACATTTATTGATCAGCCGTAAAAGTATTAAAAATATAATGCCTCTTTGGCCAAGTGGTCGCAAGTGCGACTCCCGGGCAACGGGTCACGGGTTCGATTCCGGGTCGGACGAAGTATTACTGGGTTTTAAAAAAAAATCAGTAGTAGCACGGAGTCTGGAATTGTGTCCGGTATATGGCAATAGGCTCACCCCCTATTACATGGGACTCATAACATAAATAGTGAAAAGTAGATGTCACATTGTACAGTGGCATAATGTGCACCTCTGCCTACGCCTTCGGGAGTAAAAGGCTTGATGTTTTGTTATGTTGTTTATTTTATAGCATTATTTTGTCTTATTTTTAAAATACGTTTTGTTTTTATAAAACCCCATTTATTTACACATCAAAACCCAAGCCATTCCCATATACAGACCCATTACATCGTTACGTGTTCACCCCATATACATACCGCCTACACGGTTAACGTACCAAGGTATTCTCATCTCATCCATTAAGGTGAGTAATAAACGAAACTTAATAATAACTCCACGGTTCTTGATAATTAGATCAAAACTTCATATAATGGCCGGATCGTTTACCTAATGAAGTAATGATATTGGGGAATTCAACAGGTTTTTGGATATTTGGTTTAGTGGTTACAGGAAAGTTTAAAGAGAATAGAGAACAGAAAGAAGGAAAGTAAAAAAAAAATATTACGTCACGACACACACTTTACGTAGACAAGATTCATCTACACACAGAAAGCCATGCATGCCAGCATGGTGCGTTGCAGTGTAAAAGGCCGGAGCTCAACTTAATCTCTAAATACGTGCACAGTGCAAGCAGCTGGTCTTTTTAGGCGAACCAAACAAGCAATTTCTGTAAGCTGGTATTAATTGAATGACTGTTTATTATCCATGGCAAGCTCTGTCAGTCTTTATAATTTTCCTAACTATTTCCGCGCAATTTTAGCGTAAAGTTTTATAGCATTCCTTGATGAATGCACTATAAACAGACACACAAAAAAAAAATTAAATCTGTCCGAAAATTAGTGCGTTCAAACAAATATATCAGATTAGGAACTCGTATCATAAACCAAGAAGACACGAGGGCACCATTAAATGGTAATGAAAACTAATTGAAATATTTTTAAAGTTAATAAACAGGCAAAGGAAAACAATCACATACTTTTGTTCAAGAATGTCTCTATGGACGAGAATTGACACAGAATGATAATTCCTTATTTTACTCGTTTCTGAAAAAAAAAACACTAAGGGATTGAAGAGAACATCCAAAGTTATACAAAAGATACGATATGCCATCCTTTTCACACACCGGAATACTAGAAAATTCGAAAACTAATCCAAAAAGTCCTAATGACAACAATATATTCCTCGGAGTTTTTTTGCCCATTACAATTCTAGAATTAATGAGTTAGGAAAAGTTTAGTATTTTCAAACTACGAAAATGTTAAGGATTTTCTCGGATTACCACGGAAACAGTCTGATTATACTACTTGGTAACGATTCAAAGTCCAGCATTTAGATTACTATTAATCAATGACATTAGATTAGTCTGTTTGGATAAATTCTTTACGAATTAAGACTGGAATAGTACGTCTGTAACATGACTTAGATGAGTGATTTTTATTTCTCTTTGACAGTGACGGCCAGCAACACGTCTTCCATCATAGGTCATTGCCTTCTGAATAATCGAAGCGATACCAAACGTTACTACATTCGCTATTGCAACATAATCGAAGGTTATGACATGGATGTAATTATTAAATTTTAGATACTTACATACATACATACATAACATCACGCCTTTTATCCTCGAAGGGGTAGGCAGAGGTGAGAGAGAGGTGCACATTGTACCACCGTACAATGTGACACCCACTTTTCACTATTTATGTTATGAGTCCCATGTAATAGGGGGTGAGCCTATTGCCATATACCGGGCACAGTTCCAGACTCCGTGCTACTACTGAGAAGTTTTTAAAAACCCAGTTATACTTTACCCGACCCGGGAATCGAACCCGAGACTCCTTGGCCGGCAGTCGCAATTGCGACCACTCGGCCAACGAGGCAGTCACTACTCGTTTTAGATACTAATCAAGATAATCTAAGATAATTAAGATTAATAGTTTTAGAGAACAGGCTGAGAAGACAATAACTGAGAGTTAAATCATTTACTACAAGGTAACATTTAGACATACTTATACTATATTAACAATAAATAAAAAATAATGAACATTAAGCAAATTAGATTTATATAAACAAATTACTGAACAAGAACTACCAACGAAATTATACACTTAATGGTAAGTTCCACTACAAACAATACAATATTGTTCAACATTAAGCGAGCTTTTGTCATAAGATTGAATTAGTTCACCGTTCGGAAACAATGAAACCTTACCTTTACCGTATTATAGCAATTTGCATGAGTTTAATTACTAGTAATGAAATAACTACTGCATACATTGGCCAACAAATTGTGAATAAATCGAATTTCATTGTGTTGCTATTAAACAATGTTTATCATCTATTTTCTGTTGTGAATGTTTTAATTAAAACTGACAGTGAAATAAAACGGGCGACTGACGAAAGTTTATGGGATTATGCTTAATTATGTCAACTTTTTTTTAATGGACACCATTGTTTTTATTTATTTGATAAGCTTGCCGGGTTTTTAATGCATCTGGTTAATGCTCATTCTACGTTCCCTTTTAAACATTTTTCATTTCACTATTTCAGCGCAATGATGTACTGCCAAGCGACAAATGTCTTTTGTTAATATTATTCATACCTTTATTAGGTATAAAAGTAGCAAATGATATTCACAACTTACTAAAAATAGTTTAAAACCAAAAACTACATAATACGATACATAAATTCCAAAAAAGCAACACTACAAAGTTGCAATTGAACAACATGCCGAATGGACGACGAAAATTGTTTGAAAACTGCAATAAATCCCTTTTCGAAATTAGTTTCGAACGACAGAAGATGCATCCATGGAATATTAATCGCTTTCCCGATTACCAATAGTTAGTTAAGTTGACTTGTTGAGTTATTGCACTTGGAAACTAATAAAATTAAAAGAACAGCGTGTTTAACAGAGATCTTGAAGAAAAGAGGTGATCAAATGAATGGTTACTCATAAACGGTATTATTGTGACTACTGGTTAAAATATAATTGCTCTATGGCTTATTAATTCAAATAACGCACATTTTTTAAATGTTTTAAGTGTTGCACCAAAAAATCTGTTCTAAGAGGTTCTACACGTAGTCTTATTTTACAATCAGTGTCAAATACTGTCCATAGAGCGCTGCCTAATTTCATAATCACTGTCTAATACTATCCATAGAGTCCATATACATGACTATACATAGTCCCAATATCTGAAAGAAAATCAAGTACATAATATAAGCCACATCAGCCCACTGTCCTTAAGTAACTTTTCATAACATCCATTCTTGAAACTTTTATACACGACTTCGCCGCAAAAACTTGAACGTAACAGCTTAGTAAGCTAAGCTTCCACTTCCTTAGCTATGGCAAAAAACTCCTGAACAAGGTACAGAATACTAATTAGAACTATTACTTCAATTTTTCCTTAACATTATACCTTTGACCTAGATTTTCTTTAAAATCATTTCTCTATAAAATTTTGCTATAAAATTACATAATAGAACTACTCGATAATGGTCTTTATAATGTCTGGATCTGTAAAGTGCAATGTAATGTTAAACTTCATTCTTGAGACTCTGGACATATTAGTATTTTATTTATAAAATCATTGCACCAAATCCGTTACAAACTTCCAGCATCTATGATAACTAAAATATGCAAGTGAGGTTTTATCTATACTTATAATAAATCTGTAGAGAGGTCAATTCTGTACATAAAATATATTTAAAAAATAACTATCAAGGGGTGGTTAGGGATCGCTACTGATGCCAAAAATGCAATCAGTAAAATTTTTGTCTGTCTGTCTGTCTGTCTGTCTGTATGTTCGTTATGGAAACAAAAACTACTCGACGGATTTTAACGAAATTTGGCACAATTATTCTTCATACTCTTGGGCAGGTTATAGTATACTTTTCATTACGCTACGATCAATAAGAGCAGAGCAGTGAAGGGAAATATTGGGAAAACGGGAGAAGTTACTCCATTTTTTAAGCTTCCGTCGCGTGTGCAGGCTTATAGGTTAAAGCTACATAGAAATCATGTATGACGGAAATATTCTCCTTAAAATTATGTAAAAAATATTCCTCGACAGCATATGTCTATCTTTTATGGTTGACTCACAATAACACGTGAATCTCCCGATAACTTAGCAATTCGGTGATTTCTGATTGTATTTGTCTACTCTAACGTTTACAATACTCATTCATAGACTTTACGCTGTAACTGAAAGGCCAATGGTTAAAATTAGATTAACTCGATATTATAAATGAAAATATGTGAGTTTAAGTGTATGTTTGTTACTCAGTCATATTAAAACGACTGAAGGGACCGGAATGAAATTCGGAATAGAGGTAGATTATGGTCTGAAGTGATACATAGGCATTTTACCCCTGGGATCGCGGGTGAAGCCGCTGGCAGAAGCTAGTCATATAATATTTCTAAAACATTATCTGACACCTATCACTTCCAGGTGTATGCGTCAATCATTTTCCAGTATCCTCAATTAACCCTCGAGAGGTGGAATACATGTAGCTAAACTGACTGCAGTAGCAGATGTACCGAGCACAGGATCGTATATCTATAATTGGCTAACGTAGCAATCCGATCCGCTTCCACAAATAACCGACTCAACGTAACAAATGCGTATATACATCTGCGCGTGATTCAAATTAACTGATAAACTCCATTGCAAGTTCATTTAGATAAGCCTTTATGAAATAGTGCTTATTATAAAAGATAACAGGTACACTTAATCCCAAAAAGTAATAACCATTTTTCATTTTTAGAGACTACTTAAAAGTAGATGGTGAAATTAAGCGACCTAATTCCTATATTCTCTAGATAGTTATCGTCAATTTAAATATTACAGCTTAACCAGAGAACAGCAATACTAATGGTTATTCTGGCTACTTAGGTATTGTTCAACGGAATTCTCACACCATTAGGCATTCCTAGCAATCACGGCTAAAAGCGCTATTTATTGTGAAATCTCTTTGTGCCACTCAAGTGTTAACATAAATCAGAAAATGTAACGAACGAAATATGTGGGTCCAACATGAGATTTACACTCATTTTTGTATGTGAATTCTGTTATTTAGTTTAAATAGTATTTGAGTTTTCTTTTCTTGTCTTGTCACATACACCGTTCTCAAACGGAGAAGGTTTGAGCATTAATCACCACGCTTGCTCAATACGGGTGGGGGACCACAAACGTATAATTAGAAACTATTTGCCCAGTTTTTCTCATGATCATTTCCTTTACCGTTTGTGTCTAAGTAATCTTAAAAATTACAAATAGCTCAGATAAAGCCATATTGGTTGATGTTGGAAGACTTAACTTCTTTGCCACCACGACATTACAATAAGAGTTTATATATTAATATTGAAATAATAGTTTTATGCGAAACATTACGAACTAAAACTTGCGAACCTACTTGGAGATGGGTAATAAGGAACTATTCTGTCTTTATGAGCCTCTCAACATGGTACAAACTGAATAATATTATTCAAGTTCAGCAAAGTACTGATTTAATGAGTTGTGGAGCCTATGTAAATGTACTTCCGTGAGTTTGAGTTTGTTTTACCATATAAACGTAATATGGCACACACCTTTACAACCGCACACGTGTCCTAGTCTTCAGGGAAAACTGTGTGTTACACGTGCGAAGTGTAGAGAACCACGCAGTTAACGCGATGTGGGCTTCAAATGAGGTTCTTAGAGACATTAAATGTTTCTGTGAAAGGGAACTTCGCAAAAAGGTCACAGCAAACATAATTTTCCTTTTTTAAATGACATCGTTCGGCTGAAACAGAAAAAAAAATCATTAATAGATTAAATCATTATTAGAGCAAACATAAATGCATGATGCTCTCTACAGTGTTACTAAAAATGCTCTTAAAAATTGTACTGCAATATTATGCTATTACGTCTAACTTACACTGTCTAGCTCGATACAAAACCTTCTAATTCTTTTGCACCAAATGTACTTGTAATCGTCCAGAATACCAGCAAAACTTTATCAAATCCTGTCTGTCCGACCTACTTTTTTAAATTCAATAAGAGGAAAATTCTGAGGCGGGTAACTATGTGAAGTATTTCGAAAATATATTTCCTGACGCACGAATGCGCCTTCCGAATTTGAGGTCTATACTTACTCACAATACCCTGCCTCTGCTGAAAGCAACTCCGCAATTTTCCGATGACCCATATCTTTCTCAAACAGACAAATCAATATTGCCACGATAAAAATTAGATACCTCAGTGGATGACAGTAAGTAACTGCCTTTTTGAATTATTTAATATTGAAAATCAGCAGTTTGCTATCTTCTAAATACACCTATAGGTATGTTTTTGTACGTCAGTCTGAAAGATTATAAGAAATAGAAATACTAAATTTTTATCAGTCAGCTGGTTTAAGCTAAGTCGAAATCATCAAGAAACAAGTACCTAATTATCTTTAAAAACAAATTCTGAAAATAATTTCAATTTTTTTCTGGCTGGCACCAATAAAACCCTAGGAAAGTGTTGATAAACTCATTCATTAACGTCTAAGAACGATATCAAAATGTTATTTCTATTCATTCTCTCAATGTTTCAAATGAAACACCTATCTAGGTATTAAAATTATCTTCTTGACTACGAAATATTTCCCCAACTCACGATTGCTACAGTAAATATTAACTGTGACTGCATCGGATATAGGCTTCTCGATACATCCAGGTACCGCAGCTCAAACCGAACGTGACAGGTGATTCCATCGGAAACTCTTATTCACCGTATTTGGCTCGTTTTGAAGGCTCTGTGTGTACAAATACCTCTATATTAAGTATTATTTAATATCTGTTACATTACAAATTGAGTTTATATTGGCTTTATGTATTCGTTTTTCAAACATTTTATTCGATTTTTAGTCTATATCGTTTTACAGAGTAATATGAAAAATGTGATTTTTAGAAATTATTGTAGTTATATTACGAGTTTATGTCTAGAAACTAAATAGATATCGACCCTTTTCTAAGAAATTGGATTCTGAACTCGGCGCTTGAGCCACCCATAAAGAGTCGTTCAGTATTGTCTCAAAGGGTATTGATGATAATTCCTGTTTATATCCAATAGGGGAAAAGGAACAGCGATATCGGGCTGATATACGCCATTCTCGTATTTAAACGACTTTCTCTCTATTACCAGGAAAACTCACATTTTCGAAATGAGTTGACGAGCGATAAGAAGTTCTGAAACGACTCGGCCGTACCTTTATGTTAAAGGATGTCGATTATCGTAATAGTTCCTTTTTACGTCAAATGTAACCAGGAAAACCGTTAAAAAATTGCGTGACATTTGGCTCTTCAATCTGAAACTGATGTCCAAAGAAGGTTCAAAAGATATTTCGCATTTCTGTTGTCGAGAAATTTTATGAAACCCAAATACCGGTATTGGGTATACGTTTGAAGATTTTTTTTATAGTATCAGAAGCATGGACGGTATCTAAAAATACAACATCGCCACGTGAATGGAACCAATGTTTCGATAACAAGGAAGATATTTTAAACATTTTACCAAGACTTTTAGTATGGTGTGGTTGTGTATCGGTTAACTGCTTTTTTTAACGACCAGTCGCCACCGAAAAAATTAGGTACTTGCTTAACGTAAATTCTTTTATAAACGATATTTAAAAAACCGACTTCAACACCCTCTTTTTTGAAATCGGTTAATTAATAATTACTTAAACCTTCTCCTAAGTGTTACAAACACTTTACTGAAAACAGCATCAAAATTGGTTTAACCAATCACTTGATAATTGCTCACAAACATACATACATAATATACAGGTGAAACTGAGAACCTGCTTCTTTTTTAGAAGTTGGTTAAAAATAGTACAATACCTTATAGAGGTACCTACTCTCTATGAACAACATTAGTACTGCGCAATATACTGGTACTTTACCAATACTCTTAACTGCCCCATTATGATCATCCATTGACAATGGCTAGGCCTTTTAACCACTTTCAATATCACCAAATTCAATTCTCAAGAGTTTTGTACGTACTTAAATTTATTATTGAAAGTAAGGCTATATATGAAATACTTGGAATCGACATTATAAGACCGATTCGTATTGAGTGTGGTTCTTTGAAGTAGTTGTCTATTATTAGAAACAGATTTTGTAATACACGAACTAACAAATAAATACATGTACATACATATATATGAGATACATACCTATTGAATTGTTTCTTCTGAGCCCTATAGTTTGAAGTAGTAAATATGCGAATACTAAGCAAAAATGAGTAATCTAAAATTGTCGGTAATACACAGTATCCAATATTTTAACTTAGGTAACATATGTAGTTTACTAGGGTATCATAACACCATATTTCTAAAAAAGCTAAATAAATGAGAAATAAAGATATTTTGTGCACATTCCACATTATTATGGGATAATCTGACAAACGGGCACACGAATTACTTGTAAGGAAGCGCAATCTGGCGCCACCCAAGCACACATGATGCACCAGAGTATGATTGCACTTAGTAAACACAAAAATAACAGTCGTTAAAATATTGTGTTTAAAAACACTAAAACCAAATGGGACCGCTGAACAGTCCATCGTTATCGTTTACCAATTTATATTACGTTTGTGCCAACAATATTTTACCTAGTTAGAAATGTCACTCGAGGTAGACAGAGACAAAGTTGCCCAGTAGCACCTAAAAAACCCATCGCGGACACGACGTCTCATCGAAGAACTGATACAGGTAAGTAATTTATTTTCGTAAGAAACTTCGCATTAATGTCAGCCGAAGCAATTTATCTTGGCGTAATTCGCGTAAAACGCTTATTGGCTGTCGTAGCCCACACGGAGATAACATGATTTATATCCTTCTACTAATTATTTTATACGATAGCGAACATCTTTTCTGGGTTACGGTTATAGTTATTGGGGGGTAAGTGTTGAGATGTTATCGTCTTTCAGTAATATAGCGTTTACTGGTAAGGTACGCTATAAAATCGTAATTTATTTCCATTTAGTTCTAAATAAAATATGAACTCCAAACAATAATACATTTTGTATAAAGTAGGTCACAACACATTTAAGAATTGTGAGCATTCCTAATTTATCTTAAAAGCAAAATTGCATTAGTTTTCTAAACAAAGAACCGCTGTTCTACGCTTTTGTAAGACATTACCTCGAACAACAAACACGGCATAACAAAACCAACTCCTACCTACATTTCGCTAAACGGAATGTAAACGGTAATTCAATGAGAGAACAAACACCGGCAGCGAATGACGCGTGCACTAATGGCAGTGTCGGCGCTTTCTCCCCACAAATATACACTCGCAAACCGCAATGCAGTTTATGTCACTTTGAACTGTTTAGTATGCCAGCCTTCCTCGCAAAAGATCTATGTTCAAACTAAAATTGAGTACAACTAACACGTTGAAATAACTTAGAAAACTTTGAGCGGCTACAAGATTGATGAAGTGTGTCACGAAGAATGCTGGAAGACTTCAACCTCCGGACGCTACGAAACCGTAGCCTCGTAGCAGATGTACTACGCCGTAGCACATATTTGATTCGTATTGATAAAATTTTGCATTTTGGATATAATTTGCAAGTCAAATTCTCTTTTTTAAGAATTTTGCTTATTTTATTTTAGATTTATACGAGGCGTTAATTAATTTTTATTTTGTAATTTTAAACGTGTCCAAAATACATCAATTTGTAAACATGAATAGCGATACATTTCTTTGATATAACCCTGGAAACGAACACGTGTGTCCAAAAATAACACATTCTTATTTTTATTTACACCCACACAAAATTTATTAAAAAGCTGTTATATCAATTTATCAGAAGTGGTTTTAGAGAGTTGAGTATAAAAATTATAAGAGACGTATAAATAAATAGTATGAACCTTTGCCCGGTTGTGGGTTAAAACCCCTTTGTTATTTAGAAAGTGATATGAAAGAGAGTGTGGGTGTATTAAAAATAACTTGCTACCTCTTTCTTGTACAAACATAATGTAATGACGTCACAGATTATATTGTTGAATAATATGTCAAAAGTTGGTGGTCAAGAAATAATAGTTGTGACGTTTATGTTAGACAAACCAAAAAACCAGTGCTCGTTTTAATTAAATCCAAATCCTCTTCGTGAACCTAACTTCGTATATTCAGTCGACTATACTCCTTTGTATATCAATCTTCACAATTCATTTCAAATCGAAATATTGAAAGCAAAAAATCTCAATATCGACATTTTCATGCGTTGAATTGTTCTGCGCTTAGACCTTTAGGGTTGTCGTAATGTACATTTTATTAGCGTATATAACAATATAAGAAAACCAATGTTATTCTTAAGAGACTCTCCTTACTTAGTGTTCGATTTAAAATATTTTTTGTTACGGGACACTTTAAACAAAAACTAATAATTCAATATACATTTACGCTATTTGCCATCGAGAATGACATTTGTACTAACCCTGATATTGAACAACTAAACCATTTGATATGTAACATAATATTTTATCAAAATATAACCATAAACTTACGAGTATAATTAAAACAGTTCATCCATTACCAATGAAATCGAATTCCATTATAAAGTGCTACGATTCGGAACAGGAAGCTAATTTACAATGTACAGATTATTCAAGTGGTAACCCTGAAAAGCCGCAGACAGGTATTGCGAGCCGCGCAATTAACTTTTCAGATGGATCCCGGTATGGAATGGAATAATAACCGGCAAAGCTAGCAGTTTTGCTATCGGTCGGGTTTTTCTACTTAATGTCGAAAATAGTTGATGAGGTTTTTTTTTAATTTGGAAAACTGTTACTACTGGGTTTATAGAATACTTACGAATGCCACATCTAATTGTGAGTACTAACTCGTTGTTTGATGAAATATATCAATGTAGGTCTAGCGAGACACTATGTATTTTCTGTTGCAGTTCATAAAGTGGCAACCAAAATTTAAATGAGTGAAAATTAATATTTAAAAAACTTCTGTAGACTATGAGTTACTACTAAATTTGAAATCGGTTCTACAATTTAAACGAGAAAATGTAACGTAAAATGCTTGTGTGTGCTCCATCATAGACCTCATTATCGCTTACCATCAGGCGAGATAGCGGCTAGTGAAATAAAAAAAGCATTTGTATAGTAAGTGATAGATGCGTATGCTATGTTGCCGAGTATGGTTTTAGGCTAAATATTCTACACACACATTTATTAATAAACTACAAAATAATAATTGTGGTCTCGACACAAAACAGCCAAATGTACTATTCGATATTATTCCCAATGAACTATAAACATATTGGATTCACGGTCCAAATACGTCAAACTCGAAATAGTCACAGCCTATTTAAGATCTCGATATGTGGGCTAAATGCCTTATTTACTTTAATGAAACATAAAATGGTACAAGAAATAGGTAATTTATAGAATATTGCTTTATAGAAATGGTTTATTAGAGTAGTCAATCTACAAATATATGAAGTCGATAAGTTTTTGATGGGTGTCTAAATACATCATTTTGACTATGAGTCGTAATGAAACATAAGGAAAATAAATAAATCAGATGACTTACACAGTTCAATAGATTTCCCATTAGCATTGCTGATCCATCAAGATTTATATTAGTAAAATAGCGGTTGCTAATAACATTTTACCAGTAGCGTTAGTAATAATATGACTGTTGGCGCAGTAGTTGGGCAACCGGCCTCTGCGCAAAGTGTGGCGAGTTTGATTCCCGCTTTCTGCCGATCTTGAATCTCCGGCCACCGCGAGGATTATTGTAATTTACTGTTCATTCAATTAATCATGTAATAGGTTAGGTTCTTATTATACTGCATCGTTGGCCGAGTGGTCGCAAGTGGGACTTCTAGGAGTTTCGGGTTCGATTCCTGGATCGGGCAAAGTACAACTGTTTTTATAAATTCTCAGTAGTAGCCCATGCTACTATTGAGAAGTTTGGAATTGTGCCCGGTATATGACAATAGGCTCACCCCCTATTACATGGGACTCATAACATAAATAGTAAAAAGTGGGTGTTACTTTGTACAGTGGCATGAAGTGCCGTAATGTGCACCAGTGCCTACCCCTTCGGGGAAAAAAGCCGTGAAGTTATGTATGTGGTTCTTATTAGCTTAGTAGGTATAATACATTGTTGATATTGCTCACCATAAATGTGTAATTCCCATACAATACGTCCAATACTGCTATATTTATCCAATGTGTTTATTGGGTGCTGTTTCGTAACTTAATTAAATTATACGAAGCTCCAAACTCCCACGAACAAAATGTTCTGTAATCATAATAATAACATCAAAATTATTGAAATGTGGCCGTTAATTAATTAACATAATAACGTAACCATGTGTATTGTTACATGACTACAGTCTATTTATTTTAATTAATGAAGATACTGACTTGTTGTATCTAAGTTCCTCATGGCAGTCGGAACCATTTTAACTTTTTTTTAAGGGGGGGATATCGTCGAATACCTTCTCCCGCCTGGATGAGGCGGGAGGGAGGGTCAGACTCTTACTGACTAAAAACCACTCCGTTCCTACTCCTGCCCTTCGAACCGGAGCCCTGGCAACCCGTTAAGTGTCCCGCGGCTCCGAATCGGCATCAGCCCTATTGGGCCCCATCCGTGGTGGTCTAATGGTTCTTTGAGGCGCGCGCGGAACGCGATGCGGCGTACGCTCGGGAGTCTGATGATGATGTTTTCTCATTTCCAAGTACGGGTTCGAAACTTACCAAAACGACTAGTATCAATGTGATTTTTTCCGAAATATATGTACTTTCTAACATTATGTAGACACCACTGACAAACGGTGAAGGAAAACATCGTGAGAAAACCTGGGCTTATAATTTCTAATTATAAGTTTGAAATCATCAATCTGCATTATGCATGCGTGGTCAAACCTTCTTCTTCGTCAGCAGTGGCCACTAGTAGGCTGTTTCAAAGTCAAAGTCAAAGTCAAAATCATTTATTTCAATTAGGCCAGAATGGCACTTTTGAACGTCAACAAAAACAAAAATTTAAGTGAAGCTATTTGCTCATTCCAAGGCGTAGATTCCTATGGAGAAGAACGAGCAAGAAACTCCATAGGTTACTCTTTTTCAATCAGGTTCACAATACAATTTACTAGTTACATAGTTTTGCTGTTTGGATTGTGCGAGAACAATGTAACACTAAAATCCAGTCGAAGTGTACAAAAAAGAAAATAACCTTAAGGACAGTAATACAGTCTGGAGCTGACCAGTCCCAGTTGACGGCGCCCGTTCACGAACATGACACGTACACCAGCACCGCCCAACTCAACCATATTGTAGGGAATCGAGCGATCCACTGCACGCGCCACCACCAATGAGACCTTTGAGTGAGCATGACAACTCCAAGCTGACACAAATGAAATCTACTAATCTAATTTAATATTAAGTTAATCTAATTTAATATTAAGTTAATCTAATTTAATATTAAGTTAATAAACGAATAAGCTGTTATTCGGTTATTAAAAAAAAAAAAATTTCTATGCATAACAAGAGGTAAGATAAGACTTAATATTACATGTTCTGGTCGAGCGGCAAGCCACCCATGCTCGCCGCCAGCAGGCCCGTGCAGAACCATTTTGACTAGGGCGTTGAATTCCTGCGCTAAAAATATTTTGTTCTTCTCAGAGAACCCATACATATACCAAGAGTATAACGATTGTAGCAAACCATTCTTACATAGAAAACCCATATAGCTCAACAGGATCTTTATAATGAAATTAGATTTTCCCGCAGCTTCACACGCTTTAAATTCAGAGTTTTTTCTTTAGTTTTATTTATGGTTTTTAGTTAAAATTAACATATCAAACCCATTGTTCCTAATAGCTATTAACACATAGTACTTATCCTATTTGTTTAGAAATAATTACGAGGGTCGGTGCTGGGTCTGCGGCAAATTCAGAGTTATAATACATATTATAAACCTAGGAAGGTTTAACCAACAAATTTTGATTGATTCAAGACAACGAGAATCAATCAAAATTTGTTGCGTATATTTAAAGGTATACAGACACACAAACGGCGGAAAGCGACTCTGTTTTAAACTATGTAGTGATGATTCCAAGTATCTGATTGACATTTTGGTCTACACTAAGTTACAAAACAATTTATAAAGACAAGGTTTTCACCATGGCAGTATTTTGCGTGAAAATGTTTTTAGCTAAATTTGGTTTTTTAAAAGATAAATTCAATTCAAAGGCTTCACAGAAGAATGGTCTAAGCTTTATTTACTTTCATACTTACCTGTACCTTCCTGTTTATCAGTTTGGAAATTATCATGCACGATAAGATGCTATGTAAATCAATTAGTCTCCACTTAGCTTCTCTTGTTGCATAGATATGTATCATTAATTAATTATCATTCTACTAGATTACAATTGTTTGTACAATCAACACACGTCACTAATTTAGGTACGAGTCCATCCTTATCATTCTAATTACCTAATACGCATGTTTGGACGTATTATTCATATGTACACCTACATATAAAGACGTTATAATATGTATGTACGTATATTTGTATAACAATAGTTCTGCGTTTGTGGTTTTGAAGCAGATTCCGCCCAAACCGTAGCGCTTAAGGTGTACCACAGACTAAATCCGGTAATAAGATCTTATTCATAGTTTATAATTATATCTGTAATTATGTTTGTAGATTACAATGCATTATGCTATAAGAGAGATTTAATTAGTCACTGTAAGTGATGGTAGAGTAGTACACAAATATGTTCTACGCGTCGTTTGCTTGTGTATCACAAGAGTCGTTTAAGGGACAGCTCATTTGACAGAGATCAAGAAGCTGCGGTCTTTGATAAACGGTTTATTAAAATAAACGGTTTATATAAAAGGTTTATTTAAGTCTGGTTAGTTTTGAAATATAGTCGTTATATTTAACTAAAGATTACAAATTACTCATGTAAATATACTCAAAAAGCTCTACTAGTTTCGAGTCACAGACGGACTCGTCCTCATGAGCAACGAGCGCGGTCGTGGCGATATCGGCAGCCTACTGGCTAAAGCCTGCATTGGTGTTGGTACTTTTGTTTTACCTCCATCGCGCCTTCTGCCGGAAACCACGCGCGTTTGCTTTCAACTCCGGCGAAGGCGGCGTTTGAGACGATCTTGAGAACGATACGTTCACAGGTCAGCGCAATATATTTACGTGAGTAACTCGTAATTATTAGTTAAATCAGTATGTCTCACAATAGTTATTATAAAAACCTTTTAGTAGTTTCAAATTGTTTTAATTCAACAAAAAGGTTTGTATGCTATATCTCATAGTCTAGAATTGCATAATTACTGAGCATTTTCATAGCATTATAGTACTACAATAATGACTGGAGTATGGTGAAATAGGCGTGCCTACTGTTAACGGTAATAATGCTTAATATCCATTAACATTCATTTTGATAATAGTCGTTACGTACATTACAAATGCGGTGACTTGTTAATTGCGTTAGACCACTGAATGAAACCCAAATTACAATTACTCAACAAAAAAAATTCACATCCACAATTAAAGTACAAATATGAGATGTAAAATAAAACCATGTGACATTTTAACTGACCGACTGCACGGTTGGTGCGGTGGCTGGGCAACCGGCTGCCGTGCAACGTGTTGTGGGTTCGATTCCCGCACGGGACAACACTTTGTGTGATCCACAAATTGTTGTTTCGGGTCTGGGTGTCATTGTGTATGTGAACTTGTATGTTTGTAAACGCACCCACAACACAGGAGAAAATCCTAGTGTGGGGCAACATTAAAAAAAAAAACTAATAAAATAAGCTTCCTTGTGTGTTATGTGTGTACTGCTAAGGAGTGGAATTCTTTGCCAGAGTCTGTGTTTCCTGAAGGGTATAGGGTGTCTTCAAGGCTCGAGTGAATAGGTTGCTTATGCGTCGACGTGCACCATTGTAGACCGTATTATCGCTTACCATCAGGCGAGATAGTGGTCAAACTTCGGTTCAACAAATATTAAAAAAAATTGCACTATTTCGTCATAGATTTTAAAACGTTGGATTGCAGTAATATGCACAAAAACCCAAGTTCTAATTCGAAATGTTCTCTTACTCTTTGATCAGTAGGTAGTGTATAATTATTGTCATTTATTTATAGAATAGAATAATAGAATAATTTATTTCAATGTACTCCACTTACAATATGTTTTTTTTTTTTTTTTTTTTTTAATTACTATATTAAAGTAAAATTATGCTAGACTATTAACTAGATAATAATAATACATTATTTTGCTTAAAACTATGAACAGAAAAATAATAGGGATAATTTTAATAATTATTGTCGCGATTTGCTTGAACTAGGTTTATGCAACCTGTGTTTCAAGTCATCACTTTATTACAATTCATGTTAAATCTATACAGGTTTGTATTATCAACTACTTATATAAAATTTAGAAATTATAAAACAAATTAAACTATGTAACCTACTTACAGTAATTGATCTTAAAGAATAATTAACTACGTCAGTACATCTAAAAGTTTTTCTGTGTCATTATAATTTAATTTAAGCAAGTACTCCGTCATCATGTTACAACATTTCTTATGACTAAGGCTGTATACATTACAAGATTTATTTAGCTTATTGTACAAAAACGGTCCGAGAAACATATAAAATCTAGTGCAATAGGCATGTTTAGTTTGTCTAGTTTGGCAGACCAGATTATTTCTTTTCTTTACCAAAATTTCACGGTCATAGGTGAGTTCCGAATGTTGTAAAAGAACGATGTTTAATATACTTAATTGCCGTACTGTAAGAACCTTACATGCCTTGTAAAGTTCGTGAGTAGGAAATCTAAAAGGGCGAAATGTCGCAACCTTGAGGATGGCCCTCTGAGCACGTTCTAGTGGAAGCATTATTGTTTTAGCGGCACCTCCCATGATGTTATGCAATATGTTAGTATTGATTGGCACAAAGCTAAATAGACTTGTTTAATTAATATATAGTCAGCTACATTGCGTAAGTTTTTAAATACGTACATTAATTTACGGACTCTTGTGCATAATAAATCTATATGTTTGCGAAAATTTAAATTTGCGTCAAGCGTAACACCGAGGTATTTAATAAAATCAGTTTTGATAAGCGCTGGACAGGTGCATGCTGAGTCACCAAGAGTAGTACATTTGTGTGCATAAATATTTATATTAGTCATATGTAGGTTATGGTTTCTCATTGTAAACATGATATATTTCGTTTTATCTGCATTTAGTGTTAATAAATTTCTAGAAAGCCAAATAGTTACAGCAGTGAATCCTTTTTGAGCGTGTATGTAGAGCTCTTCCCGTGTATTAGCGGAGAATACAAGAGCTGTATCATCCGCGTAGGACATTAGAATGCCGTTTTTAATTGATAATTCACATAAATCATTTATATAAATTAGAAAATAGTGTAGGTCCCAATATACTTCCTTGTGGTATTCCATAAGAACTATTTTTAACTTCTTTACTTATGTATTGGTCAATCTTTACAGACTGGTAACGGTCGGACAGATACTCAGAGAAAGAAGTAACTGCTTACCTCTGATCCCAAGTGACTCGAGTTTCCGCAATAATATTGAGATAGAAATTGTGTCGAATGCCTTGGCGAGGTCCAAGAAGATACCCATAGTGTACATGCTATTGTCCAGATTAGAGGTAATATAGTTAGTAAGTCCATGCACCGCTTGGTTAGTTGATCTCTTTGGTCTAAAGCCAAACTGGTTGTCAGAAAGCAATTTTTTTCCTCAAGATATTTTACCAGTCTGTTATTAATAATTTTTTCTAATATCTTTGAGATACCAGTTAGTATTGAAATGGGTCTGTAGTTAGTGACATTGGTTTTGTCTCCCGATTTGAAAACTGGTGTAATAATTGATTTTTTAAGTGATTTTGGAAAAGTACTAGATGATAGACATAGCTGAAAAATGTATGTTAATGACCCACAAATATGTATTTATATTTTTTTAGTATGTAATTAGGAATACCGTCCCAGCCGACTGCACAAACATCCTTTAGACCGGTTATTATTGTTAGTATTTCATCCTCGTCAGTGTCTAGCAACACGAAAGAATCACGTGTAGTTGATGGTGATGCAGCAGTCAAGTCGTAGGTAGATGAGTTTCTGTACGGTAGGGTATTTTCGGCCAAGTTTTTACCGACATTTGCAAAGTAGTTATTGATATTATTCAATGCTATAGAAGGGTCTGACTCAGTCGATAGTAGGTCAAGTGGAGGGTCAGTATTAATTGATCTAAAAGTATTTGAATTTATAAATTTCCAAATGAGTTTACTGTTATTGCCTGCCTTCTGTAACTCACTTTTATCGTATTGAATTTTCACCTTTTTTATTAAATTATTGCAAAAATTCCTATATCTTTTAATGTCATCAGCAGAATCTTATTTTCTGGTGCTAATTTGATTTGCGATGAAGCATGTCTCTGTTACGAATACATCTAACCAGACCCGGTGTTATCCACGGCTTGATGTTGTAGTACTTCTGTGGAATTTTTACTGTGTATGTATTTTTATTTATTACGTGCTGTACTGAGCATAAAATTATTTAACGAAATATTTGCATCGTTTGCATTGTAAACAGGGTCAAAATTAATATTGTTAACGTCATGGTCTAGTCTTGTCATGTCGATTTTAGAATGACTGCGGGTGCAATTTTTTCTGGGTAATGTAATTTGAAGTGCAAGTAATACTGCTTGGATCAGTTACGGAAGAATTAGTCACTATTGTTTTTGCTTGTTTATTGGTTTTGATGATTATGATCAAGACACGAACCGCTTTGATGAGTGGGATGAGTATGAGCTGGTAGAAGTCCATAAAACGAACAAATGTTAAGATAATTATAGCGCACGCGTGTCGGTTTTCCCGGGTGAAATGTTAATATTTATGTCCCCTATAAGTATGATGTTTTTATATGATGCCACTTTCTTTAGATTCGTGTCAAGTGAGTCTATAAATTTATCTATATTTTGGGAGGGAGGTCTATATACGGCAATAATTACTATATCAGGATTTATAGTAATTAATAAACAGTTAGTATCTGCAAACTGTGGTTCTGAAATGCTTATATTTAAATTATTTTTACATAAACTACTAAGCCATCATTCTGATTAATGATTCTATTCGTTCTGTGAGAGCTGTATCCTGTAAGAGTTGGTAAAACGGTCATGACATTTGTCAACCAGCACTCTGTTAAAATAATAATATCACATCTAATATCGATATTTTGCAATAATACTTGGAAATCCAGCATATTTTTATTTATGCTGCGAATGTTTTGCGTGAGTAATGTTAATGTTTTTTTCCCAGTGTAATAAAGTTTTTGCACTCATCAACATTACAAATCCAAGTATCTGACACAGAAAAACAATCTAAGTCACCAATAAGTTGGTTTGTCATATTAAAATATTAACTAAGAAGTGTATAAAAATATGTGCTAACTAAGCTAAACTAATTACTGGCGCTCTTAGGCGCCTTCATAATCTATGGTGTTAATATAGTAGTCCTCAGCAAATTTCCGGGCGGGACAACTTACGTCACCAGTCGGGTGGTCGCATTTCCTTTTGAAACGCTTACATGTCGCGCAATTTGGAGGTGCAGCTTTGTTGCTGCATTCCTTGAAGGAGTGACCAGAGTCACCGCAGAGGTGGCAGGTAGGGCTCGTTTCACGGCAGTACTTTGCTGCATGTCCAAATTGCTGGCAATTAAAACATCTCGTAACTATTGTGTAGTCCCGGACGGCACAAGAGGTCCAATTTATAAAAAGTCGACCTTGGCCTAGCAAAATTTTTCGTATGTTAGGTGGCACCTCTAGCACGTAATTACAGGTCGAGAGATTTTTCTTGCCCGATTTATGGCTAAGTTTTATGGTAGCCAATGTGGGCTCACGTGGGGAATTGGGCATTTTATCGGAGAGGTTTTGCTCGTAGATACAGTCTAGAACTTCCTTTTCTGATAACGCTGAGGGTACACCAATCACGGCAATCTTCGGTCGTCGTTTGGCCGGCTCCTGTACAGTGAGGCCCGATGAAACTAATTTCTCCGCATTTTTTAGTTTATCAATATCCGCTTTATTTTCGGTGCTTATTATAACACCACCATCTCGAATTTTCCGCACACTACGAACATGCAACTTCATGACTTCAGGCGAGATAATTTTTTGAACGAGTGATTTAGTATCGTCACTTGTTTTGGTTTTGTCACTAGGATAGATAGCCACAGAGCTTAAGTTTTGTGGACGCACATAGTTATCTGCACCCTTTTTCACGACATTTGCATATGAGCTAGTTTCATTTAATTTAAATGAGCTAGAAATTTTGTCTTGAAACTGTTGTAGGGACTGTGCAAGGGTTTGTTGTTCTCTAAGGTTTTGGATAGTAGAGTGCGCTAGAAGTGCTTTTTGTTTTAAGGCCTGATAAGCAACAGCCATCTCGGATGTGCCCTTTAGGGCATTACGGCACAGGTTTTGCACTTTGGTCTTATGTTCCGAATTCATCTTCCCATCTGTCACGATAGAACAGACTTCGGCTAGGATAGAGTCCATATTTCTGGTCCATTTTAAAATTTCTTCAGTAGAGATCAGATCCCGGAGTAGGATAGGCTCCTCGGAAGCATTAGGTTTGGGCTCAGAAGGACATTCTTGAGTCGGTGTTGGTGGTGGACTTCGTCGCAGCAGCTGGCTACGGCTAAACGGGCTGGCGCCTGGATTAGACATATTCCGCCCACAGAACACAAAATTCTTTAATATAGTCTTATTTCATTATTGTAAGTATAACACTAGAATAGTTCCACAACAAGCACTTCAATAAGTTCTAATTTGCTTACACTGCATAAAACAATTTAAAATTATTGATTTAATTTCATACTATGGAGAAAGTGAACACGTCCGCGTAATAAAGCGACTGAATTGGTGTCTGAATTGGTTGTTATGAAAGTAATTAGCTACTAATTCCTCCTAAACATTTGTTTTTACCTCACCACAAATAAGAGCTTCGCTTTACATTTATTACAGATTTTTACAACAATGTTTTACACGCAATAAAAATAAAATAAAATGCAAACGATATTTGCAATTCCATTGAAAACAAAAAAATCCGTGTATTCCGTATTTATATAAAAGTGCTCATAGAACGTAAAGTGCATTGCTGTGTACACAACTCCTAACATGGTAACGTACAGTCGCAAAGAGATTTGATGATACAAAAAAAGTAAAAATAAAAAAAAAAATACTTTACCAAATGTGTACCAGATGTTTCCAAATTCAAATGTGAATTGGTTGTGGTTGAGCCCATATAATCTACAAACGTTTGCTCTTTTATTTTATAGTGAAATTTTTGAAGTGGTAAACAATTTTGTTACTGTTTGTACTAAGCAAACGTTTTGTTCATTCCTTTTTGTACAGAACATTACAATTTCTCTTTCTCGCTACACAATGTATATTTATCAATGGGTTTGTATAATGCTTATTTTAACCTCTTCTTGTGAATGTGTTTACTTAATTTATCGTTAATACAATAAGCAATAAAGATTTTAATTTGCATTTATCTCTTCTTTATTTTTAGTTTTTCTTGTACTAAATCTCATTCTAGAAACGAATGCTGTGTTTTTCTTAATGGTTTCCTTCATTTTTCCTTATCAAACATTATACCACAGGATTTCATTAGCTTTTTCTTCTTTATAAAACATTAATCAACTTGTTCGAAGCAAGCTCTGCAAATATATTGTCATGCACATCGTATAGCCCGTGTCCTGCTCCCAGTTCGAATATAACGTTATCTTCGATACAATACAAACAAAATAATGAAGCGACACAAACAAACATACGCTGGAAACTTGAAATCAAGCAGTCTCTCCATTAGTTCGATCCGCATACAATGTCCGAACAACTAATGAACAGCGAACACCTCTCTATCCCCTCTTGTTTAACAAACTACTCTGATAGTTGTCAGACAGAGGAAATCAGCGACAAGAAATGTTCCAGTTAACTACAACTGGCAGGCCCGGCCACTATTGAAACAGATTTTCTCGCCTGTCACATAATATTATTTTGTTATTGGCCAATTACTTTTCTGGGACCTCTTTTACTAGTAAACGAATTACTTACGAAATTTATGAAGCGAAAATGTTGTGTAGTCACTTATCAATCTTGTCAGTTTTGAAAGATATGGATAAAGGTAATGTAATCACATTGTTGGACCCTTTATTACGAAATACTATACTTATTTTTTCTCTTAAGAAATAACAAAATAGAAACAAAAGCGAGTAAGTATGCTAAGCACACGTCCATCTTAACAGTTTATGCAAACCTCACTAATTTAAAAGACAATGAAACTTCTGGACCTGACCCGCTTAGACAAGACTCTACAATTTGTTAGCATTAATTTCATTAATCAAAAGTGAGAACTTTAGACCCGTAAAACTTGGGTCGACGAGAGAAGTCGGTGTCCGTTTAATGGCCCAGAACTCGATGAATCTAAGCGACAACATCAAATCACGGTTCACAGTCTCTAGGGACAATGTCATGCATACCTCCGCGCCACACATAGGTACATAAAAATGTACTATAGATATAATATATCAAGAGTAAGACACACACACGCAACCAAGCTGTACAGATAACGTCAGAAGTGTGCGAATAAAAAATGAAACAAATTGTATAGGTAAATAAGGTGTACTACTCTCAGCAATTTAGGTAAGTGGTTACCCCAGATATTTTGTCGTAAATATAGTAAATTGTTATGTCGAGCTCGATTGATGAATAAACTGTATTTAGAAACCATCAATGTTTATTACGCCTTGATGGGAACATTGCCTACTGTCGTTGCCCAATTTGGGGGAAATTGATTAACAATTTCATAGTGGTATAATAAAAGAGTGAACAGTAAACGGAATACTCTTATGACATGTATAATCCATCAGGGAAGTGAGTTTCATAAAACGAATTCACGCTATCTTTTTTTCTTGGAAAACTCCGTCGAAGATGAATGAATGAGGAACCTTTTAAAATCGGCTGTACTTTTAATCACGAGACACCGTTTAATTCTTGGCGAGTCATCCTTTGCCTGACATTAACGTAATGGGATCGAGTAGGGCTGGTGTCATGAGTTGACATAAAAACCCCTCAAACGCGGTGGTTAGGGAGAAAGGTATACTTAGCAGAGTTTCTTTAAGGTTCCGGCAGTGGAGCCGAAACGATTTGAAAATCGAAAAAGTAGCGGTGATATATTAGGGTCAAAGTAAAATGTCACTTTCTAATTAAGATTCTAACAGATTTTGAGCAAAACTTATTTTGGCGAAACGTATTTCCACAAAATAAATGTAGTAGGACATTTTAGTAGAGCTTTATTTGTGGAGCCCATTTAATACATAGATTTGAAACGTTTTTAAACCACAGTACCTATGTTTATTCCAAAGGAAGTGGGTTTGCGTGTAATGTACTCCGAAAAATGGCACGGATTTGTTTTACGACTGAGATTCATTCGAGCGATAGACGTTTTTCATGTCGCCCGGATAAAAACTCGGGAGGTACAAGTTAGCAAAACTGAAAGTAATGGATGTGATAGGGAATTGACGGGAATGTGGAAAATAAAAACAAAAATGTTTTGTGTTGAAATTTTGGCAAATGTTTTTGTTTACTGTATTTTCTGGCTCGTGTATATTCCCTGGACAAATTAATGGTATCAGGAAATCAACTCAACATATAAGAAACATTCCCCATCTTAACACCTTGTGTCCTATTGTCATTTAAGCAATCTTAATAAATATTTTGTTCTCATAATTTATTTCTTCAATTCACCTTTGATATCCTAAAACATCTCGTATCATAACCCAATACCATAATCATTCTAACTAAGTATAAAATAAAAGAAAATAGGAACCTCTAAAAGCAAAACTTGTCAACTATTTTTAATATTGCAACCGAACCGAGGTCGTTAGCGCGTACGATATCGAGTGAAAAATAATACACCACGGCGAACGGTTGCAAGTATTGTGCAAACGAAACTGACGCTTGGTCACAGAGGGGTTTAAAGCATGGCTGCAGATATTGATATAAATAATATCAAGATATAAGATAGAATGTTGGTTTTCCGATGAAAACTCACCAATATCATAATATTTTTTTTAAAGAATAAGTCGGTAAACGAGCATACCGATCACTTGATGGTAAACAATCGGCACCGCCCATGGACACCCAAAACACCAGAGGTGTTGCAATAGCGTTACCGGCCTTTTGGGTAGAATTTGAGGATTGTCGGGATTGATTCGGAGATTGAGGAGGGGAGTAATTGAACCTCCGGTAACCTCACTCATACGATGAAACACAACGCAAGTATTGTTTCACATCGGTTTTCTGTGAGGCTGTTGTATCACTTGGGTCGAGCCGGCTCATTCACGTCAAAGCATGGTTCTCCTACACTTAATAATAACGAGAAGTGTGCAATTGCACCCATACTTCTACTTTTCTCTTCATGGAAACAAAACGAAAGGTGTTGTGACTCTGCGACTTTTGTGGTGAAATAATTATTAATTGATGCTGTATGCTAGCTAGGCACAGAGAAGACGTACGCAAGCTAAATCGAGATCGAGTGTTGTAGCGTGATCCTGGAGAGGCCTATGTACAGCACTCGACGAGCTGATTATGATATTTTTTTTTGTTTTTTTTTATACCGTTGCCCCACACTATGATTTTCTCCTGTGTCGTGGGTGCGTTTACAAACATACAATATCACATACACATGACACCCAGACCCGGAACAACAATCTGTGGATCACACAATGAGTTGTTCCGTGCGGGAATCGAACCCGCGACACGTTGCACGGCAGCCAGTTGCCCTGCCACCGCGCCAACCATGCATTCAATTCAATTATTAACAACTAGCTTTTACCCGCGGCTTTGCTCGCGTCACAAAAGGATAAAAAGTAGCCTATGTGACATATACCAATACACACAGCGTCATCTATACCAATAATTTTGGTTTCCCTTGGGAATATCAAATTTTTCCGGGATAAAAAGTACCCTATTATTCAATCCGGACTTCTAACTTTACGTCTGCAAAAAATCAAAGCAATCGGTTTAGTAGTTAGGGCGTGAAAGCGGAACAAACAAACAAACGGAGTGACGTCACGGACGCCGGTGACAGCTGACTTGTGTGTGTCGCCTCGGGTCAAATAAAATAAAACTACTGTTTTATTTGATATATTTTATTCGCGAAAAGTTCATTAGTAGATAACTGATTACATATATTGTGGACACCAGTAGTGAACCAAATTAAACGATTTTAGGATTAGTTTTGTACCAGCCCCAGTGTTACGGTGACTAAATCTACCCTGTTCGAAAAAAAAAAAAAATCCTTAACTTCTGTGTGAGTGTCGTGTGTGTGTTATCCCAAATACTGCAACACAAAATATCATGGCCAAATGCGGTGGATGCGGTCAATTCATTGCTGCGACAGCAAGCATTCGGTGTGGCAAGTGCGCGGTCTGCTACCACGCGCCTGTGTGGGAGTACCGCCTTCAGCAACCCCCTCGCCTGCATGGCTGTGTCCTGGATGCAAGGCGAAACTTCCCAAGACCGACAATTCCGCGACACGGTTAAAGGTGCAGCAGCGGATTGCTCGGTCCCAAATAGTCCCCCCACCGTCGCCCCCCCCCGTGAGTCTGGATTTGGCGCATGAGATCAGAGCTTTCAGGGAGGAGTTAAGCGCTCTAAGGGTTGATATACGCGAGCTACGGCAAGAAAATGCACAATTTAGAGCTGCCATAAACGGTTGCAATGAGCGGCTGGACGCGGTAGTGCACAGGGTGGACAGCCGAGCAGCGGTTCGAGGCGAAGGACCCCTCATCGTATGACCACCTGGAGGAGACGATCGCTGACTTAAAACTACAACTGAACGAGCGCGATCAGGACCTTCTGTTAAATGACGTCATCGTGTCGGGTATACCGGAGTCGAAGACCGAGAACCCGGCACACATACTTAAAACACTGTCGCTGAAGCTGGGGGTCGACCTTGACGATAGGGACATAGTAAACGTCGAGCGCCTCGGCATGGTACGTCGTAATTTTATCGCCGGTTCATCCCAGCACGACATAACGGAGCGTCCGCGGCCGCGCGCCATCGCGGTGCGCCTTTCTCGCCGTACGGTGCGAGACAAACTACTTCAAGCGGCGCGCGTGCGCCGCGGCCTCACCACTGCGGACCTCGATCTACACGGCCAGCCTCGGAGGGTGTTTGTAAACGAGCACCTGACTCGCTCAAATGCAAAGTTATTCAATCTAGCTCGAGAGGCTGGGCAGCGCTCAAAGTACAAGTACGTGTGGACAAGGGAGGGACGCATCTACGTGCGGAAGGAGGACGGCGTCTCTGCTGTGCGCATTCGCTCGCACGCAGATATCAGAAAAACTTTTGGGGACGGTTATGTTTGATGAGTGTGGGTGTTAATAGATATTTCTGTTCTGTTTGTGTATTTCATTTTGTTTTGATTTTTTTGCTATATACCCTTTATCTTGTTGACGACCTCGCGATATGTGCTATGTTACATTTATTTTGTATTAATTTTTCTGCTACGTCATGTTGTAAATTGGCATCCTCGGCAATGTATGTATGGGCTAAGGTTGGTATTCCTTGCAGTGACGGTAAATTTTATTGTATCCTGGTTTATGCGACCCTACTATTATTGGATATTATTATGTATATGCATATGTGCCTGTGTTCTTGTTATACTGTGTTTCTATCTTTCTTTACTCATATATTATTTGTAACTCTTTAAGTAATGGCTATTTATAATAACAATTTTTTAACAGAAATCTAGATACTCTCGCAGGGAAAAAATATACCTATTTTTGTTTATATTTAATCCATGATATAAAATGACCCCGAAAGAGTTTAAAATTGGTTTTCTTAACGCCGGGTCTTTAGGCACAAATCATGACGAGTTTATAGCCGCAGTGGATCATCATGATGTTGACATCATGGCGGTAAATGAGACATGGCTCAGGGGGGGGAGGAGGCGCGCGCGCCGTCGGTTCCCGGCTACCGGCTGCGGCATGTACCGCGTCCGCTGAGCGTGCGCGGCGGCCGCGGCGGTGGTGTCGGATTCTTTATAAGATGCGGAATAAACGTACGGGCGCATTCCCACCCTACTGACCCTACACATACGTCGGTCGAACAGATGTGGCTCGTGTTTACCATAAACGGTATGAAGCTTGCCATAGGGACCGCCTATCGGCCGCCGTGGTTGGATGTGGACACGTTTCTGGACGCTCTGACCATGTCTGTAAATTCGTTAACATTCTGCGACTACACTGTGTTGTTGGGCGATTTTAATATAAATTTTATGAACACCTCACCACCTGACAGTAAATTAAACAAATTGCATATTTTTTTAAATTGCCTGAGCCTCAATCAGTTAGTAACATCGCCTAACACTTCACAACCAACAACTCGAGCCTTATAGATTTGGTGTGTACAGACGCAAGAGTTACTGATGTCAATGTGTACCCAATACAAGCTCTCGGTGCTCATGCATTTATTACAACTACTCTTCGTATAAAAAGGGAAAAAATCCGGCCTCGAATTGTAACTTATAGGGATATCAAAAACATTAACTTAGAAAATTTCAAAGAGGCTCTGGACGCGATCGACTGGCGTGGGGTAATTTCTTCTCATGACGTGGACTATATGGTGTACTGTCTGACAAACAATTTACTGTGTCTGTTTGACACATTTGCACCTCGCAGGAGTGTTAAGATGAGGGATTTTTTTTTTTTTTTTAAGGGGGGAAAATCATCGAATGACTGCTCCCGCCTGGGTGAGGCGGAAGGGAGTGTCAGACTCTTACTGACTAAAAACCACCCCGTTCCTTCTCCTGCACGTCGAGCCGGAGCCCCGGTTACCCGTTAGGTTCTCCGCGACTCCGAATCGGCATCGGCCCTATTGGGCCCCATCTGTGGTGGTCTGATGGCTCTTTGAGGCGCGCGCGGAACGCGACGCGCCGTACGCTCGGGTCTGTTTCTGGTCGGACGGGGAGCCACCCATGCTCGCCGTCCGCAGGCCCGCGCTTACGGTGGCCGGAGATCGTCCCGCGATCCCCGACGCCCGGTGTGTCCTTCGCGATGGCTGGGTCGCGAGGAGGCAGCGCTTCGCTGCCTCACGCGTCCCGCCTCCTCCTTAGCTAGCATGACTGCTTCGCAAAAGGAGGAGACGGCATCCCAGTCCCCCTCGCTCCGCATCATGGCCTGCACTAGGCCCGGACGCGAGAGGTCGCCATCGCCGATCACTTCCCTGAGGGCACGGCGGTGCTCAGCCCACGCAGGGCATTCCGCTACGGTGTGTTCCACCGTGTCCTCAGGGCGGTCCTCGCAGTGATGACACCCGGGCGTTTCCTCCCGCCCCATCAGACACAGGTACCTCCCGAAACTTCCATGTCCGGTGAGGACCTGCGTCAGGCGGTAGGTGAGGACGCCGTAGCGTCTCTCAAGCCACTCCTCAAAGAGGGGACTTACCGCTGCAATGGCAGCGAGCCCAGCCCTCGGTTGCGACAGTCGTTGCTGCCATTCCGCCATGAGATCGCGCCGGAGCTCATCCCGCCACGCACTTATCTGGCGCGGCAGCGGAGTTTCGCCCCGGCGACGTGCCTCCGCGCGCATGTTATACACGCGCGCGAGCACCTTCGCCTCCAGATCCCACGGCGGTAATCCGGCAAGGAGGTTCGCCGACTCCCCAGCGATCGTGCGGTATCCGCGGATCATTCGGATCGCCATGACCCTCTGTGACTTGAGCAGCGTCCGGGATGAGAGATGAGGGATAGATCCTATCCGTGGATTACAGAAAACATTAAACTTATGATGAAACTACGAGACAAAGCCTATAGGGAATTCCGAATTAATAACACATTAACTCACAAAAAACAATACTACATGGATTTTAAGAGTCTAGTAACTAAATCAATTTACCTTGAAAAAGTAGCCTACTTCAAATCAAATATTAATAACAACATCAAACATCCGAAGAGGCTTTGGAAGAATTTAAAATCCACCTTGCTACCTCTAAAGTCTGATATTGAACTACCCGCACATTTCAATGACCCAAACAAAATAAATGATCATTTTTTGAATGTTCCCGGCGATACAATTACTACCTGTCGACTTACACCTACTATGAATTTCATAGGTTCTCTGATTACATCCTCTCCCTTAATACAACCGATGACATGAAGATTCTAAGGATAATAACCAGCATAAAATCAAATGCTGAAGGTTGTGACCAGATAGCACTGAATATGTTTTTGTTAACAATACCACAAACTTTGAATGTCCTGACGCGTATTATAAATGCCTCCATAGTAACGGCAACTTTTCCGGCCGCCTGGAAATTAGCTAAGGTACGTCCTCTACCCAAAGTAAACAATCCTGGCGATCTTAAGATTTAAGGCCTATTAGCATTCTACCCTTAATGTCTAAGGTCTTGGAAAGGGTGGTAAACGAACAGGTCTCCAAATTTATAGAGGACAGCAGTGTTCTGCCGGATGCGCAATCTGGTTTTAGGAGGGGGCGTAGTACGGCCACGGCTTTGTTGGACGTCACTGACAATATACTGGCTGCGCAGGATGAGGGTTTGTGCACTATATTGGTCCTGCTGGATTTCTCGAGGGCATTTGATGCTATCAATTTATCTCTATTACTCTCTAAAATGGCGTATACGGATTTGATATACCAACAATTAAATGGTTCGATAGTTACCTCAGCAACCGTGCGCAGCAGGTTGAATTTCGCGATGCTAATGGATCTTTCTTGGCTTCCGAGGTGAAACCTGTGACGAAGGGAGTTCCCCAAGGATCCATTTTAGGGCCTACCCTATTCCTATTATATTGTGCTGACATCATCAATATAATAAAAACATGCAAATATCATATCTACGCTGACGATATACAGATTTACTTGTCCTTTAGACCGGAAGAATACGCGAGTGCTGTAAATTCAATTAATGAGGACCTCGACAGGATAGTGAACTGGTCAAGCAGTAACTGCCTCATCTTAAATCCATCCAAAACAAAATTTATGCTTTTCGGAACAAAGACGCAACTTTACAAGACTCCTAGTAATATTAACGTTCTCTTGAGGGGTCAAATCATTGAGCGTGTCTATGAAGCGCGAAATTTGGGTCTGATAATGGATCAAGGTCTTAGGTTTGAGTCCCACATCTCTAACTGCGTCAGAAACTGTTTTTACCGCTTGAAGATACTTTACAGAATGCGCCCGTATCTAAGCGAGGAGTTGCGTGTGCGGCTGGTTGAGTCGTTGGTTCTATCCAAGCTAAACTACGCTGACGCGGTTATTGGACCTAGACTGTTTTCACGCACTGAGCGATTGATACAGAGGGTTCAGAACGCCTGCGCGCGTTTTTGTTTTAAAATTCCACCTAGGAGTCACATAACACCTTACTTAAACAAGTACAATCTTCTAAAATGAAGTCCCGACGTAAGCTCACCTGGCATGTCTCCTCTTTGGTGTGATTAAGTACAAGTGTCCAGCATACCTCTACTCGAAGCTCTCATGGGTGAATGCTCATCGGCAGCGGGAGGGTAGGCGGTGTGCACAACAGCTGGCTATACCGCAACATAAATCGGCTGCTTTTCGGGGTAGTTTCCGATATGCAGCTTCTAAGTGCTGGAACAATATACCTCCGCCAATCAGGAACCTGCAAAGCACTTTCACTTTTAAAAGAAAACTCAAGGAGTTTATTATTAACTCTCAAATTGAGAGTGAATCTATTAATATTGACATTTCGTTTATTTAATCTGACATTTATCCTTCTTTTTATTTTATTCGTATAATTGGGTACACAAATTATGTTAGTCACATTTTCATATTTATTTATTTTTATAATTATAATTATTTATTGCTTGTTACGCTAGTGCGATTTAGGTACACCGCTGACGAAGCACACCCTCAATAATTTATAGATTTATAATCAGTTAAGTGCACAAATTCCAGACACGAGGCAAAATCACCAAATTAGCAAAACGCCAGGAAGGCCAGCGCATCGGTGCAGTTTAAGTACACCGCTGACAAAGCTAGCCTCAATAAATTGTAATACATAAGTTATTGCGCAAATTCGAGGTACGAAGCAAAGGCGCCGAATCAGCAACACGCCATGAAGGCCAGCGCATCGCGCCCGAAAGGCGACACTTCTGATACAGCATCGATCGAAGCAATAGGTTTAGCTAGCTATTAAGACTTTATGTAATAAGTTTTACTTCGAATAAACCCTTTTTTTATCTTAATTTGGGTTTAATTGAATCCTCCGGCGGCAGCCTTCGTAATTTGCTTTCATTATTAATGTAACGTAGGATATCTCACATACTCACCCTCGAGCCCCTTGTTGTTGCGTCAGTGCTGGCGAAGTGTCGACCTGCTCGCTGTAACCTCTCGCAATGAGTGTCGGGCTGCGCGATAGCTTCACGACCACAACCTACCCACACTATTTTTAATTGTCGTGATATATGTGGTTTATAATGTTTTTATTTTTCTTCTCTTCGGTGACGGTACACGTAGCACTAGTATATGTATGTATACTGATTTTTTATTTATTTATTTATTTATCGCACAATGTGCACACACAGAGGTCTGTGTTTAAATAATATCTTCCTTTTCTTTTATTGTTTTAACATGAGTTATGTATTCCATTATTTTCCTTTAAATAATTTTTCGTTGCCTCCGTCCGTGCGTCACTGCAGGGGTGCCAACTGAAAACCAGTGTTGGGTACTTACTGTGCCCAGCTTATGCTGAGTTGGCGGGCCCTTTCGTCGTGGACATGCTGCCACCCGGTCTCTTTTTATTTTGCTTTTTTTTTATATAACGTTTTTTTTGTTTTATTGTTTTTTTTTTGTTATTTTATGTTTTTTATATTGTTTTATTTTCGGTGGTCCATGTCTGACGACGAATAAATTTATTTTTCTTTCTTTCTTTCTTTCTTTCAAACTCCCTTTCAGATTTATAATATTATAGTAAGGATGACGTATGTACTTAAAGAAATTCATAATAATATCAACGTATCACAAAAGTAAAGTAATATGAATCTTACGCTATAGTTTCAAACTAACGGAAAATTTTCTAATGCTATGACGATGTGCTTTTCCAATTCCCCGAGTAGTGTTATTACTTGGAGATTCTTCGAAGTAAATTGAAATATTGAGGGTTTCATGACTTTGATTTTATCAGTTTCTGCGAAATAATTTCAAATTATTAGTAGCTCAACATGGTGAGGTAAGTTTGTAAATAACTTACTCTAACTTTGGATCTTGAACGATCCATACTGTAGGTAATAAGAAATTTATATTTTTTCCGTATATTTTGATTGACAATGAAGCTAAAAAAGCTCTGTAACTGAGAGAGTAACCCTGAGCCTTTAAGACATATCCTACACAAATAATATTTTGATACCTAATGAGGTAGGCAGAGGCACGCATTTACATTGTAACATCTATGTACATTTTACCAGTTGTAGTTAATACCTTCAAGATTAAAGTTTATCAACAGTTTTTTTTCTCTGTCTGAGAACATTATAGTAGGTATAGCTAGTTACCATAGATGAAATATGTATTATAATAGCTGTATATATTTTCGGTATGTATATAGGTGACGGCACCGTAATAGCCGTGTGAGTGGTCACTTAAGAATTTGTTTTGAAAATGTTATAATATACCTTGCTATCCCTTGCTATAATATACACAATATTAGAGGTATAGTTAGGTCTGTGACAGCCTGAAAGGAATAACAATAGGTATTAACACCTATTTTCTACTCATTAACTATGTGGAATATTCCACCGAATCATACAATTATTTACGAAACCTTGACCTACATTAATCACCAATAATATTAGGTAAGATGACATTCAACTATCGCCTTTATTTCAGTCCAATACTGAACATAATTGCCTTTTGATGGCCATAAGATCGATCTACGTAGAGTGATTTCTAGCAATTGTATGTAATCGGTAACAATTTGGTTCCAATGTTCGATAATAATATCTTGAGTAAAGTGGGTTTTACCAAGGGTATTATCTACGAATTCTTGTCTATGAAGAAGACAGATATTTTAGTATGACTCATTACTACTAAGATATGCGTAGACGCTCGTCAATACGATCGTTACTTGATCAATGAATATTTTTTCTTTAATCTGCTTCGAACATGTCGAAAGGATGAATACTTAGAACAAATTGGGATGATGACAGGGTATGAAAATTAAAAATGTTATTAATCCGTAAGTTAGGTAATGAAAAAATATTAGACACATATTTTTTATTTCGTTATATAATAAAACAATACTTAGATAAAACGAATCAAAGTTTAGGAGTGGGGGCTAAAACGTCATTTCTACGTATAAAATGTACATAGAAGTGACGTCACCCTACATTTCAAATCAATATATCGTCGAAAGTATTATTTTGTTGAAGAAAATAAAAAATATGTGTCTAATGATTTAAAATAATCTACCACACGGATATTAAAATAAAAATTAGGCATCTACCCTATTATTAAAGATATATTAGACAGGAAAATTTAAGATATCCTAAGAATCTTCCACATCACACAAAGGTGCAACTGGGAGAAAACGCGCGTGGCATTAAACCCACTTATTGTACAATAAGGGTACGAAGCGTTTTAAATAATTAATTAATATTCTGATTTAAATTAAAAAATATGACGTAAGACGTAACTTAAAAAAAGTATTATGTTAAGTTTCCTAAGAAAATGTTTTTTACCCATTATGTTTTAATTGTAATCAGTTTGAATAGAAGGTGATTTTAAAAGATTATTGTTCGTATACTAAGTGAGGAAGTTTGCAAAAAAAAAAAACAAGTATTGTTGTCAAAGAAATCCTCCCAATTACTTTTAGAGGGAGACGATGTTGACTTTATAAATTAAAAAAATAAGGAAAATTCTATTATTTTTTGAGATCATGATTATATGATTGGGTTTATTGAGGGAAACCTCGTTTTTTCCTCAATTGTCTAATTTTTGTATATAATCTGCAGGGACTTTTATTTGTGGTATAATGAATAACTTATAGAAGATTAATATAACTGAAGTACGTCAATTCAAGTTGAGTTTTGATTTATTCTTTGCATTATTTGGTTTCTTAGCAACAATACGAGTTTTCTGATGAATCTATAATAAACGTTATGCAATAGCTTAACTCCTGCGGTTCCACCTAATGTGGAATTTAAACGATTTTACTCAGGTTCTTCTTTATATAATTAGTACAGAAAATAAATATTTTTTCAAGTTTTATACCTAGCATGATTTTAGTACCTCACTGTACTTTTTAGGCTTGACGTTTTAACCTAACCTAGCCGCTACGGACGTGTTGATTCGATTATACTGTGTGTGTAACCACACGCACAACCATTCTGTACCATTTTTACGGCCACATGTATATTTTTCTTTTATAAATAAAGAGTTTTTATACGAAATATATCACTGTTAACGATTCAATGTCTCTGTTTCACACCAAATCAACAAGACGAATGGCACTTGAACCGAGTGAACAAATACCATTTGATGGATATATTTTGGTGTAGACTTGCAAAGGTCGATGAAATCGTCAAAAAAATTTTATAATGTATTTGTAAGGGGTTATATAATTATGCACGTTAGGTATATAACTTACAGATACATATTATGCCATAACTTCGATGATCTCTTTATTATGTGTTTGCTTTTTATTTACCATTAGGATAGAGGTAGATGAATAAAAAAAAATAGAAGCATGTAGTTACTCCACATGAAAAAAAGAAATAAAATTCTCATCTAGGTTGAGTCGATGGAGACATAACATTCGCTATAGCAGCTAAAAAAGCAAAAGTTGGTACACACACAATTGCGTACTTTTGCACCACCGACCAAAACTGTAAAAAATAATATCGTAACATAAAAATACTCCCACACGTTTGTACATAGAGATGGTATCACTAAAACGGTGAAGTCTCGGTAAATAAAGAAACAAAAAAGTCTATCTGGCTCGTAGTGAGGCGGCTCAATGTCGCAAATGTCGATGTAAGAAGCCTATAATCTCCATTCGAGATATAAATAATCGATTTAAATGTAAAAAGTGAAGTCTAGTCTAGGTAAGCTTTCTTTTACATGAACGCGGCATTGTTCAAGTGTATTTAATCGTAATACTTATAAGCAAAAAAAAATTAAGGCCAAGAAACATAATCTAACATTGGAAGCTGGGATTTATAATGACATATTTAAGTACTGTTTGTCAACTTTAACTCAATCTTTTCCGAACCCAAGATTTGAAATCAATTGATTAATTAATTCGATTGAATACCATTTAACTAGACCCTGAACCTGACCTGTCAGAAAATCATGATTGTTGAATTATGAGTGTTATGTCAATAGTAATACTGTCGAATCACTTGATTTTCTTCAGATTTTCTATAACCTATTTGTTTATGATGATGAAGGCAAATTTAAACAAGAAAAGATTTATTAACGTACCGCATCTCAAACAGAAATACGAAAACGTAACAGAGAAAGAAATGGCGAATAAATGCTTTTTCATTTAGCGGTCCCTTTGTGTGGGGTTAAAAGCGAGCCACGATATATGGGAACATTAGGGAAAACAATGCCCCATTGTACTCAACGTGTTGTTGTATATCAAAACTTTGAGTAAAACAGATTGACTGCTATTTTATCATTGGACATTGTTTTTCTCATCCTATTTGTGAGTGGAAGACAATACAATACGCCTATTATTGTCCTATCGTATACGTTTGTTCAATTGAATGAATCTCCGGTTTCTAACATACTTATGTACCGAAAATGCTGATCAGGATTGAATAATATTCTTGGTTTCGTATAATCGCGCAGCCTACTGACATTCGACATCGCCGCGACCGCGCACGCTGCTCATGAGTGCCTTCTGTGGTTCAAAACTAGTAGAACTTTTCTCAGTATATTCACGTGACTAACCCGCGATTTTTGGTTAATTTAGTCTGACAGTAGTTATTATAAAAATAACATGGGATTTTCAAGTTATATTATGATGTTGTACAAATCTATACTTATAGCACCTCAGTTTTATTGCCCATAACTCTAGGCTTAAATTTCTACTATATTATTACACAAAAGAAAGAAACCTTCATGGAGACCAACTCGGAACACGTCCTATCTTTATACTACTATATATCACTAGGTGAAACTTCTTGTCGACACATAATTTAAATTAACAAACATTACAGATTCTACAAGGATTCCGGTCATTGGAAACGGAACTCTATTACCTAATCTGAGCGAGCATTATCTTTGTCATGATAGAAGATGTTGCCCTAGTGAGAATTGCAAATTGGATTAGTTTTTCGATGTTAATTAAAGGAAAGACGAAGTTACATTCAGTTAGATACTTCTTCTCTCTTCGAATACAGAATTAGTACGTTGTCAAAATTATTAACCAAACTAAACAGTATCAGTGTTGAAATGTCGGAACGAAGAATCGCCAAACATTTTGAGATACTTTAAATTATTCAACAATCTACATTGTTTATTTTGAAATTAAGATTTGTTTTAATATCCGTAGTGGAAGTGTTGAGCGGTGATTCCATTGATTAATCGTGAATGGATGGAAATTGATTTTGTTGAAATTAAATGAGAAGTGATAATGAAATTTGGTTTCGAGATAAATAAATATTAAAAAAAACGTGCTCGGATTATATTTTTGTGTGTATTTTATAAAAACTTTTGTTTTTCATTCAAATAAAATATTGTTTATTTGAGAAATACATTACAATTCATCGGCACTTCCTTATAATTTAAATTAATGAGGCTGTGAAAAATTTAAACGCTTTTGTAAAATAATCGAATATTGGGTCGTATCCGCGTCTCATTATACGCATCAACTTCGGCAACCGAAACGTACAATTTACGCGTCATTTGACCCAAAAATTTCGTAATTTTATTTCGGTTTTTACTCGTTCGGACGTTGCTATCAACTGCTAAGTAGTTGTTGGAGTTTTTAGTACAAAATACACTCGTACTCGTATTCAACACCACTCTCTTTTATGTCTTCCATGAATGAATATGTGTGTCACATTTCCTACTTTTGTTTTAACATAGCAACAGCTGTTTTTTATATTCACCAAATTTCGAGTATATTTTAAAATTTTGTAAATACTCTTTAATGTTCACATGATCACGAGCATTAGAAATATTGTAGTAATGACATATAAGTACGTACAATTGTTTTATTTAAAAGGGGTAGGCAGAGGTGTATGCCACTGTACAATGTAACACCCACTTTTCACTATTTATGTTGTGAGTCCCATTTAATAGAGGGTGAACCTATTGCCATATACCGGGCGCAATTCCAGACTCCGTGCTACTACTGTGATTTTTTTGATAAACCCAGTAATACTTTGCCCGATCCAGGAATCGACCCCGAGACCCCTTTAACCCCTTTTTAAAATATCACTATACTATAGAGTTAGTTAATAGAAGACAGAAATGTTTGACTGAAGCGTTTTAAGTGTAACAGCTAAGCATAGTCTTGGAAACCATAAGAAAGTATTTAATGAATAATATTGATCTCTCTTCAAATACAAATAAGATCGTAAAACATTTAAGCAAATAGTACTTATCATATTACATTTTCACCTTCAATTTAATTTAGAAGAGTTATGGTTTTTATGTTGGCTGCAGTTTGGTCAATAGTCTATTATACCCAGAATTGTGTCCAATTGCTAGCTATCGATTGTAACTTGGCATTAGGAGCTGAACCATTATCGTTTAGGGTTAATGGGTGTATCATAGTGGTCTTTTCTTTCCTATATTAATGGACGATTTGTCTATGTTAATGTTCGTTTCGGTTGAAGCCAAGAATATTTTTTATGTTTTGTTTATTGCTATGACAACTGACAGTATACACAGGACTAATGTGTTATATGTATATGGTACTTCTATTTAAGACAATTATTGTCCTTGATGAACTAAAATCGTTTAAGGCACAGTGGTACATAAACTTACATTATTTTGTTACTGAAAAAAACCTACATATCATAAAAAAGATGGAGTCAGACATGCCTTGTACTAATGCTAGTTAATAACATAGACATGTAGCTTAATCTCGAGTATTTTTGACTACATGGTTGGTGCGGTGGCTGGGCAACCGACTGTCATGCAACGTGTCGCGGGTTCGCGGGTACGCACAGAACAACTCTTTGTGTGATTCACAAATTGTTGTTTCGGGTCTGTGTGTCATATGTATATGAACTTGTATGTTTGTAAACGCATCTACGAAATAGAAGAAAATCGAAGGTTTTTTTAAATAACATCCAACAAAAAAAGAGAATCAGTTCAAACTCACACAACGACTATCGTATCATTCAACCCCATATAAATAAAACTCGTCCACGAATGAACATAAAAATTAAGGCTACTAAAATATTGTTCATACACCCGGATATACGTAATAAAAGATTCGGATGGTTGCAATAAAAATACGGCTATTTTTAGGGGACTTGGCAAGCTCAAGCAGCCTTGTCAATATCTATGGGCCTCGTGTTCCACGGCAGGTGTACTGTACGTTCAATCACCGCTCTTATTACTATACCAAATAAAATATAAGTTCTAAATTAAATCCCTTTTTGTTTTTTCCGTGGTTGAGGTTGAGGTTTATTTTTGCGTTTTCCAATACACACGAGCATTTTTTGCAGGTTTTATATTTCAAAATATGTTTTATATATTTTTTTACATAAATATGATATGATGGGTTTTTTTAAATATAGAAAAATCATCGAATGACTGCTCCCGCCTGCGTGAGGCGGGAGGGAGTGTCAGACTCTTGCTGACTAAAAACCACCCCGTTCCTTCTCCTGCACGTCGAGCCGGAGCCCCGGTCACCTGTTAGGTTCTCCGCGACGAATATGAAGGGTACTAGTACTACTAGTAGTACTTAGAATACTCAAAATAATAGTTATTTTAAGAATTGAATAATTGAAAAATAAAAATGTTAAACTGATATTTTAAGAACACCATTGATTTCTAATTAAAGGCAAAAGTAATTAAGTGATGAAAGTACTTATATAATATTTTACCTAGATTTGTATAACTATATACAGTTCCATTAGAACAGGTATAATAATACTGCCGTATTTCTAAGAAATTCGAGGCTATTACCGAGAATCTTCCTGTAACATAAATTAATTTAGAAGAAAATTTTCAACTCTCTCGTAAATGAGATAGCGAGTCGGCAGTGAGATGACGCATGCAAAGTATTCGTTAAAATCAAGAGTGCTCCTAACTTTTACAAGATATTGTTCATTTTGTGCTCTAAGTTACTGAGCGTGGGTATCGCACTGAACACAGCCACGACGTTAGAAAGTTTAAATACCAGAATACAAAAATCACGCATTTTTGTATTCTGTAATCTTAAACAAAAGTTTTGGTAGAATTTTGTCTATTTACTGTTATCTGTTCAATCCAGTACTCTCTGCTGACTGCCTCATTGGTCGAGTGGTCACAAGTGCGATTGCCGGGCAAGGTATCTCGGGTCTCGGGGTCTCGGGGTCTCGGGTACGATTCTTGGGTCGGGCAAAGTACTACTGGTTTTTTTTTAAATTTTTCAGTAGCAGCATGGAGTCTGGAATTGTGCCTGGTATATAGCAATAGGTACCCCGTATTACATGGGATACATAACATAAATATTGGGTGTTACATTGCACAATGGCATAATGTGTACCTCTGCCTACCTACTACTGTTATGTATTATGTCATGTTGTTCTATCCACCGGTGACCGCTCTCCACTAACTCCAATATAGACCTTATTTCTTAAGTTTATAGACTACTTTTGTATGAACAAATTTTGGGTACGATAAATCAACGTATTAATGAGTAAATTATAAAGCATTAAACTAATCATAAAACAGATTTCTTCAAATGACAATAATATTATAATTAACGTATTAAATTTATTCATGGAAGTCACACCAAAATTAAATAGTAGGTAGTCATTTAATAAAAGAAATGATTCGTAAATAATCGTTGTAAGTCCTAAGTCTACTTTACAATAAAAATGAGCGCTCGGAAAGAAATTCTTGGAAGAGCAGGTAGGAATGAAACTAATAGAAATTCGCGGAAAACGTCTGATGAAGCATGTTCACGCTTTTAGAAATATGTGTAAGTATTTTTTTAAGGGGGGAAAATCATCGAATTACTCCTCCCGCCTGGGTGAGGCGAGAGGGAGTGTCAGACTCTTACTGACTAAAAACCACCCCGTTCCTTCTCCTGCACATCGAGCTGGAGCACCGGTAACCCGTTAGGTTCTGCGCGACTCCGAATTGGCATCAGCCCTGTTGGGCCCAATCCATGGTGGTCTGATGGCTCTTTGAGGCGCGCGTTTCTGGTTGGACGGGGAGCCACCCATGCTCGCCGTCCGCAGGCCCGCGCTTAGGGTGACCGGAGATCGTATGTGTATTAAGCCCATGACTTTACGAATAGATCTGTATACTTAATTTTGTCGTATAATTATAACTGCCTGAATTAAATTCGTTTAAAGTATTGATTAATTTTACTTTTCATACAAAATTAACGTTGTACTGGGGCGTTGTAGCACAAAATCCCAGATATTGCATTTTTTTAAATATTGAAAGGTAGTTGGTAGGTAATAACTAGTCATTATTAATTAAGTTATTTAAAGATAAAATGCGAAGTTACTTACTTAATTTGCGTCGCAATAAGATTCTCCATTACAAATATAACAATAATTACTAAGGTATTTCAATGTTTTTTTAAATACCTCTTTTTATTTATATACCCGACATGTTGTATAAGATAACTCTTTGTGAATATGAGAGCTTAATGTTTACAATTTGTTAAATTACCGCAAATGACACGAATTGGACAAAACATTTTGAAATGGAAGACAATAATCTAAAATCATTTTTATTGTGGGATACAGCAAGTTCAGTTTCCAATAGTCATTCGTTTATTTTTTTGGAAACAAAATCCTTTTCTGTGAATAATATGGATTGTAAAATAATATTCGACGCGTCGAAAACCACATAAATAGTGAAAACGTATAAAGCAAAATGCAAGTAAATAATATGACACTATCACATTAGTACGTAGACAATATTTTTTAAAGGCAGAAAATCATCCAATGACTTTTTCCGTCTTGGGTGAGGCAAGAGGAAGTGTCAGACACTCTTGTTTATTGTGGCCTACAATGGAACACGTCGACCCATACTAAGCAACCTATTTACTCGGGTCTTTAAGACACCCAGGTTATACTCTCCAGAAAATACAGACTCTGGTAAAGAATTCCACTTCTTAGCAGTACGCACAAGGAAGCTTGATGCGCTTCGAGCGTGTGGGTTCTTATTGACTAAAACCACCCCGTCCCTACTCCTGCTTTGAACCGCTGTACGGTGACCCCTTAGGTTGTACGCAGATCCGGATCGGTTAACCTACCTGTGGTGGTCTGATGGCTAGGTAGACGATACTGGATGCTAAACACCTAATACAATTTTCTTCTATATTAATGAGTTAAGTAACACTGGAATCCTGTAAGGCTACTCAATTTTAAGTCACGCTTAGGTTTGGTAAGTAATTCTGTCACAACAAATTCTTTCTAAAATGACACAAAGGGCACGATATTTAAGTACAATTTAAAATTGAGTATCCTTTGAGTATTCAGGCGTAAGTATATATTTCTTTAACCACACCTTTGTTTGTAATTTGGACATCAGAACATAATAGAACTATAAAATTGGTTTACCTCTCTGAAATACCTCTAATAGCTGAAGCAAACACGTTTTAGACAAAACTCTAAACTAGACCAACGAATCAAACCTCTTCCCTAACAATTTCACTCTAATCAGGCACCATCATGAACCTCATCAAAAACTTTAATAATACAAAAAAAAAACATTTTTATTTCTAAAATACGACACAAATGATGGCAAACAAAGTGAAATGGGGACAGTATTGTTGCTCAAGTTGAAATATGAGCTCAGTGTACAGAATAAAACTTTGAAAAATGTACAGTTGCCAGCACATCAATCTACTCCATTGTGTAAATTTATGTCATTAGATTTTCGACTTTATATGTAAATGCTAGAGTTGAAAATCTAAGAAAGGAATTTGATAGAAAAGAGTAGGATGACCTGCTGCCTAACTGTACAGTTGCTAAAAGATTTTTCTCTGTAATCTGTCAATCTTGGACAAGTTATATTTGCGTACAGACAACAATGAAAAGATTTATATCGGATACACAAAATCTATCTCGTAAAAAGATTACGATTTAGGGATTTTTCTTTGATCTGTTTTGTGTTAAATATTTATTTCTATAGTAACTAGGTAGGTATCTATCTAGCTGGTACTTATATTGGTACTGAATGTAGACTCAAAGGATTATTTTCTAGGTATTAATATCTGGAATGTAGAGATTTTTTATCTATTTTTTATCATCATTCATATTTTTATATCATCCATATTTTTTTATTTTTCATGTTATTGAAGTAGTAAGAAAGTACCTATATACAAAAATTAGGTATAATGTTATTAAAACCCAACACCTTTGTTCACTCCTGCAGGGAAGGAAGCAATCACATAGCATCACCTAATATGATCCTTATATACCGTTTTTTTAAGGAGGAAAATCATCGAAGATCTCTCACGCCCACGGCTCTTCTCACGGAGTGAGGCGAGAGGGAGTGTCAGCTCCTGCATTTCGAGCCAGAGGCACGATAACCTTTAACGTTCTCAGCGGCTCCGTATCAGCATCAGCTCTGTTGGGCCCCATACGTGGTGGTCTGATGGCTCTTTGAAGGTGCGCGGAACGCAACGCGCCGTACGCTCGGGACTTATAGTTCTGGTCGAGCTGTCCGTGCTCTCTGTGCGTAGGCCCGTGCTTATGGTGTCTTATTTTCCCCCGTCAAAAAAAACAAAGCACCCTTGCACCTTAAAAAAGTGCAAAAAGTTGTAAATTCTAGTCGTTAAAAAGTGAAAACACAGCAATGCTTCTAAATAAACTCTATTTAATTTATTTATTACACAAAGTTAATCCATTCTATCCATTAATAAGCAAATATATAGAAAATTGTAAAATCAGCAATGCCGTTCAGTATTCGTTAAATTAGAATATTGAAAACAAACTTTAGTGAGAATTTGTAGTTACAGAGTTTTCCATTTGTTTCTATTAAATTGTTAAACTATTTAACTGAAGTAATAAACGTTAATTTTATTCTACTACAAATATTGATTTTATATCTGTAAAATATCGGCAATATTTTTTGAACACATAAAATAATTCAAGACATTAAACGTACGCACGCATTGTAACGCCAACGAAAATAAATTACCAAAATAATAAAAGTTGGGGGCATTATTCTCGAAAATTCCGCGATTCCTTTTTAGGATCAGCAATAGTAGCCAACGTAAACCGCCAAGCGATAACAATAGAGGTGTCCCCAGAAAAGTTAAGCTGTCTTCAAGCCGGCAAGTGAAAATGAAAAATGGGAAGCTTAGGCAAAGAATCTACGAAAGGAATGGGAATTGTTGCGTCGGCATAAAGGAGGTGCGAATGCTATACTTCCTTCTTTTAAAGATCTTCTAAGTAGATTATTTGTTACTTACTTATGTAAAAATAGAAATTTCTGGCTGCATTTAAAAATAACTTGTTTTACTTAATGCTTAGAAATTCATTTCCAAAACCAGTATTAAGAATGAACTTCCGATACTGAAGTACAAAACAATATTTTCATTAAAACATTGTCTTATTAATAAATATGTAGATGCATAGGTGCATGAACATAACATGAACTAAACAAGTAGCATACAAAAATAGTCCTTATTGCTGACTAACAGTTTATTGGACGACAAAATTGTAACACAACTTAATTACATAGCAAGCTCAAACTTTAGTTCCTGACCGTATCTCGATAGAATGTGTCAGTATACCGAGTTTCGGAGGTTGTGGGCTAAAGTTGTGCCAACTGTAGAATATGTCAATATAGAGACTCGCAGCATTTTGTTAATAGATTCCAGCTAACATCAAGGTATAATAAAGTCTGTTTTAACTTTATGAACTTTGCTAACCCAATTGAAAACATGTACACATTACACAAGATTTATAACTAGTTACGTTGTCTATTATCTATTAGTAGCCTGTATCAGTATCTGTTTTAAAGAGAACGTTGCATTTGCATCTTAATATAAATTACTTAAGCCCTCTCTTAATTACTACTTATCAACTGTAATGTTTAGAAATATTTTAGGCAAAATATGTAGGCTAAAACTATTAACACGTTAACCGCCACGTAGGTCACCGGTGACCTACGTTAGCGGAGGATTTGCCTTCAACAGTTTTCTTTTGGCAGTCAAAGGCTTAAGTGACTGAAACTATGTGTTTCCTTGATTGACTCGATTTGGATACTTTCAATACAAAGTTGTCGACTATACTCCCAGTGTCGAGTAACTACGAAGGTTTATCCTCAGGTCAAAAAAGTCGACGACATCAACGTCACAAATCCTGACCTACTTTTAAGAAGTCAAGAAAAAGCACGATCTATCCATCACTGTACCCCTATTTACTCGATCCTCTGTCACTACCTTCAAATAAATTCGCGGCCCAAACATTACCTTTTTCCTCTAAGACGTATTGTTTCCCCTTGTTTTACAGTGTACGGTTACTATTTGCGTGAATTGCTACTTATGGTCAGTTGTTGCGTAACGTAGACAAACGATTATTGCTTTTTTATTGTTGTTAAACTGGTATTCTTAGAGAAAAACGGTTGTGATTTGCCTTGAAGTTTTTATAGAGATGTGCTTGGATATACTGTCGTGTTTATTGATTGTTTAATTTGGTAAATGGATTAACATGTTCTTTACTTTAGATGACAATACAAATACATGCAAGAATCAGAAGTGAATAGAAAAATAGAAAAAATGTGTCGAAAAATAAAAACCCAGTTCACTAGCTATAATATTAAAATGACTTACTGTAAACCAAAACAAATTAAAGTAATGTTAGCACAGTTAATGCTTACCTACAATTCCCAATAATTAAATTAAATTAACAAATAATAAGGTCTGGCAATTTTGATTACAAAAGGCTATGAAGTTTTCAACCCCTTTTACAATATCTGATGATAAAAAGTCCAAAAGGTGAAGTTTCGAAGGCAAACCGACAAGAAAATAAATATTTTATCCATCCAGTGATGGGTCATGGAAAATTAATTTTACGCGTTAAACTTAATCAAAATGGCCGCTGCTTTAAGCAAAACTGAAGCACCCTTCACCCAATGTTTGTTTTAAGCGGGCCAGACGATTGTTTTAAGTAGGTCCAGACTACACGTGTTATTTAAAATTATAGCATTTTTCTGAGTATTTCATTCACTACAACTTTTCAATCGTGGTATGTTGATATAATATTTTTCTAGGCAAAAAAAACATATTTTGGCTTAATACTATTATTATACGATGTAGACAAATAATGATATATTCATCTGAATTTATTCTGAATTCCTGTTGTCGATTGTCCTGAAAGATCAAGAGATCATCAAGGTATTTAATTTATTAGAACCCTACAATTAAAAGTCCCATAAATAATTCAATTCTGTCTATTAAAATAATATACGATACCTTCTAATAATTGATAGAAAACAAACATCAAAATCTTAGAATCATTATATTATATAATAACTGGAACTTTAACAACTTCTAACACTTATTATAATACAAGCATTTAGTGAACAATATATCACACTATAAGACTATAATATACACGTAGTTCCATATACTATCGTTTCAATTTCATATACTGTCGAGCGTCAGTCATCTCAGACGCGTGAACACGACAAAGAGTACAACCAACTAAATTGCTTTTGTGATCACTGTTGTTACTGCTCCTTTAACTGTTAGAAGTAATAGTACAATTTCTCGTTTCTTGAATTATACTTTTGAAACTAATTTCCTTTATTTGGGTGTTTTAAGACCATTTCTGTATACGATTTAGGTGTGATGAGACGTAAGTTTTAAAAAAAATCAGGACTGACTTTAATTATGGTTTAAAACTTGTTTGTCTTCAAAATAATATGTGTCTACTATTACGTAATACAAAAAAATCATATATTAAATAGTCTATGTGAACCCAAATGCCCAAATATTCAAATGAACCGAGAAAATAATCTGTTTCAAAATAAAAGAAGATTATGATCCTCAAAAAAAAAACAACTAAACTTTACTAGCAGAATTCAAATTTTTCACCGTTAACGAGGCAGTTGAAAATTTAATAATGTGAACAAACAAAAATATCATTTGATTGTTTTTTTTTTGCTACACAATACTTCAGAATTCTCGTTTGTTATGTTGAAATAATACGAATAATGCGACAAGAAAGGGGTGAAAGAATTAAAAAAATGTATTCTTTTTCTTCATCATTCGCTCGAATCGCGAATTTTTATGCTTGAAGGCATTTTAATAAAATTTACAAAGGGATACAAAAATGCAAAAAAGATATCGGTCAAGGATATTTCGTAAATATTTGAAGCAGAATAATTTGTTACAAGATATTAATGAAATAATTTTCCGGTGACCCACTATACGAAAATACAAAAAAAAAAATCATTATGAAATTCCTGACCAAGTATGAAGGAAACTTAAGACTTGGGTACACTTATCAATGAAAGTGTTGGATATATTATAAGAGCTAGTTTGAAAGGGATTGTAAATAATTACGGAGCGCATCATCGTCAGCATCATATCAGCCACAAAACGTTACTGCTGAACATCATCATCAACAGCATATAAGTGGCCACTGCTGAACAAAGGCTTCTTCTCGCATGAAGTAGGTTTTACTCATCCATATACCATTAAAATTTGTGCAATACATTATGTTCGATTATCTTACTAAGCAAATAGAAAATAAAAATTGTTAGTAAGTACTCAAGCCAGTACACACACATTATTATGTACTGAGGTCCACAATCATATCACTGGATTATATTCAGCAGACAAAAGTGTATTGTCGTAGTGGCCCGGAGGTTTAAGACACCCGGTTCTCATGTATGACAGTGCGGGTTCGAAACCTACCAAAAGCAAGAATCAATGTGACTTTTTCCGAGTTGTATATACTTTCTAAGATAAACAAGCGTGGTAATTAATGCTCAAATCTTCTCCGTGTGAGAAGAGGCTTTGCTCAGCAGTGGGCACTTATAGGCTGTTGATGATGATGATGATTTAAAAGCTACATTGAGAGCTACAGAGCAGTGTTACATAATTTCAAAATAAACTACATTTCTATTTAAAATCTCAACAAAAACACAACTTAAAGGTAAAATACTAGCGATTTATGACAATTGTAAGAAAAAATAATCTAGTAGAAAGATGACAATGCAATCAGAAGTATCTAGAAATGCTTTGTTTGATTCCTGGATTTTATGACAGGTCTCAGATGGCTCTTAGAGATAACTTTAAAAGATATCTGTAGATATTAACCCATTTCTTAGAAAACTGCTGACGATAAAAATTCATTTTAGATAAGAATCCTCAATTTTGGTTCATACCTGTTGACTTTATCTTTGTTGGTCTGTAAGACTTTGGATTGTGTGTATTACTAAATTTATTATTTAGTAGAAAAAAACAAATTAGAAGTTTGCTTGAGAAGAATTTTCCTACAAAGCTTGTAATAAAAATATTCAATTACATACAAAAACATAGAAAAATTACTTTTCAATGTTTTCACGTAATAAACCATGTTTTTCCAAAGTTCATCGAACTACTACCTATTACTAGATTACTTTAATAGAAGTAAAAACCAAATTCTTACAGCATAACTGACAGTATTCTCATAAAAAACTTCGCAAACTCATTCACAACCCTGTTTACTTTACAAATCTGTTGTACCGTCTAAGCTTTCTTGATGAAAAAATCTCTCTGTATATAGTTACATAATAAGCAAATATTATGATAATCGACAGAGGTGACCAATATTCCAAGGTAATATTGTTTATGTGAGCCTTTCAATATTTCATTAAATATAGAATTTAAGTAAGTCCATTTATTTTTAGATAAAGAGCTATTTTGTATTGGTTCGTCGACCTACGCAAATATTATACCTACACTCGTACCTACCTGTATAATAATAATTATGTATGTATGTAGGTGTCAAATACCTTTTTTCATATTATATTTATATAAATAGTCCCACGTACGAAAATTTAGAAGTAAATCTTAGCAGATAAAAATAATGTTTCAAGTTAAAATGATGATAATTAATATCTAATCGTCATCATTATCATCAACGGCTCGTAAGTGGCCACTGTTCACCAAAGGCCTCTTCTCGCATGGAGAAGGTTTGAGCATTAATCACAATGCGAGTTGGTGATTTCAAAATTAGTTGATTAATATAATTAGAAATTATTATTTTATGTCGTCTACATTTGCAAGACATTTTTTTTTAAGTAAAGAAATATATATAATGTTAGCGTTTTACCTCGTATCTAAACGCAATGCAAAAAGCATTGCTATTTTCTTATTTTTAACATAGACGTAAAATGGGCCAAAATTACCAAGCGCATTTTTGGCCGCTGCTAAAAGGGTGAAAAATAAATGAACATCAGGTTTTACACAGTACAAATGGGGAATTGGCAAAAATGGAGAATTCCACTTTTCAAGAAAGGTATTTAAAAGAACAACGTGTTGTGAGTCTGGTTGGTATATTTACTTTATTTATATAGGAGGCAGGCGGTCGCTTGATGAAATAACGAGTATTCTATAGAACGCCCCGATTTTAAAGCAATAGCCAAACTAAGATAATATTAGATAATCTCAAGGAGCCATCAGACCACCACAGATGGGACCTAACAGGGCTGATGCCAATACGGAGCCGCGGAAGACTTAAGGTTGCCGGGGCTTCGGCTCGAAGTGCAGGAGTAGGAACGGGGTGGTTTTTAGTCAGTAAGAGTCTGACACTCCCTCCCGCCTCACCCAGGCGGGAAAAGTCATTGGATGATTTTTCCCCCTCAAAAAAAAAAGGCCAAAATCTACCCCTGTTCCAAATTTCATCCTGGTCCCTTCAGCCGTTTTGATGTGACTGAGTAACAAAAACACACATAAGCACTCAAATTCACGATTTTTTTCCCATTTTAATAGAAGTTCGAGTTAATTTCGAGTACCAGCCCTACAGTTACTGCGTAAACTCTACAGTGGACATACGACAAACTTATATTCGCGTTATGTACAGTAGCTTTGTCTAGGGATCGCCGCACAGTTAAGTTTGTGTATATACTTTTTCGGGATAAAAAGGACCAAGTGTGCCAAATCAAATCCAAATGCTCAGAATATCAAAGTATAATCAAACTAAGTTTTATCGTAATCGGACCAGTAGTTTTTGCGTGATGCATGAACATACAGACAGACAGACCTATATTTTAGAATCACATTTTTGGGTTTGGGTATTTTTTTTAATATTTTTAATGTACAGAATTTACATTTCTGCTGATTTATAATGTATATATTAAAAACGTAATAATATTTTGCATGACCCAACCCAAAACCCAAGACCTTTCTTTAGTACCGCATCAAATTCATTCCATTTTGATATATTCTTTAAAATATTATCCAAATTCCTTTACTAGTATTATAAGGCTTATTGAAACATCTTTAATCTTCTGAGAGGCATTTAAAGAAAGAAACAAAAAATGGGACGCAACATTTTAATTTCTGCTTAAAATAACGCTTGTCTATAGAGCTTCCTCAGTTTCCTTTGCGTATTCAAATGACGTCCCGGCCGTCGCTACAATGTCGCGTGCATTCAATCTTGGTCCACGTACACTGCTTCGTACGTACGTGATGTAAATATTATACTGTATGTCTTATCTGAAATGTATCATAAGCCCAGGAAAAAAATTTTAGAGGTCAAAATGTTTAACATAACATGTTTATAATGTTGTTTTGGATTTTATGATTACCTATTTTAACTACATGGTATTAAAATCTTATTCATTTTCACCTTTTCTAAAGTAAATAGGTTTAGCATTAAATTCCCACCAAATGCACATTTAAATATTTAAACATTTTACTAGTAAGTAGGTACTAATCTTAAACATTGTTTCGAAACTTTCACGTCACAGATTAAAAAAAAGGTGTACTTGCATAATGTCACAATATACTAAACCTTAAGTAAGTATAGATTATACTAAGAATATACCATTAAATAAATATAATAAACGAAACAATTGTTTGCAATAACCAACATCAGAAAATGCGACTTGGTAAAATATAATTCAACAGTTCCATGAACCAAAAGAATAACTTTCCAGAAAACATTTCAAGACTCATTACAAACCGAAAGGATTTCACTGGTAGTCTTCTACTGTTACCAATTACAAGTTCAAGTTGTACGCAGTGTATGCCATCCGCGGTCCAATGTGACGTATACGTCAGTGCGCTCCCGTTCGCTCCTTATTCAGTACCACGCAGCCTCTTGCCGAGGTAACATCGTTCCGCGGTAGATATACACCCCTATTATAATTCGAATTCGCCTCGTTCGACCGAACATTGTCGTGTGGAGTGCAGTGAATTAACGTGGTAGTGCTCTTCGAATGTTATAGTCGCCTGGTACCAAAACGGACTTATGTTTTTAAATGAAAAATGTAAGTAGTTTTTATTGTATAGTTTTTTATTTAGTGGAGTTATAAGGGTGTTTTTGAAGTAGATTTTTTCATTCATTTTCAGTATTTGGGGGGAATATAAATTATTTTTTTCGTGGTACGTTAATATAATACGTACTATACTACATGTTTAATTCATTAACATTTTAAAATTAATTAGGGTCTAAGCTTAGCTTGCCTTTTTACTTATCTAGGCCATAAGGCCTAAAATGTAAATGGGTATAAATCAATGGATAATTTTCATTTAGTTACTTTTATTTTTCATTTCAAATTAACTCTTTAATTTTAATTAATTTATTTAAAATATACTGTATCAATTATAATCAACATGCAAATATAGTGTTTAAAAATAACAATAATCTAAATGAATAAAACTAAAAATTATTCATTAAAACATTATGAAACCAATTTTTCTACGAATTTTTTCCAACTACCTACATACACACACCATGGAATTATTCTAGTCTTACAAAACAAGAAACTATCGTAAAAATCAGATTGCATCTGCTATGGCTGCTCATAGCTATCAAAGTCGTATCAAAGTGAAATAGCTTTCGTCAGATGCGAAAATCATTTTCCCCTTTTCATGGAGAAGCTTTGAGCGTAGAAAAATCCTAATGGGAGCCAGCAAGCCAATAAGACATTAGAGTAGATGCGTTCTAGATTGAAAAATGTTGTCCATTTGGGTCGTAATTTTAGTAATTACTTAAGGCTTTTAACTAAGGGACGTTGGGTGTCAATAAAATAGTTTGAATTTTTTTTTGTAATATATTTTCTCATGGGAAGACTGTAGACGCTATTTTCCTATAGAATAAATCGACTGAGTAAGTCTAGGTACATCAGTATCTGGTTGCGGCTTAAAAAAAGCACACCGAATTTATTATAGCATTGCCTTTTTAGGTTATATATAATATACTCTTTCATACGACCTTATAGAGTCTTCTAGTCCATCAATTTATGTTTTACGTGCCATACTAATAATAATATAAAAAAATTCTGTCCCTTTCAATATTTCTTCGCTTCAACTATTTCTTCTTAAGTGCGCCATAAGCGTTCCATTTAGGAAATGTGGACCTTAGCTTATAAATAATGTACGATAGCATGAGCTTGAGAAAATATATTTTAGATCTAGATTTTGAGTCTTAAAAATATATTGCAGAGAGTTTTCTTTCCTATTCTTGCCATCGTCTTTTACGCATTTTAGTGCCTCATTTACATAAACCACTGCTGCGCTATTTTACTGAGGAACACTGGGAATACGTGTTGCCCCTACTAAGTTATTCATGTGTGACCTTGAAGTGACATTACCTCGTGTGGCTACCCTGATTGAAAATAAATTGAAACAAAATAAATGTGTTCAATAAATCAATCAAACAGAGTTTAAAATGGCCTTTGCGTGTGATGGTAATCAAATGTACGTTGAACGTACGTGGATGACAGTTCAAGAGTATTTGAGGTCTTATTACAAATCGGTTGGGTTATTCTTACTATTGAATAAAATATGATGAAAGATTAATATATCTTTTTAACCAAATTGCATTATAATACGGTTGATTTCTTTTAATGTAAACAGAAGGGTTGAAACGACCTTGACTTTATCGAACCACGTTTTGGTTGTTCATCAAAAATTATTCCTTTTACGGAATATTACTGGTAAAAGCTGTAATTAAAGTTCTAGTCTACCAGAAACTAAAAATAATAGTCGTGGCTGGGGTCAGATTACTAGCATTATTGTTCTTCACTTTTTTAAGTATAGGGGAAAACAGCCATTATTTTTTATATACGAATTTGCTCTATATAAACTAATGTTATAAATTGTATATCAAATAAATTCTTTGCTCACTACAAATATAGTTAAAAAAATTTACACATTAAAATTTTAGAGTGTCACAGGATAATGTTCCTTTTATTCATTCAATAGCATAATACCTAATTCCTTATTTTGTATCCGAGTGGAGATTAAGTTATTTCGTTTGGAAAACCAGCTGATATAACTCCTCGTGCGACTCTTTGATTGGAAGATGATCTTGTTGAAGTCAAAATTGGAAATGGTGGAATCTTTTCATTGAGGATTAAAACAGTAATCTTACGTTTTACATCGGTAACTCCAATTGAAACCAATTTAGCTCATAAAACGATTGCTCAAAAGAATATTTTGTTGGTTGATGTTATTGGTTCATTAGAATTAGAATTAAAGGTCATTTTAGTTTTAGGTTCCTTTTGAAGTTGGGCAAATATTTAGTTTTATTTTTTCTATCATCTGTCTATTCAGTCAATTCGTTACACGTTATTCGTTTTCTAGTCAAATATTATAGAGAAAATAGCAGGAAAAACATGGACTAGAACAGCGCTAAACCGAGCAGAGTGGAAAGAGATGGAGGAGGCCTTTGCCAAAGCTGGGCAAACAGACGAAGTCGTTGTCAACGACTCACCTGAGTCACAATTATAACTATTGTAATGTAAATACTTTGTCTGAATAAAGGCTTATATTATTATTATAGAGAAGCTTCGATTTTTTTTTTAACTTACTTTGTGGTGGTAATGGCAAGAGAGAAACTGGCAACTTTATTGTGTAAAGAAAACATCACATACACAGATGTTTCTAATAAAATACGAGCTGATTGCACCCGTTTTCATGAGTAAAGTGTATGCGGTTTAAATAAACAAAAGAATATTCTGCCAAAAAATAGCAACATAGTAAAGTTTTACGAAAAATCCTACGTAAAAATATGAAAATTCTTTTAACAAAGTGTTGTTAGCAAGGCTTTACTGCCAAGATCCGCTTTCAGTATGGCAGTGAGACAAGTCTGCCGTGGATTTAAAACTTTGTTACAAAATTGTTAACGCCCCTGAAGCCTTTTTTGTCACCTGAAATATATGTTTATTTCATGAAGTGACATTTACAAAATAAAGAGTTATAAAAGGAAGTCTTTTTTTGGATTTTCTTTCTGTTTATTTGATTCAATAACGTGAGACGACCTTTCATGGCAATAAAAAGCTATTCTGAGATGTTTACTATTAGGCAATGAAAATATTACAGCTTGCTACTTCTGGGACGGCAGCACGGACTGACGAATCGACAGATTTGAAAAAATACGTGTGGTGTTATTACTAGTAATATTATAATGTAACAGGATGACTCTCTTAAGAATCACTGAATCACTGTTACTGAAGTATAAACCAATTTACAAATCTATCAGTAGTAACAACAATTTGTTGTCTAATACAATACAATAGTATTATCTAATACATTAGTAGTAGGGTTAAGATACTACCACCAATACAATCATAATATCGACACAATCACACGATACTTACCACGACATTTCTTACCAAAAGTACAATAGAGCCATTACCGGTAATCCAACACAGTATAAAACACTATCGCTAACGCTTGACTTTTACGAAACTTCCCACAAAATAGTAAAGTTCGGAAACTTTATATTCTCGTCCTAGTTGTGTAAGTGCTCTGTTTTATTCAATACTTACTTCCAGAGAACATTTATAACTTATGCGTGAGGGCCTATATTAGGTACCAACTTTTTGATATCTAAAACTTAGCCACAAAATGCTTGGGACTTGTTTATATTTTACCTAAGTATGTTACTTGTAGAAGGTACTTAGTATCTTTCCTCTTTTTCAGTATATTACAATCTAAGCTAAAACGAATTCATGAAATCAATTAGTTAATAAAATTTAGTTTAAGGCTAATGTATCAATACCAAATCAATGCTCAATATTACAACCTTATTTTAATGTGATGAGTTCAGGTTTCTATATTAGTGACGTATTATCTCCTACTTCACATTATCTAGTAAACAATGGCATTTTAGTATATATTAGTAAATTGAACTACATGCTAAACATTGCCTATTTATCTTAACTTTAATACCTTTTCATATCCAACGCTTAGGCTAATCTAGTGCTCTCTAGGTATTAATTGAGCCTGACTGTTTATCAGACTTAAAATTGTTATAACGGCCAATTTAGATGAAATATGTTAGATTTACGTGGTTTTTAATAAAATTGGGTCTAGATTCTAGATTGTACCACACTATTACTATATTAAAATATTGATTCATCAGCCTACTTTTTGTTGCCTACTAAAGTTTATTAATTGTTAACGTGATTTCTGAAGAATATTAGATGTTCAGTGTAATTAACTGATTAATTGGTTTTACGACTTTTATACATTACATACATACATAAAATCACGCCTTTTATCCCCAAAGCCACTGTACAATGTAGCACCCACTTTTCACTATTTATGTTATGAGTCCCATGTAATAGGGAGTGAGTCTATTGGCATATACTGGGCACAATTCCAGACTCCATGCTACCACTGAAATTTTTTTTAAACCTATTAGTACTTTACCTGACCCGGGAATCGAACCCGAGACCCCTTGTCCGGCAGTCGCACTTGCGACTAATCGGCCAACGAGGCAGTCTTTTACTTTTATACCAATTTGAAAATATGTTTATAATAATTTTATGAATCCAATAACATTGTGAGTTCCATAAATATCGAAGCTAGGATTTCTTACTAGCGGCCAGGGAGGCAGTTTAAATCTTATCCTTCTGGCCTTTTCCCAACTAGGTTAAAGTCTCGGCTATAGTTATAACCAACTGAAGCTAAACGTTATTGTTTATATTCAAGACAATAGTTGTATGGTTACTACAGCCGTTCGATGATAAAGCCTAACTGTTGGTTAACCGATATATTGAGACTTGAAACTGTTTGCAACGGTAACTATTGACGTTTGTTATAACTAGAACTGACGTCCTAATGAAATGTAGAAGGTGTGGAACTTGTGAAGTGAGCTTAGTACTGAGGCAGTCAGGTGGTTTAACTATTTATCAGATACCTACAATTGTGTTTGATTTTTAAGATGTATAAAATTATATTAGATTAAATTATTATGTTTTCGGCTTACTCACGTAGTAATTCAGTAGCAGTAGCAGCGCGACAGTCGCCGCGTCGCGGGTCGCGAAATGCTGCTCATGAATATGTGCCTCTAGCATAGCTTGAAACTAGTCGAGTTCCTCGTCGAATTACTACGTGAGTAAGCCGAAAACATAATAATTTATTTAGTATGTCTCACGAAAGTTACAATACAAATTATATTAGATTTTTAGCACTGAATAGAAAGAAATTTATAATTGCAATCACTGAGTGTAGATACACTTTTTATTTATTAACAAGGCATAAACCTTCAGGAAAAGAGCGTATTCCTTTTTAAAAGGCCGGCAACGCACCTGTGACTCCTCTAGTGTTGCGGGTGTCCATGGGCGGCGCTGATCGCTTACCATCAGGTGATTCGTCTGCTCGTTTGCCTTTTATTCCATATAAAAGGCGTATAAAGTCTTATGACAATATAGAGGTAAATACTGGGTTGATCTTATTTCAAAATTTTGAAAATAAAAATCTTACAAAGACTTCAAACAACTTTCTTAAAGTATGTAAAATAATGTAAATAACTAACTAGCATAGTACTTAAAGTCTCGTACAAAGCAATCAGTTTCACTTACAAAATATAGAGAAAGTTGCTTCATGTTGTGTCAAATAATAATAATGATTACCTACATAACTCTCAGTAAAGCAAAATTTCAACCCACGGACCCGGATTTCATTCTCACATTCCCGATATTCCATTTCATCGTACAAAACAGTTTGCCTTATCATTCATTAAACGACTGCTCACGAGGGGAATTCGTTGTGGTTAGAACGCTAGAATTATTTCCAACGCAAGGTGAATTGGCATTTATTGGATAAGCTGCTGTAGGGTTTGTGCGTCCTTTAAACTGAGTTTTCAGGGCGTGAATATTGTCTGTAATGTTGCTGTATTATTGATTTTGTGGTGTGGATTATTTGATATGAAAATCTTATTTCAAGTTGAAAGCTGTAAAAAGTGGTTGAGTTATATCTTATGATATGCAGTACCGTATTATTCATTAGTGAATTGAAAAATAGGGAATTTTTTTTTCAATTAATTATTATATAAATACACCTAAGAACCATTGCGTTAGATCAGTATTCAAACAATAAAAAAATGAAGTGTTACCAACAAAATAGCTTCACATAAAAGTGAATAGCATAGAAATTCAAGTTGATTACATTAAGCAACACTATTTTTATTCCGTAGCCTGCCATTGACAATTTTTATAAGGAAAACAACATTAAAACTTCGAGATAGCAATACGAAAGAGTCTTAGCGCCTCGTAGATACAATTACTGCCACTTAGTCTAGACTCGGTAATTAAGACAGATTTCGGTAAATCTTAACATTATTTCAAAGAAAGCATTAATTGAGAAAATGTTAAGACTTAAGCAATACAAATTAAGTTACATAGAAGTTTTAATAATGATTATTATTGGTTTTGAATATTCTTTGAAGTTAAAAACTCTATTTTAAGAGGTTTTGTGAATCCGATTTGGTTTACGAGAATAAAGTAATGAAGATGGCTAATAGGGCTCTAAATTTTAACGAACTATTCATTATAATATTTAATCGTTACAATATTATTCTACTTTCTTCTATTCCATAAAATAATTCAACAATATGTTTATTGATATTTTTGTTGCTATGTGAAATGTTAGGCTCTTTTACAAAAAAAGAGTTGTATTAACGTTATAGATTTTCTGTTATAAACCTTAAATATCAGACTAAACTATCTGATACGCTATTTTTATAAAGTCAACCAATCACAGACATGTACCACGTCACACACGTGATAGGATAATAAATTAAATTGTACATACATACACAGTTTACCGGGAAAATGATTAGACTAAATTGATTTTTCAGAAAAAGTATTCAAGCCACGTCCTAAATGAAAAACCAACTGGTTTTCCATTTACAAAATGAGTTAACACGTACGCCTATGTAAAGCTAACGTTACACATGTAAAACCTAACTATTTACCTAGGCTCAACAAAATTTTAATCAATCACAGTACATTTCTGTTATGAAAAATAGATGGTGTTATTAATTGTATTGAAGTTTTCACCTAGAAATCATACAACACTCGATGTCAAGTAGCAATGATAAATGACATCGTATATAATAACGGACAATGTAACAAGGGCCATCAATGACATGAACATTGAGCGAGAGGGCTAATGACCACGAATAAAAATAACATATTTTTGATCTAAAATCGATTGTGTAAATGCGAAGGGATCGGAATTTAAGTTGAATTTTATTGATACAGCGTTGGGCCTGTTAGATTTGAATCAGGTTATTTTTTGTTATACAATAGCAGAAATTGTTCGTCATTCAAAATAAATAAACCAAATTACAATATTTAAGTTTTAACGCTAGTCAATTTTTGATTGACCAAACGTAATGCAATTAAATGTTACTGACCAATCAAACAACACGTATTCTGAAGTCACACTAGCGATTTTAGTATTTTATACTCTTGCAATATACGACACTACACGGACCAACGTAGGCTTAATAAAACGGTCACGTTGGTGCCATTGGGAACCTTATAAATTAAAAACTCCAGACATTTCCGTGAAGCATACCTGAGAAGGGAACTTTACCGGACCATTCCGCCATTTTATTTAACTTTTTACAACAGATTGTTCAGTTTTCTAGCACTTTCCAGTGTTTGTTCAGGCTTTTTGTGATGTCGAGCACTTTCAGGTTGTAGCTCGTCATCATTGGTTTAATGAATAGCCTAATGAATTTGCTGTGTATTTTGGGTTCCTTTTCATTAAAATTTTTGACGTCGGTATTGTGTCATTAAGTTTATGCGCTACATCAACTGTCATCTTGTAAATGTTTTTTATATGTGTATCGAATGGAATACACTTAAATAAAGTTTCTTCTGTTAGTACAACACTGTACACGCAATATTCAAACAAATATACCATTATGTGGTTATCCAGCCTTGTCCATAATGTTCACCATATTCACCAGTAGTGTAAATACCTATAATACTGCTTCTAGTAGATACGCAAATTATACGAACATGGTTTGTGGGTGTCCGCAGACAGTACAACTTCAACTACCCTGTTTTAATTCAAACTGTGGGCTCAATTTCCATACATGGTGCTATAATAGTTTGAAATCACTTAATTATAAAATTTAGTTTTCTTTGGAAGTGTGCGCTTACAATTGAGTAAGACAAACTGCCATTTAAACACGTCTGATATCAGTCACAATTTCTTTTTCTTAAAAATTATAGTGATTTTAGTAAAAGTAGCGTTTTATTACTTAAACAGAATACTAAATCAGTACTTATGATAAGTAATATTTCACTTTATAAGTAAAGTGAAATATTACTACTAGTGATAGAACCTATTGAAATTCAAAAAGCGTAATTTTGCAATCAGCCTTAAATTTAAAACTCTCTTTACCACTTAATCGATGATTCCATTTTATATTGTACTCAATTGTATTTAAGATAAAATTATTGACTTAATACGTTCATATCAGCTTTAAACATAAATGAAAGTATATTGAAAATTAATTTCATACTTTACAAACACTGAAAAAACTGTGAAATGCAATTTAATGCGAGCACAAACATATTTTACTCAACATCAACTTAGTCTCACGAGTATTTGTGTAATATAATCCTATTACACTACACGACTACAACATAGCATGTTTTTAATTTTCAACCGCATAAAAGTACACTACACAGTATTTTTCTATATATTTTTTTGCAATGTTGGGTGGCAGATAACCGCGTCTTGCTTATTACGTTGCTTTAAGTAGATCCTCTTTTTGCTTTCGTTTTTTGACCTACTTCAAAATTTTATTTGAGAATGCTGGTTGATTATGAAATTGTTTTGTAAATATCTAATTTGAGCATATTTACTTAACAGTTTATGTTTTATTTTTTTGTTTGAGGCGAGATTTTATCTTGTTTTTTAGTTCTAAGTGAGTTTAAACATTTGTATATTATATCTGAAATTCCTCAATTCGTACATAATCACATTAAACAACAAGTCAACATCAAAACTATTAATTATTTCCATTTTGTTTTACCAGGAAACGGTACATCTGATATGAAACAGTGGTAATAAACATTAAATATACAGACCGCAGCCAATGGCAGAGTTCCAAAAATTACATACCTATTTGAGAGGATAGTCATTATTTCCCGCGAACAAATGAACTGATACGATTCATACATACATATGTATATGTATATATATATATTTATACGTGGTACTGGTGTATTGAGTTGGTATAAAGATCGTTAGTGCGTGAGGCAAGTGTCTCAAACAGGTTGGTTCTAATAACCAAAGATAAAACCACTGTGTCTTTTTGTTAAAACTACTTACTACTATTAAGGATAAGTAAAGAAGACTATGAAGATATGACGTAATATGAAAACATATATTGCTTTTTATCAAAAATAACCCTGATTAAAAACTGTCTCGTTTTACATTTAATTTTTTTATGATCGATTACAATTCAAAACAATGAACAACTTTATAAAGCAATGATAATTTAATTTTCTGGGCTAAACAGTTTGAATTGTCATTCAATTAATATTACTAAAACTTACTAATTACTACTAACTTAAACTTACTAATTCCAGATAAACATCATTAGATACAAAAGCCGATTAATATAAATTTTAAACGATGTCATAAATAAATAACTGTAACAAAATTCTCAAAACAAAAAGGAGAACTTTTGTACAATTGCTCTCCATGTCTAAATCATAAATACTCCACATTTTCTCTTGGGGGACATAAGTTCCGCTCCAGTACATCTGGACCGACTGAAAATTTATTTGGAAAAATAAATTAGGTTTAAAGCTTCGCGTTTTAGTACTAATTTGTTTTTCCTGATAAATAACGCATAAAACAAAAAGTTCGTAGCACTTTGCTACGGGCTACGAAAAACCGTAGCAAACAATTTTAATTGTATCAACTTCACAAGAGGGATAAATAGGGAATTCGTTTAGTTTGGCGTTTTCCTGGTATATATTATATTTTAGTGGTAAGCTAATATTAAATTTTCAAGACATTTTTGTACACCATTGAGAGAAAAAAATACTAAAACACATATTAGTACAATAAAACACATCATAATTCCAATAGTTTGAATAAAAAAATAGGTACATAATATGTTTGAGTACAATAAAGAATTCTGAAGACAATGAAGTCTCTTTTCTTTAATTTATCCTATCATTATATTTCATGATTGAACTAACCATAAAATCGGAATGAACAAGTTCATAAATAAATATTTACTAACTCATCTTCCAATAAAGGAATAACACAACAAAAGTAATAAAAATCATTTTTAACAACACAGTACTATGAAAGAATCTAGCAATCAAATACTAGCTGTAGCCTAATAACTATAAAAACGAACTAGATTACCGCAGAATCGTAAAACTTTAAGTACATAATTCATGGTCTACGTATACGTCACTTATATTGAGGTCTGACAAAGAACTAAGGAGGTCGAATATCAAAATACATGACATTTTCAAAGACTGCCATAATAAAAATGATAAATTATGCGTAATATTAGGTTTGAGAAGCACTTATGTTCGAAGCACTTTGAAATAAAAGTCTGAATACTCAATTTCAGAGTAAAATCCAGACAAAAGACTGTCACATATTCTGCTACTGACTGTATTTAGCAACAGACAATTCAATCTTATTGTCAATGCCAATGTTTTCCTTTTCTGTACTGCCAGATTTTTTCTATTAACTTTTTATTCTTAACTAAGTTCGACTGAGTCTTAACACAATGTATCGAGTTTGGTTTATACCTACATATTTCTGGCAAACGAACTTCTCTTATTATTTTTTGCATACAGATGATGACCTTTAAAAGTCAGTGTAATCACATACAGCTTTACAATTGATAACTCATTTTATTAACAAGTATGTATAACATACTTTGTTTACACATACATATATATATATATAGCCTTGTGGTTGTCTCCTTTGGGTGCAGGCAGAGACTATGGAACGCCAATTGCTACGATTCTTTCAATGACAAACAAAAATATTAATATATAACATATTATTGTATAGTAGTATCAAATAAACAATAGTCTTTGTAATTTAAAATAGATGGCGCTATTAATTTCACGTTTGAAACCATATCCAAACTATGAATGATCTCAAACTATTATGGAGAGTTTTAAGTAAGAAACTTAATGCTTGCGAATTTAAATCTTTAATATAAACTATAAATGTTGATATTATAACACTTTTGCGAGTAAGTAAAAGACGAGTATAGCAACGAAAAGTGGACGGTCATTTTTCCATAGAAACCGCGTTTCTTGTTAAATAACCACATGTATCTAAGAGCAGGAAGGCATTACAAGAGGACCATAAAAATGATATATTATTCTTAATCTAGGAGCTTGGTACTGCATATTGCCTGTACTAAGGCGAGAATTTAATATAAGCAGCTCCGTTTTTGCCTACAACGGTTTTTCTAAGCCTGTTAACCGTTTCGAGGAACATGATATCATAACACTATTTTATATTTGTACTAAAGGTCAGAAATTTTGTTATAGTTGCCAACAAAATTACTTACTTTTTAGCTTGTAACATAACATCACGCCTTTTATCCCTGAAGGGGTAGGCAGAGGTGCACATTATGCCACTACAATGTAACACCCACTTTTCACTATTTATGTTATGAGTCCCATGTAATAAGGGGTGAACCTATTGCCATATACCGGGCACATTTCCAGACTCTGTGCTACTACTGAGGATTTGTACAAACCCAGTAATACTTTGGCCGACTCGGGAATCGAACCCGAGACCCCTTGCCCATAATGTAATACCTTAAAATAATGGTCAGTTATTATTGTAAACATATTATATAATTTAATTGTTTATGTTTAATGAGCGCCTCTCGCCATCAAACAGTACAGCCCTCTGTAAAATTTATAATCAAATATCTCATTTCAAATTTTCGGAACAAGCTAATACAAGAAGTAAACAACGTTTTGTGTTAAGCATAGTGAAACAACTAATTACATGATTATTGTGTAACCTGATTAACTTTACTCCTTTGTTCGGACTTACAACTTAAGGAAATCATTTAAAGGAAAAGCCAGTGTAAGGATTACCATCAGATAAGTCTCCATTTCCTTGTTTTCTTGTTCTTAATTAAATACATTGTCTTAAGGTTCATTTTTGTATACTTTACACGATGTGCTTTACAAGATCCAGCACAAAGAGAAGTGATGCTGTGATTTGTATTTATCTTGTTGCTTATGTCTTCCATAGGGCTCACATTTTACAACGACGGTGGGGCACCATATATGTCCCGATTTGGTCAAGATTTATAGTTGTTTCCATTGTATAACATGGCTATGAACTGTATTTTGTACCTGTCTTCCTAGTTAAGAAGGATCATTGTTATAAATTGGATTTTTAACTATAATCTAAGTAGAATAATTCACTCTGAATCAAAAAAAGATTCAGAGTATATTCAGGAGTATTTTCACAAACCAGGCGAAATAAAACTTTGATAAGGTACACTGTAAGTATATAAAAATGAAAATATTTACACAATTAGATGAAGATAGTTACGAATGGACTTTCTTACTCGTTCTTCTCAATTCCAAACTTCCGAGCTTCACTGACGGACAGACTAACAGACTATTATTTATTTTGTATTTGTTGACGTTTCAAAAGTATTTAATAATGGTTTAATTAAATAATTGCTTTGACTGTGACTTTGAAATGTACCTAGTTGTTTTTTATATATGCCAAACCAGGACACGACCTTCTGTTATAGATCTCATAACAACAAGATAGTCAACTATATTCACTTCAATATAAAATGATAAACTTCAACAATACACCACCATTTCCACCTTAAGCGGTTGGCAAATATACTTGGCAACCGATTTAAAACCATGACGTAATAAATAGCACGCACTACCGACAGACAGCGAACTCGATACAAGTTCATCCATAAATATAAGAATATTGATGTATATCAAGGTACTCGTTGACAACTTATCATTTATTTGACCTAGACAGTGATGGATCAACGATATTTTCGTCTCTCAAAGTGATTTTCCGAAGTATTGTAACTCTTTCATCTGTGTTCGATTGAAGGTTCGTCAAAGGGCATTGACTAAAATTGGTGCCTTTCTTTTTTCTGGCGGCAGTCAATGATTTATGGAAAATATTATCTAGAATGTCATTACAAACGAAATTGTCTATGGGCTCATATATGGAAATCTCAGTCTGGACTGAGTTATGAGCGTTGAAAGGAGCTGGAATAAAACATTTTACTTTCGTTTTTTTATTCAAATTATTCATATTTTTGTCACAGTTCTAACTTCAAATTGCGCGCCACTGTACGCCGGGCACAGAAACACCAAATTACACCACAATATATCCATATTGCCAGTCGCTAATTTTTATTACCTATTTTTTCTCAGTCGATAACTTGTAGGATGCTTCTAGGAGTTGTGTCGAGAAGCTTCATGAGTGTCAGCTGTGGTATCATTGGTGGGTTGAGTAGTTGTAGCAGTCCAAACATCTAATAAAGTATTTTTTTGCCGTTGACTCCTGGTGGGAGACTCATCTACTTTGTAGTTAGCATAATCTTTTGAAGAAAGCAAACCGCCGACTTTGTAAAGTGATGGACTATACGTCAGATGAGCGCATAATTTTTTCATATAATGTGATCATTCGAAATGCATCACTTTGTGACTGAATGACGATGTCTTTGTACAGAATCTTATGCTAGATGTAGATTAAAGTATTAACTGTAGTTAGATAATCGGAAGTAAGTCGGGAGAAGTAGACAGAAAAATGATTTTTTCGTGTTTTGACGACTGTTCTACTCAATCCGCTACCGACGCCGCAGCTGACAAACATAGCATTTCATGATAGGGCTCAGTAAAGTATTTTGCGGGTTTTTGACTGAGAGGAAATTGATAATGAAAATCTGTCATGGGCCATAAACCGTATACATATAAATTGAACACTGCCACTCAAACGAAATGTTTTTTTTTTCTTCGGCAGTGGTCAGTATGGTTCACTCTGATATGATTCCGTGGCCTTATAACGAAAAAAAAAAAATAACAAACAAAAAAAAATAATTATAAAAGTCCACAATAAGCTTTATTATATTCCTTGAAATCGTCTATAAACATTTATTACAAAATACGATCTGACAAGTAAATGAAGAAATATGCGTTGTGTACGGTCACCATCAACAAAATCACAGGAATTATATAGCACAATTTCACATCTTTGAACTGATTTAACTCGGTTTGGACTGTGTTTTTGATATAAGACCCCATATATTTTTTTGTTTGTAATGTTATTCTGCATCAGTTTATCCACATCCGATCAACTGCCGCGAAAAAATGAAAAGGCACCACGCTCCATACAAATTTGGTCATTGTCATTTATATAATTTCCACAGGAAAATTCTAGAAACGTAATACATATTACGTTTTATAGATGGAACTTTTTTGAGTCTTTAATGACAGTTCTGGAAAAGTTTTAAGATCCTATTGTAGGGGAAAGGTAAACATGAAATAAATAATTTTCTCTCAGTTTCACATTTAACTGTGAATAAAATTAGACACGCTAATTCATTGATGTAATTTGTGTAATAAGTATAATCACTATTTAGTCGAGTGTAATCGGTTTTATCGTCAACAACAAACTATTTTTATTTCTTAAAAAAATGGCTAGCAGCTATAAGTATGCCAACGAGCTCCCATACTAAGAATATCTTAAGCTTCAAGCTTTTGTAATAATACCGAGTAGTGAACAGATTTCGCTTACTTCTGCGTTTCATCCTATACAAACTCAAGTATTACGTCCCAAATACTCCAGCCTTTATTCTGATGATTTTATTGAATACAGACAGATTTCGTTTGAAAACACATTGAATACCCACTGGAATTTGCAAGTATCTGCTGAATAATATCTAGGTAGGTATATCTCGGTTTTATGAACACAACAATAGGGAAACGGGACAAAGACTAGTATTCCCAAAATACTTTCTTATTGTGGCCATCCAGATTCTTTTATGATTCGAAATTTCTGGTTTTCAAATTACGTGACCTCAAACGCAGGTTTGTTTGGTGAGAATCGAGGTGAAATGTCACTGGAATGTTCACTTAAAGCAGAAAATCAAATCTCCTTAAAGTTAAAGGACAGGTGATTTAATCAAATTGAATTCATCAATCGTCCTTTTCTGTTACCATTTATTTTAATTTCCTTTCCATATTGTTAAAAATACTTTCCGAATTTGAATCATTTGCATCATTTAACCACTCTCCGCACTTAAATGTCAATCTCCTAAATTAAAGGGCGAAGGAAACGTCGATCCGATTTGAATACATACATTTTTTATTTCTCGATTTCGTACAAAGGCGGGGGCAAAAGGCATTTTTAAACAGAACAAAAAAGCTGGCAGCATTTTGAAATGCTAATTAAAATAACCGCCTTTATAAAATTAGTGTCGTTCAGAGAGATGAGAGAAATTACATTAATTTTATTTTTAAACAATGGGTAAGTTGGTATGTTATGTGCGTAAATGTAGTACAAAGAACATTATGTAACCACTAGGTTCGCAAAATAATGAGAGCTGTTTTAATTAGCGTTATAATCAGTTTTTAGTTGGTACCTTACTTCCTAGTCGTTGTCTTCATTACTGAACATTATGTATGTTAGGAAAAACCTACAGTTATTTGGTAAAGTGTCGGACAGACACCACTATCAAACTAGACATAAGAATAGATTAAGTCAGCCAATTTCGAGATTAGCGAAAGTAAGTAAGTCGTTCATGGGATTCTGTGTTAAATGTTATAATAAGATACCAGGCGATGTACAACAACTAAATGAATCGAAATTTAAATTATGTATAAAGAAAACTTTATGTAGACAAGCATATTACAAACTTAATGAATATAGAGGATAAAAATGCTTGGATGCAGGCTAGTCCGGCTCCACAGGATAACTAAAAACACTTGTTTTAATGAAATCGTAAATAATACAGCCATATTGCTAAATTGTATATTGTTTAACTTAGATAACCATTGTAAATGTGAGAGCCCTGTAATTAACTTAATATTAAATTAGATTAGTAGATTTCATTTGTGTCAGCTTGGAGTTGTCATGCTCACTCAAAGGTCTCATTGGCGGTGGCGCGTGCAGTGGATCGCTCGATTCCCTACAATATGGTTGAGTTGGGCGGTGCTGGTGTACGTGTCATGTTCGTGAACGGGCGCCGTCAACTGGGACTGGTCAGCTCCAGACTGTATTACTGTCCTTAAGGTTATTTTCTTTTTTGATCACTTTGACTGGATTTTAGTGTTACATTGTTCTCGCACAATCCAAACAGCAAAACTATGTGACTAGTAAATTGTATTGTGAACCTGATTGAAAAAGAGTAACCTATGGAGTTTCTTGCTCGTTCTTCTCCATAGGAATCTACGCCTTGGAATGAGCAAATAGCTTCACTTTAAATTTTTGTTTTTGTTGACGTTCAAAAGTGCCATTCTGGCCTAATTGAAATAAATGATTTTGACTTTGACTTTGACTTTGACTTTGAAGGTCGGGTCTAGTCTGGTGCTCGCGTCACTTGATGTACAACCCTCCTCCAAACGCCCCTGTCCTCTGCAGTCTTTATTGCTTGTGGAACTGTCAGGCCGGTTAGGCTTTTTACAGCATCCAACCATCGGGTAGGTGAGCGACCACGAGGTCTTTTCCCGTTAACCTGACCAACATCTACAAGTATTTGGCACAATGATTTCTAAATATAAAGTATAAATAAGTAATTTTATCCAAATCTCAGACACTCAATCAATCTGAAATCATAATTATTACTTACCTTCATGATATTTTAGCGATACTATTAAAAAGTTACGTGCTATAAGCGCATAACAACAGTTATGCACCAGGGAGTTAAAAGAGAGTCAAAGTCTTAGCCTATCAATACTCGATTTTCAATATCTGATAAAAACATCTTGATCGTCTAGAAATTACGCAGATAACGTTGATATATTAAAGAGCGTACTCCTTTTTAAAAGGTCTAATTTTGTGGGCGTCTATGAGTGACGCAGATCGCTTACCATCAGGTGATTCGTCTGCTCGCTGGCCTCCTATTCCATAAAAAAAATATTTTATAATAGTGTGACTGAAATTATTTACCTTTATATATAATATGTACCCACAAGTGAATATTTTTCAATGATTAACATAAAATAGTACATTTCAAAACCAAAAAAAAAAATGTAATGTTAGGTGCTAACACACATACACACGTAACTCATGTTCTGTTCGACCATTTATCATTTGAAATTGGTTCGGACCTTCAAGTACTCACCAAGGTCACGAGAAAATTCTATGGACATTATAATGTATGACAAGAAAATTTCTCATTCCTTTAACAAAACTATTACTTCTAAATAATAATTGTACAATTATCAATCATTAATCTTTCAAAACTTTGTATTTGTTCTATTATATAATTATTACGTTTGTTTTTCTTCTAAACCTTGAAACAGTTTGAAGTATATTATAGATCATAGCAATAACTATATTACAACATTGATAATTACATTGGGTTTAATAAAATACGTAATTTGAAAGTGATTCTGATTACACATATGACCTTACATATACAACCTTACTGCAGTAATCATTTGCTCAATATAGTTTGAACAATACATAATGTATCTATCAATCCTTTCCATCATCGTACCACAAGACAATCAGCGTCACTAATTCATGGTAGATGTCCCACCCACATGCATAAAGTGCTTCGTATCAAGCTTCCTTATGCATACTGGTGAGAATTAGAATTATTTACCAGAGTCTGTATTTCCTGTAGGGTCCGAGTAAATAGGATGCTTATGCGACGACGTGCTTCATTGTAGACCGCATCATCGCTTATCACCAGGCGAGATAGCGATCATATGTCGGCCCATCAAATATAAAAAAAACTTTTAAATAAGGAATTAAACTGAAAATTTTACTGATTTATTTATGTTTACAATAAAATTAGCCTAACAAATGCTACTAATATTATTAATGTTTTTTTGTATGTTTTTTTGTTACTCCTTCAAGTTCAAACAGTTGAAGGGATCGAAATGAAATTTAGAACAGGGGTAGATTATGGTCTAGAATAACACGTAGGCTATTTATTATCGGAAACACGGGCAAAACCGTTGGCAGAAGCTAGTTATAAATAAACATCATGTTACTTAGATGACAAATAGATCATCAACAGCCTATAAATGCCCACTGCTGAGCAAAGCCTCTTCTCACACGGAGAAGGTTAGAGCATTAATCACCACGCTTGCTCAATGCGGGTTGGCGATTTCAAACTATATTCAGATTATAAGCCGAGGTTTCCTCACGATGTTTTTCCTTCACCGTTTGTCAGTAGTATCCAAATAATCTTAGAAAGTACATATAACTCGGAAAAAGTCACATTGGTACTTGCCGTTGGTAGGTTTCGAACCCGCAACCTCATGCATGAAAAGCAGGCGTCTTAAACCTCCGGGCCACCACGACTCAAATACATGTTTCCATAACTAAATATATACAACTTAAGATAAAAATTAAATAAAAGAAAACTATTAAAATAGCTATTTACACAAAGCATCGAAAAATTCGTCCGCATCGACGTCAGTAGGGAAAGTACCCAGAAGGCTTAAGCATTGCCACGTTGCATGGCAATGCTTGATAATAGTTAATGTTTATTTTATATAAAAAAAATAATACAAACGTTGAAATAAAAACTGTTCGAATCAAAAAAAACGTGTTTATGTAATCTTTAAATATATAATTCTTCTGTGAGTGTGTATGTCACTGAACTTCTCTCAAACGACTGGACCGATTTTGATGAATTTTTTTTGTGTGTTCAAGGAAATCTGGGAATAGTTTAGATTCACAAATCAGCCCGGCAGATGGCGCTGCAGTCGATGTTTAGGTTATTTATCCTAAACAGCTGAACTAATTTGAATGAATTTTTGTTTATACATTCTAGTGGATATGCAGGACAACGTTTATCGGGTCCGCTAGCAATATATAAAAATGAAACCCGTTTCCCGTTGTCACGCCATAACTTGAGAATGGGTGGACCGATTTAGCTCATTTTTTTTTGTTGTGTTTTTTATTGTCAGGAGAAGGTTCTTAGATAAAAAAAAATCGGGATTGCGCGTCCGAAGTCGCGGGCAGAAGCTAGTAAATAATATAAACCATCAAACTGTAAAGTAGGATCATAACTAGTATATATTAAATTTTAGTTAAACCAGAGTTACAGTTGAACTGCTTCTGGCTTGTTAACTAGAGTCTTGTGCCAAGGTGTCACTTAAGATACACTACATGTCATTTAAATTACAGGGCTTTGCCAGAAAACGGTTGGAGTAATGGGGTAAACTGACACTAGTGGGTAATGGATTGAGAATTTGACACTTCTAAGTGTTGTCGCTTGGACACTCCAGAGGTTTTTGGTCAAGTTTATTGGATTTTTAAATGTTTATGCAAATTTTAAAAATGTAATGTTCTCTTGCAGACTGCCTCCTTGGCCGAGTAGTCACAAATGGGAATGCCGGGACAAAGGGTTTCGGATTCAATTTCCGGGTCGGACAAAGTTTATTATTGGGTTTTAAAAAATCTCAGTAGTAGCGCGGAGTCTGGAATTGTGCCCTATATATGGCATTAGGCTCACCCCCTATTTTATGGGACTTATAACATAAATAGTGAAAAGTGTGTGTTATATGGTATTAAGTGCCGCAATGTCCACCTCTGCCTATCCCTTCGGGGATAAAACGCGTGATGATGTTATGTTTTATTTATTGCAGTAAATATAACATTTTCCATATAATCAATTAGTAGGTAATGTTAATAGAAACCTTTAATGATATTATAAGGTTGCATTGTTGTATTATTTTTGTACCTATGTGACTGATTACCTGTGCAAATATCTATGCACTTTTAAATGTATTTCTCTCTTTAACTAAGGGCTGATATTACCAATATCAGATAAATTTTTAACTTAGGAATAACTTTGAATATTAATTGTCTATACTAAAAACTGTCAAATATTAGTTTTATTCCAAAGTTAAAAATTAACTGACGCTTGAAATATCGGTCTTTATTCGGCTATATTTATCGGGCTTTGAATACTGAGAATTGAATCCTATTTATATATTATTATATTGTATTTAAAATCATAGAAACACTATTGGAAATGTTCTACAGGCTACAAATTCAACTTGTCATTTATTACTAGAAGACTATTTGATCCATTCATCAATCTCTTTCAGACAACAGTTTTCCACAAATCTCTTCTTGAAGACGCTGAAGAAATAAATGATCGAGTAATCATTGTACGAAATGTTAGCAAAAAGTTTATTTTCATTTAACAAATAGGTAGTCTGTGTTAGGACTTGCAAATGATGTTTTTATGTTTAGATTCAGTTGGTTTGGCTTGGAGATACAAAATATTTTACGGTTTCTATACTACCTATATAATAATATTGTAGGTCTTACTTTCTATAACTTCTAATGAAGTAGATGTAAATAGCAGTTTGGTCGTCAACAGCCTATAAATGCCCACTGCTGAGCAAAGCCTCTTCTCACTCGGAGAAGGTTTGAGCATTAAACACCATGCTTGCTCAATGCAATTTGGCGATTACAAACTTATAATTAGATATAATAAGCCCAGATTTCCTCACGATGTTTTCCTTCACCGTTTGTCAGTGATAATCTCAGAACCGAACCCGCAGCCTCATACATAAGAAGCGTGCGTCTTAAACCTCTGGGTCACCACGACATCATAGCAGGTAGGTAAATAATAACTATTGTACATTTATGTTTACTCATTGCAACTAATAAGACGTAAACATAATATTAAATGTTTTTAGGAAACTTTTAAAAAACAACAATATATGGGCAGTTAATTGGTAGTCGTCTAGTTTCATTAATGTTGTAGTAAAGTTAAAATAATAAGGTATAATATACGATAAAAAATATTGTTACTACAATATAATAAAATGTTTTTTAATCATTAAAAAAACTATTTATTATCAACATGAACATTAAAACATTGTATCAACAAATTTGACTGCACGGTTGGCGTGGTGGTTGGGCAACTGGCTGCCGCGCAACGTGTCGCGGGTTCGATTCTCGCACGGAACAACTATTTGTGTGAGCCACAGATTGTTGTTCCGGGTCTGGGTGTGATGTGTATGTGAACTTGTATGTTTGTAAACGCACCCACGACACAGGAGAAAATCCTAGTGTGGGGCAATGTTTTAATTAAAAAAAAAAAAAAAAAAAGTTTGTCATTTTTCAGAATTACAGTTTAACAAAACACGTGCTGTTTATTTGAGAAAATATTTTTCCTGGTTGTTTCGTGATGTTCAGTGATCCATTCAATAAGATCTTTACCATGGTAATAGAATTTAAGACATTGAATAGGTATGGTATGAACAAAACTGGGAGATACACTTTGTTTTTTCACTATTAACATAGTGTTAGGAAAAAAACGTACAAACTGAATTGAGAAGTTTTTTCTACTTTCTTTATAGAGACAATTGTAGCACATTTTTTAGCACTTTTTTAGACTTTTGTGTATTCAGACGATACAGCATATAAGGCGGATATTATAGTTCGTACATGGATTTTTCTATCAAAAAACCTTAGGATTAAGAAAAATACATTATGATTTATAGGAAAACCAACAGCTATATGTACACATTGAAAATAAATAGTCATAATATACTTGGAAGCTGAAAAACGGAACCACTAGTATTTATTTTATTTCAATTAAACCTTAATCAGGCACTTTTGTAATGTCATAAATTTAATTGTGAGTCCGCCTGTCTGTCCATGAAGCTAGGCGCTTGTTTCAAGGTGTATTTTCGAATGGAGAAGAAACTCCATAATTCCATTCATTTTATCGAACCCTCAATGACTTTAAAAATAATATTCATTTTACAACACAATAGTATAATTTTAAAGGTCGCTAAATAAATCGCTTTTTATATGACATACGTTTCAAATTAATAAAATAATTATACGCTAGTGGCTCCCTTTCTTTGCTTTCAAATGTAACTAAGTATTCAAACAGTTTTATACTTTTTGTGTCCATTTCATTTCTGCTTTTTAATTTAACAAAGACTATCAGATGTGTTCCCTATCATGATATGATAATACTATAATTCTATTTTGTTCGTAACCGTCATATAAAATCAACTTACATATTCAGAAATAGGCCACATTCTGCCTAACCCCCATCATACCCTTGTTCCCGTATGCTCACTGACATTCATGTCAATTTATAAGTGACTACAGAAATAGTAGTAGAAGGACATCAGATTATTATAGTGACTTAGCATTTTTTTACGACGGTAATGGCAATTTACCGCAAGTCAGTGTAAGCCAATTTGAAGTGTTAGCCAGGCAAAGTTTATGACGAAACTCAGAAGTATCCCGGAACAAATATTGGACTTATAATCGTGTGTAGCGGGGAGCTAGTGGATGCAGGTGGCTGCCATTCGAGGTGAAGCGCTAAGGGGGACGCCTTTGTCCAGGAGTAGACGTCTTCCGCCTGTTCATTTATTTCTAAGTATATGGTGCATTAAGGTTTTACATTATATTGTTTCACATACACTACCATTGCTGCTGTCACTTACACCATCATGTAATCATGTGAAAACGCTACTCAGAGAAGATGAAAAAAAAAACACGTTCTTTAGACAAAATTTAATTCGTTCGTTTCAGTTGGATAGCCCATTTGTCGGGGAAGGCTATTGGCATAAAACATCATAATACGATTAATAGGCGCCGAGCAGAGTGGACAAAACCGTGCGAAAGTAGCTAGTACACACTAACAGCTACCTAACCACAAAAAAGATTTAAACCATCTAACATAAAACCTCGTAACTTATTCCCTCAGTTTTAACGTCAGCAGGTCCTTATGTTCTCTATTACGATTTTCTTGAATAAATAATGGTATTAAAGTTGCGACCTGCTCGCCTTCAAGGACCGGAAAGGGCAGGTTAATGTATCATACTTTACCGCATCATAATGCGTAGTTACCAGGATTAGACGCTGTTTTACTGGCCATACGGTCCACTATCCCTTTATCCTTGTAATAGGATAATGTTAGAATTTCTTGCCTCCTACTTTATTTATTTCCAACCGTAAAATAACGCGAGGTCTTTGCTCCGAGTAATACAATACCTCGGACTTGGCAACTGATTGGTATTGAAAATCGGTGAAATTGGAAAACGAATAATACTTCGGTTCACTGTGAAATCTAAATCGAAAGCATTTGCTTAACAACCAGTTTTACTATAACGAAGCAGTGAAGTTTCTTCTGTTTTCCAAAATTATTTTAATTCATATATCTACGTAATATTTAGAATATTAGTGAATTAGACGTAAAACTGAAATATTAAATAATGTACCTAATAAGGTAATTTTATGTAATTCTTTCATGGACTTGTGGCGACACAAGTGGATGACGTCACAAAAATTCACATGTAAACTTTACATGTGAATTAACATGGATAGAAAATCCTAATGAACAAATGTTGGGCAGAAAGCCTGCCTTGCCTGGTCGGAGGATCCTCTTTTTCCGATCTTAGGGAACAATATTCTCTGACACCCAAAGACTAATTAGGGCAAAGAGTTTTTAGAAGCGGAATGGTAACGTTTTTTGATTCGGTTTTATTGTATAACTGTTGAAATTACTTAAACATTTACTTTACAAAGGCACCTAAAAGCACTCTAATATACCTTTTGCCGACAGTAAGTTATATAAGCCCACTTGAAAGGGATTTTAACGACACTCCCTAAAACCATTTTTGGAAGTGTGCTCTTTATGATCAAAGATTCAACGGCACGCGCTTGTTTGATCTACAATTTTTTCTATCCTCTTTTCGTATTTGTTCCCACCTTTGTCAACGAAACTTCTTTATTTGCATTTAAGCTTCTAAATAAATAAAAGAAATCTCTAGAAAAGTTTTTCGTGAAACAGTCATGTGTATTTATAGTAAAGTAAATCTTATAATTTCCGAAAATCTCCGTTCTTCGTCTACGTCTCACGTTTCGTTTGAGAAAAATGAAAATGTACATATCTTATGAACCGCTCGCATATCACGTTCGCTACATTATTTCTTAGATATTCTTCAAATAGAACTTCTAAAGCTTTTTCCACTAATATTCTAGCAGTACCTAAGTTTCAATGCGTGAATGAAATACACTTTTATTGGTTTTAACATACCACTTGAATTAATAAGGAGTTTTCTGGAAAAAAGTTTTACAAATCCACTTTGATTTTCTTTGATAAAAGTATTCATATAATATCCGTGTCTCGTATAACAATATTCCAAGCATTATTTACGTGAGTTTTTTATCTAAGAAGTATCAAACTATAGACTTGTTACGTTATTCCTGGTAAAACAAAATAAAATGGTAAAAATATTACAACTATCCATAATTTAGACACAAGCGAAATTGTTTCCAGAAAATGTAACGTTTCTGTATTAGATTTTCATGTGTTATAAATGATTAATCAGCTTTGTATATTTTATTTAAATTAATCTGTCAGATAAAGTAAGTTTTGTAGATATTTTTGATGCAATTATAATAATATGATATATTTAGCAGCGCGAGATTAGCCGCTTTGCGGGTCGCGGAATGCTACTCATGAATATGAACCTCTAGCATGGCTTGAACCTAGTCGAGTTCCTCGTCAAATAATTACGTGAGTAAGCCAAAAAACATAATATTTAACACAAATAGTTGCTCTGTGCGGGATTTGAATCCAATACCCGGTGTGCGGCAGCCAGTTGACCAGCCACAATACCAAACGTGCAGTCAGAAAATCAAACAATTGAAACTAAGTTATGTAAGCCTACAAATATTGTAGATCTGAACATAATATTCAAAGATCGAATCAATCTAAAATGTATTCATCAATTCAAATGCCATCAAGCACTAATTTATTTTTCATACTGATATCAAGAAAGAATACAAAAAAGATTTTATACAGTCAGAAACGTCCTTGTTCTTCAGTACCTAAGTAATTCGATAACTCAATGAAAGTTGATGTTACAGGCTATCTCCAAGTTTCAAGTCGGGAATTTTGTCACAAGTCTCGAGACTTGGGACTGATTGCTTGAGTATTCACTATATGAGAATTGTAAATGAGTTTACTCCTTTATATTATATATCTCGGCCGTGTGATGCATACATTATAACTTTATTCTTTGTTATTTATCAACTCAAACATTCATATTTACTTCTACTTCTTGTGACATTTGATGATTTGTCTTTCATAAGGGTTAATGCTTCTGTTCCATACTTTATTTTATTTTATTGTTCTTTTATTTGAAGCAACTGTGGCCCATAGGAAATATAATACACAAATAAATAAAAATACAATACAAAACTGAAGTGGTTACCAAAAATGAATAGGTACATCAATAAACTAATAGATATACAATCATATAAGAACATAACAATACATCACGCCTCTTTATCCCCGAAGGGGTAGGCAGAGGAGAGATTGTTATTAAAAACCCAGGAATACTTTCCCCGACCCGAAAATCGAACCCGAGGCCCTTTGCCCGGCAGTCGCACTTGCAACCACTTGGCCAACGAGGCAGTCAATACTTTACTTTCGCTTCTTAAATAATAACTTATGTTATACAAAACTATATGAATATTAAATTTTGCTAGTATTATTCTAAGAAACTTGCGAGGTATCTCGTAAAGAAGTTTGAACAGCTACACTTAACACAATCTCAACACTAAAACTGACTTTGATGAGAAGAGCGATTGCTCATAAAGATACCATGATAGTGCAGTAAAGAATTCTCATCACAGTTGGAGAAGATGAGAGCGTAAAGTCAAAAATATATGTATAAAGGCGACAACTAAATAGTGAAAAAATATAATAAGAGTTAAATGCTACTGTACAATGTAACACCCACTTTTCACTATTTATGTTATGACTCCCATGTAATAAGGGGTGAGTCTATTGCTATATACCGCGGGTGCCATTCCAGACTCCGTGCTACCACTGTTTTTTTTTTAAAGAACCCAGTAGTGCTGTAGTACTCTGCCTACCTCTTCGGGGATAAAAGACGTGATGTTTTGTTATGTTATGTCTGAAGAAGATTTTTTGACACTATCAGGCATGAAGTATATGCCATATTATTATAGCATGTTGGAAATAAAACAGACACAAACACGCTACCTATCTATTTTTTCAACGCACACCATCTAGAAAACTAACATGAAACGTACCGAAAGCCAATCACAACACGCTACCTTCCACATTTAAGCCGAGAAACGTAAACTATTTCAAAACACGCTTAGGCTACAACTAGCCACCGAAGTCCATTAACCCTTATATTGACGAAAGCGCCCCCAGACCTCGCAATAACTGAACTATCTAAACACTGACCACAACTTGTGGCTGCACCTCCTCCGGCTAGTAGAGTGCCTACTTAATATCTCATACACCTCGCAGAATCTCATGATATAAAATGAAAATTGCTCTGGTACAATTTTATAAGCCGACTACAGCCTCCGCCGTAAACCGCAACCCTGAAACTTTAGCCGTAGCTAACGGAAGCATTTCTTATTCACAAACACGCACGAACCAATTAACTTGATTTAAATTATTTAGGAACAAATCTGAGGTAATCTAAGTTGGTTAACTATTTTGTGATATAACTTCATTATCATGTCTGCTTCCCTTGGGAGTGGGCAGTAGTGTTATACCCACATGTATTTAATTCAATTATTAAGACAATACTGTTGCGTGGGCTTTGCTAGACTTGTGGTTTGTGGTTATGTGGAAACGAGGTACATGTATTTCTCTTAAGGACTTTAATGTAGCATTCGTACTAAACAAAAATAAACGTGTTTTCTCTCTCCATTATCTAATTAAACTTTGCTCTACCCAAGGGACTTTTATCAGCAATTTCTGTTTTTAGTTGCAAATCTCTTGACAGAATAATTTTCGTTGAACCTTAATTACGTTGCTTCCTATATTTTTGATAGCGTAACGCGAATTTAATGTCGAATTTCCTTCGTAAAGCAAATGTTACAATTGGAAATCACTTTGACACTAACTACCTCTGATAAGTACAATGGAAGCCGATTCAAAGCCATTCCTAACCGATTTCCTCAGCCTCATAAGCAATACCGTGAAATCTGTCCAATAAATTGTGGCAAACCCAATAACCTCACCACATTTGGGTAACTTACGCATTAAGATTCTAAATGGGTCTTCAAAAAGTCCATTTAGATTTAATAGGAAAGTTGGAATGGGGAACTAGTGTTTAACTTACAAGTCTATATCGTTTCAGATACGGATATAAAGTAATATTTATTGTAAAGTAATAGTTACTGAAAGTAGCTATCCACCGAATGGAACATTTCCTAAGTATCTCTTTCAAAGGCTCCCAGAAAGAGCACTGCAGTCAGTAATCTGTACTTTATGTTACGCGATATAACTCACAATTTACAAAGACTAATAATAATATCTTTTCCACTGTTTTACTTACAAAAATCCATTTTGGGATCTGTACAGCGTGTCAACCCAATTTAGTTTGGCATCAGTATGTTACATGGACCGACAGACATCTAACCTAATTTATTATAGGTAATTTACTGGCACATAATCCGCTATTGCTAACGTTATTTACTGGACTTCTTTATTCGTCAGACTATTGATTGATTCTGACTATTAATGACCTTAAATCAAATTCTACATTAGAAGTTTGCCGTAGTTTGCTAAGCTTGATAGTCAGGTGAAAATCACAGTTTGAAAATTCGTAGAGCGCTGCTGCTTGTTCTGTTAAATATTTATAATCCTTTAGTCGGCTCAGTAGTCGGAAAAGTAGGGATCCAGATAGTGTTTTACTAAAGTAAAACATTTTTGACGTTAAAACGTCAAAAAGTATGGCTAATAACCAAAACAAACGACTAGAAAAATAGTTTTCATAATATTCATTTGTATTCTTGCAGGTAAACGGCGAGCGTAATGCGCCTACGCCTGTGATGTCTCTAATATGCAGTGGGACAGCCTCTACTTCGTGTTTCTAGCGTTATGCTGCATTCATACTGCATCTGGTAAGTACCTTTGACTCAAACTATAAATACCTTCGTCTGTCTAGTTAGCACTAATGCTTTTCACAATAAAAATAAATAAGTAACATAAAATATAAAAAATAATGTAAAAAAAATAAATACACTTAGTGTCAAGCGCATAGCATGGATCGTGTTTGGACAGGCCTAAAGCACAGTCATTATAATATCAATCAATAAATTAAAAGCTTATTAAATAAATGCACATAGCATCTTAAAGCATATATAGGAGATAAATAAATAAAATAAAAATAAATAAGAGTTCTAGAATGCAAGCTAGCATGTTCTTGCACTATTGCCGACAAATAACACTACAATATACATCAGCTGTACACTTGTACAGTACAACACTTTTATCCTCTTTCTCATGACCTTCGAACGCCTTCGCTAGGTAGAATGACAAAATTTTACAAGGATCAAGCGCTCAATGAGGGTGATTCTAAAATCTCGGTTAGAGACCATTTTCACTAATTTCTTTATTGTTAGGTATAGGTAATTTAGTTTAATATAATATTTTAAAGATATCTGTGACGTCTCTAAAATCAAACAGACTGTAGATGTCTTGTTATGTATGAGGCTTAATAAGTTAATACGTAATCAAGTTCGATGTTAACTTCCGAAAAATGTTATAATTATGTTAGGAAAAACCTCAATAAACTAAAACTGCACAAAATATCTTTTTCTTTGTGTCTTAACAATAAATTGACAATTATTTGAATCATCGCATTAACGACAAATTGATGTGTTGTGACTTGTGAATGCAACCGCAAATCTAAACCTACTAGTTGGCACCATTTTAAAGGAATGAAAAGCCAATCACGAAGGACTGTCATCACAAATCCCGATTACCTATTCACGACTATCGCAGATACTGCATCAATACTTTATTGATACCGTCCGCTAGATAGCAATAACCGTATGAACTTTTGAATATTTAAAAACATTCCAAAATTTTATGGACACAGTATTACATATCTATTTCTCGATGTAGACACGTGGCCAAATATTTACGTGGTTTCAGAAATAAATGTAGTGCTAGTCCGGAAATTAAATGTCTTACTGAAGCAACTGCTTGTCCAAATTGAAAGTAACATATAGAATTCAATAAGTTAAATAAATATTTTGAATGTTTTGGTTAATTGAGTGCCAGTTTTTCTGGATTGAGTAACACGTATAATGGATTCTTTTTGGGCATTTTATATCGACATTAGTAGAGGTATAGACCTAGACTAAATTTGTATGTCATCTTTGGTAAACCATGTATGTATAAGCAAAAAGGATGACATTTATTGTAACGAGCAATACTCGAATAAAACTCAATACTTTTAAATCGAGTTAATATTTAACTTTATGTAATATTTATTTAAGTTAATATTTCAAAATCCTTTAAACCATCTTTAATCTACTAAAACTTTAACATAGTTTTAAGACAAATTGAATTTTGTAAGCGCTGATTCTACGAAAACTCATCTTAGCCATTAAAATTTTACAATTTTATATGAAAAAAATATTTAAAATGATTTACAATAATCGCATCAGATGTTAAACAGAATTAACAACTCATTTTAAAACTATACATCGAAATTATTATTCAACTATATTTTCTGAGACCAATTCTGAGAACCGACATTGAATATTGGTTTTTAATGTGCATTCATAAAGTTCATATTTATTATACACGGTTAGGTGTATCCACTGGTTATGTGAAGTTTATAATGAACTCTGAAAACTTCTTAATTAAACACACAGGTATTCAGAACTTGTCGAACAAAGTTTTAAAGTAGAAGTTTGTAGAATAAATATAATTAAGGTAATTAATTATTTATAATGCAATGATTATATAAACGTTATCTGTAATAAGTACATTTATAATCAATTATATAGGTTGTAAACGGTCTAGAGTGAAAAACGCCGACAAATTATGGTATAAAACAAGTTATCTATATATATAAAAATATCACATAACTCGAGAACGGCTATACCGAGTTGGCTGATTTTTTTTTGTTGTGTTTAGTATTATCAGGAGAAGGTTCTTATGACAGAAAAAAGTCCTGAAAATCCTACCGGAACGAGAGAAAACGGGATTGCGCGTATAAAGTCGCGGGCAGAAGCTAGTATTTTCATAAAAGTAAGGAATTGAATGGTTCTTTTATGTAATAATAGTCGTATCAACTGCTCAAGGCTGATGTTGCATAAATAACAAAGACGATTAAAATTGTAAAAACAATTTCTTTTTGTCAGCATTTTGGGAGGGTTCCGCGTTACACCCTTTATATGAAACAAAGTAAACCAACATAATTATGTTGGTTGGCCACATAAGTTACAGACATGTTAAAGATACCAAGGTTAATACTGACTTAAAAAACAAGTCTGTACGGGTAGATAAATGAGTATGGGTCGATATCGATCGAATCACTTATAAAGAAACAGGATCCGAATGTGCCAACTGGCACCTGTTTCTTCATAAGTGTAACAGTAAGAGTCCTAAAAAGCAATTACAGTTTACTCTTAACAGCATAGTGCATTGCAATATAGTAAAAGCTAAAATACTCTTGACAAATTGAAAGGAAAAAAGAAAAAGGATTTATTTGAGTCGGCACACAAATACAAAGATTACAAATAATTAAAAATACAATAAAAACCTTAAAAGAGTAAAGAAAATAACAAAAAAACATTACAATAATAATAATTCCAATGAAATATTAATAAAAAAAATATATTAAAAATATTAAATCAGCTCGATTTTGAGATTGACTCATGACAGCACAATTTAAACCTTAGTGTGTTTTGGTTGCTATTTTACATGGATAATCCTGTACTCATTGTAAATACGATAAAAAAAGTTACAATTTTGCAAAAGAACTAAAACCTAAAAGATTCGAAAGGTAATCTATAGACTAGGAAGTCAACGCTGTTTCCTACCTTCTCTGCACTCTGGAAAACAAAACAGCCAGTTCTATTTGTGTCCTAACAGCTTGACAGGCGTTTGATAAAAGGGTACAAGACGCATTGTTAATGGCTTATGAAGGTCAGATAGGCGCCCTACGTAAATATTATTATACTTTATGTATACTCACTACTAAAATGAATACAAGTAATAGGCAACGTACATCATTATGTATAATGTCAAGTCAACGAAATAATACGAACAAGATAATATTATTAAACAATATTATTTTCTGGTTTCACATAAACTGCTGCATTTCTCTGCATTACCTAATGGTTGAATATCAGAGAATACCTTAAGGCAGGCCGCCATTCATTGTAATTTTGTGTGAAGAAGATACAAAGAAATAAATAAACAGCACTGACTAATAATATTTTGGTGTTTGTGGTATTTACTACTAATATAATGATTGTTTAACTTCATTACCAAATTTACTTCATTAAATAATATTTGAGTGTAGATAGTAAGTACCTACACAATTCATAGAAATTAAATATACAATACTATATAGTAAACAGTATATAATGTATTAACGTTACTCTTTAATATTTTCAGTTTCTGTTGAATGTCATTCAAAGTTTTGGTTGCAAAAAATGGTAGATAAAAGGTTTTGTAAACGAACCGTTTTTATTCAAAACGTTTTTTCGAATATCGTTTCTATAGTGTTTGAATTTTTTTTACGAAATTTAACAAATCGGAAAGTCTTGACAGGAAACTTAGAAGAGCCTAAATCATTTAAAAAAAACTTTAGGTAAAGTCTAGGAAAACATTTTGCCTTAATTTTTTTTTACTTAAAATTAAACAAATTCAATTTTTTTAAACTCAATTATACAGTTTTACTGCCTGAACTAGAATGTAGTTTTAAGTAAAGTCTGGACATTATTCAAAAAATATGAAAAAGATGTTCAATTACTAAAGGTATACAATGGGAATAAAGTAATCTCAGTTTCATTAGAAGATATTAATGGAAGTATCAAGGTATAATTAAAGTCTAAAAATCCAAACAAAGAAAACAAAAAAGTAAAGGAAATGTTAGTATTAAAGCAAGAAATTGATCTGTGCAGAACCGTTGCGCTTTCCTGAAGATTATCGAACAAATGTTGTTCGAAGACGTCGAAGCGATGAGAAGGACAATCTCGCCTTGTCCAGGGAGATATTCAAAAATATCACGAAGCAACTACGCGAAAATATCAAGCGTGAAGGAGCGACTGACAGAAACGATCATTTGTTACAGAGTGAGTATTGATTTTCTCGTCCACAGTCTACAGTACGTCTTGGACGTCCGTGGTCTCATTTACATAAAGAAATATGAATTCGCTTATTCAAAAGATTTAAGCTGTTTGAACATTATCAGATTTTAAACAATTTCTTTTACGACGGACGCCGACGTTGACAACAATCTTATCGGAATTGAAATTCAAATAGCGTTACTTCCTGATTTAGATGAGATTAAGAAAATTACTTTTTGCTTAACTAATTTTGTTTCAATTAATTTAAATTCTTAAATAAGGTTTTTAATTAAAGTTACCGGTAACTTTACATTTAATGTATTTATCGTTAATATATTATTCAAATGTAATACGGTAAGTTAGGCGTAGCCTACCTTTTTCGGCTTGGTATTTATGTTCCCCAAGGGTGTGTATATGACCTTCCTTATCTTATGGGAAGATATCCTGTTACCGTCAAAGTCGCACATAGTATTAAATCAGTTTATTACGAAACTGCACGAAACTAGATTTTTGCAAAGAGTTTCATCCAAACAATAGTCCTAAGACTAATGTAAAACGAGTTACAATATAATTTATTAGAAACCTTTCTAAAAGACTTGGAACTAAGCTAATCTACATTCCTATAGTAACAAATTTTACCACGATCTTTGTCAAAGTAATTTGCATTTCTTGTTTAATCGCTCCCTGAATGGCTATAAACAATTTATTACAAAAGTTGTTATAAGTTACTGGCAATTTTGGGAACATTCTAATAATATTTAATTATTATTTTTACTTACATATTTACACAAAACTGTTTTGAAAACTTAAATATACCTACCAGCTTATAATAACATAGTTTTATGAAAATTGTATTTGCAATTGGCACATTTGTTTTTTACCTGTTTGTTTAGTTATTGGCAACTATTTAATTTAATTTATAACCTAATAAATTATTTTAATACACCACATTCACTGTTTTTGCGCACTAAATCACATTTCAAATATTAATGTAAATATTTACAATATTATGCTAAATTGTGTTAAACAAAATTATTTAGTCTAATACTCAATTGCAAGTCAACTTCTAGTAACACTCAAATGGTACACAGTATGTAGCTCTTTACAGTATAAAGTTGTGTAACATTTGAGTATTGGATTATATAAACTATAAAGTATACTTTTACTTCACATCACAAATGCTTTTACCCAACTGCTTTTGCATGCGAAAGTTTTCTTTATACATCAATCATAAGTTTATACATTACGTGATAGCTGAGTAAAACAATGTTCAACATTTTAAAATATAAATATAGTAGATGGGTGTTAAATATTAAAAACTCAAATTAGTTCTATTATATATAATTTGTTTAACAGACAAGGTAGAAGAGTCTCGTCCCTATGTGCCGTACCAGAGTTACCATGATCATCATCATGAGCACCATTGGGGCCCGTACTTCGAGGAGGAGAAGTACACCCAAGTGACGGCCCATGTTGGGGCGGAGGCCTTGTTGAATTGTAGAGTCGTCATGCTCAAGGACAAAACGGTAAATATTTTATATCAATATTTTGATCCTATTTTGGCTAGTTCTAAACGTGTAATTTGTTAGTTTTTTGAATGATATTTATATCGATATCAATGTAGCTTTGCCTATAATCGATTCTAAAGTCAAGTACAGTATTTAACACACTTTAAAAACACGGTTCAGACACGGCTCTGGCACGGCGTTTTTGTTTTGGAAACAATATAAAAAGGTTGAAAACATACTGTCGATGCGCGGACGGCGTGCTGTTGGTGCGCCGTCGGCGTGCTGTCGGCGCGCGGTCGACGGCCTAACAACTTTTTTATATTGACGTTATGAAATAGGTCATATGACATAAGATGTAATGTTCACATTTAAATGATAAGGTAATAATTGAGTTGGACTTGTAATGGAGCCGTATCGGTTGATTGTACTTTGAACGGGCTTTTTAAATCAGAAATATTTTATCTGTACAATATTTTCTGTTTTATAAACACGCACAACACCTTTCTTGATTGTTTATAAATGTAACACGATTCATACTTTTGATATTTGATCTGAAAATATTAGATAAAATTATTTACATAATTTTTGTTACGTTGAAATGTTACGGCACTCTTCCTAGAATTATATCAATTTCGTTTCATTGAAGCGGAAAGTTGATCTTTTCGTGAATTGCGTAAACGAATGAACATTAAGTATTTCTTATGAAAATTAGTTCTACTAACATTTTTGGGACATTCATTCTTTTAGAAATGTTTGTTTTGTTCAGTATAAAATATATCTAAATAAACAAAATGCGTTTATTATGCTAAATTTTAAAATTATATCTAAGTTAGCAAGGTTACAAATGTACTAAGAAATGCTATGATCAAATTATATCGAATAAAGATCTTTGAAACCCGGTCATTGCCCTCCCATCATTCACGACTTCAAAGTGAATGATTATCCTCATTGCTAAGATCAAGTACTTAAAATTTCGTTTTCAATTCATTTCGAACAGAAAAAGAATTTCTAATTTCAATCTTTATAATTATTTCGGTCTTAGAATTAACTTCTCTAATGAAACGTAAATCAAAAGCTGTGGGATATCTATAATTTATACAAGGGCCTTCGTTAGACGAATACTAAGTGTGACGTAGAAGTAAAATTCAGTGCATTACTGTTTCATATTTAGCTTTAAAAGAACATGATTTGGATCTTGTTTCGAATTCGAAACCAACATTTGTTCAAAAGAAATGCCAAGTACGTAATATACCGTGAACTCTATTTCGTTTTCAACCCGATGTAAAATGGTTCTGTCTTGTTAATACAAATAAATAAAATATTAAAAGCAAAAAAAAATTGGTGAACCATAGTAAAAAGCAAACTTAAAAAGCGCATACGAACACATAGTACATTATCAAAACATTACGCCATGTAATTCTCATCGGGTAAAGGTATGTATTTCTCATCAGGCGACACGTGCGAATAGTGTCTTTAAATTTATGTCTAGTGTGTTCCATGTGCGTAATACAAAGATTTTTTTTAAACTAAATATAGCATCTTTATTTTCTTGATTTTACTTTATATACATATAAATAGTTTTGCCGTGAAATGAAAAAGGAATAGATTTTACGGTGTATATTGCGATGTAGGTAATGCAATAATTCGAATTATAGCCGATATTATGTAATACTTTTGAATGCACAACACGGAATTTAGGACTAACGTATAAATAAATACAAATAATATTCATAAAATACATTTTTTATACTGCTCCTTTTGGTACAGGTGATGTGGTTGAGAAACACAACGGAGTCAGCACAACTCCTCACCGTTGGTCCAGCTTTATACGCCGGCGACAATAGGATAGCAGTAAAGTTCCAATACCCAAACAACTGGAGACTTAGTATGAATCCAGTGAAGTTGACAGACGCTGGTCACTATATGTGCCAAATATCCACACATCCCCCAAGAACGATATTCACAAACCTCACAGTTTTACGTAAGTAAACAAGTAAATTGTTGATTAGTATATTTTCTTTATCTTTTGCAGAAACGTTTAATTAAGCCGTCCTATTGTGAGTATTATTTGAGAGATTGGAAAGCTCTCTTTTATTCTTTACATCACTTTTTCCTCTGCCTCTGTTTTTTGGCACGCCATTTCATTCGTCTTAATCGCTTTTGATATTACCGTTTAAGGTAAGCCCGAGAAAAATTCCCCAAAATATCCTTAATCTCCATTTGCATGTAACAGCACTTAATGACGTCGTTCCATGACTATTTATGTGAATTCAGACAAATTAAAGTATTTATTTCGATTTATTAGCTCACCTTCTCTGCCTACATTTCCCAGTTTTTTTGTCAAAGAGAATGGAACGGTGAGGTCTTAAAAAAGTAGTAAACTTTTTATTAGGCTCTTGAAGTCCTGTTTGTGCTTTTCCTGGAAAATAACCGGGACGTAATTATATTTCCAGTCTCCGTGGAGGAAATAATTCATACATTCCGAGTCCGTCATGGACTTAGAAATTATAAAAAAGGAAAATGTTATCAAAATTGTAATTTCTTTAGATCATAAACTTGTACATCTGGAGAAATGTTGTTAGCATAAATTAAATATATAATTTTTCTTGCAGCTCCTGTAATATCCATAAACGGTGACGAAACGCATGATGTGAAAGACAGATTTTATAAAGCGGGTAGCGCTATAAAATTGTCTTGTATCATATCAGAACAATATGTGTCATCTATACCTATTAAGGCCCCGTTGACGACGCCTATACCTACAACCACACCCCTACCTACAACTACTACCACAGAATTAACAACAAAAATGAGTACAATATTCAATAGAATAGATTTAATGATGAATAAAAGCTGGAGTGTCGAAACTACGACGATTACTTCAACTGTTAGCGTAAGTACTACAACTAAGAAAGCACCAGAGAAGACCACGACTGAACTGACTACTATGAAACCTACAACACCTCCAGTAGAAAATAATATTTATGGAATTTTTTGGAAGAAACAAGGGAAGGATTTCACTGATAATGTCTCTTGGAGGAATATGAGGTGAGTAGCTCTTATTCCATATTGATATAGTTCAAAATATACAAACAAATAGAATCCGGATGAAATATTTGATCTTCTTTACAGTGCTACTATCAGTGTGAGTTCAGCATCACAGAATGACAGTGGGACGTATACATGTTACCTACAGAACCATTCTCAAGTCACAATCAATGTTCACGTTTTGATCGGTAAGTTGAATAATATCAATTTTTTTATTGTAAAAATACCAAACTTCTAAAAAAAAACGCTATTTATGTGTTAACAGTCTTTGACACTTTTATATTTCTGATGTTTTAAAACTAAATTATTTAATACTTTTGACAGATATCAAAACAACTTAGAACCAAGATGGCGTCAAGTCATATTATTTATTTGTCTTAGGCATTGTAAATCACCAAGTTTATTGTCTTCAGACAAATATGTTGCAAATAGTTCCATAGTGTAAGATGACAAGACATATTGTAAACTTTTGAGAAACTTTAACAATTTCAATCTGTTTATCAGGGGAGAACCAAGCCGCTGTACAACACAACACAGGGAACAAAGGAACACTTTTCTGGCAACCCCGAGTTTTGGCCTTTGTTTCCTGCACAACTCTTCTATTATTTTATCCGTGATCATGTAATACTTTCAAATTATGGTATTGAAAATGTTATGCAAGAAGAAAAAGTTTTGTTGTTGCTACAATGAATGAATGTCGCGTGTGATCTGGGAACTAAGTGCCAGTTATTTTTTGTTTTAATGCGATTGAAACATTACAGCGATTAGCTCTCTAATAGGTTGGTAAATTTGGAGTAACCAATCAGGGCGCCAAACGTCAAAAATGTGTCGATCGCTTTGACGTAAAAAAAACTTGCTCTAAGTCCTCAGAAGTATTAAGTGCGAAATACGGTGAGAACAAACTTTTGTTGAAATTGTTATATAATTGATCATTCTATCAAAGTAATAATCCGAATGTAAACAAATTACAATCTAGACAGATTTCGCTAGGAGTAGAACCAGATTTGTGTATTTAGATGATTCAAGAATTCATTACGATTTAAAGTGATAGGTACTTATATCCACTGAATATCAGATACTTACGTGGTGTATATTCTCATGTTTAATAAACTTTTGCAAAAAACCAAAGAATGTGAAGTAATGTAAAAATATTTTTATTGTGTCATAAAAAAACCTTTATATTCATGACACAATCGACCATGACTTAGAATAACTAAAGTTAATATACCATGCATATAAATTAGCCTAGCGAAAAAAAAACTTCTAAATCTGTTGTAATATAAATTCGAATAGGAGAAAGATTTGTCGAGAAGTAACATTTTTTAAGACATTAAACGTGGCTTTGTAAAAATTCCGATGATTTACAAGTGACATCGCGTAATTCACGACGGTGCATAAAATGATCGTAAAATTTTTTAGTACTTTTTTTAGTATGCTATGAGTGATATCACGGAGTACTGGCCGTGAAAATGTAATTTTAAAATTGTGTAAATATAATAATTTTACCGTTGACGTAAATATTATTTTACAAATTTTGTTGACTTTATTTTCAATTATTTGTTTTGTTTGTTAACACAAAGTGTAATTTAGTTTTAAGAAAAAATAATTACTTAAAGCAAGAATAATACGATGTAGATTGTACATAACGAATCTCATTGCGGCAAACAAAATTTCACAATACAAGATGAAGATCTGTGTAATTTGTAGAATAAAAATATTATATTTAACGTGTATTTTAATACAAGATGTACAGTTAATGCTATTGGATTCTTATAATAAGGAATAGATACTTTTCTTGTTTGTAATATAAATATAGTGATAAAAGTGAGGCGAAGCCAAATAGCGACGTATCTATAAGATATTTTATATGTTGTTGCACATTTTTGTTAATAATACACAAATCTCTCATCTGTAAACAAAAGAAAGACTATGTTAAATGACTGTAAACTATAAAATAAACTTAACATTATACTAAAATATTTGAGGCATTTTAATTTGAGACTCAACCTATGTTTTGTATGACAACAAGAACAAATATTAACAACAGTCGCATTACAAACAAAAATAAGTAGGTACTACACTGACGAGAGCGGACCAAATGATGAATGATGATGAAATGAAGCAAAATGCTTTTTTTCACTTTAATATATTTTAAGCAATGAGATACAGGAATTGAAATATACGTGTAGATTATTAAACCCACTGCCATTCTTTCTGCCATGCCTACGAAGTTTGTATTTCACAACTTTCGACAAAATAAATCAATACAACCGTAATTCATGCCTTATCTAGCTGCCTATTTATCTTGACTTTCGATCTAACATTGGCATTTCTATTCAGAGAAAAACTGTTCTCAGAACAAAAAAGTTGCGACCTAAACCCTTGGACACATCGTTTTATCAGCAAAAACACCCAGTTCGCATGAACCCTTTGAAAAGACGCACCTCATGAAATGCAATATACTGAGATTCATGTTGTACACAAAGGTACGCAGAGGACGGTATTAGCTTTACCTTTCAGTTAGAAAATGAGAAAAATGATCGACCATGCAGAAAATCAATTATTTAGCTGACTACCAAGTGTAAAAGACGTCAACCTTTGATGTTTCTATTAACAATACCTGGGATGCTATTGTCCCTTTTCTATTGCTATCGTATAGTAATTCGTTTAAAATGTCTACGCTTACCCGAATTTAACCCGTTATTCGTCTTGGAGACAGGGAACCGATCCGATTTACATAATTATTATCTACTAACTCAGCATTTAAGATTTCAAGTAATTATTGTGGCAATACTAAAAAATAAACCGACATTACGCTCTCAATTTAACGCAATAAAATTCAAATTGGTATTAACTTACCCGCGCCAGTAGAAGGCCATTAAAACATTATTAACAAAAAGATTATTTTTACAACTGAAATAAGCCCTTATTATGGAGTCATTGTCTTTCCTAAAACATCAAAGGGACCCTTGTTTCAATCCACTTTTACGATACCCGGAAAGATATGGACCCGCACATAATTTTAACATACACCTACGAACAAATTTATTTTTAAATCAGAGTTGAGAGACTCATGACGAAATCATATTTTCTGTGAAATATTATCTGCCATTGTTCTAATCGCGAAAAAGATTGAAAAAAGACACTGAGTTTAGGCTCTTCGTACCCAAAACAATGCCTTCAGCTTTTGGCTGGAAGTCAAAGTAATTTTTTATTCAGTAATTAGGTCGTTACAGACACTCTTAGAAGCCCTTTTTTAATCTACCCGCATTTCAACTGTGACGACCTTCGTAAAGAATTTTCGAATGAAACTGAGGGGTGAGTTATTTTTTCATTTTATTTTAAGAAACTTTATTTAAATAATTCGAACAAACATACAAATGTTTGTTCGAATAAGTATATTATCACACTAATATTATGAATATGAAAGTTTCTTTGTTTGTATGTTTGTCCGTCAATCACTTTTAAACTATTGAACTGATTTAGATAAATTTATTAATTGGGATAAAACAGGAATCATATTATACGCGGACGAATTCGCGGGCAACAGCTAATGCTTTATATTCGGTAAATACGTTACACTTCAAGTTGTTTTGAAAATTGAATTACTATAATACTTGTATACATGTTTCCAAAATTGAATCATGATCTTATTTTGAGGCTCTTCATTAACAGACTTAAAAGTGGACATCAACAGGATTAAGAGTTAAATAAACTCATTATTTTTCCTTTAAACTGTCAAACACCAAGCGGTCACCGGTGACCGCGACCTATTGTTCTTTAATTGTGTCTATAAAACCGGTACTCGACGAGTTAACATGGCTTAACGTATAAGAGTGTCCTTAGAACCTAAGTATAACATTTTTTTTTGGCATAAGCCGGTAAACGGGCAGGCGGATCACCTGATGGTAAGCAATCGGCGTCGCCCATGGACACCTGGAACACCAGAGGTGTTACAAGTGCGTTACCGGCCTTTTGGGAATTAAGAGTTTGAAGATCGTTGGGAATTCAGGAATTGGGGAGATTGGGGAAAGGGAGGGTAACTGGGCCTCCGGTACATGATATAAGACTGGAAGAAAATGCCGGCGGCATTAAGTCCACTTTGATAAGATGACACTCTGTGCATGAAACGTACATATTATATACAGAGGCTTGAGTATGAGTTTGTTTTACGTTAAAAATAATCGAAATGTGATCGGGTTCGGCGTTTTGATTGGTTGGTTCATCGGAGATGGCCAATCAGAACCGAACGCGGTCTCATTTCCATTTCTTTATACGTAAAGTTAGTACTAGGCCTCTGTATACAATAATAATAATTAATTTACATGTAAGGTATTGTGGTGAAACGGAATACAGAGAATAGCTTTAATCTGATTAACCGAGATCCTCTAACAACATTATCAAGTAAGTCACATGAAATATTTATACGTACTTGGTTTCAGTATTATGATATTAATCTCTGAATTTATGACTAAATTCTAATTATATGTTCAAAGATTCAAACCAAACCACATTGGTAAGACATAATGCTCAGTCTTCATATAAATTTAGTTATTTTGAAAGCGGGACTTGTACAAAAGAAAAAGTAACATAACTCAAATATGCCAGTTGTTATTTTTCATGTAAATATAATTTTCATTACAAACTCATTTGTGAAATTTATATCTTTCTTTGTAACCAATTTCTACATCATTTAGAAGCAATATATTGTGGTTGTTGTGAGGACTAATACCGTTTGACATTAAGGATCAAGGAAGAGAACATATCGCCGAATGACGGCGCTCGATTCACTTAGCGAAATGCTAGTGGCTTGTAATTAATTCTATAGAAATTATTTGCGGATTGATGTAATTTTGCTATGATTTGTATTAAACTACTTAGTACAATGGTGTAGAACAAATTGTTTTGTAATGCGGTTTTTTTATCAGACTGATCTTCATCTTTTTCATGGCTTATGTAAGGTAGTTATGTTATTAGATTTTTAACATATTATCCTTTCACCAATTGTCACACTTTATTCCCATGTCAAAGTCATACTAAAAAATTATCAGTTTTGTATAATATTTCTTAGTGATTCCATCAGTCTCTACACAAACATTAAAAATAAGCACTCACTAATAAACACATCGAAAAAAAATTAAACATCAACAAAACAGGTATCCCGCATTACGAAAAACATCAGTAAGAAAGTATAACACGAAAAACGAACTCCAAAAAGGTACACAAGTACTTATCTGAATTCTAAATTGTTCTTGAATATCGTAAATATTGTGACGAGGTGACATTCAGCCCTGGGGAAAATCTTTCGAATGCGACCAAAGCAGGTAGGCATACAACTTCACCCAAAATATTTCTTTGAAAAGGTCTTCACTTCCATCAGTTTGATATCGGAAACCTTTTTATGTTGGCTTTTACTCACTGAAGGTAGAATCGTATTTTGTTGCTTAGTTTGAAGAAAATACTGGGCTTTTAAAGCAAAATTATGGTTCGTTTTTGAGGTTTCTTTTTTATGGGACAAGCCGGTTACCGAGCAGACGGATCATCTGATGGCAAGCAATTTTATTGGTATCGCGCATGGATACCTGGAATACAAGAAGCATTACAAGTGCGTTACCTGCTTTTTGGGGATTAGGAATTTGAGGATCGTTGGGGATTTAGGGATTGGGGAGATTGGGGAAGGGGAGGGTAATTGTTCCTCCGGTAACCTCACTCACACGACGAAACACAACGCAAGCGTTGCTTCACGTCGGTATTCTATGAGGCCGTGGTATTGATCACTCCGGTCAACCCAGCACATTCATGCCAAAACATGGTTCTTCCATACTTTAGATGGCTTATTATTATTTACGTAGCTGTTTTTTTATTATTACAAAAAGAGTCATTGATCAAGTTACTTTAAAGCTTGAATTTATTTCAAAACAAAATTCCATAAAATTCAAAAGTGTTTACTTGCATAATAATTTTTCCGAAAACAGTTTTTAAATAAGAAAGTGAAAAAAGGCACCATGAACTTACTTATCTCATCTTGCACTTGACTTACTATATTATCATAGCGTGAAGTAAGGTTTGTTGAGAGCCAATTCACCACAATATATTCCTTTTAAGCTCACTAGAGTCTGACTTCTGTAATTGTACGCTAAAATCACTACATTCGTGTGCAAAGTTATTTGTTATCGTACATTAAAGAGGATTTTAAATGAACAATGCTTTAGCTTATGTACTTGTAAAATATAGGTATCGTTACACTACGTATAAATTTCGAGGACTTACTGTTGTTCTATGTTAGGTTTTAAAGTAGCAAAGTTTTACTTTGATTTATGACTCTTGCACACGCCAGTAACACAGTCTGTTGCAGACGAATCCGGATTTCCATAGTCCTGTAAATACATGCATGCAAGATGGTGCACCAGTATTTATGGGTAAATGTAAAAGGAATGACGTGGTTTTCATAATTCTTGTAAAGGGACTAGTAACAATTGTGTTATCACCTTTAGGTGATTTAAAGAAAAAGACTAAAATAATCTCGTGACTCGTAAAAAAAGAAACTTACAGCCGAATTGCCTTCATCATCTTCAACAGCCTATAAATGTCCACTGTTGAGCAAAGCCTCACACGGAGAAGGTTTTGAGCATTGATGACGATGCTTACATAATGCGGGTTGGCGATTTCCTCACGATGTTTTCCTTCACCGTTTGTCAGTGATGTTTAAATAATCTTAGAAAGTACATATGATTTGGAAAAAAGTCACATTAGCACCATTAGTACGTTTCAAACCCGCGCCCTCATCCATGAGAAGCCGGCGTCTTAAACCTCCTGGCCACCACGACACGAATTGCCTTGCCTTTGCCGAATCGGTTAAAAATCAGTAACAAGAATAATTATTGTACGTTTAAAGAAATCATTCATTCTGTGGACAGCCAAAATAGTAGATTGATTAAGGAAATGTTTCACCACTTGTCATTCGCCACCATGCACAAATCACTCATTGAGAATTCACTCAAAGTTAAAAAATACTGTTCCCGTTGCGTGCTCTAGCACATATTATGTACCTTTTCACGTAACTCAATCGTTTGCTTCCACGTGTAACTGATATTTTCTCTCCACTCAAACATGTTTACCAGTTTGCTACGACTACTAGCATAAGAACATGTTTTCCATTCAAATATGAGGTAAAATACGACATGTTTACCAAAACCATTTCATCCTAAACGATTTTACCAAAGTCATAATAAAATTAAAGTTCTCCTTTTATCTCCTTGTTTTGACCTTATATTGCAAATTTCCGCTAAACCAAAGAACTGGCCATAAAAGAACATCCGTTTGAACAAAGACATCTTATTATGCGAATACTTTTAATGTTCTTCGTCAGTTCTTTGTAAAGGACAACTTAATAAAAATTAATAAAGGCCTCAAAACTGTGCTCAAGCATTATCGTCTTAATCTTCTTTCAATATTAGAAATCTCGTTTAGAAGTTTTCTCTTAGCGACAGTTTCTTTTAACTTTGCCAAGTTTTTTCTTTACCTTCTGGATCGCCAACTAATCAAGCTGCTGAGTTAAAGGAACTCTTTCAAACGATGTCCTTTTGATGTACAAAACTCTATAATGTAATATCACTTCTTAGGTAAATTGGAGATACCGGACTTACCTACCTGTAATTTTAAAGAAAGATTATTTTACCTTATATGTATTTTTCTTAGAATTTCAAGTTTGGATAAGTACCAAAGTTAAGGACACGTATGACTGAAGTTGATCGACCTAAAGTACTGAAATGATAGCCAGTTATCACTAACCCGAACAGAGAAGTAGGCGACCGAAATGTACATAATATAATTTCAGTTTAAGCATGAATCCAGCTTTGTAATTCCATGGATCATTACATTGAACAAAATGTTCCTCATTTAAGGATGTTTGCACACATTGTCCAAAGCATTGTCAGATTCATTATGTTCATAATCCAAGGGTCATAGTCCCCATTATAAAGGCCATACTAAATTAATTTTTAAACCATATTGCCTTTTATTTGGTGTAACGCTAATCCGCAACCATAACATAAAATCGCACGGAATTTAACATTCATTGTATGCTTAAAATCGTAATTTGTGTAAACCAAACATGTTTTCCTCTCTTTATCAAATGTTAAGACGATTTTAGTAAGTGTTACAGATTTTTATAGTCTAATATTTTCCGTAACATAACTTGTTTTTGTATAGGATAAGCCGGTAAAAGAGCAGACAGATCACCTGATGATAAGCAATTGGCGTCGCCCATGGACACCCGAAATACCAAAGACGTTACAAGTGTGGTGCCAGCCTTTTGGGGATTAGGAATTTGAGAATCGTTGAAATAGTTTATAATTAATTAATTAATTATTTAATAATAATTATTGAATTTATTTCTCAAAAATCGGTTACAGTTTATACTTACGACTTAGACTTAAAACAGTTATCTTAAAATTAAGATAAGGAGCATTCGCGACCAAACTAGGCGTGAGCCTGTATCTCGGCACGCATCGCCAATTCCCCAAAGTTATGTCTTTTATCTCATACTATCTATGTATAGACTAAGAAATAGGTGGAAAATATAACATTACAATAATTAGTGTAAACTATCGGCCGAACATTGTAAAATACAATATGTTAACATCTTCTCCTTGTTATTTCGCAAAGCTGTGGATCTAATGTATGTGGTCTATACACTAATAGTATTGACACTGACTGAGAAATTCAGACGGTGTCAATATTAATATTTTAATGCAATTATTCTGCGAAACCAAAAACTGTGGTTACACTTTGTATTATGTATGTATATTTAATCAATTTGTTCGTATATACATATTTAGTTAAATAAACCGAAAACGTAAGGTCGTTATCACAGAGTCCTCAATGTACGTGATAGGAAACAAAATGTCGGTTCGCCTTCAATTTAGTTTGTACAGCTTTTGTAGGCGGTTTTAGGTCTTATCTAACATTTTCCTTCGTAAATATAGATAGAATAGTTATCAAAGGACTCAAATAAATTATGTTTTCTCAAATAGACACTGAATAAGAGATTTAGATATTAGCAGTCCTTTATCAAATTGAAGGAGTAAGAATAAAGGTACGTGGGAGTACCTTTGGTGGGGAATATAATATAACGGTGCTTTTAAAGAGGTTTGTTTACGAACATTAATAAATATATCCTAAAATAAAATATCGAAGAAAAAAAAAACACTGGTAACATTTTACATAGCAGTGTGGACACATTTTAATATATCACATCATTTTTATCATAGTTATTAGCATAATTTTTCTTCATGCTAACATGAAAAGGTTATAAAGGTAATAATAATTATATTATCACTAGTTTTTTTAAAAATTGGTTTCTTGCAGATTTGTTATATGGTTTAACTAACTTGCTACCCACTTATACTAGTATTATTGAAGTACCAGTGTCAAAAAGATAAAAGCATTTCATTAGGTCCCCTGACAGTATTGTTTCCGTCTGAACAGTACATTTCCATCAATAAATACAATACAGACGCAAAAAAAAGAGAGAAAATAATAGGTTTTGCTATTTGATTAATTCAGTAAAGCAGACGGTCCATCTGTTTCATGAACCCGTATGTTCTCGTTGATCATGGACCCCTAGTAATTATTCATTCTGTTTTCATTGGCAAGATTCTAGGCACATTTAAGCCGCTGTATTATTGCAAGGATTTAGTTAAATAATGAATATTTATCAACCGATGTCACTCTACTTATGAATAATCATTAGCTATTGTAAGCGTTACGTTACTGTATGCACTGGTTTTAGTATATTGTCTTGTTGTCTAATATTTTGGATATTTTGTTGCATTGAATTTTGGTCTTGAAATAACATACTTACCCATCGTAATAATTTATTTTTCCTCTGTTGCCTGAGTTGAAGTGACTTTAAATAGTTCTTTTAAATAAACTACGTTTAAAAAACCGACTTCAATTCCCTCCCAATTTTTTAATTTGGTTTGTTAATTAATATATTAAAACCTTCTTCTAAGTGTAACATGGGGTAGGGATATGATCGACGACGGCGACCACTCTTTGGTTCAGACCATGGTACGGAGCGAGGGGGACTGGGATGCTGACTCCTCCCTGCGAAGCAGTCATGCTAGCTAAGGAAGAGGCGGGGCACGTGAAGGAACGAAACTCCTTACGCCCTAGCCTGCGCGAGAGACACTCAGATCAGACCACCACATACGGGGCCCAATAGGGCTGATGCCGACACGGAGCCGCGGAGGGCTTAACGGGTTGCCGGGGCTCCAGTTCGAAGTGTAGGAGTAGAGTACAGGGTGGTTTTTAGTAAGTAAGAGTCTGACATCCCCTCTTGCCTCACCCGGGCGGGAGAAGGCATTCGATGATTTTCACCCCTTAAAAATAGTGTAACATCGCAGATCAGCACTATTGGGCTGATGTCGATAGGACTTAACGGGTTGCCGGAGCTTACGCTCAAACTGTAGGAGTATGAGTAGGGTGGTTTTTAGTCAGTAAGAGTCTGACACTCCCTGTCGCCTCACCTGGGCCGGAGAAGTCATTGGATGATTTACTCCCCTTTAAAAAAAAGTGTTACAAACACTTTTCTGAAAACCTCATCAACATTGGTTCCGTCAACCGCGAGACAATCGCGCACAAACACATATACGTGCACACAAACATACAGGTCAAACTGAAAACCTCCTTCTTTTTTTAAGTCGGTTAAAAATATACAATGATTGTCATAATGATCTTTCTCGTCACTTTCTTACAAAAATTGCATGATGACACATGATTTAAGATTTAATAATGTCGTTACTTCTGATCAACTCTGCATGAAAATGCTTAGAGATATCTTTTCGGATTTTACTCGAAAAATAATTCGGTTCCCTATTTTATTAAATAAAGTAAGTCAGCAAGCTCAATAAATATACACTCTAAATAAATAATGTAATGTTCAAACAATAAAATCGTATATTATTAACGTAAAACGGTTTGGCCAAATGTAATCTATTTTTTTACTTAGAATGGTATTAGTTGGTATACTTGGTATCTCCTAAAGGGCTCAACAATCTACATAAAATTGTTTATAGGCTACTGTTACTCATTTTTATGTTCATGTGTAACTTTTTATGGCTACCTATCTGCACTTATTCTCATTTATTTTATTCAGGGAACTCGAGATTTGGACTAAATGGAAAAGTTGAATAAAATTAATAATATTTTATGGGACTCTGAGTAACATTGAATCCGTTTTATAATGCTATTCTAAAATAATTATAAAGAGTTCCTGATTAAATCAAAGTCTTGGAGAAATGGATTAATCAAAATTTTGACTTTAAGCTAATTGGTTTTATGTCTGAACATTATAACTAATTATATTTAAAATCCTTGTAACTTTAAATATTATTGGAATAATCCCTACACACACATTTACATAGCATTATTTTACTTTCATTAAAACAATATCTAGATAAAATGTTAGACCAACTTCAATATCAACAGTACCTAACAAAACCTATAAAATATAAAATTATAATTGAACACAAACTAACAAGTTAAACATTTAAAAAGCAAACCCGACAATCTCCGCTGATTTTAATCCATCGCTCGTTTAGCAAGCCACATGAAAATGACTGTTGGTCCTTAGGAAGCAATGGATCGTTTGCAACGGAATTCAGTCTTTAAACGTACCTTAGATAAGGTGAGTAATAAAAGCAGGATTTCAGCTTCTGACGTGAGTTATAGCGGTCGGTAGTTCTTTCTGTAGCAAGGATCTCATGTCTTGAAATGTGAAGTGAAGTTAAAAGGGTCAGTAAAAAGTAATGGTTGGAACTCTCATCGTGAACATAAGGGGTGTAATAGATAGCTGTTTTTTGCATGTGTATGTGCTATATTGTTGGTTATGTTAGGGCATGTCATTGTGTTCTATGTTAGGGAAAGGTCCACTGAGATTTCAATTGTTTTATTTTGATTTAAGACATAGAAGTTTTAGTACTGTGGTAGGTTAGGTAGTGACTGTGGTTAAAAATGTGTCGGCTGTCTTTCAGCAAATTTGATGCGTGTTTCTGTTAAAAACCGATTGATACACAACGACCTATACCTATAATGAACTGAAGTTTTTGGCTTATTACTGTTTATTAATATTCCTAAGGTTATTTTCTTTTTCGATCTATTGGACTAGATTTTAGTGTTAGGTTCTCGCACAATCGAAGCAACATATGTAACTAGAGAATTGTATTGTGACTCTTATTGAAACAGAGTAACCTATGGAGTTTCTTGCTCGGAGAAGTCTCCATAGGACTACACCTTGGAATGAGCAAATAGCTTCACTTTTAATTTTTTGTTGACGTTCTGAAGTGTCGTTCTGGTTTAATTGAAATAAATGATTTATGATTTTTAATTTAACTTTGACTTTGAGTTTGACTTTAAGCTTTTGACTGCCGACAGAAAACTGCTGAAGGCAAATCCTCCGCTAACGTAGGTCACCGGTGACCTACGTGGCGATTAACGTGTTAATATACTTACTTCAAAATTAAATACACAAATTCAATCGTCACATTCCCATTCAATAAGTACAGAATTAAAACACCCTCACACATAGCCATGTTCTAAAACAATAAACTAAAGTATTTCACTCAAATCATGAATACTATAATCATAAATCATAAGTCATAAATCAATTTTTTCCTCGCCCCTTCCATTATAAGACAATGGAAACATTTTCCGTATTTACTCTGTGGTCGAAGGATAACGATAACAATTGGGGTTAGTCCCGATTCGGAATTGCTATGGGAGAATCTCTGATGAGAATTTCTTAATAAGATACGTAATTGAAGCTATTGAATTGCTTTTGAATTACTTCATAGGTACTTTTAGGATAAAGAGGTTAGGGTTAACGAAAGGAACCTCCGAATTAACTCATCTGATTTTGAATTAATTTTTCTTTAACAGGAATAATAAATTTATTACTTACCGTGGACAAAATAAAATGATTAACCATACTAATACAAGAGCTGTAGACAAATCGTTAATATAAGACAATGGAATGATATTTAGTAACTCCAAATAAAAACATTAATTGCATTTTTTTTTACTAGCTGTTGCCCGTGACTTTGGCCTTGTAGAATAAGATTTCTGTTTTATCTCATGGGTGCATTTAATCGAAATAAAAGTATCCTATAACCAAAGTCAGCCAACACCATGCATATAAACCAAATTTCATTAAAATCCATTTATTAGTTTCAGCGTGTCTGACGAACAAACATCCAAACAAAGAAACTTTCACATTCATAAATAAGTGTAATGATAATCTATTGAACAAACAAACACCTAATTTGATTCTAAGGAACAAAATATTCTCATGCTGCAAAAAAAAAATAGACAACTTTAGCATCAAGCTCAATATCATTTCATGCTTGGCAGTCGCACTCCGGCTAAACGCACACATGCTCTTTTATCGCGTCTACGAGATGTTACTGCCAAGAAAGAAAACGACAAATGTTTTTGTATTAACCCTTTGAGTACCGTCATTATAGACACAATTAAAGAGCAATAGGTTGCAGTCACCGGTGTCCTTGCGGTGTTTGACAGTTAAAACTAAAACAACTATATATTCTTATGGTTATTTCCCTATATTTAATCAAAGTTAACTTAGTCAAAAACAAACTGCAAAATACAAAATTACTTAAGAAGAATCCGACAAATCATTTAAAATAATAAATGTATTTTTCTGCCTAATTGAAGAGAAATAAGTAATGCTATTTGACTCCATAATATTAAGTTATTATAGTAAGACAACATCTTCATCATCTATAGCTTATAAATACCCACTGCTGAGCAAAACCTCTTCAGACACGGAAAAGGTTTGAGTATTATTAATAACCATGTTTTCTCAATGCGGGTTGGCAATTTCAAACTTATAATTAGTAATTATAAGACCAGGTTTCCTCACGATATTTTTTTTCATCGTTTGTCAATGGTGCCTAAATGATCTTAGAAAGTATATGCAACCCGGAAAACTTTATATTGGTACGTACCGTTGGTAGGTTTCGAACTCTCATGCATGAAAAGCGGTCTTTAACATACTAGTCACCACAATCATGTAAAACGACATCCATTCCAAAAATAAATACCGTTTTTTGACATATCGCAAATAATAAATACGACATTATACTACTTAGAAGCTACCGCTATTCTTTATTACGTTTAATCATATTATCATATCTAATATAAAGTGGATATTACCACTAGGGAAGGTCCTTAATTAAGTATTTCCGTAGAACTTCGGGCAGTTAATGTGATACGAATCTGTGTTTGACTAATCTTTTCCTACATGTGTTTATTACGCAGGCTTCCGTAGTAATAATTTCCAGGAATGTACATTTTGTATTGAGCGTAATGCCCTTATAAATAATAGCAAATATTGTTCGCTTTCGTTTAAAACATTGGTTTGTTAGTAAACGGATTACTTTTTTTATGTCATTTAGGTATTTTAGTGAAAGTGGATAAAAACATAAAAATCTAAAAAATAAACCACCACGTCAAGTCAACCATTACTCAAATCTAGTTAACTAAACTAACCTTTAAGTAAAAACCCCTATAACAATGTGTATTATTCTACGCGTATATACCTATTCTAAAAATAATGAAAATATACAGCTTTACATTTTAAATGAGCTCTAATAACTCAAGAAAAGAACTGCGCAAAACATTTTACATCTAAACGTCCCCTAATTTAATATTCTCAATCTTAAAGACCTACCTTTGACACAAAACTAGACTATTAAATTATTATGAAGAAAATAATAAACGCGTGAGTAATTTAAATTAGGTACTTAGAAGAATAATTCTAACTTGTATTCTTGGCACGAAAACGTTTTTCATAAATTGAGAAATAGTGCCTCTTTAGGCTCTCCACATTTCATAATACTTACCATTGACAAAAAAGATAATAATCACAGTTAAAAAGGAATGTCGAAGTAATTAAATTTTGTCGATTCCACCCAAATAAATTGGGGGATGACGACGTGGCGTGAATATTGAGATCAATTGTCAACGGTATTATAATTTGAAGATCTTTGTCTTCTTTTGTAACAGGAAAATAATGTAATGTACCTTTGAGAGCACGATTTATTTGTACGTGATAATTTAATTTGTTCCTAATTGTCGCCCTGGGGATAATAAATTATCGCGCCTGGAGTGGTGATTAAAAATATTTGTATTTCTTGATCTCAGATATTTTTATATTTTTAAATGAATAATTCATTCAATTTCATTTCATTTTTCTCTGATGACGAATATTTCAATACAGTATAACAATAGAGAAAAGCTCTACTAGTTTCGAACCACAGAGGGGTTCTTTCGCACAGAAAACCGCGAAGAAGACCGCACACGCTGCTCATGAGGAAGAACCCCTCTGTGGCTCGAAACTAATAGACCTTTTCTCAGTATATTCAAGTGTAGTGTAGTAACCCGCGATTTTTAGTTAATTTAGTATGTCTCACGATAGTTATTATAAAAACATTTCAATACTTACTTGAACTCTGTAGGTACTTACATGACCTATTATAAGGTACATAGATTAAATTCTAATTTGACATAGAATTCCTTGATGTCAAAATAAGTTCTACAAATATAAATGAAATCGTAAATATCCCACATCAAACATGTCAGCACAAATATTTACTATGTGCAAATAAACTCGAATTTCCAAATATATTCTGAAGAAAATTTCCTACTTTATCACGTCTCAAAGAAGTTTCTTTCATCTCACGCCCAAAACTTTACTTCATTTGACATTCATGGAGCATGCGGATCTAAATAGTTTCAGTGAAATATGCGCGTCGGCATGAGAGGGGTTTGTTAACAAATGTTTGTGGAAACCAGTTATTTTAATAATATCTTGAAAAAATTACTAAAGTTTTACTCGTAGAGATAAAAAGTTTTAAAGAATATATAAGTGGGAAATAACTAAGTCGGTTAACTAAAAATCGCGGAATATTTACGTGAATTTACTGTAATGCGATGACTGCGATGTCGCGCAGGTTACTCAGTGGCCGATTTTTAGTTAATTTAGTATGTCTCACGATAGTTTTTTTTTATAAAACTAAGTCGGTTGTTACTAAGTTAACGTTTATTTAACGTTACACGATCAAAATATAAATTACTTTGGTATTTAAAAAGTGGAAAATGAAATATGATACATGACAAATGATACATTTGTATGAGTCACCATTGTTAGTAAAATGTTGGTAAGTAATGTTCGCAAATATACGTACATTCAAGACACTGCCTCCAACACTATTTGAAAGAAACAAATTTTTAGAATGTGAAATGAATACGTAAACGCAAAAAGTTGTGTTTAAATTCCCAGATGGCACATAAAGTATTGTAATCGAAAGGTCAAGGATATTTGCATTTTTCAAACTGTACTAACTGTATCATAAATAGAATTAAATAATCATATTATCTACCATTTGATATTTGGTTTTTCATTCGAACCTTTTTTCCAGTCTCAATTTCTAGACCAACACTCATTCAATTGTGTATTTAGCTTTTAACTTTATCGACCGAACAGATTTTAACATGAATATAAAAAGGTCAACTTGAAATAATGTTTAGAGTGCTATTAATTATTATAAAATTATAATTTATCTGAACGACATGAAAAATATTAGAGCTACCAAAAGTAATCGCCAAACTTCACAAAATGCCTAAAAGGATATCAAATAAAACTAATAACACTGCTATTTTATAGCTCCATTATCACCAAAAGTCCTAATATACTATATATAACGAAGCAGTACTGATCCAAAAGTGTTAACTAAACTAAATATCAATATACTATAAACTGAACATAAAACATTTAGCCCATAAATCGTACAACGACCTATGCAACTTTTCAGACTCAAACACAACAGTCTTGACCTAAGTCAGGCAATTTGTATTTCGCCTCCCATGAGCACAACAAATTTCCAAAATTTTGTCAAGCCCCTCGGGGCTGAGGGCTGAACTTAACAAAATTTGCTTCCAAAGTTAAATTATATTAAAGAAAATATCGGCCCATAAAAGATGTCCCAAACATAAAAGGCCAATAGAGCATTTTGATAAACCAAGCAACGTGACGTTCCAAATTCTTATTCTTATTAAAATTTACTTCGTTTCCATTTATTACTGCCATACCACTATTTTGACGATTTTCACGAACGCGAATGCCATTTTGATTGGCTTGTCACTCTTTTATGTAGGTCGCAGTTGGCATTTCATGACACTGAGCATTTTGTACAGACCTACCATACTACATTGATGTTATATTTTTGAGCAGAGACCCAATTATCGTCATTTCGTTTATTTAATAAATTTAAACATTAAATTGGTAAATTGACTACAAGCAGTGAATTAGTTTGTTTCTTTCACAACATCATGATAATAATATTTATTGTCACTTCATTTCAAAGGGTCCATTACTGTACATTACAGTACATTAATATAAACAGTTTATTTTTTTTAATTTATGGAGTATTATACGAAGACATTAACAATGATTTTAACTTTATTTTTCAAGGGAAGTAGTGCACGTATAATAATTATGGGTGGAATGTGGATAGTCTGATTATTTACCTAAAACAAATACTAAGACTAGCCTAGGCCTTTTGTTGGGAAGAAGCCAGGAGTAAGCTAAGCAGAATTTTCCCTAAGGTCGAATCACTGGTTCAAGTTGATTTATTCAGAAACGTGAACTAGATACAAAGTGTTCATAAAATAATTTGATGTTACAATCACGCGGTAAGGAGACTTTAATGCTTGATCGAGTATATTTATGGGGTAAAAATTACGTATACTTTTTTTAGTTGTGTGAAGTATTGAGGATAAGTCAAAATATAGAACTGATTTGATAGGGTTGAATGATTAAGTGCCATATAAATCATTTGTTTCATAGCTGACACCTAAAATTAAATAATTTTAATTTTTACCTTATTAATCATGGTCGATCATATTTTTATTTATTACTTACTATTTTGCCAGAATAATTATATAATTTTATATTGACAGCCAGTATTGAAAATAAATTGTTCTTGTTTTTATCACTGATTTAGTTTTAAATTTGTAACTACGACCATGTTTTATTTATTTAGCTAAAAAAGGCACTGAAATTTATTTGAAACTAGTCGTCGATAACTTTTTTGTATTATTTCTCATTTCTAAAACTACTTAATATTACAACTTTAGAGGATGTAATGGTGCCAACGAAAGAAAAATATCCAAAAATTAGAGAAATCAGGTTTAATATACTAATTAGATGTTACACGTACAATGGTTGTCAGGCAAGTGAACGATGGCATTGAATGTTACTACTACGTGCCGAAACGCATAACGCATATACAATTTTTAATAATTAGATTTTTACAAATATTTGCTTTCGTAATTAGAACAGGCATTTACACCTGAACACTTAGTATGTCGTTTTCATCAACATAAACTAAAGCATTTGTAACATAATTATTTCGACAAAGCTTTTTCACTCTCACAAAAAACATTTACGAAGTTCCACAATAAATTGGAAAACTAGTTCAAAATAGAATAACGGGTTCCTACAAGGGCAGCAGCAAATAGCCGGGTAACAAGCAAATAATAATTCATAAACTCCCATTACGTGAATCCGTGTTTTCTATCTAGCAAATTACGTTTTAATGTAAGAGGCGGGCCACAAATCCTACTGGAATATTGAAGTTAATCTGGGTTAAATAAGTTTTAAAAGCTGTTTAATCCATACAGCAGTTTGCCGCGGCCAGCTAAGAAGTTAACTCTACTTCAGGGCTTATTAAATTCATTATATGCTGTAAGAAAAAACTGCAATTAGCTACAAGAGAAGCTTGGAGTTATTTTGTACCCTAACTAGCTCAGGGCCGTTTTTATCCAATATCTTAGGTTTTGTTCGCGGAACAGCTTCAAGTCTGTTAATAACTTCTTCACTGAAGAGTTGCCAGTGAGTAGTTTTTGAAAGGATAACTGCTTGTTAATTTTTATGCTATTCTTCTTTAAATATTGTTTTAATTTCTTATGCACCGTTGTTTATTGTTTCTTTAGTAAAATTGTTCACAATTTATCAATGTTTAACCCTAGATGAGCAATTTGTAAGGTTATCCATATTTAAGTTATCGATTCTCTATTTCAAACGTTGTTGACCTACCAATCAAGGTTCGTATTGTTGACGTCATTGTTTCAAGTCGACGTGGGCTCTGTGTGTCCAGTTAACTAAATGTATTGACATACAGCACAGCTGTATTGAGTCATTCATTATACAATACACTTACGAATGTTGGAGACAACTAGAGTGTGCCTGACGTGGTAGCCATTTCAACTATGCAAATTAATTGGTGTGCCTCACACTATGCCAAGCACCGCAAACCTCATTTCGAGATTATAAAGTAAGGACAAATTTTATAAAGCAACGGTAACTAGTGTTGAATATTTTAGCCAGTTTATAGGCGCTTCAGGCAGTCTATTTGTAAAATGCAAATTAAGTGAAATTTGTCTTTTGAAGCGCCGTAAACGGTCTTTGTGCTGTAAAATGTAGATGTCAGATAGTAGGCGTCTGTTGGTATATACTGTTGTCTATAAACGTAAAAATAATATGAAACAATTGCCTAGTCGTATAATTAGATATAGAGGTACAATGTCTGCAGCTGTAGCCAAATGCCATTTAGCGCTTGTCTACTTGTAGAGTAGAAAACTAAATTATATAGAATTGACGTAAATTTTTCTTGATTACATACAGATTAATACATTTTGATTTTTACTCTCTCTGTAGACAAGCGCTAAAGTAGCGTTTGGCTAAAGATACTGGTTACGCAATATGCAAAGTTCTATTTTTTTCGTCATTGTTTATTACGAAACAGTGCTCTGATAGCTCACATAGCCATGGGCTAAAAGATTTAAAATTTTTGTTTGGAAAATTGGCTTGTTAAAAGATTTTCTATTTTTTATGGCATAGAAGCCAGACATAACCTGATGATCAGCGATCAGCGACGCCCATGAACATTCGCAACACCAAAGGAGTCAGAGGTTTGTTTTCACAGCAAAATATAATACACAAGCATATTGGCCCCTGCAATATTATTTCATAGAAGTTCTATCTAACCAGGCATTAAAAAGCAAGCCAGAATTGTAAAGCAAAATACCTTAATTCTGGGACCAAAATCCACTATAATCAACGTTTCCGAAAGTCAAAACCGTCCGAGCGCCCAGAATGAATAAGGCATTTTTTTCTGTGTGAAGATCGTAAATTTTCAACTAGACTCTCCTACCTCGCAGTGTTCCGTTCTGGGTGCAGGCGAGCCGTGTTTATTAATTATTCTACATGCATTTAAAGCAAACATGCAAACTTTGCAACCGGGAGAGCGAATTCTAAAATGTGAGAAATTTGCACCACATTGTTTGGCAATGAGATTCTGAACGTGTCCTGATTGAATATTTTCTAAGAAACTGATTTCTTGATTTCTTCACACATAATGTACCTACACGTTTAGAACTCATTTATTCTAAGACCCTTTCGCAAAGCTTAGGAGAAAAGTAATGTGCTACAAGTTTAGGAATATTTTGTAATACTTTACTTATATATATTTTTTTCTTGGTTTTTCACTATCGTCTACATCTTTAGAAAGTTCTTGTTTCAAAACATCTGTTTTAATAATATTTCACGAGTATTCCATCTTTTAGCATAAAAATTTGGGACAGATCCTCACATAAATTGGATCTCTCGCAAATAAATCACAGCTATGGTAAATTCGTCTGAGAAATTTAGAAGTTAGAAGGACGGATGGATGAGGATCTGAACGTATTTATAGGGGTCCCTGGCAGTTTATCCTTCTTTTGAGGACTAAACACGTACCATCCTCATATCGCTATACTATAAAATGCAACATTTGTTTCATACTCTTTATATTTCTATCAGACTGTGTGTATAGATTCTATTTCCTTACATTAGTCATAAAAAAAACATTTGGTGAAAAATATCAGAACGACGCAGACCTCAAAAGTTTTGATTTATCTGTCAAAAATACTATAAATACATACTAATAGAAAGCCAACTTTTACTGTAGGAATTTACAAATTACAAGTAAATATACGAAATTCTAAACAAGAAATTGTGTTGCATACAATATTATTGTTTAACTTGTACCTTTGCATGTTAGCCCGAGTGCTTGCTAATTAAACCACGTGAAATTATATTCCGTGTTAGGCATGAAATAATAACATAACGCCACGCCTTTAAGCCTCAGTAGGGTAGGTTTATACTGTACATACTATTTAATTTTAGATATATCCACTAGTCGTGTTATAGCATAACATAACATCACGCCTTTTATCCCCAAACGGATAAGGCAGATGTGCACATTATGGCAGTTAATGTCTCTGTACAATGTAACACCCATTTTTCACTATTTACATATGTTATAAGTCCCATGATATAGAGGATAAGTCTATTACTTTCCACTAGAAATTATTCAAACTCTTTTAAGTTTTGTTAAAAAAATCTAGTAACAATTATAAAGGAATAGTAATCGTCATAAATTGTATTTAATTCAACGATGTAAAGAGAGAGAGAGAGAGAGAGAGAGAGAGAGAGAGAGAGAACTGATCAGGACAGGACTGCTCAAAGTGTTATGGATCTTACCTTAAGAGACCACTACAGAATCAACTTGCACGTTCTCGGTGACCTCTGAGTTTGTTTCAGCATTTCTACTCAAAGTAGTCAGTTAGGAAATACCGGCCCTCATCTAGTAATTTGAAGATTGACGTGTAAAATGGTTACTTTGTAACCTATTTGCAGAAATAAATATCATTTCATTTCAGAGAGAAAGAAAGAGATCTACCTAGTTAGTTTGGTTACCAAAGGTCTAGAGTAATTGGAAAACCAGAAAATCCGCCCCAAATACTTTACTAGGAATATTAATCGAGACCTCCTGCTTGGCAGTCGCTCATGTCGACTATCGAGTCTCAGCACAAAATAAATAAAGGTACAAATTGCGGTTATAAATGTTTCTTAAATAGTAAATATTAATGTGATCGTGTAAGTAATATCATTACGTGGTGTTTATTTTCCATTTAATGCTCTTTTGTTTTACAGGAAATGAAAACTTTACAAATTAATTGAATATTTTGTATTTATTTGTGTTTGTTGAGATTAATTTGATTGATGCTGCTCGTTTGATCGAACCGTTTGAAGTGAAGTATTCCATTGCCAAGTTGAGTGAAAACTTATACAGATTTTTTAAATTTTCAGTCAACGACTTAAGTCTGAAAATACGAAAATACGAAAGAAAGGCATTAGGTAGAAAATATACATTACACAAGAAATAAAATGGTTATGAGATTTGTATTATTGTTGAAGAGACCTTAAAGATCAGAATACTTTAGGGAACAGAGAGTATAGTTCCCTAAGATCGGAAAAGGAGGATCCTCCGACCAGGCGAGGTGATCGTGCCTGGCGGGCTTTCTGCCCAACAGTTATTCGTTGGGTTTCTATCCATGTTTATTCGCTTGTAAACTTTGCATGTGCGATGTAGAATTCTTGTGACGTCATCCGTTGACATGTGGCATGCGTCGCCACAATACATTCTTACGTCTTTTTGTGACGAATGAAAAAATAATTATGTTTACTAATAAGCCGATACGACCAATTTAAAAGGCATGTTTGTTGGTGTGTGATAATTTGGCGTCTTCTTTATCAGAACCATTTACAGTTCATCCCTTTTGACTATGACATATTTAATTGCCGTAATAAAGCAAATTCATTGCACATACGTCCACATCGAAACAGGAAGGAAACGTGGTTATAAAATAATATATTACGTTATGTTGTTTACCGCATCATGATTTAGTTAGGAGTTATCAGAATATATATCTTCGCGTAGTTCGTGAATATCCGTAGACAAACACGAAGAATCATGATAAAATATGGCGGCCGTTTAGATGTTATGCAAATTGTCGTTTGTAGGGAAAGTACGAAACATTATCTGAGGTCTCAAGATTCAAAGAAAAAAGAGAATACGATGGAGATCAAAGTTCGTAGTTACGCCACAAAAGTACGGGTTATCGAATTTTCCGACCGATTCTCGTCTGCCAGTGCCAAGAAACTAGAATTTTAAATTCGAACGTTATTAATGCAAAATACTTTTGCTGCGCCAGCTGCTTGTGCTCCGGGTAATTTACAAAGATTGTAAAGTTGGGATCTTCGATTGACTCGAAGTAAAATGCCGTGATTTTTCACAATTTCTTTAATATTTTCACGTAATCAATTTGTAATAGTAAAGTCGACTTCGTTTGACTAGTGCTGTTAGGCAAAATTTGAATAATATTAATAAAATAATTGTTGAACATTTATGTTAATAACAGTCTAGCTAAAGATTGTATGATCCGGAATCATACTTTTATTAAGGTTTTTGAAAGCAACAACTGAGTGATTTATCTTGCTTGAATTTACTACCTACTTCTAATGTATGGTTTCTAATGACAGTATCCAAATCGAAACTCTGTTATACATCTTTTAAAAGATTGTCCAGTAAAGATAAACAGCAAATAGAATTTAGACCGACAAAACTTTTCCCACCAATGATCTTGTGAGAACATTCAGTATAGTTTATTTTAGTTATATTACCTAGGACTTTATGAAATATACCTAAGACTAGTACCTAGTCCTAAACATTTTTTCCGCGGTAAAGTCGGTAAAAGTAAGTAAGGAATAGAGTGCGACAAATACTAGCATCCTCTTGGGAAATTAGCATCGTATGGGAGCGGCTTCACAGAATCCTAAGCTGCAATGTTACCTAAGAACAAAGAATCTCATTGCAGTTCTGGCAAATTAATGAGAAAAAGGAATCTACTCTGTTTTCTTTCAAGCTTCTGTTAAAACGAATGGGGTAAAAGGTTTTTTCTAAGTAATTTTACTATTATTCTATGGACTTAAAAACAATGAATAGGCTTTTGAATAAAAATCTTAGGGAAGTAGTTAGGTGAAGTTTGCTTACTACAAATACAATTTAACCATAATCTTAAAAACCATTACCAAAATAATAACAATTACTTTATTTTTGGCCTCAATTAGAACCTTTCTAGAATACTCACATTATTTACAAATTGAGTAAATGATAACGAGACTATGACGTCGGCACTGTTAGCGCGGTGTCAGGGCTGCCGGCTGCCGCGCAACGTGTAGTAGGATAGCAGGTTTCATTCCCGCACGGAGCAACTCTTTGTATGATCCACAAATTATTGTTACGGGTCTATGTGTCATGTGTATGTGAACTTGTATGTTTGTAAACGCACTTACGACACTGGAGAAAATCCTAGTTCGAAACTAAGTTTTTAACAAAAGCCATCAGTACTTTGTGACCATACTGAGGTCTTAATTATAACGTTCATTTTCATGCTGCAAGTTGCTGATATCTGAGGTTGGCAGAGTATTTTACTTTTTTTACAAACATATACACATTAGATAAAAACCTCAATAGATATGGAAGGTCACGTAAGACAAAGAGCATATCAGCTGACATTTAAAACCTATTTAAGTCTCATTGGTTCATTTAAATTGGAAAAGACAGAAATCGCTTTTCAATTTACCAAAATAAATATCACAAAACGAATGATTATGTTAATGACAGATACCAAGCGGGTAGAAAAACATTGTTGTTTTTTTTAAACAAGTTCTTTTTCTTTAAGAGTCGTGATTAAAACCCTGAACACGTCTTTGTGCTCTCTCGTTGGAGACGTGTTATTTCAAGTTATTAACTCGAATGAAAGTCGACGTTTTAATTTAAGTTCTGGGTGGCTAGATAATTTATTGATGTGCTGAATAAATATTTTTATGGGTTTCATGATATTGTGTTGGTTAAAAAGTAAAGGCTTATCAAACAAGGAAAATTTTAAACTTGATGAGTGTGTTTAAGCCACTTCTCATGCATGAGGATGCGGGTGCGAAACCTACCAACAGCAATCACTAGTGCGACTTTTTCCGAGTTATATATACTTTCTAAGATTATTTAGACATTACTGACAAACGGTGAAAGAAAGCATCGTAAGGAAACCTGGACTTATAATTACTGATTATAAGTTTGAAATGGCCAACCAGCATTGAGCAAGCGTGGTGTTTAATGTTCAAACCTTCTCCGTGTGAGAAGAGGCCTTTGGTCAGCAGTGGCCACTTATAGACTGTTGATGACTATCTTTATCATTTTATGTTCGAAACAGATATCAAATCAAACACAATACAAATTGCTATCTGTATAGCTAGACGATACCATCAATGTACGGTAACGTAAAATTCGTCATAGTATTAGTTTACACCCTAACTTAGGCAGAGGAAAGTGTAAATTAAAAATCTGTACGTGTTACAAAAATCTTGCTACCAACCTTTGTTTCCATTTTATATAATAGAGCGGTTTATACACAACAGACTGTTGATATCAAAAACATAGTTTAAGACTGCCTAGTTAGCCGAGTTGTCGCAAGTGCAACGGCCGGGCAAGAGTCGGGCAAAGTATTACTGGTATTTTTTTAATTTCTCAGTAGTAACACGTAGTATAGAATTGTGCCCGGTTATGACAATCACCCCCTATTACATGAGACTCACAACATGAAATAGTGAAAAGTGGGTATTACATTGTACAGTAGCATTTTATTTATTTATTTAAGGGACAAAAAACAGTTACATATTAAGATTTTACATAAAAGTTTTACATTAAACAACAGCTACAATAAATATGTAACCCACACCATTGCCCACAATTTAATATAAAGTATAACGGCAATAATGACCGTGTTGCTGTAGCGCTATCGTAATTTAATTATATTAAAATTTACCTACTAAATATTGATACAAAAAAAACCATTGTACATTGTACTTATGATTAAGAAAAAGAATACTAATTAATTAATAGCCAACCATCACTGCAGCAACCCAGCAGTCAGAAGCTCCACGGCCTGCTTTCTAAATCTATGTTTTGAAAGACAAAACATGTCCAGACCCATGAAATGCAAGTTGTATATTTCCACTAAGCGACGAAGAGGCGCGCGCGCCCCGGCATTAGTCCTGCACTTGTTAGTGTGGAACAAACGCGGAACCCGCACCCCCCTCTGTGTTACTGACCTAGGAACTGCGTAAAATAGTTGATTGGTCAAGTCCATGCAGTCAAATCTATTATTACACAAGCCATGAAGCATCATAACAGCCAAAAGCAAACGTCTAGACTCTAGACTTAGCAAATTATAACGTGTAAGCAACTGTTCGTATGGAAGTTTTGAATGATAACATTTGAAATTTACAGATCGCAGGAACTTTTTCTGTACCATTTCCAATCTAGACCTATACTTATTATAGAATGGATTCCAAATTACAACAGCGTACTCAAGCTGTGACCGTATCAGGGTTTTGTGTAACTGCAAAAATGTAGAGGGGCGCACAAAGTCACTGGCCGATCGCAATACGAAACCAAACATCTTAAAGGCCTTACTGATTATATTATCAACGTGAAGGTCGAAATGCAGACAAGAATCCAAAGTTACACCTAAGTCACGAACATAGTTGACCTTCGCTAATCCAACATTATTTATAGAGTAATCGTACTGAATTTTGTTTTTGTTTTTTGTAAATGAGATGGAGTGACATTTAGGGAGGCTGAGAAAAAGTTTGTTACTATTACAGTATACGTTAAGTCTGTCAAGGTCTTCCTGAAGTCGCATACAGTCAGACTCAGATCTGCAAGACATGTAGATTTTAATGTCATCAGCATACATTAAAAAATGTGTGTTGACGAAACACTGTCCAATGTCATTAATAAAAATTATAAATAGAAGGGGGCCTAGAATCGATCCTTGAGGAACACCAGATTCAGCAGTCACGAGGTCCGATTCATAACCATTTACGACGACTTTCTGTGTCCTGTTATATATATAGGAAGCAAACCAGCGGAGCAGATTGCCTCGAATTCCATTATATGCGATTTTCTCCAGAAGCAGTGCATGATCCACCTTGTCAAATGCCTTCCGAAAATCCGTATAGACGGCATCCACCTGGACTCGCCGATCCATATTCTCAAAAAGAAAATTAGTGAATGTCATAAGATTCGTAACAGTGGAGCGACGCTTAACAAAACCGTGTTGTTCAGGTATGATAAGTGGGTGAATATGAGAATATATAGCACCATGTACAAGCCGTTCAAAAACTTTAGACAAAGTGGAGAGAATGGAAATAGGGCGGTAGTTCTCCACATTGCTCTTGTCACCACTTTTATAAACAGGAGTAACAAAAGCACGCTTCCAAACAGCCGGGAAGACACCCTCCTGCAGACACTTATTAAATATTATATGCAAGGCAGTACATAGATTGTCACACGTTTTTATGAAAAGACACGGTGGTAGACCATCAGGTCCAGCCCCCTTAGAAGAGTCAAGAAACTTAAGCGTCGTGCGGACAGCCTCCTTGGGCAAGTAAATTTCAGATAGGCTTGTAGAGTTTTCTGCATAATGATGAGATGGCTGCCATGTGTTCGGATCAAATGAAGAGGACTCATACACTGAACAAAAAAAAGATGAGAACAAATTGCATATTTCAGTGGCGTCGTCGGTATGAACGCTACCAAAGTACATACTGGCAGGAAAATCAGCTTTATTTTTTTTTGAGGAAACATAAGACCAAAAGTACTTAATGTTCTTAGGAATACTATCTTCCACCGAATTAATATAGCTTTTATAACACCTAACTGACTCAACCCGGAACAGTTTACGATAATTAGAAAATTTTACATAATCAGAGATGTTTCCATACCTTTTCCACTTGACCCAGGCGCGCTCCTTTACCCTAAACATTTTTATTAAAGAAGGTGAAAACCAGACGGGGAAGTTCGAATTTTTAGGGCGAGTTTTTGGACGTGTGATCTAATGACTCCATACAGTATCTCATAAAATTCTTCGACAGCCCGTTCAGCGGGGTGATGAGAAAGAACAGCAGTCCAGTCAACCTCCTGAAGATCATCGTTAATATTATCATAGTTCGCCTTATAATAATTGTATCTGGGAGCTGAGAGGCATCTCATAGGGGAAAATTGCGTGCCCAGACAGACCATTGCAGAGAAAGGCGGATGATGAATATCTGGCTCCAATAGGGGACAGCAAGGTACTGTCTGGCATTCTGCGTTGGAGATTAACAAATCTAGTATCCGGCCCAGCCTGTTCCTCGCAGTATTAAATTGCAACCCATTAGTGATACTCATGAAACTTTGCAAAATTAAACCGAGCGAGCTCGAGGTTTCAGCTATTGTGTGATTTTGCCTATTTAGCCAGTTGATTTCAGGGAGGTTAAAATCACCGAAAGCAAAGAATGATTCACATGCTGGGTCAATTGCCAAACACTGCAGTACCTCTAGGTAGCCGGCATATATGTCTTCACATGTGCGAGGCGGGATGTACACCGCACTAATGATATGTCGGGTCTTATGCCGGGACGCAGGCAATTGTATTATCACCTGTTCGATCCCGGCATGATTGAATTGAGTAGACAGCAATGTGGGCCGGAGCTCACGCAATACAGCCACCAAAACACCTCCCCCATCCCGTTTCTTCGTCATGATTCTATCACGATCGCCTCTAAAGACGATGTAGCGACCGTCTATAAACTCACTATCGTTTATACCAGGAATTAGCCAGGTTTCAGTGAGTACGATAACGTCATAAGTGTATGACATTATGTTCATATAAAGTGTGTGTAACTTTGTGCGGATTCCTCTACAGTTCTGGTAGTACATAACTACATTATTAGACGACATTATTGACCACAATGAGACTACACAGTATCAGTAAATCAATACAACAAGACAGCAGCTGTATTAGTAAGTACGTAAAATTATAGTACATATGTAAGTGTGAAGGACTACAAAACAATATTATTAGTTGCAATTTAGAATTATATGAAAAATACAGATGTAGTAGCCACAAAATAAAATAATTATAAACGGTCGCATACAGCATAGCAAATGCAAGTTATAAAATATATGGCTACATAATATCACAGCAAGGTTAGTCATCATTTCAGTTGCACTCACGGTAAGTAAAGGATGTGATAATTTATGAGTCTTAGACATATACTGGAGATGGTCGAGACCATTAAGCACACTATTTGTCACCAGGAACAATTTTCTTGAGATCTTCTTCAGAACGTATCGCGTATGCGGAGGATCCATCCCGCTCACGAACAAGTATAGTAGCATTCCGAATCCATACATACTTAAATCCATTTTTACTCGCAACTTTCTTAGCCTCACGAAACAAAGATTTGTGTTTAAGGGTGAGATGCTCATTTAGGTATATAGATACTGAGGCGCCTGAGATTCCGAGTTGATCAGTTTTAATGCTCTTCACTTTTCTGTAGGCGCTAAGCAAATTGTCTCGAGTTATGCGTCTTTTAAATTTAACTATGACATTTTTTGGCTTCTTGTCTTGTTGTTGCGCATGTGGGACCCTATGTATGGATACAATGTCATCATGAGATACAGGCCAGTTTACAACGTGACCAATGGTTTCCACGATAAGATTCAGGTTTTCATTGCGTTTTTCAGGCAAATTACAAATTTCCACATTACATTGACGTGCATGCTGCTCCATGGAGTCAATTTTTCCCACTAGTGCACCAATAGTTCGCTGAGAAGCAACCTCCTCCTGCAGGCGCCTCTTGAATTCCCGATTCTCATCCTCCAAAGTCTCAAGGCGGGTCTTCATATTCTCGAAACTTGAGCTGAGGAACTGGAAGGACCTCTCAAGTTCTAGGTTAGTCCTTTGGATGCTAAGATTCTGCTGCTTCAGTTCGGTCACCTGTGCGACCAACTTGCCGAGAACAATGTCCTGATCAGCCTTCCAAGACTCAAGCAATTCCCTCAACTCACCAATACGATCCGGCGTGGTGTAGCTATCATCACCGCGAAGGCGCTTGCTACTTTTTCTTGTTGAAGCATCAGCGTCAGCAGCGACAGCGGACGCGGCCGGGGAAAGATCGGGCTCCGAGCACGTTTCGAGCAGTGCAAAGGTGTTAGGAGAAGTTTGTTTTGGTGACCGCACCTTCCGAGGCATGGTAGGCAGTTATCGAACAGACAATATAATACAAGAATAAAAGAATTTAGAAAATACTAGTTCCAGTTCTAGTTCCTGTTACCAGGTATAGTGCGATATAGGGGTTATAATTTTCAAACAGTTGATTATGTGTTCCGGTGGCCCAATGCGCCCGACAGCCGGCACGAACGACGCGTCGCGGGCTCGCGTCCCACAAGGTGCAAAATTTTTTGAGGGTTTTTCAACAGTTTTTAAAATCTTTATTACACCTTGGTATTAAGTGTGAGCTCACAAAAACACTCTGTCCCACTCTAACTCCTCCCAGTAGGCGTAGATCACACGTAACAACACCACACGAGGAACAAGGAACCGAGAATTTCGACGAGAGCCAATCACGACACCAGTCACTAAATAACACAGCGCGATGCGTAACACGTCTGTCCGCTTCCAAATGCAAATCTGAACTGAAGCATGAAGTTCCGTGTGCACCTCTGCTTTCCTCTTCGTACATAAAAGGCGTGATGTTATGTTATAGTTGAAGACTGCAAATGAGTATTCGGAAAGTTAGATCAGAACCATGAAACTGCATAAGCAGCAGTTGGACGTTCAGGAAAGTTTAATTAGAACTCTAGTATATGTATACACGCTACACATCATGCAGTACAAATCTAGTTTATCGTGGTCTCAGTTTGTATGGTTCTTCCGCATATTCACCGGTCAGTTTATACTGGTTATCATAGCTTAATGTGTGTGAGTGAGTACTCTATTGGAACATGTCAGCTATATATTTCTCTAAGTAGAAACTTTATTGGTATCGATCTTATATTATTGACAATTCCAAAGTTATCCCTTTCTCAATCATTTCTTGGTGTTTGAGGAAGGTGGCTGAGGACCAGAACCCAAGTTCTGTTCCTCGGGTAAAGCACACAATTGTTAACATTTAAATTAATCAAAATAGGAATGATGATAATAAATATCTATTTAAACTGTCAAACACCAAGCGGTCACCGGTGACCGCGACCTATTGTTCTTTAATTGTGTCTATAAAACCGGTACTCGACGAGTTAATCTGTCTGTTAGATAATGAAAAAAATATTTGATACGTTTTTTTTATTTTGTCATGTAAAACAATACTGAACTAAAACGAATTAAAGTTTAGTAGTGAGACGTGTAACGTCATTTCTATGTATAAAACCCATATAGAAGTGACGTCACGCGATATTTCATATTATTGTACCGTTGAAAGTATTTGTTTCCGTAGAAAAATAAAGAATACGTTTCTAATGTTTTAAAATAATCTATCAGTCGGACATTAAAATAAAATTTAATAGTTTTCCTTATTCTCAGTAGTAGATAATAAGGATGATAGAATGTAGATTCTATACACAAACTAAACAAATGACAAAACTTTGTCATTAAAAACAATACAGATCATTAGTTATTGAAATCCCGAATAATACATACAAAGCTACATACACATGACACGCACACCCTTTTTTTAAGGGGGAAATATCATCGAAAGATTGCTCCCACCACACGCTGAACACCAATTTGTAGACCACACAAAAAATTGCTCCGTGCGGAAATCGAACCCGCGACACGTTGCGCGGCAGCTGGTTTCCCAGCAACCGCACCAACCGTGCTGTGCTGTATAGTAAAACGATACAAATTCACAATCCATATATAGGTTTTTTTTTATACCACACTTATTACTATCCGATAAAAACGTCTCCGCACCAAATCACAAGTCTGGTCAGTAATAAATTGTATTCAACAAAAAAAGATTGGAATTCATTTCATTTACCTACCACTTTCCTTTGTTTTCCGCTGATTATTTTCTTGAAGCGTCCGCGAAGATAACGAGCCCTCTTTTAAGGTGCCTCATTTCCCAGTAGGTTTGTTATTTTTAATTTTAGCCCACCCACTTCATTCCGAACCGCGCTCAAGGAGTTACCACCAGAGATTAAACTTTGTATTTGTTTATTTAATGTGGGCACACTTTAATTTTGTACCAGGTATTCAAATTTCGACGTTACAATTAATTATTTAGTACGGTAATAATTACGACGCCGTAAAACACCGGCGCTTGATCTACCGAAGGTTTGGTCAACATTTTATTGCGCTATAAAGTATTTACTAAATTCCTGTCCTAAATAATGATAATTTTAATTATTGAGCATTTTTAAGGCTTTTGAATAATTAATGGCTTAATTTTACTCATAAAATTGATTCCACTTGATTTATAAATTGGAAAAACTATGTATTAATTGATACATTCGTTTTTACACTGCAAAGTCGTCACTAAATACCACTTTATGACGTACGTAATGCACATCCTACTTTAATTATTCCTCGGTGAATGATAAGGGTGCGTCTACATCTGGCGAATGCTCAAGAACCATTCGTGTAGTCGCCGTGCAGTCATGGCAATGGTTTGATACTCCACTCATACAAGTTAGTATAATTATAATAATTTTAAAAGAAAAATAAGATTTTTTTTTATCGGATGTTGATATTTTTGGTTTAACCATTGACGACTAATATTTAAAAAGCAAATTAATACTTAACATGACACAAAATAGTGTTTCTTTTACCATAACAAAAGTTATGTAACAATGTGATCCACTTATCAAAGGCACACTTTTCTCGAGTATCGTGATTGATATTCTACGCAAGCATGCGTGGAATTAAGAAGACGTGACTTCCTACATTTCCTGATCCACCCCTTGACACGCAGCCAGGAGTATTATGTCATTATTATCTTTGCAAAAATATATTGTTCATTTACTGCTGTGTTGGTTGTGCGGTCTTAAGTTGTTAAGGATAAGGTCTAGAGTTTATAAAACGGTTTCAATTAAAACAGGACGTCGTGATATCACCTATTTTTATTGTCTGTAACAAATAATATATAATAACAAATAATAAACAATATACAATAAAAATAATAACAAACAGCGTAACAAATAATACAACTGGTTGTCAGTTGCAAATTATTTCAAATATCATATATTTTTATAAATTATTTTTCTGACTGCCTCGTTGGCCGAGTGAACTTGAGTGCGACTGCCGGGCAAAGAGTCTCGATTCCCGGGTCAAAGTATAACTGATTTTTTATTTTCTCCACGAAGTCTGGAACTGTGTCCGGTATATGGCAATATTGGCAATAGGCTCACCCGTATTACATGGAACTGATAACATAAATAGTGAAAAGTGGGTGCTAAATTTTACAGTGGCATGAATGCCGTAATGTGCACCTCCGCCTACCCTTCGGGGATAAAAGTTGTGATGTTATGTTATGTTTTTACTTTATCTTTTCTATTCTTATTCAAACTAATAGAAACATTACACAATAATGAAAGCATAGAACAATAATAAAACTATACATTCATGATATTAATATGCGCATTGTAATATAACAATGATGTAACTCAAACATAAATTGAAAACGCCAAATACAAGTTTGAGGTTAATCGGGTATTGATTCCATAGATAATATTTTGAAGTAACTAATTCTATGTATTTAACAGTTTCAAATAGCGTAGATCGAAAACTATGATCTGTAAAAAAAACATTCTTGTGATCGATTATAAAAAAAGGTGAAATTCAAACCATTTACTTTAGTTAATCCTTAACTAGGCACTTTTGAATCATCATAAATTTAATTGTCTGACAGTTTTTCTATCAGTGAAAGAGTAAAGTTAGAGGTTCTCAGTTTATCATTTATCTACGTATGTTTGTGCGATTTGTGTCCCGCTTGACTGAACCTATTTTGATGCAGAAAAGTGTTTGATACACTTAGGAGAAAGTTTTACTATATTAATGAACCGACTACAAAAAAAGGAGGAGCCAAAGTCAGTTTTATAAATCAAAATTATTGATAATTAAATTAGAATTTTGGAAACCTAGCCGTGTTTATCGCCATAGACGTTACTTCATCATCACCATAACCATTACTTTTTCATCTACCTACTATAGCTCATAGGTCTCATCTTTAAGGAATCTGTAATTATAATCGCATTGGCGATCATAAGCTAGAAGTGACATCACTACTTTTAAGGAAGCTAAGAATAGTTACGTATAAATTCTATAGAAACAAAAAAAGTTATGGTACCTTCATAGACCAACAGTTCTTCTACTAGAATAGATTTTAATTCGTCCAGATCATTGAAAGCAATCTCCATTGATACCATGGGAGCGCAGGTCATGCACAAGTGCAGAAATATTTGCACATACCAAGAAAGAATTATCGATTGCTTAAAATAATAAAAAATCTAATATTACATTTAAATATTTAAAAAAAACTTAATTATATTTTTTGGTCAGTCGCCGTGCTGTGGATCGCGGAATGCTGCTATAAATATGAGCCTCTAGCGAGGTTCGAAACTAGTCGAGTTGCTCGTCAAATAATTACGTGTGTGAGCTGAACCATTATAATTAATTTAGTATGTCTCACGAAAGTTCTAAACTTAATTACTTACATTTAAAAGAGCTAAAAAATATGATCAAATATTTTATTACATGAAAATAGTTTCTAGTATATAGACCATAGCAATAATACATACTTACCCAAGCATTCATACTGATAGTAAAATATAATGCTGCAATCATCTTGTTCACGTCAGAGATTAAACTGAAGACTATCTGAAACAAATAGACGAAAAGTTACAAAATGTAAAAATACGTCTATAATGATGTACCTAATTATAAGACTATTAAATCATATTACCATGTACGTGTATGCAGCATATTGAGATAAAATTATACATAGCCAAAAATACATTTCAATTTTACCTTAAATTTTATTTCAACAATGATCATATCCAAAATTTTTACTAGTTTTTCGTAACCCTTCAAAAAAGTTTTCAAATTAGTAGTTTTTTCTTCATCACTCATGTTTACACTTTTCACATTTTCAATTAAAGATTTCGTTAAATATTTTGTCGTTTTTCTAAACATTTCAACTATATAAAACGTTATCAAACGACTGTTGTAAAGCATAATATGAAAAATAAAATTAAAGCCATTATTGTTTTCTTGTAAGGAAACTAAAATGATAATTAGTTGCGCTGTCAAAAATAAATAGATAACCGCATTATTGTAGCTCAACTTAAATTCTTGCAAAAGTTTGTTAAAAAACTTCATTGTATAAATCTCTTCAGTGTAAAGGGAAAGTAAGACATTTCCTCCAATATCAACTGAAACTATCATATAATACACAAACACAGGTAAAAAATGTTTTACTGCAAAGTTATCAAATAATTTGTATAAACAAAAAGACACGACAAGAATGCAGTATATTTTTGCAAAAACACAAACGAAGAATGGAGCTTTCAGTTTATAGTATAGTCCAAAAATGAGTCTGTAAAAAAATATTGTCTTAAGATCGAAAGAATAGTTTAATTTGTTTTTAATTTTATTTAAATACAGCTTCCACATATTGTATGTCTTGACTGTAATGTGAATGCCACTATTTCAAGGATCGATTATTTTTCTATTACATTTGTGTTCAAGGTTATAATCCTGTCTACATTAATTACATTTACTGTAGTATATTGTTCAGTCTAACCTAGTATTAATTTCAAAATAGTCACATTAATTATGATTATAGCTGAACTAATGAATAATTAAATTTCACCCCACTGACTCTACTGGACGTTGCACAAAGTATCAGAAGTTTAACACATCAAAAAGTTTATAAATTCATAAAAATTTGGAATACTGTCCGTATACGTCTTATTTTTAAAAGAACAAAGAAGAATATACAGTTTTTTTTTAAGGGGGGAAAACCATCGAATGACTTCTCCCGCCTGGGTGAGGCGAGAAGGAGTGTCAGACTCTTACTGACTAAAAACCACCCCGTTCTTTCTCCTGCACGTCGAGCCGGAGCCCCGGTTACCCGTTAGGTTCTCCGCGACAAGAATATACAGTAGACTAAGGACTTCATAATTAAAAAATACCAAGAATACATTTACACGTGCAAATGTAAATATATCTTAACTCGAGTACAACATTCGAACATTTCATGGAAACCGAGAGATGCTTTTTGACAATTAATTTGTCACTGTCTAGTATTGTCGACTTCATTGTCAGTAAAAACCGGGCTGGGCTCAGATTTCTTGCTTCAGTGTTTCTGTTTCCTCTCATGTTATGATTAATAATAATTGTAATTTATCATTGGATAAGTTCAAATTGTAAAATCATCCAAATATTGTATATTTAAAATAGTTTCATAATATCATACATATATAACATTACTTAATGCCACTGTACAATGTAACACCCACTTTTAAATATTTTATTTTATAAGTCCCATTTAATAGAGGGTGAGCCTATTGCCACATACCGGGTACAATTCCAGACTCCGTGCTACCACTAAGATTTTATTTAAAACCCAGCATTACTTTGTCCGACCCGGGAATCGAACCCGACACCCTTTGCCCAGCAGTCGCACCTGTGACCACTCAGCCAACGAGGCAGTCATAATAGATCAAAATATTAATATAGATTCAATATTTGTTTTACCCAATCACTGCACACCTAGAATATTTTACTCGTGTCTTAACAAGACAGGGTAATACTTCTTATACAAATTAGGTGTTTAAGACACCATAATAAAACGAATGTTTAGGTTATGTTAACTTATTTTTTTATGGCATAAGCCGGTAAACGAGCAGACGGATCTCCTGATGGTAAGCAATCGGCGTCGCCCATGGACACCTGGAGCACCAGAGGCGTTACTAGTGCGTTACCGACCTTTTGGGGATTAGGAGTTTGAGGATCGTTGGGGATTCAGGAATTGGGGACATTGGGGAAGGTGAGGGTAATTGGGCCTCCGGTAACCTCACTCACACGGCGAAATACAGCGTAAGTGTTGCTTCACGTCGGTTTTCTGTGAGGCCGTGGTATCGAATACCGAGCCGGCCCATTCGTGCCAAAGCATGGCTCTTCCACACTTGAATTATTGTGGCAATAGTTTTGAAAAGATAACCTCCAATTGCTTGGACTTATTAGATATGTATCTTTACTAATAATTCCATCCTCTACTGTCTCTATCAAAATAGTTACAATTGAGATAAAGACTGATTTATAGTGACCACAAACTGTTATTAGCATCGCAACCCGGATATTAATTTATAAACAATAGTCTACAATCTATGGCTTACAATGGCTTGTGGCCCAAAAAGCAAATCTGGGCCAAATCTTGGACAGAGGAATTCCACTATAATGCCATTGGAATGTTAATGGGCGGAACACATTCGGGACAAAGCTATAGCCAAAAAATACAATATTATGACAATAATCGAGAAACTCAGACTAGTCTGTCAAACACCAAGCGGTCACCGGTGACCGCGACCTATTGTTCTTTAATTGTGTCTATAAAACCGGTACTCGACGAGCTAGACTGGCTAACAATTAATTAAATGTTTTTTTATTTATTCATATATGCTTTATTTTACTCATTTAAGTAGCTTAAAAACAAACAATTCAGGTAAATATGCGTTCAATAAGCAGTCTTATCACACAATGGTAATTTCTTCCAGACAACCTTTGGATAAAAACATTTATGAGGGTTAAGTGAAAAATAAAAAAGACAAAAAAATACCTGCAATACAATGTTTTTACATCTATATGTGAAATTCTATGTATGCAAGATTTTTTTATTGGGGATAGGAGGCAAACGTGTAGACAAATCACCTGACGGTAAGCAATCAGCGCCGCCCATGGACACCCACAACACTAGGGGAGTCACAGGTGCGTTGTCGGCCTTTTAAAAAGGAATACGCTCTTTTCTTGAAGGTTTGAAGGTCGTATCGGTTCGGAAACAATTAATAAGATTTTTTCTTTAATCTTGCATTTTCTCTTATGTGTTAAGTTAAAGTGTAATTTACTTTAAACATATGAATACTACTGAAACGCTACTCAATTCTACGTCGCGCTTAAGTATAGTTCTGTGACACGATATTTTAGTAGGTACAATTTAAAATTAAATAGCCTTTCGCTATTTTTGGGCGATAGCGTATTTAAACAAGGTAACAGGGTAAAACAACTGTCAAAAAAAATATGATAGCAGCGGCACATGTTATTGCGTACCCTTGAACTTGACAGCCTTAGAAAAGTTTGCTTCACCAGCAATTCAGTCAAGTCAAAGTTAAACAAACAAAATTAAACCTTATGTGGAAACAGGGAAACGTATCAAAAATAAGAGTTTTCATGAACAAAAATAACTGGGTATTAAAGTTCGTAATAACCTGTCAAATTCATAGCCATTCAATTAGAAAACACATTTCCGTATTTAATTATACAAATTAGTTCGTTCATAAATATGTTTCATTTTAGGTACGTTTCAACTTTATGGTCAGAATTAATTAATTAAGGTGAGGTGTATATTAATTAATACTTATTTTTGAAATAGCAAAAGTTTGGTAGGTATTGGAGGTTGTAGTATTTATAACATTATACTCTTTCTTATTGGAAAAAAAAACATTAGTATCTTCAAAAGCACATTGATACGTCGAGCATGCATGCATAGATTGGTGAATGCAGATAAAGTAAAAAAGGTAAGTATGCCACCATAGTTAATTTCCTCATTATACATAACATCACGCTTTTTTATCCCCGAAGGGGTAGGCAGAGGTGCACATTTCGGCACTTTATGCCACTGTACAATGTAACACCCACTTTTCACTATTTATGTTATGAGTCCCATGTAATAGGGGGTGAGCCTATTGCCATATACCGGGCACATTTCCAGACTCCGTGCTACTACTCAGATTTTTAAAAACCCAAAAAAGTAATACTTTGCCCGACCCGAGAATCGAACCCGAGAGTCCTTGCCCGGCCGTAGCACTTGCGACCACTCGGCCAACGAGGCAGTCCTCATTATAGTCTCTTTTAATCCCAGTGTCTTTCAACCATGATATCAATGTTATTATTAATTAATAAACATAAAAGCATACTATGTTGAATACGATAAATGACCAATACTTTATTTGTTTACTATAAAACTGAAACTAAAACCAAAAAAATAATTATACTCAATACTAACCTACTTTTGTGTTTAATAAAACAAAAAAAACTGCTAACACAAACCGATTCGCAAAAAAGTATAACAATGAGTAAATTGGAAAGGTTCCCACAATTCCAATACCGCATTTTAAAACAATTTTATTGTAATTCGAATTGTTTTGTTGAACATATTTAAGTTTTGTTTATTTCACTATCAATTAATTTGGAATTCCTTTGTTTACTTTCTTGTTTGGCTTCAAATAACAATCAAATACATTTCAACGTTTAAAAAATTAATTCAAACACTACAAAAACTAAATGACATAGATTTAAATTACATAATAATACAAAAGTATTTCACCGTTAGTTCATTTATAAAAAATGTTCTGTATGAAATACAATGATATTTTATTTTCGTGTATTGATTGATAAAACTTTATTTACCCATTCAGAAATTATTACAGGTGTAATTCCGCGAATCAGATTCTTTTTCTATTTTAAATTAGTAGGCAATGACCATTGATCAGGTCTTCGCCCGCGTTCCCGGGGGGTAAAAAGGATTATATGTATTAACTCTAGACTGTAATGAATCCCTGTTTCAAATTTTACCCCGATCTATTCAGCAGTTTTGATGTACTTGAATAACAAACATACACACAAACTCACTAATTTTCGCATCTCTAATACCGGTTCAAGCAAATTTCAACCATCGGCCCTACAGTTACAGCGTAAAGTCCACTGCGGGTAACTCAACATTTGACAAACTTATATTTGCGTTGGGTACAATAGTCGTGCCTAGGGATTAAGCTGCACAATTAAGTTTGTTTTTAGTGTATATAATTTTTCGGAATATAAACTACCCAATTTGGTGCCCAGGATTTTAAAGTAATTATATCAAGTTTCATCGAAATAGGACTGGTAAATTTTGTGTGATGCGTGAACATACAGACAGATAGATCTCCCAAATTCCTTAATCTCTAACAACCCTCAAACTCCTGGTCTCCAAAAGACCAGTAACGCACTTGTAACGCTATTGGTGTCAGATAAAAAAAGGAATCAAAATTGGTAAGCCCATGAAATTGAGGTTTGTATTGCACGTCACTGTGCAAAATAAATAATAATTGCTTAGAAGCGCAATTGCCAGAAAGGTGCTGTTAGGATAAATACCCATGGCAGGCAAAAAATTAATTATAAATAGTTCAAATCCGACGTGGTTATTAAATGGCTCAGAAAGTACGTGCAGTTAAACTATGTCAACATTGCCAATTTAGATTAACTTTTTCAGACATAAGCAACAAAACTCGTATCATGAACAAAAGTATCAAATTAAAACCAACTGCGCTATCAGTCAAATGTCGTTTACCATTACCGTCAGATGAATTTGCATGTAACATGAAAATACACTCACGAAATGACAATTATATCACATTGAAACAAAACCAAAACTGAACAAACCAAACAAGGACACAGGAAATAATATAAATACATGTACCTACCGTAATTAATTGAATAAAGCTAGAACATTAAAAGAGGTTTACAATAAAAACGTATTTTTGATCTAACAGATACCTAAGTCGATAATCATAGTGATTTCAGATTTGTTCCGACGACAATAAATCTTCCCTGAACGAGTGGCGTAAACTTTAGGCGATAGATATTATTAGAAAAATTAGTAAATACCTAACCATCGAAGCGGTTGTCAGTGTATTCCAAACGAGATATTCCCAACAAACAAATACAAATAACAGTCTTTATCTTCATTTTAAATCAAAATTCTTTAACTTACTCGAGTAAGTAAATAATTTTGTAGACAGGTGCCCAAGTCCCATAGAAAATTCCCTTACATGAAACGGTAATTCTAAAAGTATACGTAAAGTTTGTGAACAAGAAGTAACATAAGTACTTTGATCAATATAATTCTTTGGGGTAAAGTTGCTTCCCACAATTGAGGGAATCGATCACAATTCCTACGTATATACTGCCTATGAGAGAAAATATAACGGTGCTTATTATGGTGTAAATCCTTGTTACACTAGTTTTTTGACTATAAAGTTTTATTTGTGCAATCCAAACTATTGTTTCGGATCTGTCTTATTACGTAAAAGCATTGCAAATATATCATAAAAGAATATTCTCTTAAAACTTTTGTGAGACATACTAATTAATTATTTTGTTTTCGGCTTACTCGCGTGTTTGACAGTTCGACGAATAAACTGCTTATGAATATGAGACCCTAGCATAGATTGATACTGGTCGAGTTCATCGTCACATAGTTACGTGACTAAGCCGAAAACATAATAATAAATCCCTTCTCAGTCTAAATGATTTTAGGGTGTCCAGTCTCCACTAATAAAATTTATTAAGTTATGAAATCGTACATAAAATATTTTGCATAAAGTAAATCAGAAGTAAGCAATGTTAGAGTATTTTCTCAATAAGTATTATTCTATTTCCCTGCTTTTAAATGAGTCTAGTATAATATTTTTTACTATTCTATCTTTTGTCTGGGCTGTCAGTCTTATTTTAGTTCGACGTTTGATGTCAATTTCTTCTATTCGTTCCTTCTCTCAATTCTATTCAATTAATTTCAACATAGCCATCCTGAATTACAATTGACGCATAAATAATTGTATTTACTATTTTTTCAACAAGAGTAAAATAATCACGCGAATAAAATGGTGTCGCGGTGGCCGGGAGGTTTAAGACGCCCGCTTCTCACGAATGAGGGTGCAGGTTCGAAACCTACCAACGGCAAGTACCAATGTGACTTTTTCTGAGTTATATGTACTTTCTAAGATTATTTAGACACCACTGACAAACGGTGAAGGAATAACATCGTGAGGAAACCTAGATTTGAATTTCTAATTATAATTTTGAAATCGCCAACCTGCATTGAGCAAGCGTGGTGATTAATGCTCAAACCTTATCCGTGTGAGAAGAGGCTTTGCTCAGCAGTGGGCATTTATTGGCTGTTGATGATGAAAATGATTTTTGATATTCCTGATTCACTAACCATTTTCAAATGCTATTAAATTAAAATTTCTTTTTGACAAAAATGGCTTAACGCTTTTTACTACTTTTTGTTATAAATTCTCAATCTATAGCACTATAGACAATGGGGCCTACCGTATTTTAGTGTGCACCTCTCGTTCCTTGTCCAATAGGGAATAATCTAGTGTCACGCCATTGGACAATCAATATTTGACAGTTGCTGTGATTGGACTAAAATACCCCTGCCTACATTAGCGTCGTTTGGTGACCAAAACACGTTAGCCCCCATTCTATCGCAGTTTCTACATTAATAGGTAAATGACGATATTCTTCAACATAGTTATCACTATTATTAATTTAATCGTCGCTTATGTAACCACAAATGATACAGTTATACGTAGATTTTATCATGCGGCTAAACCACAGTATTGTGACAATGAGCGGTTGACGTACGTTTGAAACCACAGAATAATGTGTAGACAGATCCTACAGTTTGACGGGCTGTTAAAATTAAACGGCCGTTTAATGATGCGGCTTGACGACTAACTTTCCAGTTGATAATAAATGTAATTGTGCTGGTACTGTTAGATAGTGATTTGTCAGTAGTCGGAGTTATGTGTTCTATTTAGTTTACGACTGCCTCCGTGGCCGAGTGGTTGCAAATGCTATTATTGGGCAAGGGGTCTCAGGTTCGATTCCCGGTTCGGGCAAAGTTTTACGGAGTGTGGAACTGTGCCCGGTGTACGGCAATAGGCTCACCCCCTATTGCATAGGACTCATAAATAAATAGTGAAAAGTAGAAAAGGTACATTGTACAATGGCATTAAGTGCCGTAATGTGCACCTCTGCTTACCCCTTCGGTGGTAAAAGGCGTGATGTTATATCTTTAGTTTAAGTATCGTTGACTTTTAGATATAATTTCTTGTCTATTGCATTTATAGCTTCGGTTATAGATACATATTTGTTTTCTTGTTTTGTCTATCAGACATCACTTTACAAATACTCCATTTTCTTTTATAATTAATATCTTTTCTTACACAATCCATCCATCTTTTCTTTAGTTTTCCGCCCACTTTGATTTAATTCATCACTCGCTTTATCTTTTTCTTTCTTCTACCTTACAACTATTGACACCTTTATTGGCGTTTCTTTAATGCTTAAGTAATTTATTAGTCATGGTGGCCCAGAGGTTTAGGTTCAAGACATGAGCATTTCAAGCATGAGGGGTTCGGGTTCGTAACTTACTAACGGCAAAGTAACAATGTAACTATGTATTTCTTGTTTATATGTACTTTCTAAGAGTATTAGTAAAACATCTTGAGGAAACCTGACCTTATAATTTTTAGTTATACGTTTGAAATAGCCAACCCGCATTGAACAAGTGTGGTGATTAATGCTTCAACCATCATCAAAACCATTAAACCATTCATGTGAAAAGAGGTATTTGCTCAGCAATGGCCACTTATAGGCTGTGGAGACGATAATTGATTAAGTAACTTCTTATATTTTGACGTTTACATAAGCTCGATAACGTTTTGGTATGAATGTTACTATATTAAAGTTATTTTTAAACACAGAGAAACATAATTTTTCAGACATAGTCTTTACCTAATCTGTACCTAGCAACGTCCTTTGATCTACAAACATGTCTACCTAATCCACGATCACTATCACGTCTTTTCTGGCTCGCACAAAATATGGCTGACCATGTTTAAGACTTATATACTTACTTTTAATATCTTATTCGGCTTTTACGGTACCCATGGGATACCCGAGTGTTGCCTTGAAAAACTTTCTTGATTCTTACAGCGGCTTTTTCCATCCCAGAAATTCATACCTACCATACAAAATTCAGATTGCAAAATATGAGTGTAGTTACACAATGTATCAAAACACAATACGCGTGAAAGCGTTCGGTGAGTCGAGAGGGCGGCAGAAAATAATTAGAATAAATTGTTCTCATTACCAAGTTGAGAGGAACGGGCTCAGTGCCCCGAAACATGTGCTAAATCATATATCATATACATGAATGTAGAAAGAAGAATGTTCATTTCCACGTAAAATATGCTGCTCCTACTAATGTTAAAGGTCGAGTGAGTTCAGGAGTTTTTTAACATTCATTAGTCTTTTGTATCACCAAAAGGAACACGAATAAATACTTTGACTTTTGACTTTGACTCTTTTACTGTCTTCTTGAGTTCAGAAAATAGGTAAAGAATTGTTGCTACAAATTAACAAGTCTGTAATACATAGTATAATCAAGGAATTTCAAGTAATATCAACGAAGTACAACAATAGTAGTATCAATGAAATTCGTTATGATTACTTGTTTAGAAAAATCTACAGAAAGCGTATGTATTGATAACACAAATTATACAGACAGTATTTCTATGTAAATAAACCAAACTCTCACGTGTATTCCCCGAACACCTCTAAAATATATCACTCCAGAACCTTGAACCCGATATTATAAAGTGACGGAACTATACACAACATAATTTTGGTAAATCTCATCGGAATATTTTAGTTACCGCAATAACCACATCCACCAGCTTAATACGTCTCGTTGATCAAAATATACTAAACAAATTCCCATTTGCTACTTCGAAATATTCGACACTCGGCTAAACTTGGTAGCCTTGCTGCGTAATGAACGAACTTAGCCACTGAAAGGGTTAAAACTGGGAAAGTCACGACTCCCGTACGAAGAAAATTGGTAATTCATTGCTTAGATTTACTTTACTTTGGTAATGTGAGTATCGGAAAAAGTTTCTCCGTCGCTAATAAAAATACATGACAGTTCGAGTATTAGTAACGAGAGTTCGGTAATTCGGTTCGAAGCTAAAATATAACATTTTCGTGAAAATGTTTTTATAGAATTATGTCGTCTTTATTGAAATTTATTAGTTTTTCTTTCATATTAATATGATTTTTAAGAAAGTTTTCCACGTAGAGGTTTCCTTGAGATGTCATTATTAAGTTTATTATTTCAGTTAGTAAGCCTTGCTTTATAAAAGCATTAGGTTGGTATAATGCGTTTTATTTTTTGTTCAATAATTCTTTTGACAAAAATGTGACCGTACCTTTTAGCGACCATGAAAAAGCTGGGGCGAAATCTTTCAAAAGCATTGCCATAAAAATATGAGAATGTACTGACACGTTTCCAGATCAATGATTATGAACTCCATAATCATACATTCTTTATGAAAAAGCCGGAACTGATGTAATCAAAAAATATATCTTTGATACAATATTTATTTACGGTGTTTTATGTTAATTTATTCTTGTGGAATCGTATCATACAGCGTAGGTACCTACTGGGATGAAAATAATTTTTATCACTTCCTTTAAACCAAATGTTGTAAAACTCTACCGAATTTCATATAAATTTATTACATTACAAGTCTCATTGTAGGCTCTTCAGGACTTAATATTTCGGTTGATACTGAATCACAAAGTAGTATTAGTGAATATTGCGTTTTGAATTACCTATAGGTTTTGGCTTTCGCTGTGTTAGTAGTGGTAGTGCGTAAGTTAATTACACAATGTAATCGTAGTAGTAGCACGGAGTCTGGAAATGTGCCCGGTATATGGTAATAGGCTCACCTCCTATTACATGGTATTCATAACATAAATAGTGAAAAGTGGGTGTTACTTCTGTGTACACCTCTGTCTACCCCTTCGGGGATAAAAGGCGTGATGTTATTATGATTGATATTGTTATACTCATTTTATATTTCTATGCGCACTTTAACGAACATAAAAATTCTAATGGCAAATAAATTGTACCTCAAAACGTGCCCATACAATCTCCCATGGCTCAAAAATATGGTTGCGTTTGGAGACCCAAAACGCATGCAGCGCCATTAAAATTTGATTTGCAAACATTATGATGGCGGTTTTTGTAATGGCTTCCGAGATAACATCTGTGGGGCATCTTTAAGCTATTAGGCAGAGCAAAATATAAAAAAGGTTTTATTTACAGGCCACGGGTCCTTCGGGGCCAAAAAAGCACACCATATAAAGAATTTTGTAAATATTTTATTGATGTAAGTACCGAATCTGAGTAACAACTGTTGGCCATGTGCGATGTTTTCCAGTAAAATCTAGGTTCAAGGTTAACGACATAAGTATACTATTTACTGTTGGTACTTACTTTAGAGTGGAATATTTTGTTTGGGTCATTTTATGTACTTCAATTTTATGTCAATACAATAGAACCAGCAAGTTTTTGTGAACCTACCTAACCTATAAACCAATTATTATGTTTTCGGCTTACACACGTAATAATTTGACGAGGAACTCGACTAGTTTCAAGCCATGCTAGAGGCTCATATTCATGAGCAGCATTTCGCGACCCGCGACGCGGCGACTGTCGCGCTGCTACTGTAGAGTCAAATTATCGAGTGAGTAAGCCGAAAACATAATAATTTATTTAGTATATCTCACGAAAGTTACAATACTAAGTGTAAATCAGTATGGGAATATGAAAAACAAGCAAATCATTATTTTGTATATAATACAAGTAATTTCTGTAACATTAGCACGTAATAACGTGGTTTCTATAACATATAGCCTTTTTAATGAAAAATGTTATCTTTTTCTTCAAGAACCCATATAAAATATCTAGGCTTCTCAGAATACTTTTAAACAAAACAGCACCAAAACTGTCCAAAACGATTCCAGTCATATTTCCCCACGAAAAGTTATCCGTAAGGCCTGAGGCAACTGATAAGTAAATTTTAGTATTATATACCTACTTAGAAAAACTGAAATGATGCCAAGAAAAAGCTGCAGGCTAGATTTTCTTTGGAGCAGCATTTGGCACCATTTAGATCTCAAGTCGACTGATTATTATCATCCTAGATTGTTGAAATGTAAACAAAAGAACACGTTTTTTTTTTATTTTTCTAAATATTTTTTTTTAATTGAGCTGTCTAAAAAATTTTGTTAGAGCCCTAACAGGACGTTAGGGCTCTAAAAAGATTTCTTATTTAATTTATGATATGTAGATTTCATATCAAAACAAAGTGGACACTGTGGTCTGCCTCGTTGGCTGAATGCGACTGCGGTCGGGCAAAGTAATATTGGGTTTTTAAAAAAAATCTCAGTGGTAGCATGAAGTCTGGAATTGTGCCCGGTATATGGTAATAGGCTCACCCCCTATTACATGGGACTCATAACATAAATGTTACATTGTACAGTGGCATAATTTGCACCTATGCCTACCCCTTTGGGGTTAAAGGCGTGATGTTATGTATGTATGTACAAAGTGGACAATAATTGTCCATTCATCTTTACAACTGAACTAAATTGTAGCAAGCATAGATCAGACAACAAAGGGAACCGTTACACGTAGCTACTAACTGTTCTTAAAACAAGGGAATCTCATCACCATTCGCCTTGAGTGCACTTATTAAGCAGAGTTTACATTCCATGAAGTCATTGGCCGATCGTAAATCCCTTTTTCAGTATCACACTCTAACTACCGCTTTATAGAGCGGACGATCCTTAATTTCAAGTACTTGTACATTTTAACAAAAACTCTTAAAAAGTCCACCTCATTTACATTATCTCCAGTCATTCTCGCTTGTAACTTCGGCTATACGCCAAGTTAACGCTTAGTTTTAAGTTCGAAATTTATCAAGTTGGACAAATCATACGGAAAAATGTTTTAGATCCTTCACTTGATGTGGGAATCACACACAGGACTTGAACGTCAGTGTCACTTTATTTATTGTAAAGTGCGGGATCCAGAACTAGTCTATTTAGGAAGCCGTGTTCATGTATAAATGCTGATGATGGCCACCAGGGTGGCTTCAGTATTTCTTTCTTCCCTTTTTCCCCAAAAGATAGACACCTTTTCAAGGTTTCTCTTCGACATAAAAATAAGGTAAGTACACCTATAACCCTATGACACACTGGGGAATTAAATCTGCCAGCATGTTCAGCAGTCACTAGTTATTTCAACCAATGATACGTCAGAAAATGTTTTATTTGCAATACTAATAAATGATTCCCTTTCTAATGTCCCGAGTCGTTACAATCCCGAGGTCGGTTTGATGTTACGGTTAAAGGGGAATAAAGTGATACGACGAAACATCAAACGAAAGGTGTCTGTTTGTCACAATACCCCACATACAACCCGATAAGCCTACAAAGGAAATACAAAAGTAGATATCTCAGTCTTTGTCATATGTCAAAACGCAAGGCTTTTTACAAAATGAACCGATAGAGTAAACATTTTGGTTTAATCCATTTAGAATTTTTTGACACGATAAACCTTTGACCTTAGATTAACATAATGGATAATGTTGTAAAAAGGGTTGAGCAATATTATCTCCAAATGCATGGAATAAAGGATGCAAAGGGATTTCCCCTTTTTTCGTGAGCATGGGTTTAACTATTGTTATTTGACAAAGACTTAGATTTAAATAAAAGTATTCACTTTTGACTACCTCGTTGGTAGAGAGGTCGCAAGTGCGACTGCCGGGCAAGGGTCTCGGGTTCGAATCCAGGGTCGGGCAAAGTACTACTGGGTTTTTAAAAAAATCTCAGTACTAGCACGGAGTTTGGAATTGTGCCCGGTATATGGCAATAGGCTCACCTATTACATAGGACTCATAACATAAATAGTGAAAAGTATGTGTTACAATGTAAAAGTGCTCTGCCTACTCCTTCGGCGATAAAAGGCGTGATGTTATGTTATTCACTCTTCTGGACATTTACTAAAACATATTTTATTTTGATCAGTAGTTTTGTAACTCTCTCACCAATAGAAATATGTTTGTAGGTTAGACTATCTAGCGATATTTTACCGATGTTGTACGTATTTAGTTAGTCATGTAAAAATGGACTACCCTCTTGATATTTATATAAAATGGACCCGACAGACGTTGTCCTGCATATCCACTTCAATGTATATACAAAAATTTATTCAAATTAGTTCAGCCGTTTAGTATAAATAACCTAGACACCAATTGCAACGCCGTCTACCGGGCTGATTTGTGAATCTAAACCATCCAGGGCGCGCGCGCACTCAAACGCGTACAGAAAAATTCATTTAAATCTGTCAAACCGTTAAGGAGGAGTTCAGTGACATACACACGTACAGCAGAATTATATATATATAAAGATATACGCAACACTGAATTAATAATGGATTTGAGGTATCATCTAAAACAATTAAGTAGATATGCACGAGAACCAAGGTCAATTACTACTTGCCAAATGCGGGTTTCGTAGTGCGAACATAACATTTTTAAGTCACTCGCCTAAAATGTATAAAGTTTCAACATTTTAGGTCGACAAGCAGATTTTTTTGAAGATCGTAAAAGATAAGGATGAAGAGAATCACTTTTTTATGTTCCTACTTTAGCTAGAAATTCTTTAATCTTTTGCGTCTTGAAATGAGTGCGAACTTTTTTTATATACAACTATTTTTATATGGACTTTTATCTCTAGAGATACAAATAAATGAATATTTTCAAATAAAGAACAAGTTTAATCTTTTAAATAACTTACATTTATGATTATTCAGAATAAAAGATTATTGTTTTAATGTTACTCTCAACATTATTGATAATGCGAATATTTAAAAACAGCATATTCGAGCATGCATGAAAAGATTGATGACTGTTGATGAAGCGAAAGACGTATGTAGGAATTGTAGTAATTGGCGTTCCCTAGTCAGAGTCAGAGACAGGCATGAAGTTATGTCTATGTCATGTCTATATCATATTCAATTTTAATTTTAAGATCCTTTGATAAATCTGCAAGCTGCTCCAAGACAAAACAGTAGAACTAGAGAGCTCTGCGTCAATTATGCAGTTGCGTAGTTTATTGAAGGGGTGGTAGCAAAATGTAGGTATACTGGTCTACCATAACTACAAGGCTTACAGTGATCTCCAAAATGCCTATCAAACGTGAAGTCTATGACAAACTCTTTTACTAGTAGAGGAAGCTCATATTCCAACAGGTAATTATCACAGCTCTTGATGATAAAGATACCTTTTTAACCAAAACATATTTTATAGAAAACCCTTCTTCAGAAACAGCTAAGGGAAACCATCACAATATGACCAATGTATTACATAAATAGATTTCTATCAGATATCTACGACCTTCACCAACCTCATTCTATTACCCCATCGGTTATTACTCGGGAACTTTTCGACCCATCTGTCATCCGACCTGGGCAACCCTTCGTAAGGAGTTGCCATGTTTCTTAATACATCCTTACCTAAGTTACCTTTCAATTTACTCGGTATATTGTTATGGTATTTGTAAATGTAACAAAACTCCTCCAAACATATAGTATATATTTTATACTAGCTGTTACCCGCGACTTCGTCCGCGTGAAATAACGACTTCTGTATAAATTGGGTTTTTTAAATTAGTCTTTGGCAAGGTATATTCTATGGCTGTACAACTGGAACAAATATCATCACAATCGATTCAGTACCTAGGTTATATTTATTGAGAAATGAATTTATTTTCGTGGTTTCTAAAATAAATAATCCCATAGAGGTTTTACCCGTATAGTGCCCGTCTCGTGAAGTTTCACTATTCTATGTTTGCAAATCAATGTTGTATCGCATTTCAATCAAATAGATATAGTGATTTTAACAGCACAGTTCCCGGTTTCGTGGGTTTTTCGGGTTAAAAACTTTTAGATGTCCTTTCCCGGGTCTCAAACTATCGCTGCGCCGAATTTCACCAAATAGGTTCAATGGTTTAAAAGGTAAGAGCCCCTCTTTATTTCAACGTCCTTGGTCCTGGTTTTTTAGCGCATAGTTTCCGTCATTTTGGGATTTCCTCTCTCCTATAATGTGACCTGATATGTACCGGTGCGACGTGCGTTACTATCGCAAACATTTAAATGAAAAAATAGGTATTCTGATATTAGGTTAGTTACATATGATACATGTACTTTAATGTTGATATTAATGTCCTCTATAAGACTTAATACATCCCTTGGCTCTATTGTCCATAATTTCCACAGCGTAATCAATACCAGTAATATAAGGAGTTTTTTTGGTAGTTTTTCACACATCGGGTTGTCATTACCTAAAGGAGATTTTTTTTGAGGTCGGAAAATCATCCAATCACTTCTCCCGCCTTGGGTTAGGTGAGAGGGAGTGACAGATTCTTACTGACTAAAATCCACTCCGTTCCTACTCCTGCTCGTCGAGCCGGAGCCCCGTCAACTCGTTAGGCCTCCCGCGGCACCGTATCGAGCATCAGCCCTACTGGGCTCCATCTATGATGGTGTCATGGCTCTGTAAGGCGCGCGCCGTATGCACGGGACTGGTTCTGGTCGGGTGGCGAGCTACCCTTGCTCTGCGTCTACAGACCCGCACTTACGGTGGCCGGTGAGAGTGTCTCCCGCGACGGCTGGGGCGTGAGGAAGTTCATTCCCTCACGCTCCGCTTTCTCCTTGGCAAGCATAACTGCTTCGCAGAAGGATGCGACTGCATCCCAATCCCCCTCGCTCCATGGCCTGAACCAGAGCCGAACGCGAGAAGTCACCGTTTCCTACATCCCTGAGAACACGGCGGTGCTCAGCCCATGCAAGGTACACCGCCACGGTATGCTCCACCGTGTTCTCCGGGCGGTCCTTGCATTGATGGCCTCTCTAAAGCCACTTTTAAAGAGGGGACTTTCCGCTGCAATGACAGCGAGCCCAGCCCTCGGTTACCTAAAGGAGTGTTTCGCTGTGTAAGTGAGGTTACCGGAGGCCCAATTACCCCTCCCCCAGCCCCCCCAATCCCTAACAATCCTCAAATTACCAATTCCCAAAAGACCGGTAACGCACTTCTAGCACTTCTGGTGTTACAGATGTCCATGGGCGGCGCAGTGATCCGTCTGCTCGTTTACCGGCTTATGCCATAAACAAACAGCAAACTATCATAGTGAATTTGGCCTTGACGGTCTAAAATGAAAAGGACTAATATTATTTTTTAGCTATGTGCATTTAGCTAGTTTTTTTGATATACATATAAAAAATACGAATTCAAGTAAACTGAAAATATTTTATTGTGGTTTTATCTCCTTAGACTGCTGTCAACCTCTTTGCATACCTTAATATTAATACCATAGTATAAAAAAAATCTATGACACATTGACTTTGTAAACTCACTTGTCACACAAATGTCAGATGACTTAAGAAATGTATACTAATAATATAAATTTGTATGTGCTTGTTTGTTTGTTTGTCCGTATTTCACACAGAACGGAGTCAGGAAGGTTTTTGATTTGAGATAGTTGAAAAGATGGAGAGTATCATAGGCTACTTTTTGTCTTTTTTTAACCCCCTTCCACTTCCGTGAAACAGAGGTGAAAGTTTGTATGGGGTATTTTGCAATTTTCAATGTGGAAAGCTAACAATTGGTATGCGGGTTATTTGTGACCAGCATAGAATCGTGCATCATTTCATTTTTTATTGTAAATCCTTCCCTCACCCCATTAAAAGAACGCGAGAGAAGCCGCAGACAGAGGCTAGTCTATGAATAAATTGTATTCAGTCAATTGAATTCGTATTTTGTCTTTAAAATCCCTGATCCCTGATGCAGCTGAATACTAATATTATTCCTTGAAAACCCACAGAACTTCATTTTTATATGTTGATGCCAAAATATATTATGAAAGTAGGACGTCATAACAATTACAAATCATCAGGTTGGTTACCATAGTAATGTTACCTGTCAGATATCCGTTTTCAGGTTTTCAGATAAATCGTAATAATTATTCTTACAACAACCCCTTTTTCGCGATAAAAAGTAGCCTATGTTTTATCTCGGGGTCTAGAATATCTGTATACCAAATTTCATTCAAATCCGTTCAGTAGTTTTGGCGTGAAAGAGTAGCAGACAGACAGACAGACAGAGTTACTTTCGCATTTATAATATTAGTTAGGATAAGCATTTTGATACACAATCTTAAGTTTAAACAACGTCAAAAGTTTGAAATTAATTTAGTCGATCGATCCAATGTTGTGTTATCAACACAGCAAATAGTTAGAACCATACTATATTACATAATTGTAATTCAATAGAAATGGTATACATGATCCGGCGATACAATAGTTTATTGGCTTAACCGATCCTGATTTGTGATACCGGGGGTCATCCATAAACATTCACAGATTTATTAGAATTGTCAAATATAGAATTCAAACCAAAATTGGTCGTTACAAAAGTTCCATGTTACATTGTAAAACGTATTCGGCTTGAAACCTGGATACCGTACGTTTTACGATTTGTTTGACACGAATGAATATTGACGTGAATTATTACCAACCATACATCCTCGACGAATAGATGGCCGCGTTTTTATGACGAACGGAATGCGATATTACGACGAGTGGGAAAAACTGTGATCCCTTTTATTGAGATTTATTGAATTACGTGATATCTATAGAAATATATATATTTTTTTCTAACACTCACTTAGCTTGGGTAATTGGTATTATCTGCCTGAGGAGAAATCTTTATCTGTGTAACCCGCATCAATGTCGTGCCAAACATACTTGTCTACTACAGATTGTTTGTCCCTGAAAGGATTTTCTTCGTCCTCTTGTGAATTTGACAGCGAACTTTGTAAGAATTTGGCATTCACGATCTTGTAAAAGTAAAGGAATTTAAGTAGGGATTTTGGTACCTACCTAAAATGTAACAAAAAACGTATTGAAAAAAGATTGTGCTACGGCGTAGGCATATTGAGTATGTAGGTGCTGCTACGTCGTAGCTGACGACGCCAACATTGACTACGTAAATATAGTACTTAGCATTTTTATAGTTTTAGTCGTAGGCATAGAATTTTAGTTTGCTCTGTATTTATTCATAAGCTTTACTTATTTACTTTTTGGTGGTATGAACCACATAAATCCTTAATACATAACATAATAACATTACCTTCCTCAGAAAAACAATCCCCTATATAGAACACCATAAGCATTCATTGTTCATAAACAAAACATAATCATTAAAATAAAACGTTACCGTTAAACCGATTGCTCACAAAATATCGCGCTGAACAAATAAAGCGGCTATAAACATAGATAATATTGCTTGCGTATACGGCGATAAACATCATGATATTATTTTTATTTACTTTCGCAGCGTGACTCCTATAGCAGGCACAGTGAATACGGTACATATGAATATAGAGAGAGTATTCTAGGATGAAACCTACACAACCAGTTTCCTTAATCCCCGAGTATGGAGGCTCGAGACTGAGGCTTTCAGCCCAGTCTTGTCTCACTAACCACTATTTAAAAGGAGACGGCAGCCTAACGTCATGAATAATTCATCCGAGGATTGCCGCTCCTACCGTCTTGACTGATAGCGTCGTCGAATCAATAAAATCTTCTAAGTTTAACACTGTATCAGGGTTTATTTCTCGTGTGATGAGAGCCGATTTGTCCAAATGTGTCTTTTATTGTTTATCTATCATTTTGATTGCCCAAACCCTCTGGCTGTCATGGTGGTACAACAAATCATTTTTCTATTGAGTTTCCCATACCTACAATAAAAGGTAGAAATGACTTTGAGTTTTCTTTTTGTAATTCTTCAATAATATAATCATCTGCTTTGTTTACATACATGTGGTAATTATCTTTGTGAACGTATTAGTAAGAGACAATAGACCTCGATCCCTTTCGGGATTTTCACTAATAGGTACTTTGTCTTGGCTAGTGAAACTTGTTTACTTACTAATTAGTTTGCTTAACAGATTGAAAAATAGTTCTTCCCAAGTTTACACTTAAGAACTTGCAGTGAAGTTGTTAAAGGATCGTTAAGATTGTTTAATTTTACAAGCTGAAGTATTGTTCTCTCTCTTCATCACTCAGCATAATATATTGCAATTATATTCAGAGTCGACAAAGTTTCTGAGCTCATAACACCCGATCTCCATAACATTATAACTCCAATTCACATCTTAGACAATTAACAAGTAAATTCGGAGTAATGCCGAAAGAGATCACTTGCTGAAAACATTTTACTGAAGAGTACTTAAAACTTTGGTCCCTTCCCGTTGTCGCTTGAAGCCATTCTTCCCTTGTTTCTCGTATTGCGGACGAGGCGTTAACCACCGCAGAGATTTATGAAAGTGGCTTGTCTTTTTAAGGCACTCGAGGGCAAAGGGGAGTTATTATCTATGTTCACCGTCGCCTTAATTTTGTTTCTCCTTTTTAGAGCATTGCTTTTAATTTCGGGGGCTACGAAGTTTCCGTTGAACTTTCATAAAAGTAAATACAGGCTATTAAGGACGGTCCGCGATGGAGCAACGTCTCGAAACGGACGCCTTCCGACTGAAGTGTTTCTAAAAGCAATTTCAAATGTTCATGTTTGGAATGGGGATGAGATTCGCCACTTTCAGCTAGTTTACTGCCTTTCACAGTGCACGGAGGAAAAGATAAATCACTAAATATTACCTAAGTTTCAAGCAGAAATTTTACTTTACCATCTTAAATAAAAATAACCTAGAGAATTAAGACGACATTATCATACTCTAAAGTCAAAATTAGGTTACTTTATGAACAGATATGCTCGTCGAAACAACATTTTACTGATAATTTTGGTATCCAGGAAGCAATTATTTTCCGAAAACATCGAAGCACGTAGGTACACGAAAATCACGAACACATTGTTTGAATAACCTCATAACAATAAATATTAAGATGCACCGTTATATTCGCGATAATGATATTGCCTATCGACTTCAATTTTTCAGAACAGAATCGATAAATATTTACTGCAAGCAGATTATTAAAGGCTATGTTAAGTAGATATTGAGATACCAATGTGTTTTGTTCTTGGCAGTTTTTTTTATTTAAATTTCAATTTTTTTAGGGTGCTAAAGTTTGACTGACTCATTCACAACGAACTTTATATATTAATTCTTTTTTAGATAAATTACTATAAACCAAATTTAAATGAATCAAAATTAACTGAATTAAAATTCAATCACTCCTCGTTTTTCTTTCGAACCAGTAAACAAACATACGTGTTAGATTAACTCGTATGTAAATCTGCATATCTACTTCTACAGAACCACCAATTTAACAGAGCATCCAGTCTAATCAGAAAATTATCCTTCGATGCATTCAAACAAAGAAATTGTACCGAACTTTCAATGCAGCAATCTAGGTACCAGTAACGAGTATGTCGTACGTATTTGTAGCAAGAGTTGGATCCTATCTGGAATTAATTTAAACTTCATTCTCCTTTGCATATCAATTAGTTTGATGTTGCGAGAGTTCGTAGGTGAATGATAAGGGGTGTTACGTAATTCTATTGTGAGGCCCAATTGGTCCTTTATTAGTGCATACAATAGCAGTATTATTATTAGTAGATAAACGATAATGTTTCGCTAGTAAGGAATCTTGAGTGTGATTCTTTGGTTGGGCTAATTTTATAAATACTGAAGCTACAATACCTGTACTGAACCTTCGGTTGTCATTATTACATAAGTAAGCAGCACATAAGTGAAGATTTTTTAACTTATTACCCATCTAGTCATATTCGGAACAAACAGTACTGAAGAGGTCTCCCACAAAGGACAGAAACGAAATAACAATGGTAACATCACGATCATTAAGTGTCCTCTAGTACTGATACTAATTTTTATAATATGCCTTGGACACACTTTGGCGCAACAAGAAATTTATTAAGTTTATCTAAAAATAGAAGATAAGGAGGCCCTGGAGTGGGACGACTATGCCTAAAAATTAAATAAATAAAAATACGACTATCACCATTTGCGTTAGAAATCTAACGCATTATTAAAAATCGACCAAATATTTCCATAGCATCCCATTCAACAAATATGTTTACATCCCTTCTAAAAATACTCATCTAACAGCGAGATCATTTTCCCTTTTGGAAATCTTCCTACGATATAACGAGCAAGAGGCGGGCGTAAGAGCACATACATACAAATTGCGTCTACCATTAATCCTTTAATATCTCAGCCCGTTTAATGGTTGGGCGCAAGTTCGCATACTATCTACATATTATCAAAACCTTTACACATTACGTCATCATTGGCTTGGGTATCGGTTTGAACACATTATCTGCTTCATTGGATCTTTGGTCGAAAAATTTTAGTTTCGTATCACTGGGTATGCTGAGCATAATATCTGGAATACAATGTGACGGTATACTACACAGTTGAATGAGAACCCTAATTTATAAGTTAATGAGGAAGAGAAAACTGCGATGTTTTGCAAAAGGCCAGTAATGCACTTGTAACGCCTCTGGTGTTCTAGGCGACGTCGATTGCTTACTATTAGGTGATCAAATTAAAAATATATAAAAAAAATAACTTATCAAGAACCCGAGTTAATCTTTTACATTTTTTTTTTATTTAAATGAAATACAGGGATTGTTATTTCAGCAGTTATATGTGGCGATGATAAACAATTCATATGTTATTCTTTGTATATGAAATGAAAACGTAAACATCATTATTTAGTAAACAAAATTTCAACAGCAATTTACATAACTTAGCTATTTGTGGAACAGAACATAATCTCATACCTTTTTTCCTAGAATTTGTAGGTGTGAACTCGTTGCTAAAGGAAAAAATAAACTTCATTGTCAATGCAGATAACTATAAAAAGTAAAAAACAAAAATATTATAATCATTATTACAGTTTATTTTTCACATAAAACAGATAAGAATGAGACAGACTAAATGCAGTAACATTAAAAATTTGTAAGGCTGACAAAACAATGGCTACAGTTAAATGTAGAACAAATTCAAAACACTCTTTTAGACGTATATTAACATCAATCTTCAGTAAGCCATCTTGTTCTAAGGAATCGGATTCTGGACGCAAAAGGTTCTACGGGTGGATAAGGAAAAGGGTCTCGGTAGCAGAATGTCGCTTGAAAAATCAGCTAACATCAATCCGTCTTCCGAATACGGGCGTGAATCCCCTTCACAAGTCATGCAATTTCTTTAAGGTGTTCATTCATATTGTACTTCGTTTGCCAAACCACTTTTCTCTGTTGTAAAAACAAAGAACTTCATCACTCATTCGTATGGTGCACATATTTTGCGGTGACACGTATTTATGTATATTGACTCTTATGGTATTTACTGGTGTTGCGTGATTGATTGGATTCGAGTTTGACTGCCGTTGGATCGAATAAGAATATTTTTGTTATTGATGCGCAATTTCTTAATATCCATTATCCATATGTCTGTTATTGTTATCAGTAATTAAATATTCGAAGACATGCAATTTAATAGTCCAATTAGTTGTAGAAACAACTAATTGGACTATTAAATAACAAAAACAGCAAATCATGACAACCAAATAACTTTTAAACATCAAACATTACATTTTAACGAAATAGCCTACTCACTTAAACAATGTAAAATAACAAATAAATCATTTTTACTTTCACAATAACATTAAACTTCAAAGGCAAAGTGGTCTAAAAAACTGTAACGAACTCCCGACAAAGTCGGCAGACGTTTTGAATTCCAACAATATTGACAAAGAGTCTATAAACAAAAGGGGTTTCGGGACCCCTTCATACATTTGGCAAGATGCCAAAGCAAGTAATGGAGGTCAATATTTGCTTTTTGTAACACTAAACGAGGCTCTAAAACTCTCACACTCGCTGTTTTAATTGTTCTTAAGTGCCTAAATCGCTTTGAGAGTTGAGATAATTGTAGGTTGTAAAATTATGACGGAAACTGATTCAATTACCAAATGACGAACAAATCTGCGACCTATGACCCTAGTTAGTGGGACCGCGATCATAAAATTTTACAGAGAATATTCTAGATTGATGAGGGCGCGTACTATAAAAGATTTTTTGAAATTATTGACGGAATAAATTCACGGGTTAAGCATTAAAATTGATCACTAAAAATAGATCATTTTAGATATAGTTAGTTGCTAAAAGAAAGATTTTAGAAAGTTTTAGAAGAAATTTAATCGTGAAAGGTTTTGGCTGCCTGAATTTTGTTATCGTTTCGCGTTTACTTACATAACATCTGACCTTTTAATTCTCATGCAGAGATATAGAACGCACACTATGGGAACGTCAAGTTCTTACCACTTTCCTATGTTATGATTAAACTGGGCACAATTCAATTAATGTCACTGGAATTCTAAAGTAATTGATTGAATAATCTACTCATTCCACGTCATCAAGATTAGATAATGCATGCATTAACAAGATGACTTTCGGCTGTCAATGAGATTATGCGATTATAATAATAATGTACTATATGTACCAATGGTCATTGGACATTCATATATATACGTATAAAGATCTTACCAGATAACGTATATTACGCACACGCAAACATGTGCTTACAGTCATGAACTAAAACTATATTATAATATTTTTGATTTCTAATCTATTGAACAATAAATAATATGATATGACTTAGCTAGTAATAACGGATTCTTAATCTAGATTTCGTGTGAATGGACGAGATTTTCTTTGTAATATTAATTGGTCGTGATACAGATGGTCAATTGGCCGATGTCGTTAGGGGAGAATTACATTCAATAGAAGGCACACAGTAGTAGTCTTGTGACACATAATTTTATGTTGAAGATGATGATAAACACTCTTCATAGGAAAATTGTCCTTGTTCTAAGTATAGTAGAGTAGATTATTGGATACAAGTGATTGATACCGCGGAAGATGGTAAATTAGCGGTACTATACTGAGTACATATAGGTACATAGCTATACACACATATTGTACAATGAGCAAATATCGTGACTCGCTTTGATGTCTAACAGTAGTATGATTACATAGAACATAATCAGATATACCTTCATGATAAGATGATGTGTAATGATCTCCCAATGAAGCTTTTATGCCTTTAATATTAATTAAGTTTAGGAACATAATGAAGTAGTGTAAGTTCATGCATTGGAGAAAAATAATCTGTATTATTTAAGGCTTAAGATGAATTTTTCAGTGTTCTATAAGAGATTTTTTTTTTTTTCTTAAAGAGTTTATCCGATAATGGTTATGTTTCATTCAATGACTTGTTGTTCATAAATATATCAATCAATCAAATGTCTAAAATAATACAATAGCTTTAAGGTAGGTTATAGGTTTTCTTAGTTATTTTATTAAAAGATACTGAACACAAAGTTTGTTTACCTAAACCACTTCAGTATAAGCCAAAAAATGTCTAAAGAATAAAACATAAAAAATCCCTAACATTTCACTCATACAAATCTAACAAACCGAGTTTCCTCAATAAAAACCGAACTTGTGATAAAATCAGATAGAATTTTGATCACTGCGATTTCCTATCGCATCGATTCGTCCAGTTTTCAATAAAACCCAGCTGCGGATTAATATCAGCAGTTTCTCGTATTATCTGTGTGTGTCTGTTTTTTTTTTTCTGAAATTGCTCTAAGTCTGGGGACACAAGTATTGTGTCAGATAGTCTTGTCACGTATTCTAAGACCAATAGCCTACTGTAGTATTTGAACAGCCGTTCGTGTGCACTATCCTATTATTTGTCACACAGTGCTAAGTTAGAGCGACAATTGTCTACAATGGGGGGAGATGAAAATGTGAATTTGTTACTACGTATTTTTTATGATAGACATGTCCTTGATATTGTGTAGCTTTGGTGATCAAGGTCACAATAAAAGATCTTTGAAGTAATCTGTCTCGTAAAAACTCTAAATGCTATATCGCAAAATTGTTAACAGCAACACCTTGTAGAAGAAAGATGAGATTATATTAAGTGGTTTTAACTGACTTCAAAAAAGTCGTTCTCAATTTGACCAGTATGTATGTTTGTACGACTAACTGAACCGATTTTGATGCGATTTTCATAAAAGTGCTTGTTTCACTTAGGAGAAGATTTTAGTATTTTTTTTAACTGACTTCAAAAAAAAGAAGGAGTTGAAATCGGTTTTTTTAAACTCAGTTTATAAAATTATTATGTGTATTATTAGCCTTACTCTTTTCATCGAAGTTACATTTCTTATTAACACATTTGGTGGACATTACAATTATAACTTACCTGGAACACTTTAAGACAATCAACGTAAAAATAACCCACAACAAATAAAAAAAATAAAACGCATATAAAAAACATTGATTGCTTATACAACACTACCCTAAAATCATTTTCGTTGCTCAGTAGTTTGGCTTATTGTAACAAGAACCACTGAGCTTCTTAGGAAACTTTTCTTCGCATTGAGATTAACCTCATTTCTTTCAAAGAAACAATTTACGAGGATTTCTGTGTGGCTAAATCAAAATATGAAAGTGAATGTTTCTTCAAGTGTGCGTTAATGCAAAGAGCTGAGTTGATTTAGTTTTCTTTTTGTACTTCTGTACGCTGTTTTGGTTAATTTACTATGATAAGTAGTACTTGGTGTAGTATAGTTATGAACACAAATAAGGATTAGGAAACCATTACTGTGTTCAAATGAAACATTTTGTATTACTAATAGACAAAAAGGTTAGGTTAGGATTAAGAACATGCTTGCATTAAACTATATTTTCCAAAAAAGAAAAATTGCTGATGGCTCCTTTTTTATGCTTGCAAGTGGACATCATCATCATCATCAACAGCCAGGAGACGTCCACTGCTGGACAAAAACCTCTCCCTTAATCCTCCACGTTGAACGACAACTCGCCACCTGCATCCACTGGCAACTCTGGCGATGTCGTCGGTCCACCTAGTGGGAGGCCTGCCGACGCTTCGTCTTCCGGTCCATGGTCTCCACTCAAGGACTGATCATCCTCCAAGTGTACCTTAGGGTTAAATTCAAGACTTTATCATTCTCCACAATCTAGTTTATAAAATACCAACGATGAAGCTTAAGATACACTGCAAATAAAAATAAACATACACAATTTACAAAATATGTACAATACTTTTACTAAGTTAGCATCCACGAAGTTCGTAGAATTGTAAAATAATGCTCGCTTACACAATAATACTCGTATGCACTCAGACCTCATACCTCACTTTTCAAAGTAAGCCACAGAATTTAGTTTCCATTGCGGAATACGACTCCATTAAACTATTGTTCACTTTGATCTGTTAAGTTTTGTAGGTGTTAAATTATTATAATGAGTGTTAATTCATGTTCACAGCAGGATCTGATACGGTGAAAGATAATTTTGTATTTCGAGTTATAATGAAACTAGTTAGAATGCAGTGTTTGAACATTTATTGATGGTTAAAAAACCGACTTCAAAAACTAAAAACTAATAACAAACAAAAAGTTAAAACTAAAACGCAAAAAATAACTATTATAAGTACTTATAAGTTATCCCCCCACTCATAGGTTAGAAGTCGGGGCTATAAGCTCATATCATAATGATATACATATAGAAATCGGTTCACAAATAGCGAAATAATCGAAGAACAAACAAAAAAAAAGCAATAAACCGATCATAGCATTTCCTTTTTTTGTATAAAATAACTAATTTTAGTGTAAGCTATAGGTACATTTATTTTCAGGTATTCGATGACTTCGTCCGAATAAAAATTGTTAGTAAAATTGTGAATCCATTATGTAATACAAATTATTTTATTTTATTCTGTATAATAATATTATTAATATTTCAGATTCCCAAGTCCCTCTGCTATTGGATATCTATATATATAAAAGAAAGTCGTGTTAGTTATACCACTTATAACTCAAGAACGGCAGAATAGATTTGGCTGAAAATTGGTAGGGAGGTAGCTTAGAGCCAGGAGACCGATATAGGTTACTTTTAAACCAATACTTGTTTTTACTTTTTACCGAAAATCACGAACGAAGGCGGGAAAAAATGGGATTACGCGTACGAAGTCGCGGGCAGAAGCTAGTTAACTATAGAAATATACAACTAACTAAATAGGTTGGATAAATAAAAAGTTTATAATCCAAATCAGTTCAGTTCACACCTACAAATCTAAGAAGGAACACGTTTTATTTAACTTCTCAAGAAATCAGTCAACTAGTAAATGTTTTTGTAATTGCTTCCGAGGAAATTTGGAAGAAGGATAAAGCTTTAGGCTTTAACAAAATAAATAATTACATCGAGGAAAGTAGGAATTCCAGGAAACAAGACTTATCAAATCAGTCTGAAACATTTCGTAAGTAGAAATTTATATTGCTTTTTTTTCTATATACAAATAATTTTACGGAACGATATGACATTAAAATTATTTAAACAAAACAAACGTTTTTTTTATAGAATAAGACGGTAAACGAGCAGACGGATCACCTGATGGTAAGCAATCGGCGCCGCCCATGGACACCCGAAACACCAAGGCGTTACAAGTGGGTTACCAGTCTTTTGGGAATTTGAGAATTGTGGAGGATTCGGGGATTCAGCAGACTAGGGAGGTGGGTAATTGCCGAAACTTTGTTCTTCAAATTGAAGTAAGTTCCGTCATTGTAGTAACATTCTAACTACTATGCCTAGGTCTAAATGTAACTTTAATAAAACTCACGAATACAGATTTTGACTGAAATTCTAAACAAACTACTCTCATAACGTTCATACTTCGACTACATCGAAGGTTCCTTGCAAAATTAAGAAACTCGTTTGAGTTTCTAACCATTTATTTACTTTTTCCTTTCGCAAAACACTATAAGTAAAAAATGAATACAGCGATACGTCACCGCGTATGTGTGTCCGGCTCGTAAATAAGGGTCACATTCCGGCTTGAAATAAGTAGGGATTTTCTCAGTCATTTTACGTAAATATACCATTGTTTTCAATTAATACAATAATAGTAATGACGATATATTGTCGATATAATTATTTTAGTAACAATAGATAAATCTTCCTTGCTTTATTTTATAAAAATACACATTCTCACTTCCTAAGTTCGCGATAGAAAGTGATACAACAAAATTTTAATGTTTCAGTCGACTCACCCCTTAACGGCTATGTTTAGTGGCCTTAAACCGGTATTATTAGTGACAAAATAGTGTTCAGGGTACCATTAAAGTGGCTCGTTTCTATTACCGTGTCTCTCAATAGCCGCCCCGATACGTACTTAAACACAGAAATGTATTTCGATTGTATCCGAAGGTTATAAAGGGTAAGTGAGTTTTGTCTTGGGCTCCTTACCTATATAGTCTTCGCTGTTTGCATTTGTATTATGATGTGTACAGTATGTGTCAATATATAGAGCGGTACACAGCAAGAATGTATACGTTAAGATTAATACCATCTTTGATCTTCGAATTTGGGTAATATCGCCCAATTATTGGGCGTCAACACATTATAATTGCCTACGTCATCACATCCATAATTTTCTGAAGTAGTAGATCGTTGTTAGTTATGGTAGGTTAAGGTTATGTTTGCGTGGTCTCTTTGAAGTGAACAGAGGTCGATTGATAACTTTGAAATGAATGAGCTGGCTTGATTTTATGTTATTCGATATACATTAAAATTACTACGTTGTCACAATGTTATTTACACTGATGGTATATCCGAGCAGTCGCTGTATTATGCTCTTTCCATTTTGTTTTTATCATAATATCTTATCTTGAACTCTAAACTGTAAACTGATTTTATCTCTTTAGTTAATTTGACCAAACATATCATATCCTCATTCAAATACGATTTAATAAAACATTTTTATCCATTAAAATACATACATACCTACAACATCACAAATCAACAATTTAAAAGCGCCACACAAAAAGGTGTCTCGTTTTTCTGAGAAAGCAATTAACTCGAAGACGTCGCAGACCAGTGCCATAGTATAAAGAACACAGTAGGTTATCTAAGGCCGCCCGCCGAGTTATTAGCCTACTCTTGCGTTGATCCCCAGGGTTGTCACTTTTACTTTTAGTTAATATTTTCGAACAAGCAGCACTTGATCTAAATTTATGAAATGAAAAGCATATTATGATTGAATATTTTATCAATTTATAAAAATATAAAGCTTATAAAAAGATTATTAACTTCTTAAAATAAACTTTAGCTCTATACATAGTATTCAGAAAGTAAATTTTGGAATACATTTACATGGAAAAATGCGACACGGCCACGCTCTTAACAAATCAGATAAACTGTGAAATAAACAATAAAATACCACATTTTCTTATAGGTAATATTTAAGTATAGTAGGTAATTACATTTCTGGTTGAGTAGGAACTATGAAGAATGATAAGAGTAAGAATAAGTAAGTAGGTATCTCATCATCAAGTATCTACAAATTATATTATGCTAGAAAAAGTGACTAGCTTACCTTTCCTGTTCAATAGGTAATCTGAACAGAGACAGTTCTGGAATCGATTAATTATTAAGACACCCAAACACACAGCAATACGTTCTTCTACGGTTATCAGACATTTTTTATTTCATTTAACAGTGCCGAAAAGTGATGCGCGCGCGAACCTCGTGCAGTGTTAGCCCTGCCTGGCGCACTGAGAAACGGGTCGAGATTTTGTTAAAGTGTGCGTGCGTCGACGCATAGATACTATGGCGCACACATATAAGCCGCGCGCGGAGCATTTGTATGAAGATAACCTACTTTGTTCTTTATACTATGCCAGTGCGACAATACAGAAAATAAAAACGTCGCCATACTTGTTTCATCCATAAAAACGGGACTGGAGAGTGTTGTAACTACACTCGTCCAACAAAGAGGTTTCAGGTCAAGAGTCCTTGCCAAGTGCGCCCCAAATTCGGCGTGCAGTTTATAGGAAGGACCCACATAACTTGATTATTGCAACCTCCTTAGTATTATTAGGTGAATATTTTCGCAGTTGAGTGGGTGTATAGAAAATAAATTAGCTTATGTTATATGGTTTTCGTTCTGTTTGTTATATTTTGTTGGTTAAACGTACACTTCTGTGTTTGGTACACATTATATTATTATTTATTAAACACGAATTCGGTGTAGGGTTTTATGTCCTTTTCATTATCTGCACCTAAAGTTAAAATTATTACTTGGTAATATAGTAAATTAACTTAAAATCGCGGGTTACTCAAGTGAATATGCTGAGAAAAGCTCTTCTTTCGAACCACAAAGGGGTTCTCCCTCATGAGCAGCATGCGCAATCGCGGCGGCGGCGCGTTGGACGATGTTGATGCGCAATGTACCTTCACCAGCGGCGCGGGGAGTGAGTTCGATTCCGGGTTCGGTACATATTTTAGTATGACTCACGATACATAGTACTTAATATAGTAACCAAAAGGTTCCCAAATACCGTTGGTTAACATATTACAATTAAGATATACAAATCGTGAATATCATTAAGATTGTTCATAATAAATCTATACCTAAAAATCACTAGACAACAACTGCTACTATCTATTTCCTAGTCCAAAAAATACAACTTTTCAATTTTAGACAACACGTACCTACGGCTCGGCTACGTACAGTTGAGTTGTCCATGCGAGCAATATTGAAGCCTTTGCATTTTTAACCCAAAGCTAAAGTGTTTTTCGGCATTGGATACGTGTCACAGAGAATATCCATACTCAGGTACTGGATTTTAAAAGCAATGCCTTTTAATTCTTGAATGACTTGAGAGTGTTCCGCTTTTTTATTTTATTTACGCGATGAAGTCATCTGTTAGTCCTATAAATACTGTATTGATGTTATTGTGAGGAAGAAGCAAACGATCAGATAAATTATTTAGCAGTAAAGTAAAGCAGTAAGTTAACGGTTTGTTGGTCTATACCAACATTAGAAAATTATGATAACGATTTTGCAAGTTATAAAGTTTTATAACAAGTTATATATAGTATATACAGTGTACAGTGTACATTTTCATTCAGCAAACCATTGTCAAAGTTTCATGACTTATTGTTTTTTTTTTCAAACAACTTTGAGGTAACGGTAATACTACGACTTTCTCATGTGTGATGAATGCGTTTACAAACATACAATGTAGAATTTCACAAACGCAAATGACAACCAGACCAGAAACAACAATTTGTAAATCACACAAAGAGTTCATCCGTGTGGGAATCGAACCTGCTACGCGTTGCGCGGCAGTCAGAGTAACCATTTCAAAGGGAGAAAGGGTCATATACTCCACACTTGTTCATGCAAAATATCTAGCAGAATATTTACGGCATTCTCATCTTAATGCAAAAATATCCGCCAGCGGTCTTCGAGACGAGAAGCTAAGATTTCGATCTTATATTAAACATTAATTTTCTTCACAAATACTTTCTACGGGAGCGACCTTTTGTTCGGTATGTTTACCACCAAGTAACGTGCCGAATTTGAAATAATCTCAAAATATAAATCTTTTTATGTTAGTCATGAAATCTTCTTGGTATATCTATGAGAACATATTTTCCATTGCATATTGTACGCATTCATAGTAGTATTAGGTATCTCAGTATTCCAAGAGGATAGCTAACTGTTATATATTTTCAATATATAATGCAATAATTGTTTCGTGTGAATTAAACAAGCTAGACAGAAACACACTTCTATATTTTTTCAAAACAAAGAAGTACATAAGTAGGTTTCCCTATTGAAAGTGGCCAGCTTGCCACAGATAACATAAACATATATAACACTAACTAACATGAAGCACTTTTTCACATCACAATAAATAAGCACAAAGAATACAGAAAATATTTAGGCTGAAATTTCTTGTGCTAACAATTTTTTATTCTTGTCAAACTGTTTGCCACGAACATCGGCAGTAAAGAAGTTTCTAAAACTAAATAGATCCCTAGCTACGTCGTTTTACATTTTTGGAAATATTTCCACCACTGGCAACGTGTTAAGGGGAATTTAGCATCACAATTCCTGCTCATAAATTCGAGTCCACAGGGATTAAAAAGTTAAGCGGAGGCATTATTTTTCTCACGTAATTACTTTGTTAGCCGAAATAAGAAAAAAACGTTTCTTTAAGCTGGTTTACTTTCACGGCGGGATGAACATCCATTATTGACAGATAAGTCCCTCTAACTTTTAGCATTTTATTTGAGACGGTCTTTGGTATAGAGTGATGTATTGCAACAATCACGGGTGATGGATTAGTCTAGTGGTTGATTTAGAGAAGTAATTCCTATAGTCTACTTTCCTCCCATCACTTGCAAACAAATGAGTAAGACTTGACGTTTATACGCGTACACAATAGAGCTGATCCAATATTGGAACATATTCTGTAATTTCGTAAACAGCTTCCACCACAAAATACGACTTTCGATCCATTATTCAGTAGATAATAGAGCAACATTGTATTTTCTCATTAAAACAATACAATTATGTATGTAAATCACTGAATAACGAGCTAATTTAAGTGTCTTAACCACGTGCTTTGCATATTCATAAGGGATATGCTACAACCTCTGCAGTTTAGTGTTAATGAAGTTACGACGTTACATTAGGATGTATGATTTTAATTAAATATTGTAAGCTTTGCCTTTCTATACACTATTGAAATACCTCCTGAATACGCAATATAGAAACACTTCTAAGAAGACAAGAAATTTCACAAAAGACAAAAGGCTAAGAGTATGGTCCTTAAGCTCAAAACTATTTCATTAACCTTAGAATAGAATGATTCGTAAAAGGACTACAGGAAAACAAGTTTATAAGTCAAGTGTCACATTTATTGACTAGCAAAAATAGATCCGAAAAGCTTGAATTAACTTTTCTTATAAAAACTTGACCTTCCCGAAGACTTTAGTAATGAGACGTTTATTAAAATTTAATCAACTGTTCAATCGTAAAATCATAACATATATTTGACGACACGGTTGGTGCGGTGGCTAGGCAACCGGCTGCCGCGCAACATGTCGCGGGATCGATTCCCGGGTGTTCCGGGTCTGGGTGTAATGTATATGTCAACTTGCCTATTTGTAAACGCACCCACGATACAAGAGAAAATCGTAGTGTGGGGCAAAGTTTAAAAAAAATCGTTCTAAATCCACAACTTCATGATTCGCAAACACAATCGAAAATATTACACCAAATCTTTTCTGGCTGTACAATAACCTGCACAAAACAACCAGGTGTAACCGGCTACCGTAAGCAAAACATCGCAGTTTTCTCTTCCTCATTAACTTGTAAATTAGGGTTCTCATTCAACTGTGTGACATACCGTCACATTGTATTCCAGATATGCTCAGCATACCCAGTGATACGATGAGTTACCATTTGCATATTATGATCTTGTCCCTACCCTGATCCCCTATGAACATTTACTCGTTTTTAATTAACGTCATTAGGTATTTGTGTTGTCTGACGGAAGGGCAAGCAAACCCATGTAGGTTTACGAGTTTTGTTTGTTTTAACACAACTTTAGAGTGGTTAATGAAGGTTTTCTCATATGTGTTAGTATTAACATGTATATTTTTCAAAAATATTATTTTTGTGGAGACCATATAAATTTTTCTTTATGGTTACCTGGCAGAAAAAACCCGGCCTAGACATCTAAGGTTGTCGGATAACTTTAAGGTTAAAAAATCTAAGTCCTATAAATAACTATCAAGTTCGCCTATTATGAGATAACGAGTAATAATAATCTTCAAACTAAAAAATCACGACAGATTTTCAATCACTCAAAAGTTTGGGTAATTTAATGCGAAGTCTAGACGTTATAGTTTGCCAATCCTATTAAGAAAAAAAAACTTTAAAGATGAAAATTCATTCAGGATAGCCTAATCCGCATATTTTAAAAACAAACTTTGCCTCAATCTAATCGACATTCGTGACATTGCGAACAAAGCGCTAAGTATAAATGTGAAATCAAACTTGAAATTTTAAGTAGACTTAGAAGTCGCGATAACGAAACTCTGAATAAAATGACCTCGCAAATTGCTACAGAACGAAGTTATGTAAAATTCGAAATTGCAGGAAATTCTACTAAGAAAATACGAAGCGTCAAAACTTTAAGTCACAATTTAGAATACATTGCGTATTTATTACAAATTCATTCAGAAGTATTAAATGTAAGAACGTTTGAAAACGCAATGTAACAGAAAGTTGACTTAGGGCTTAACATTTTGTAATTACATAGAAGTAACGCAGCGTCGGACGGGTGTCGAGATCGCAAATTTGTATTCCAGACTCACAATAAAGTTCATTTAAATACAAATGCGACAAGACCTTTTGCCAGTAAATGCTGTTACTCCTATAAACTCCGTCGTAATTTTTTACGACGATCGTGGAAATAACTTTGGACATTTAACAAGCCTTAGCATCCAAATATTATGACCATGCGGTAACTACATGTCACACACAATCATTGTAACAATGATAGTTTGGTATATAAAATGTAACGAAACATAGCATTCTAGGTATAATGCTATGTTTAGGTAGGTACCTACTCGGTATTTCAACGAAGCATAGCATTACATCTAAGTATGTATGTAATTTCCTTTTCCATGTGAGAAGAGGCCCATGGTCAGCAGTTGCCAAACTGTTGATGTGTTTGTGATGTACTTTATGTACTTTTATTAAGAGTCTTTTTAACTAAAAATATCCACTTACTCACGTAAAAACACTAAAAAAAAGCTCTACTAATTCGAAGCTCGAACCACAGAGGAGTTCTTCCTAATGAGCCGTGTGCGCGGTCGCAGCTATGTCGTACAACCTAAGAAACGTGAATAACCCGCGATTTTTAGTTAATTTAGTATGTCTCACGATAACTATTATAAAAGAGTCTTTTTGTTCAGCTTCCATCAGACAATGTAGCATTGTGAATCGAAATCTGTAATAACTACTAACTACTATTACTACTACAACTGCAAACAATAAAATTTTGATATAACTTACTTATACTTTGTGAGAAATAAATACAAAACTTCATGATCAACACTTACATTTGCGACCAAAGAGTACTATTTGTACAAGTTATAGGGTAATAACGTTTATTACGGTTATAACTGAAGTAGGTACTTTACTAAATACAATTCAATTTTATACAAACAGTTAACCTTAAATTGTAACTGTAAGTATTCATTTCCTACAAACAAATGTTTCTGATAGTTAAGTATTTTTGTCAAAGGTAAAACTATATTTGTTTGTGTATTATGTAATGTTATAAACATGTTATTGCAAACCAGTAATTCGTAATAGAGATGTATTAATGGACGGACTTAAGGTTTCTACCTCATACTTCGATGAACACAAAAGCTTAACATTATTCCTGCAAACTTTACTACAATACGGAAAATACGGAACTAGAGAATATGACGTCACAGCTATAAATCTTAGCGTGATTTAAAATTTTATACTGCATCTTCGGTTACGTCAATTTTCATACAAAATTCATAGCTCCAGCTTTTAACGGTATAGCAACAAAATTGAGGCGTTTCTTTCCTAAGACGTTTATTTTAGTTTCATGAATAATTTCCATTTCATACAATTCTGCTGTTGTTGTGGAACGTAAATATTTATTAGGCACCGCTGTACTGAACCCTGTGATCTGGAATTTTCTAATGGTTTCGTTTGGGTGTTCCTTGCCGCTTTAGATTTTTATCGGTTCTTTTAATAGCTAGGCTGCCAGGCCGCCACTTGGATCTTATTTTTGAGACGTTAAAATCAATTTACATAATTTTAGCATTTCAAATCGATAATAAATCGATCTAGATAAAGTTTAATTGTAATATGCGATGTTAAGATTAATTAACTGTAATTTATATCATCGGAAATTATAATAAAACGACTTCAACGTATCTGTCTAAGTCTGTCTACTACACCAAAAATAAAAATGGAAAAATATATTATTTGGAGACTAAAAATTTAATTAACATACTAAGCGGATTCAACATTGCTGCTTTGTGCACAGTTTTCAATGTTACTAAGCAAGTTATTAAAATATGTCGAGGCAATCGTCAAATGATGTAAAGTGGACGCAATCGTCAAATAACACAACGTGGACAGTTATCCTTAATCGCCTAGTTACATATCTATGTTATGACTTCTGCAATTAAAGCTTTCATCCATTATTTACAATAAAAGGACTGGTATGGAATGTGGACGAAATCGATACAAAGTTAATTAGGTCCATCTATATTTGCGGTTGTTCGCCGAGCTCTACATCAAAAGGCTTATTCTGAATGAATGTTTTTGCTGTCATGTATTCTATCAGTGAATAAAACAACAGCGTGAAGAGTAAACTATTACAATAAGGTTACATTTAAGTATCATTTGAGATTTTAAAGGATTTGGAATTTGGCATTGAGCAAGGCACGTTTGTACTGGTTATATGAGACCTTGTACCAAAATTAGTAAAACGTTGATTTCATTGTACATGAATGTGCGCCTCTCCCTATTCTCCAGGATTGAACTCATGATATTTGAATGTATAAATATTATATGTATTTTTAAATTACTTAATAGAACAGTATTTAATTTTACCATTCTAATGTCATTGTCGAGAATATATGAAAGCCAGACGAGAAGGCCAAAGTCAAAGCATTTATATGTTCAGACCAATTTACGAGTTGGTACGTATTTTCAGTTATTAAAAAGTCTGGTTAGAAGATTAGTTGGTCGACAAAATGTAAATCAATGTAAAACTTAAAAAAATAATTACAAATATATATTTAACCGTCATTGGCATCATAGGCATAGGTATAATTATTGACATTAACTCGTCGAGTACCGGTTTTATAGACACAATTAAAGAACAATAGGTCGCGGTCACCGGTGACCGCTCGGTGTTTGACAGATTAAACCTATTTTCTAATGAGAACTTTTAAACCATGTTATTCAACCATTACATTATTTAAATACGTATAACTTAAATAATATAACACTACGAACTTCACAACAAAAAATAATGTTATTCCATTTACATTAAAACTCGATTACCCAAGAGCATTAACACTCGAATAAAAAAATACGAAAACATTTTTACTGAGGGAAATATTCAATAAATTCAGAATAAGTGTCCGCGCTCACGATTTGGACGTTTCCGTCGTGAATTAACCCGATTTTGCGCTCAGCTGACGAGGAAACTGGCTCAGATGCATATCAAGATGTAAGCGTTACAGACCGACGGAGCTATAAAGGTAAATACCATTGTGACTGGGAACGTACTCCGAGAAACTGGCAGTTAGCTTCATCTGATACTAACTTTAATGAATGTAGGCAACCTAATTTTCACGTGTGAACTTGGAATGGAGGTCTTTGCGCTTATAATTTCGAGTGCGATTTGTTTTTATTGGCGGTGGGTGTTGTAACCTCAAAGAGATGATTCGAATTTTGATGTGTGCATTGTACTGTCTGAGTATTTCAACGCTTTATGTATGGAACTGATAATTAGGTATGCGGTGTTGCAGATATCCGTAAGCGTCGCTGATCGCTTGCCATCAGAGGGCATAGAACAAGTTTGTTTTACGTTTACAGTAATCAAAACGAGTACACGTTCAACGCTCTGATTGGCCAGCTCCAATAAAACAATCAATAAGTTGTTAATTAAGTGATTCTGATGTTTTCTCATCATATTCCTAAAAAAGGTATGGAAATTCCTGGCCAGTAACAATAGTACCACAGTAACAGAGTTTGATGAATAATTTCCAATCTTTAATGCTTTGACTGTCAATAAAAAACTTTTGAAGGCAAATAGTCCGCTAACGTCAGTCACCGATGATCGCCATGGCGTTTAATGTGTTGATGAGATTGAAAAATATTCCAACTGTTATAAACATTTTTTACTTCATTTTAACACGTATAATATAATAGATACCTACATTCATTAATGTCCACAACAGTAAATAAGCACATAACTTTATGACATTTTAAGTGACTCCAAGTCCTTTACTACGTACTAAGCCTAAGTGCTAAGTTTGAAGGTCAATCAAACCGTAATCCAGTTAATCAAAGCCTGGACTTGGATTGACGATCAATAAACTGATTGTCGCATTAAGATTGAGACCTAAATCTAGACAGGCGTAAATCTTTTGTGACTTTTATTAAAGACCTAATGATATTATCTTAGTGTTGCTTTTGAACTGGAATCTTGATAATACAATGATTGTCTGATTTTGAATGTCCTACTTATTGTTTTGTTTTTGTCTTGAAGGTTTAATCTATGCCTCGACTGACTGTCTCGTTGGCCGAGAGGTTGCAATTGCGCCTGTAGGGTAAGTGGTCTTGGGTTCGATTTTTGGGTTGGGCAAAGTATTGCTGGGTTTTTTAAAAATTCTTAAAAGTAACACGGAGTCTAGAAATGCTCCCGGTATATGGCAATAAGCTCACTTCCTATTACATGGGACTTTTAACATAAATAGTGAAAAGTGGATGTTACATTGTACAGTGACATTAACTGGCCTAATGTGCGCCTCTGCCTACCCCTTCGAGGATAAAAGGCGATGTTGTGTATGTTTAATATATCTCTGATCTTAACTTCATCACAATAGGTTCAGTAGTTAAGACATGAACACGTTGCTTATGCAACCGAATGCACGAGCAGTAAAAACAGTTTCTGATTATAAGCAAGCAAGTTACATACACAATATTTGTATTTGCGATGTCTTTTTATTTATTTAATATAGACACAAAAGCCATAAACTATAATAAACAGTAGCCAAGACACTGCACTAACCGACAACGTCAGGTGCTTGCGGCTAAAACATTTTCAAAGTTTCGAATCATTGTTTTTGTTGACATTAACTTAACTAATCTCGAAATATGACCGCTGTGGTTAGAAATTCTATTAGAGTTAGTTTAGAACTTATCTTGTAGTTATTTTACTGTATCTAAGATCTCTATCAATGAAAATATCAATCTTTTTAGAGTAAACGACAAAATACAAGGAGTGATTATCGTTGTCTGCTTTCCGTGAATACGAAATTTACCTTTAAAGTTAGAATAAGTTCAAATTAAATCTTTTACCGTACACCGAGAACAGGTAAATTTTCAATTATATTTCTGTATCAGTTAATTACTGAAATATAATTACTAATTGACTGAATCTTGGGGACCCGGAGGTTTGAGACGCCCGCTTCTCATGCATGAAGGTGCGGATTTGAAACCGCAACAAGTACTAAAGTTACTTTTTCCGAGTTATGTGTACTTTCTAAGATTATTTAGATACCACTGACCAACGGTGAAGGAAAATATTGTGAGGAATACTAATCTTATAATTTCTAATTATGAGTTTGAAATTGCCAATCTCTATTGAGCAAGCGTGGGCATTAATGCTCAAACCTCCTCCATGTGAGAAGCCTTTGGTCAGCAATGCCCTGCCCAATAGGCTGTTGATGTTGTATGTTGTGTTACTATTCCTTAGTAAGATGCTATATGTAACATTTTACCTCAAGAAAATGCAAGGTTGCAAGTTTTTACTTAATATTAGGTACATACATTGTAACTTTAACACTTCACAGATGCCAGTGTACTATAGCATGACGTCTATAATTTATAGACACCTCCTATATTCCATTAGGAGCTAAAGTTGCGAATAGGTATAGATATTTATTGTAAAATAGATCAACCTTGTTATGAAGTGGTTGTTGAATAATAAAACACATGTGATCCTAAGGACCGTAAAATGTCATTGAGATTATAGTATATCTTAGTATTTTTAAAATTGTCTTTTATGTTGGATTGCCAGACAAAATCTAGAATCAGTGGAGTCAAAAAAATAATAAAGCATTCAACTTCAACCATAGCAAAAACGCTAACTCAAAAAAAAAATATTTCGATGAAAATCAAGGCGAGAAAAAAATACAAAACTGTTTTTCGCAGGCCCTAAAAACTGCTCCTAAGTTTTCTTCTATATCATAAATTCGACCAATTACGAGAACGGCAAAAGGGACCATTTGTCACTGGGTAGAAAAAACGTGGTCGGCCCATGACCCGTCAGTCCATCTGTCTGCTGTAGACCTAACTCAAAACGCTGTTGACTGACAGACCTTATATATAATGTTGGATATTGCACCAGGACGGACCAACGGACACAGCTTAAACAATGTAAAACGTTTTTTATTTCTTTTAAGAGGTATTCTTCATTGTCTTCATATTCCGACATGTGTTCGCTGTTTTATTATAGGATTGCAGGTAGTATTTTTTTATTGTTTTAACATTGTTATTTAGCTGCAAGGCTACAAATGGGACGGTGACAATATAGTTCACTATTGTTTTCGTAGGTTAGCATATCATTGTGAAAAATCTTGCAAGATAAAGCATTCGTATGCAATTCATTAATTATGCATACAAAAGGTACAGTCATGAGTTCCCTGAATCCTATAATTAATATTTTTATAATGAGCAACATTCATTGTATTTACAAATATTATTTATTTTTGAAATATTCGAATAATGAATAATGTTTTTCATTATGCATAGGATAAATGGAATACTTTTACAGCCATAAATTACTTACTTTTGTTCGTGTTTAAATAAATCTTAGACGTACATTTTTTTTTTATTTTCAAGTCAATATAAGGTTATTGAGAACTGCATCGTAATATCAAATATTGGGTCATCGGAAATTCTTGTAAAAGTGGAATGTAACGAAACTGCATCAGTGTGTTACTGTGTCTGGCAGAAATATTGCTGATCAAACGTAACCTAAGGTTTATTACATACATTTTTCTGTTTGACAATAAAATTGAGGTTGCTTTAGACATCCTTTATTTATTTATTTATTAAATGATGAATCAACAGCTACATTACACAGATTTTGCAGAAAAATAGTAGCATTGAGCCACTTACAGATAACTTTCAATATAACTAAGTAAGATTTTCTCTCTGATGGAAGTTTTAATTGTTTTAGGTTTAGAATTTACATAACTGAACATAACTTCGCACCTTTTACCCCCGAAGGGGTGGGCAGAGGTGCACATTACGGCACTTAATGCCACTGTACGATGTAAACCCACTTTTCACTTTTTTATGTTATGAGTCCCATGTAATGCGGGGTGAGCCGATTGCCGTATACCGGGCACATTTCAAGACTCCGTGCTACTACTGAGATTTTTTTTAAAACCCAGTAGTACCCGACCCGGTAATCGAACCCGAGACCCCTTGCTTAGCACTCGGCTAATGAGGCAATCAGTTTTAGAATTTCTTCTTAGACAATACGAGATGAAAGAAAGGATTTGTTATATTTTCATCTAAAATATCATGCAATTTTGGCAAATGACTACTGGCTGATATATTATATAACCAAATCTAAATTATACATCAGGAAAATACAAATTTCACAAAAACCTTAAAATTGGAAGTCAGAACATCCCCGCTTTAAATTCTCCTCATCGCCAACCCAGTATCCGCGATGACAATGCGGATACAACATTTCGATAACATTCACTTCATCACCCGTATACATGCTAGCGATAAAAATTTCCTTCTGTCCATTCACACAGCCTTATCTCCGCGACCATCGCTGCCTTTGCTCTACCGAATCACATATTACTACCTCTCGGTCGCCTAATCGCATAGTGAATCTGGATCTTATTTGCGATTCACATAACGACTAGTGATAGTCGTAAATGGTGCACGCACTATTGACCAGGTTTGGATTACCATTGTGTATCGATGATCGCTCTAGTTGCTATTCGGTTTGAATGTAACGATGATTTTGTAGGCTTAATATGTAAATGAATTGTGTAAAGGGTACTTGATTTTGTATTAAAATAATCTAAGTACAGTATAACAAAGCTTCTCAAAAAAAAATCTAATAGGTAAAAATGTACAGGAATTATAATTATTTATTGACCACTTTTCACTATTTATACATATTATTAGTCCCATGTAATAGAGGAGCCTATTGCCATATACCGGGCACAGTTCGAGACTCCGTGCTATTAATGTGAAGTGCAGGAGTAGGTACGGGGTGGTTTTTAGCCAGTAAGAGTCTGACAGTCCCTCCCGCCTCACTCAGGCGGGAAAAGTCATTCGATGACTTTCACCTTAAAAGATAACTACTGAGATTTTTTTAAAAACCCATTAATAATTTACCCAACCCGGGAATTGAACCCGAGACCCCTTGCCTGGCAGTCGCACTTGCGACCACTCGACCATCGAGGCAGTAATAAAATGTAGATTAACAGCAAAATACAGTGTATACTTCCAACATATTTAATTTATTTCTCTCTCCGCAGAAAACATAAAATTGTCTCGAGATTTCATGAAAACCGATCCGTAGACAGCGGTACAAGACATTTTCCATTTCTTAGGAAATAATATAGCTTTCACTAACTCTCCATTTCACTGATAGTAATACTAAATTACAACAAAGTAATTGTGTACATACTAGACTCAATTACTATAATACTCCTTTGTATATTTTACAAAGGAACAAAGGTACGATAAACATTGTTTATCGTATTCTCGAGCTAAAATCAAATAATCAAACTGGGACAATACGTCTGAACATACTAGTATAGTGTAAATAATCCGATACCGTGAAGCTTAGTAAACAGTGAGTTTCTGATACTCATTAATTAAGATAATTACATAGAAATCGATGTACCACCTCATGTAGGAACCTCCTTCAAATAATGGTAACAACGGTTTGTTAAGTTTGTTGAGTTAATTCTGTCTCATGGTATATAATAAATATATCGTCATCTTTGTTGGCCTAGTAGTTATATCAGGCTGTGAATCGCAAGATTGACGGCTAAATAAGGTAGTTCCCAGTGTATGAAAATTAAAAATCTAATTAGTTCGTAAGTTGGATCATGAAAAAATATTAGACACGTATTTTTTCCGTATAAAGTTATAATATATTAAATGTCGTTAAGTTTAAGAGTAAGAGATCGTTACGTCACAAACACTACATTTTTGTAGCGCTATTAAAAATTAATATAATTATCGTCGAAAGTATTTAATTTAGTTAGGAAAGAAAAATTACGTGTCTAATGTTTTAAATTAATCTACCAGACGGACATTAAAATAAAATTTAGGAAACTACCTTATTCCTGGGTTAAACAAATATTTTCCATGATTCTACTTTTATTTGAAAATCTTTATTGTTTTTTTTTCAATTACATTTGTAGTCTGTTGATTGTAAAAAATATAAAATGAAACCCATGCCCGGCTTCGACCATGTTAGGCAAGAAATATAAGAAACTAGAGAAAATAAAAATGTAGGTTGCTATTCTGAATACTAACTAACATCAATCACAATTACGAATTTAGGACACACACCCTAATCCGAAAGAAATAAATAATTGAAAGAAACCCCCGAAACGAGGTCTTTGTACAGAAAAAGGGTTATTCCGTTACATAGGTTAAACCGTACGTATTCCCAAAACCTACATGTGTCCCCAATCAGAAGTAACGTCCATTATTTTTTCTATTATTATTACTACTCACAGTTCCAATTTTCCTCTTCATAATTTGGATTGACATCGCAGGAATATTACCTTTCTCGTACGGTAAAAATAGGAAACATAATATTAAATGTACAGAATACGATACGGTTCGTAATAAGCTTCGTAACTTGTATTAATGTCAGGATATTCGCTTTTGTATCTAAATGTAACATGAATATAAAATATAAAAGTCAGTATGACATTGTGAATTGTAGAAATCAATATAGAAAATGTAATATCAAATTACTTTTGTCATGGAAGGAAATGTTGTATTTAATAATTTTTTTGAGAAATCCAAGAATATTCGAGAAGTTGGCAAAAATTATGTGGTATGTAGAAGAGACTATTACCCAACCAAACGTATTTAGTTTTAGACTTTAGCTTTATTGGTTTTAAGAGTTGTAATTGTAGCACCGTCGGTACAATACCTACATCATTTTAAAATCAATTCACCATGCGACGCCACATTTTTAGCTATAGCAATATTTACGACCACTTGATAAATTAGTCTACAAATACCTGACAAAATTGTAAATCCCTAATACATTGTACTTAAAATATTTTCCAATAAAGCTGCAGTACATTTTAAAGATTCATATACAATACATGCTTCCATCAGTGTGTTATTGTTGTCAATTAATTAAAATGCCGAAATAATGGCCCCTACAACAGCGCTGACGGACTTTGTAAACAAATTTTTAATTAATCCATTGTATGCTTTTATTAACTCACCGCACAGTCCTTCATTGACAGGTTTGTTCTACGCTTCGTCATTATTAAGGTGTATATTAATCATATTAATTATTCATTAAAAGTATTCTTTCTGGTAGTTTTTTCTTCTGAATGTCAACCGAGTGCCCAATACATGGCGTTGACTAATTTTTGTGACGTAATTTAAATTATTCTTAATTTGTCACATACCTCGTGACGAAAAGTGGGTGTTAAATTGTACAGTAGCATAATGTGCACCTGCCTACCCCTTCCAGGATTAAAAAGGTACATTTAATGTCGAATATTTTATATTTTATAGTTTGATATGATAATTATGAAATTTTAAAGATAAAAATAACAGAGGCACATAGTAATAAAAGTAATGGCATTACCATCGAAATAAAAAAAGTATTGAACAACATTTTTGGATTCGATTCTTGACGTTCGATGTGAACAGACGTGCATACTAGAAATATTGAATCAAAGCAATAATAGTGACCTACATTATTATTCTGCTTATTGTGATACTTACATAGTTATAAATAATGGAAATACAAACTTAGTTGTTTTGAAGATGGATTTAAACCCGAGCAAGCTGGCTTCCTGTACTTCACCATTAAAGAGCAGCCGTAATTCTGACTTCTCAATACAAGCTGTGTCGACGCCCGATATTCAAAATTGGATGTCAAACATTGAAGACCTGTTACATGAAGTTTGCACTATTTCCACAGAGGGCAAACTTAATTCGGACCAAAAACTTAAAATATCCAACCTGAGCCGAAAAATTGGTGCTGATGTCTCGCAAATGGCTGTCTTATACCAAGCTCTTAAGCAGCAAGCCCGCATAGCCGTCAACATTATAGATGAGATGAGAGAAAAGCAGGACCTTGTGGAACAAATTTCGGACATCAAGCAGACTATCAAGGATTCAGCATCAACGGGAAATGTTTCATTTGCTGACATGGTAAAGAAGGGAACTGACTTCGTGCGACCTACAAATCTGACTTCTATTGCAATTTACCCAGCAAATAAGTCAAAATCTAGCGATGAAACAAAATCTCTCGTCCAAAAAATCATACGCCCTGACCAATTGCAGCTACATGTGCGTGGTGTGCGTAAAATCCATAACGGAGGCGTTATAATCAGCACTGAGTCTAAAGAAGATGCTAAGAAAGTTAAAGACGCTCTAGCTCTATCATCGTCTGGACTTATTGCCGATGAAGCAAAAAAACGAAAACCAAGAATCACAGTTCTAGGAGTGCCGTCTGTTTTATCCGATGCTGATGTCCTCAGGTGCATATTTGAACAAAACATAGCTGGTAAGCTCCAAGAGTTGACTATAGAGTCTTTCCTAACGAGTGTGAAGTTAAGTCACAAATCTGGCAGAAAAGACGCGCCGACTTGTAATTACATCATCGAAGTTCCAGCCAACATCCGTAAAGCGCTTATATCGCAAGAGAGACTGTATATAAACTGGACGTCTTGCCCTGTCAGAGACTTCACGTTAGTAACGCGTTGCTATAAATGTCAGCAGTATGGCCACGCGGCAAAGACATGCCGGGAGCTCCACTCAGTGTGTGGCCATTGTGGAGAAACAGGACACATGACATCCGTGTGCACGAAGACAATCGACTTCCCAAAATGTACCACATGCTCTCGCTTTAACAAGCCCAACAGTCACAAGACAGGAGACGCAGAGTGCCCAGCCAGGAAGATAGCCGAACACAGATATATCAATTCCATCGATTATGAAGGCGCATAAAGAGAAAATGCTCGAAGTCGGAATTCCAATTCGATTAGTCATTTCGTTTAGTTTAGTTAAGTGTGTAACAATTGCACATTAACAGGTTGGCTTACTCAGCAATTTATTGCTGTCCAAGCACATTTGATCTAACTGTAACAAGTGAGTGACCGTATGGACTCTGACCTAGTTTTTTGTGTTTCTGCAGACGATCTAAAATAATTGATAGCCTTGTAATATGTAATATTATCTAGATTATATATGAATATAGCTTTTATTTAATTTTATATTAATGTATTATGTAGGTTCAACATTTTATTCTCCTTCAGGGAATAAAAAGCGTGATGTTATTATATGTATGTATGTATGTATGTATGTAATGTAGTATATTAAACAATCCTACCTTACTTCTGAAAATTCTGTTAAATATTTTAAATATACTATAAATAAGTTGTCTTATCAGTAACATATTTTTAGAACTCCTGTCGCCTGTGACACAGGAATATTCCTAGTATAGGCATATTATTTTTAAGATCTTGTCGCTTAATTAAGATAATTTTGTACCTATGTTGACCAGTGTTCATATGAATAAAAATTTTATTATTTTATTATTATTATTTTATTATTTTCAAATTAAGTGACAAAACATAATTGATTTATTTGAAAGCTTTTATTCTAAAATGTGTGTATTTGTTTAAAGTTTATTTGTTATTTACTAATTGGATGTGATACTATATAACTTTTGCAAATTGATGAATCAGTTTTGTGATTCAGCGTGAAAGGTCAAAATACTTTTTTGTTATAAGTTAAGGCAACGTGATTTATTATTGTTAAAACACAATCAGTCGGCTATCTTCGTTTAAAACGAACAATTTATTTAAAAAATAATCTCAAAATTAATTAGTTTTTTTTTCTACAAGACGTGCATGAATAAAGATTCATGTAAGTACAAGTTATGTCCTATAAACATCAAAGAAATATTTTATCTAGAACCCAGTGAGCACAAACATTACACTCTTTTATTATCTTTGAAGATAATTCTTCGATAAAAAATACTACAACAACAAAGAAACTAATAACTTAAGCGTGTTTTTATTGAAATAGTGAAATTTTAATACATTACGCAAATTAATACATTTTTCTCGCTTAAGCTTACAAAAGCAAATCCTATTCAAATACAACTATTAACAAAAAAGACTCGAATGTGTATTACACTATTTATCTACGCAATGTTGCATGAATTGTGATTGCAATGAAAAATAAATTCTGCTGCTATCGCAATAAAATATAATATTATCTGATGTATTGCATGTCTGAACAATTGCCATTCACAGTTAATGATGCATCATCTCTCAGGTTATTCATCAAAGTCCAAGAGAGAATTTATTCAGTGCGACAATGGAATGTTTTTCGAATATAATACGTACAATAGAATGGTTTGCTTCCGGACTAAACTGCGATTGATGGCAAAGTATTGTTATAAAACATGTTCGGAAAATAGAATACAATATTTTGTATTATTGTGTCTATTTGCTTTACACACTTGAGCCTCCTTGTTAGTTCAGTTAGATCTCAAGGCTTGATCTGTAGGCTAAGCAAACCAATAGAGCTACATAGCTATGGCAATAGAGTTCAGCTTGCACACTATGTATTGACTATGCGAGCATCACTGAAATGATATAACACTACTAAGTTTTATTTTTAGTCACAGCTGAACTTAATTACAAAAAAGTTTAATGCCCTAAGTAAATGAGACCTATTTGGCGTCAAATTATATATTGGTACAACAATCTTAAACCAGATTACTATAAGTCCGACTACCTTGTTGGTCGAGTGGCCGCAAGTGCGACTAGGCGTTTTGGGTTCGTTTCCCGGGTCGGGCAAAGTATAACTGGGGCGACTGCCAGGCAAGGCGTGTCGGGTTTGAATCCAGGGTCGGACAAAGTATTACTAGGTTTTAAAAAATATATATAACTGATAGCACGGAGTCTGGAATTGGGCCTCATATTCTTGGGTACTCATAAAATATATAGTGAAAAGTGCATGTTACATTGTACAGTGGCATTAAGTGCCGTAATGTACCTCCTCTTTTATACCACTCGGGGATAAAAGGCGTAATATTATAAAATGTATAAGTCAGCCTGACATAAGAAATCTTAATCTGCATCCAATAACAAGCCACTATCTGTCCAATTAACACACTACATAGACTCAAACTAAAAAAATCTTACCTCAGGATTTTCTCGTCAGTATTTACGAACTACTTGAATTGGGAGCAATTAAACCGAAGGTGAGTAGGCTCTGTCATTCTCCAGTCACTCGCAAATGCAGTGAGAGGGTGCCTTAGTAGAGGCCATAAATAAACTAGTTTGACTGGCATCCACCCTAATAATTAGGCGTAGCTATTTGAGGGCGGGGAGCAATGAAGGAGATGTATGGCGGTTTGAATGGGAAATTGAGGTAAATAGCGATTCTATTAATGTTTGAATAAGGATAAAGAGACTTTGCCCTGTATCCCTTAAGGTTTGGGTAAATATCGTCACGTCTAATGGTTTAACCTTTTGACGAATACTGTACTGCTATTTAGGTAATGACAAAAATGGTTTCTTATTTTATTCCTTTTTAATCGACTTCAAAAAGGAAAAAGAGTTTTTCAGTCTGACCTGTGTATGTATGTGTGTCTATGTGCGATTATCTCGCGATTAGCTGAACCGATTTTAATGTGGTTTTCAGAAAATGTTTCTTACACCTTTTTTTAAGGGGAAAAAATCATCGAATGACTGCTCCCACCTGGATGAGACGGGAGGGAGTGTCAGAATCTTACTGACTAAAAACCACCCCGTTCCTTCTCCTGCACGTCGAGCCGGAGCCCCGCGGCTCCGAATCGGCATCAGCCCTGTTGGGCCCCATCCGTGGTGGTCTGATGGCTCTTTGAGGCGAGCGCGGAACACGACGCTTCGTACGCTCGGGTCTGCGAATGGCCTGCGAACTGCGAGCATTGGTGGCTACCCATGCTCGCAGTTCGCAGGGCCGCGCTTACGGTGGTCAGAGTTCGTGTTTCTTACACTTAGAGGAAGGTTTTAGTATATTAATAATAACTGATTTCATATTATTTGGGGTTTAAAGTCGGTTTTTAAACGTAGTTTATAAAAAAGAATTATTTAGTTGTAGTGTTAAATATATTCTTGATATTATTAATTTTTGTGTCTAGTTATATAACCCGTTTTATAACTAGAACAACTTCCCTCGTCTTAGTGCACCATAAGTTTGATTGGAACGATACAACATCGTACATTACAGTCCTTGAAAAGGTCAATACAATAAAGGCACTGACAGTAGTTAGCATAATATTCGTCCTTTATATCAACCACGGAACCTTATATTTATTTTCTATAAATCGAAGGTTTTTCATATTTTTATGATGACCTTTACCATTATTCAATATTCAATTAATGATATTCAGTATTTGAAACTAAAGTAAAGGTCAAGTGCGTAGGCTTGTAAGGACAGATACAGTTGTTTATCTAAAAAAGAAAAACTTAAAATGAACAACAACAATTTGTTAAGTTAGTACTTTCATGTATTTTTATCTTGATGTTGCTCAATGGCCACAACATTGGCGGTAAAAAAGTCACACCCACTTTTTATTAGTGATGTTATGAGATCCACATAATTAAGAGTTAGTCTGTGGCGTTATGCAACCGGACATAATTGGGTAGTTTCCAGGGTATCAAAATTGAAAATCTTATTAGTCCGCCAGTAAGATAATGAATAAATATTAGACACGTATTAAGTTACAATACTTAGATAAAATGGCGCTAAGTTTAGAAGTGGGTGATTGTTACGTCATATCGCACTACAAAATGTGGCACGCTGTGACATCACACGATATTTCAAATTAATACATCGTCAAAAGTATTTAATTTTGTGAGAAAAGTTTTAAATTAATGTACCAGGCGGACATTCCAAAAAAATTTAGGAAACTACCATATTAGAGGCTCCGTGTTAAAACCAAAAAGAACCCTGCTTTAACTGACCTAGGTAGGACCTCTTGCTGGGCCAACTAACTTTTATCTAACAAATCATTGTCCTCGCGGTTAAGCATCGTGGTAATTTCAGCATCTGCATTTTTATTAGATTGGTTGAGAGCAGTGACACGACTTAATTTATTAAAATCAATTTTTGTGTTTTAATCAGCAGAATTGTTACCTTTGAGTTTAGGACAATGATGCCGTTAATTTTTTGCTATTTTTTTGTAGAATTACCACATGGCCTACAAGGCAATCAAATATTATATTTTATTTATTTATTATCAGACATGATTGCCCCACTGCAGGGCAGTCTTCTCGACCCCCCCCCCCCATTTGCTCTGTATGTAAATTAATTACAGAAAATATATATCAATTATTCTTATCAATTACCAAAAAACGTATTAATATGTTTATAAAATGAATACAAAATAAATTGTGCTAAGTAATTACATCAGTCTGAAACCGCTGCGCAAAGAAATATATGCTCAACAACACCCAACGTTGTCGACTTAAATCGTCTGCACTTGCAAAACGCGAATACAAGGAAAGGAAATGTGTAAATTCATTTACTTTTGTCCCGCATTTAAATTAAATTCACGCAATTGTGAATCTTAGCGCATTAATGTTTAAATTAATTATGAAGTGACATCTTTATTTGGATACAGTAATTGAAATTCTTCTTTTGTGTCTTTACATGCATAAACTGCATAGTCAATATTTCAGAAATTTTAACTGCCATGTTCGGGACCTCGATTTTGAACCTTATGTCTAACCTTTTGACTATGTTATCTGTTATTGTCAGAATAGTACTATAACAGAATAATGAGAGTTGGCCCCACCTGAGAATAACAGGTGGCATCTTAAGTTACAAATTGAATCGAAAATATTTTTCCATCATTTTAAAAGTTATTCGTTTGGAACATTCAATTCAATAATAGTTTTATATATTCAGTAACAGGATTACTATAATAAAAACTTAGATAAAAAAATATGGATAGCATTCTCGACGGAATAGGCCCCGAAGTTTCCAATATCATCTGCCTAAAGAACGAGTTTCGTTAAAAAGAATCCGTTTTAATCCAAACCCTTCAGTGTCTATTGATCCTGACTTGAATATTCAGCGTACAGCCAGACCAATATTTTTTACACTCCAATTCGCATCCACCTTTCTTTTTCGTGACTAAACTTCTAAGTGCCTTTGAATATAACGTCTACGCAGAAAGATGTTCCTAACCACGAAGCGTTGAATTTCTTATCATCTCTGGGTTAATGAAACTATACAAAGTTTAAGGGTTATATGCGGTTTTTAAGTTAAGGCACCATTTTAGTCGTGAATAAGATTATGTATCATTGGTCTATCAGTTACCAATAAGATATTATTTTTTTTTAATATTTAGTGTACGTGTGTGCGTGTGCATGAGTGCGGCAATAAACTTCGCTTTTCATTGCAGTGAGACTAAACACACGAGCGTAAAATGGTAAATCTCCAAATTAGTTTTTACCTTAGGATTAACAGTTATACTGATAGTAGACCTTTTTATAATATCCAAGCTCTCTTAATAGTATCTTGAGATTCAGGGATTTGGGAGATTGGGGAAGGGGGGGAGAGGGTAACTGGGCCTCCTGTAACTTCACTCACACTAAGAAACATAACGCAATCGTTGTTTCACGTCGATTTTCTGTGAGGCCATGGTCATATCCATATCTATCGGATAGCTAACAAAGCTCACCCTAACATTTGATAACAGAAGTAATCTCGACCGAAACGGGAGCGAGGAGTCAACGAATTCTCAAGATACGTGAAGATCTCATTTGAGAGGGTGATTCAATTTTAATAAGCCTCTCTAAGCGGCAACTTACATTATCAAGTCTCGTTGCGACGCTTTACGTCAGTACTCATTGTGCCAACGATTCTCTTCAAAAGAATACTTATTATGAGAGAAAATGACGCGAAGAAAAATATTCTGCGAGTTTTTTCGACTATTGTCCTTTTGTGAACGCATAGCTGGGTACTGCCTCTAAGATGCAGACTAGCTGTTTTGTCTATTCATATTGCTAAATTTTTAACATTTTTCTTTGTTTCCAACTGGCCTTTTATTTGATTAATGCCTTTCATTGCTAGCTAACTTCCTTTGCGTCTTTTTGCGCCTCTGCTTTGTTTGATTAAAGTTATTATATTAAATTTTAAGGCGGAACTTTATTGAGATTGTTTTTATTATCCTTATTGTTAGCTTGTGTTGTTGTTTGTAGGGAAGGTGGTGTTGGACAAAACGTACTGAAAAACTTTTAAGCAATTTATAAAAGTGTTAAAGGTTATGTTGTAAGACTGGCTATAGTTTAACACTGCGTACCTACATAGTCAAATATCGAAAATTAATAATCAAATAAAATTCATAATAAAATTAAATTTGAATAGATAAGTACAAAGAATGACATTTAAGTTTAAAAATTGTTATGGCTATTATTGCATGTATAATTTTCAGAATATAGATGTATTGTACAAATTCAATCACGATGTAACAATTGTTAATGAATGAATGAATTGAATTGAAAGGAAGGAAGCATAAATATTGAACTGAATAAATGTGAAAATTATTATCCTTTGTTCTTAAAGGATTATAAAATCTGACTGATTAATGATAAACAAATCCAATAACCGCAATAAACACGTAATGAATACATTACAACAACATGATCGATTGTTTATTTTAAATTGATCAAATATTCCGATCCATTGAACAGTAAACCGCCCTTCGAATATTTCCCACATTAGCATATTATGCATTTATTTAATACTTCATAAAATCATCGTAAAATTGTACTACCGTAAATATATGCACACCTTTACACGTCTCATGACTTTCCATCCGACATATGAATATATTTGAATAATTCACATAGGCCCATCTCAAACGCTTTTGTAGACGGTTTCCTTAACGAGCGAGTAGATAATAGAGACCGGTAGCGTTATTTTCTAAGGAATTAGGTATTTTACGTGACTAATATTCTCATGAAAAGACCTCAATTTTTCAAGGACTAAGGTTCTTACTTTTAAATGACTTGGAAACCTTTAGCCGGGATATCAATGAGTCTTTAAAAAGATTGAACCTCATTTCAGGAATATCGGTTGAATAGTGTCTTGTTTTTGTCTCATGGAATATTTACATTAATCTTAATATATGGAAGTAATAACATAAATACAATTGAAAAAGATATAAGACTAGTGTAGACCAATCTCATTTAGCATTCCAGACGGAATGTTGGCAAAGTTTTCATAATCCGAGAATATAATTTACCATCTTTATTTCTATTGTGTATAACCTAAATAAAGCTCCAACCCATTTGGAAGGCGTAAATGAATCTTCCAATTGTCGCCATTTGCTGGTGCCGAGTATAATCTCATTCTGTGTCGACTCGTTAAGTGCAATTGCACTACGCCAAATTGCATCCTGAAGTTGCTAGGTTTTCTTTGAACAAAAGAATGGTTCTCGCCTTCTTTTAGGGTTAAGTATTTGCGACGGTCACACAATAGGGTTTCGCTATGTGTTGCTACAATTAGATTGCTATCGTTGTTAGTGGAATTGCGTTCTTACTACGTAATGGGCGCGCTAAGTACTGAAGTTATATTGAAGTAGGTACGTAGATGTCTGTCCTCATAATCATCTGTTTGAAGTTAGGTTTATGTAAGTCGCGTAGGCTGACAGCGTTATGTAATACTGTGTCAAAACTAGTAATTACTACTTATGTGGGTTAACCTCAATATCAATATGCTTATTGTATATAGTACAAGTCTTCACTGAGTTACTATGCCCTTGTTTATGACTGAGTTACTAATAGGAAATGAATAGACAAAGATACAATAACACGCATGCAGGTCCCTTACATTGTAAATATACCTCTAAGTACCTACTAAGAGGATTTTATACAAAAAAGTAAAATTCTGACTTTCTATATTTCATAAGAGCCCCCTATAAGAGAAGTTGTTAAAGAAGAATTAATTAGTAGAATAGTTTGAACATAATTAAGATAATGGTAGACAAATATAGTGACTTCAGCTTAGAACGTTAACAAATTGTGTTGCTTCCTAGACAGGTAACTAACTACGGAGACACTTAAGCGCACTCCATATTATGTATGTGTATGCTAAATGAATTACACAGAGTGGAAGATCTGAGACTAGTATCACTAGTAGTAGCCTCGAGCTTAACCTATGTACCTATGGGTGTCGAAAATGTCAAATAAGAGACTACATTTATATGAATCTATATCTAAAAATGAATTTTCATTCGTTAGTCTCACTGAAACTAGAGAACGGCTGAAACGATTTCGCCAAATTGGTCTTGAAATGTTTGTGAAAGTCCAGAGAAGGTCTAAAAGGTGAGAAAAGTTTTTAGGCGGTATGGAGTTTGCGGGCATCAGCTAGTATTTTATAAAGACCTGAACCTTGCAGTAATCTTTAACCTACATACCAAATGTCGAGGAGGTCCATAATCCAACAGTTGGATGTATCGGGTTGATGACAAACTAATGCTTTCACCATAACTACAGTTATAGAATTTAGTTATAAATATATTACTTATGAATAATCTACAGTATCCTTAAGTAAAATGATACGCAATTTGCGCAGAACAAACTAGATTAAAATCAAAAGTTTCATTCCAAACGATTACATTCAACAAAAACGGGTCGTGGCTACAAAAATTTACTTAATCCCATTTTCGATCGCGTGTCAACCACACAAATGAGAATCGAAGTCAATTCGACGTTCCCAGAGCCGTGCCTAATTCAATAAACTTTAATTTCCAAACTTTTATATTAGAAAAACAAAAAGGAATCGATTTTAAGTTTACGAATTTTCCCGACGACTTTTTTCTCTTCGTTGTTCGTTCTTACATAATTTTGTCGCCTCAAAAGTTATGGGATAGGGGCTCAAGGGGACACTAACGACCTGGTTTTGTATAAGAGATGGAAATACACGGTGACATAAGTTTTTTCGTCCATTTTTATATGAATAAAATGAACATGAACACACCTGTAGGATTATTCTGATTCATCGTGTTTTATTTCTCTGTGGAATACATTACGAGATAGTGAAAGTGTTCGGGTTTTAGTCTTTTTAAAATGGCTGGGAGAAGATAATTTTTGATTTGAATGGAATTAAATTTTTATTTTTTTATTGAGATTGGTTTTATGTTCTGGTAATGTAATTCTATGAGATTGAAAATAATATACTGTAACTAATATATAAAATCAAGTGTTTTGTACGTTCCCATTATATTTCATTTGATTTCTACAACAGGAGATAATAAAATAAAGACATGAGGACATAGAATTACTTTTACACCTATTGACTTAGTTACACGAAGAGTTACTCAAACGAATGGTTACAACCAACCCAACGAGGGACAATACTAGAATAGACTTGATTAGTTATAAGCACAAAACCAAGACAAATAGGTTTAAAGAGAAGTTTGACATGAAACTACCGGTAATTACACAATAATGTTCTTTATCTAAATTTATACTTTAAAAAAAAAGAGCACGTGACCGCAAATAGCGTATGACCTAACACAAACGCCTGTCCTAAACAAGATGTCAAAATTTTAATTCTAAATTTGAAAAGCTGACTTTTATGATGCCGTGACGCCATAACAGAAATTAGCGTTAAAGCGGGAAATTTTAAAAATCGAATTTGTTTTTACATTACGAAGGCTTTCTTTGTACGAGTGACATTTCTACATATTTTTTTAAAGATCATCGGGCATGAATGTAGTATAAAGGAAACATCCTTGAAGTAATATAATTATTTTTATGTTCTGAATTGAAGGTGAAATGAATGATAATAATATGCAGACTACACTATTAAGTACTGAACTAACTTTCTTTAGTATTTGAATAAAATATGCGGAGTTGACTCTTGTAGTACTAAAGTGTTACGCTAGGGAGAAACAACAGTGGTAGAATTTTAGTAATTTGAAGTAAATATGATATGTGGGACTAGCAAAGGTCGTGTGTAGGTGTTGTATTAAGTATGTGTGATGTCAAATAAAGATGAAACCAGTAGTCAACTTGATTGTGTATTAAGAAAATGCAAGTCCGCTAACTGAGTACTAGTCTTTTGATCTCAGATGATATAACCGGTCATTTACTTTGTATTTTTCTTCAAATTAATAAAAGTTAGTATATAAAGGTCTAAAAAAAAATATACACGTTGACGTTTTGGCTGAGTGCGTAAAAATTTTGTCATCCCGTTCACAAGGGTTGTTGATTGATTCCGATTTTGAAACTCAACTGCGAATTTGCCCGCGATGTTACTATACTGTGTCACGTTGTATGTATGTTACTATACTACATATATACTATAGGTACTATGCTGACAATTTTTATTTCATTATTGTTGTTCAGTGTTTTACAGTAGTATGATTTTGTGAAACAAAACAAATTTAAGCGCCCTTTTAAACGTAATGCAAGAATAAGGTGTAAAATAAAATTGTGTGATGACAATGATATAATTATGTGTTGTGTTCAGTGATAATGAAAAGTGTGACAATTTCTGTGATTTTTTAAACGAAATGGTAGTCACGCAGCCATATGACTATAATTTAATTTCTATTTGTAATTAGTACACGTTCAATAATTGGTATTTCGTAACGTATGAGTAAGTCAGTGTAACTGTGTTAACAGGTATAAAAGTTAATACATTATGTATGCTCACGTCTTTATTTAATTATCTTCTATAGTAGAAATGAAATGAAATACAATAGGATATTACGATCTAACGAGCCATTTGTTATCCCGGCCTACATTTAAGCGCTAACTCACACTGGCCTCAAGAGTTTCTTCAGTGATATTATTCGTAGTCTTGCCTGTTTCGTAATTGTACTAGGGAAAACGAACATCATCTAGTATTATATAAGGCGATGTAATACAGTTAATTTAGCAGCTCTTAATACTTCCCGCACCATGAGTATAAGGGTAAGTGGTAGGCAATTGACCTACATTACCTTAAATGAAGTCATTAGCAAATCAGGTAAATCGCCTATCCTCTCCTTAAATGTTAATTTTGTGAGCTTAACCTTCATTACAAAGTATTAATCAAACTTATAAGAGAATCGAATTAAATGATATTGCGACGGAATCGAGGATGAGAAATCAATCGGTAATTACCGAGTGACACGTGACGGTGAACGTGAATCGTTGTTTGAACAGATTCATTAATTTCGTCAATTTCATCAAGTGCAATGACGGCAGTAATCAATTCTATTAAGTTTGTTAGGTACTGCTTGTTAATTATTGGCTCATTGCACGATTGTAATACACCTCCTATTAACAAAATAATTATGACATCGTTATGATAACATAATATAACATGTTATGTATTTGATAACATAATATAACATGTTATGTATATGATAACATAATATAACATGTTATGTTATCATAACGATGTCATAATTATTTGATGTTCATGCCTTTTATCCAAGAAGGGGTAGGCAGAGGTGTACATTATGGCACTGTACAATGTAACAGCCACTTTTCTTATTTATGTTAGGAGTCCCATGTAATAGGGGTGAGTCTATTGCCATATACCGGGCACAATTCCAGTCCCCGTGCTACTATTGTGATTTTTTTTAAAAACCCAGTAATACTTTGCCCGACTCGGGAATCGAACCTGACACCCCTTGCCCGGCCAGTCGCACTTGTGACCACTCGGCCAATGACGTATCGTTATGATACTAAATATTAAACTGTTCAGCGTTGATGTCAGTAGGTACTGATATATTAGTATCTTTAACAAGTCTATACTCTCATACTTTTACAACAGTACGTGAGTAAGTTGCGATTTTTACACATAAAAATATTGATGCGTAAACATTCTTTGAACAGATGAGCTTACGCCACGACTAGCAAAAATCCTTTAAATAAATTATGGTCGTAAATATTTATTCCACTAAACCCGTAAAGATGCTGTAGTAATGATAGTAGATAAGTATAATATATTATCAATATGAGCAATGTACGGTTTACGATTATCGGGCCCTTGGTTTACGATGAAAATACAAGGTTTTTGGGGCCCGTAGCTAAAGGTGCTAACATGACCGTATTAAAGGCTGCGCTAGCCAACCAAGTCTTTTGCAAATATTTGTATGTGCTCAACCGAAAGAGATAGACCGATGTACACAATTGTTTAGTCCTATACACAATTCCAACCTAAAGAACAACATATAAAGAAAATACCTGTATATCTTAACAAAATAATAAAAATAAAATTATTTTATTTATTAATTAAAATACTAACCTATTTCTCATATTAATTGAATTATTAAATAAAAACATATTTTTGTAATAACTATCGTGAGACATACTAAATTAACTAAAAATCACGGGTTACTCACGCGGTCGCGGCGTTGTCGCGCACGCTGCTCATGAGGAAGAACCCTTCTGTGGTTCGAAACTAGTAGAGCTTTTCTCTTTCTTTCTTTCTCAGTATATTCACGTGAGTAACCAGCTATTTTGAGTTAATTTATAAACATATTAATTAAAATCTGTGTAACTTTTTCAATCTAACGCTCTTTATATATGACCACATTCAATTTAACTAATAGATTTATGTTTACCTTCCTGTAACGAGAAAAATTCTGTTGGTAATCAGTAATTTAAAATAAACATTAGTATGTTTTTACTACTAGAACCTACGGAACCTATTCTCAAGCTCTTAAAGCACTAGTTTACTTTTCAAAGCATACATAATCCTACTGATAGCATCATAATGTACTTTCGAACAAACATGATGTAAACAAATACGTATTTTAAGAGTATAAAGATTGAGTTGAGATTGTAATACCTAATCCGTTTATGTTCGGTTTGGTAAACGATCGCATTTTTACCACAGAGCCACTATCGAAGATTCGTGTGAATGGATTTATCGGACCAATTTTAAATCGTCCAAAGTTTTTTTAGATCATTACTTTAAAGTAATACTTTTTTTAAATGCCCAGTTATATGTATGTACTTATTTTTGTAGAATCAATAAGAATAACATAATTTATTAGAGGTATCTTTACTTCGTAACAATTTTTAATTTATTATTATTCTTATCAGCTTACAACCTGCAATATCACAAATTTCATGCGAATATCATTATAATAATCATTAGACGTTCACTACTTAACTTATCATTGAATTCCCGTCCTGACTTGTCGATGGGTTGGTTACAAGCGATCTGCATCTAACAACTCATTTTGACATCAAGTTGTCAATTTAACTCTTCGATCAGAGGCCTTAGTACAAGTTTCTTTTATGTTTAAAGTAATCATAACGAGTACGCGTTTGGCGCTGTGATTGGTTGCTTCATTGGTCACGGCCAATCAGAGTGCCGAACGCATACTTGTTTTGAATACTTTAACCCTTTGAGTACCGTCATTATAGACACAATTAAAGAACAATAGGTTGCGGTCGCAGGTATCCTCGCGGTGTTAATTTAAAGTCCGTTTAAACATAAATCAAACTCGTGCTAAGACCTCAGATCTCCCGACGTCTAACATGCTACGTTCGTTTTGTTTTGATAAAAAATCCCTTATCAAAATTTCGATCTGACTAAGATGCCATGAACCTAAATAAAACTTAGCTTTTATAGTAGTATTTCGTAGTTTATAAAGCTCTTAGCAACAACATTACAAGGATTCACTTACGTGAACACGAGTCATAAGATAGATAATGTCTAAGGTAGGCTTTAAGACCTTATCACACTTTCCAGGGCTTTGCACACATTACGCTGTCCATTACAAAGTTTTATCAAGATGTATTTTAACCTTTATGTGTTCAAGAATAAGGGTTACTAGGTACCTAAGCAATGAATTTTTTTACAACTTTTTAAATTCCTAAATATAGGATTACTACTACATTAGTTTGTATGAGATTGTTGGCATGTTAATGCAATTTTCCATAAATTTTTCTAAGTTTAACAGATGACCGCGACATTTCTTACTCGATCTCGAATTCAACAAAGTATTGTTCAGTTTTTTTCGCAATTGTCATCAAATAGCAGTAAAAATAATTCATATAATTCTTTTAATAGTAATTCTAGATATTGTTTTCTGAGGCACGAACAAAACCGACCATCTTTTATTGATACAATGTCAGGTGAATATCCGTACCATCGCGATCCATGGGTTCTATAAATACTTTTTCTTTCAGTTAACACTTTCTGTATAATACATTTTTTTTCTCTCACATTTATACATTATTTATCAGTATCGATTCATATGAGGTCATTATTTATCGAGCTTACTTTCAAATGCAGGAGATTAATAGCCCCATCACGGCTTAGAAGAAATTCACATAAGCAAAATAGCCCCAAGTCTATCTTGTTGCAAATTCTTTAAAAAATATTCTGATTTATACAGCGTATACATAAAGTTTTTGTGGATAAAAATATCGCTTATAAAACCTAAAATATAATACTCGGTTGAATAAATATTCATACTAAAACTTTTTACTGTTTCGTATTAAGAAAAATATTGTCAAAACGTATTTATGTAACTGAAATGCAAATAGGCATTTTAAATTCATTTAATAATGGTTGAAAAACACACTTATTTTTTGATAAAGTAAAAGATTTTTTAAAAGAAAATATTTTTATACTTACGCGCTAAGTATCCACATAGTTGTTAACACTAGAAAGACGGAAAAAGTCATCTACCTACAAAGACGGCGAGCGGTCAAATGACTGCTCCAAGTTTTTTGATATTTTTTTATGTTTAAGTGCTAGAAATGGTACTTATAGTATTAAACATGGTATAATATACTGTTAATTAAGTAATATGTGTAGAATTTCTAATTTTATCATTTTGTTTACATTACAAAAGCCGCAAAGTGGCTTTTTGCAATTGTCGCATTCTTTACGGTTTTTGTATTTGCATTTGTGTATATAATATTTTGGAATTTACTGAATTTTGTGCAGAAGATTGTGAAGTAAAAGATCTAGACTCTTCAGGCAAGGATTCAGTTTCAGAGAGTCTTCTTCAATTTATACTTTGCTTCTAAGTTAGCCCCCTGAACTTAGTATAAATAGCCTTTGTTTCATGTAATATTCTACATTTTCCTATACCAAATGAAGGAATTATATCTAAAAAGGAAAATTATCTAAATTATGTTATATCTTTGCTAGGTCTCAAATAAGAAAAAAAATGTATTTCACCTTTGAGATGCTCGTAACATTTTGACCAGTATTTGCAATAAGTTTCACAAAACGCATCTGTATCAACGGATTCATCGACATTTGACCACTTAGAGTAGATGCCATTTGAGGTGTGTACAAGAAATACAGTCGATAGTTGTGAAAAGACCTTGATGCTCAGGATCTTCCAAACTCCTTTCACAGCCTTTATCACTACCACAGCAACGATTACAACCACGAGAACCCGACCTGTCAACGTCTGATAAATTTGCTCGAAGTATCTGGTCTTTCAGGTCACTTCCGTCTGTAGAGGAATTCGAACTGACAAGTAGTACCACATAATCGTCGTCGCTATCAAGTTTTGTATTTTTAGAGTCAAAATCAGACTCATCTTCACAAATATTTTGGAAGTAACAAACGTTTTTTCATTTTCAAGACTCCAACACGTTGCGACCACAAACTACTTTCAATAATTTCGTAAAAGTTCACAGACACTTGAAATGATACGGTCTCATTTGATAAACAAACTATAAACAATGAATTAGTGTATATAATTTGTATTCTACCCTCTCATATTACACTTATAAACACTCATTGGTTGCCAGCAGTCAAATGACTGCCGCCGTCTTTGTCGGTAGATCAAGATTTTAAATAATAAATAAAAGAATTGTGATTTATTTTCATACATAGTTGCATTTAACTAGTAAAATAAATAAAAGTCACAAAGTCTCAGTTTAAAAACTCAAATAGATTTCAAGTTATTCAACATTTAAAATCAAATTGCGGTCAAATGACTGCTCCCGTCTTTCTAGTGTTAAACTGAAAATTAGATTAAAAGGACCAAGACTGTGATTAAAGTAGAAGCGGATACTACAGACGTGATGACTGCCTCAATGATTGCACACGAAGCAACGTTGTGTACCAAAAGAATGAATAACTTGAAAGGAAATATTTGTATTAACATTACACCCATTGAATTACCCAAAACCACCCAAAAACTTTTCTCCATATTTTTCTCCTGTGTCGTGGGTACGTTTACAAACATACAAGTTCACATACACATAACACCCAGACCTGGAACAACAAACTGTGTCACACAAAGAGTTGTTCCGTACGGGAATCGAACACGCGAAACATTGCGCGCCAACCGTGCACTCAACCTAAAAAAAACTTGAACACTTAATAAAAAAAACTAGACACCTAAACAATTACTTTAAGATATCAAATCAAATATAAAAAAACACGATTCTTCAAACAGAAAGAAACGTAAGCATCCGATTTATTTTACTTAAAGCGTTGAAACTGCGATCCATCAAATTGGATTCCTTTGACTATACAATCTTGAACTCTCCATTCATTTTTCTATTGAAATATTATATGAAAATTGTTCCAGTACCTACTTGGACAACTTGGAGTATTCCTCACGTTTTGAAATTGGATGTTGAAGTGTAAACTACGTCTGGGGATGGGACTAGACGCTTAAGTACAATAAGTCTGTCATATGAGACGCAAAGTTGCTAAAAGTAAGTATCGTCTGGGTTTTATAGGCAAATGGTATTGTGAACCTGATTGGAAAAGAGTAACCTATGGAGTTTCTTGTTCGTTCTTCTCCATAGGAATCTACACCTAGGAATGAGCAAATACCTTCACTTTTAAATTTCTATTGCTTACGTTAAAAAGTGCCTTCCTGGTCTAATTGAAATAAATGATTTTTGACTTTGACTATAAATATTTGTGTTCCGTAAGGGCAACCCGGGTCACGGTCACAAGCAGTGAAGGAACACCGCGGTGGTTTTAGCCGGTAAGAGTCCGGTACGCCCCCTCGTCGTCCCCACGATGCGGGAAGTCCATGAGGATGTCCATCGCGATAGAAAATAAAATAAAAATAAAAGGTATAAATATTTTGACTATCGTGTATGTGTTTTCAAATTTGATCTCCATGGTCTATAAAGTATTATCTGATACAAAACCTTTCTATAGAAGGATTATTTATTATAATGATTGCTTGTCTGTTCACTTACAACGAATAAAATTGTTGGTAAATCGTTGGTAACCTAACCCAATCTAGATTTTTGCAAGTTAAATACAATGGTGGTCACCGGTGACGGACGTCAGCGAAGGATTAAGCTTAAACAGTTTTTTATTGATAGATAAAGCCTTATAAAGTGCCAATGACACAGTCAAAATCATCCAAATTATGATTATTTAACTCATTCTTCCAAAATATGCTAATTGAATTTCATTGCGTACCTTGATACTTTCTGTAAGAAATTGAATACTTCAATATTATTGAGGAAGTATGTGAAAAGTTTTATCAGTTTGCTTGGATTCTTATGAAACCAATCTATCGCAAACTAAGTTACAATGGCTGTGGATTCTCCGATTTCGTGAATCCTTTTATTGTGACTGATTAGAAATTCTGTAGGTATTCTTATAACGGATCCAATGAATGAGATAGGACGAATAGGGTTTGTTGAAGCTACTATTTTGATAAAATCTCAGACTACCTCGTTTTGTTCAGTTAGAATCCTAGGTCGAGCAGAGGTCATTCAATTTTCGCTGAACACAAGATCTTCGATTTCAAAGCTAAGGAAAGTGCTAGTTAGGTTCTTTTTGCAGTTTTATAATTGTAACATCTGATATAGTACATGGATAAATATAACTCTGTATACATTTGGTTAAAAATGTGTTACATTACGTGTTATATTCTACATTTAACAACTGAAACAACAAAAAGGGCATTTCATATCGAGGACAAAACAATAACATTAACAAGCAGCGAGGCACACGTTTTATGTGACAACGGAAGTGCGTGCAAGGAGCGCAGGGAGATATAGTATGTAGCACATACATATACACATCGGCACACATATTTTTACACCAAATGAATGCTGTTCCCTTCTACATAGCTCAGCCAACATGAGTACCAGTCACTTATCTCCTTTATACGTTTACACAACATTACCACATAAGAAAATGGTACTTTTACGCCCAAAACGAGGCAGTTCTCTTGATTATACGATGTTGTGGTCTAATGACCATCACAATGAACATTTTGTAATTCCAAGCTCTTGACGGAACGGTTTATGGTGATGACATGAGGTTTCAGAGCTATTCCGAATGTGTATTTAATTTTATAAGCACGTTGGTATGCGTGTTCACTTCATTAATTTCTTAAAATGTCGTCTTTGGTTTTATAGACAGAACAGTAGTATTTTTGAAGTCATGACTCCATGTTCTAAGTAAGCTGCAGGTGCCACGGCCTTCAGTCGGACATCAGCATCATCTGTAACCAAAACTATAAAATAAAAAATGCACCTGCAAATCATAAATGTCTAATGCCTAATGGGCTTTCTATAACAATATAACTATTATAATTTTGCTCACTATTTATACATATCTTGATCAATTGAAAAAAAGTAAAATAAAAGACAGGACAATACACACTTAATTACGTTGACTTTATTACCAAAGTCGAAACAACAACCTCAAAAATTACTTTGCTCAAACTAGTTGCCTAAGCCAGCCTCAGCTCTATTATTAATTCGTCTCCGATATTAGATGAAAACCTTCCTAGTGCATAATTTTACTTGAATTAATATATTCATACATTCGTGCCTGCCTTGAGGTTGTTGATGTTCCCTAAACTAATTTACCCTAACGACTCCCATAATGTTAGGAAAGATACTAACTGTAATTATATTCGGGTGAAAATCAAGTGAGGACTATCCTTGATAACTCCACTGGGTGATCTACATTCGACCTCGAAAGTTAATTAACAAAGGAGCTAGTAACGAATACTGGATGACTTGTAGGTATATGGGTACTGCCTATTTGTTTTTAGGCGCAACTAAATTGGTCTAGCTTGTGTTGAGGCAGGCAATTTGAAATGTTTCTCGAAATTAGTCTCCTATCTCTCTGTTTGTTACTTTATTTGTGTAACTCGAGAAAAACAAATAATTTCTCAATTAATATCTATTTTTTCAACTTTTTTATGGGACAAGCCGATAAATGAGCAGACGGATCACGTGATGATAAGCAATCGGCGTCGCCCATGGACACCTGGAAAACCAAAGGCGTTACACTTGTAAATCCTTTAAGTGCATTACCGGTCTTTTTATTAAGAACTAGCTTCTGCCCGCGACTTCGTACGCGTAATCCCATTTTTTCCCGTCCCCGTTCGTGATTTTCGGTAAAAAGTAAAAAAAAAAAGTTGGTTAAAAAGTATCCTATGTCAGTCTCCTGGCTCTAAGCTACCTCCCTACCAGTTTTTAGCCAAATCTATTCTGCCGTTCTTGAGTTATAAGTGGTGTAACTAACACGACTTTCTTTTATATATATAGATTTAAGGAATGAAAGGAGGGTGGGGGTAATTGGCCTCCGGTAACCTCAATTTCACGACAAAATACACCGCTAGCGTTGTTTCACGTCGGTTTTCTGTGAGGCCGTGGTATCACTCCGGTCGCCAGCCATCCCATTCGTGGCTCTACCACACTTAAATCAAAAAGATATTTCATGTCACATAATCATAAGAGCCAGTACCAATCTCATTTATGATCAAAGAAAGCAATCAGCCTATTTGAAATTAAGCCTTATCGTTTATTACAGCATTATTAATACAAAGGGTATCAAAAAGGAAATATTTCGACGCGTTGATCGACACTTTAAAACGTATAAAGAGCGAGTTAATCGCGTCTCAGTGTGTCAGGGACCCATAACATTAAGTGTTATTGCTTTCTGTGCCTCGGGAACAATGTGAAAATCTTCTTCATTACCTAAATTCTCATTACTGAGGGATATTGTACCAGTAGAGGACTTAGCTGACTGTCTGGAGGATTATTTTTGGTAATCTCATAGGACACGTATAAAGGTCTAAAAATAACGTAATGGACGATGTTCTAAGACTGTTCGGACAAATTTCTTAAGAATAAGAGACGCAAAAATATGTGGTGTACTAGAAAGGTCATGTATTCCGGCTAGAGGGCGTTCATAGTACAATTTTGATGTAGTTCATATTGTAAAGATTTGTTGTTATCTCATATCAAAGAGAATCGCAAAATAAGTACGTCTTCGTCGATTCTTTTGTAGTATAGAAGCCAGAATAATTGTGTACCAATTAAAATGGAATGCACCCTTCAGTATCTTAACAATATTGTTTCTCCCGTTTTTTTCCTTTTATAACTCGCTCTAAACTTCTTATTTATGACTTATCGTCTTAAAATAATTATACTGATCTACCAAGGTTCGTGAGCATTTATAAAAAAAACTAGCAGATTCGATTGAAAGTTGTCTTTTATTATGTTACTAGCTTCTGCCCGCGACTTCGTACGCGCAATCCCGATAGTTCCCGTTCCCGTTCTTGATTTTCGGTAAAAAGTAAAAAAAAAAGAATTGGGTAAAAAGTATCCTATGTCCGTCTCCTGGTTCTAAGCTACCTCCCTACCAATTTTCATCCAAATCGATTTAGCCATTCTTGAGTTATAAATAGTGTAACTAACACGACTTTCTTTTATATATATAGATTTAGTTTTTACTTAGGTATCTATGTATATAGTACTATTATATAATATAGGTATCGGATATAACTATAATTATCTAAGTAAGTATTTATGCATAGTTATTAATATTTGCTTAGTCACCTGCCACTTTCATCTCTACACTACCTAAAGGTCAACTGTCAGACAGTGCTCAAGGCATTAAGTCTGCCTGTACATGTGTTTTTGTACTAAGTCTAAAATAAATAAATACTCCACTTCAAACCTATAGAGGTAATAACAGTCTTACGATAACACTTCCATACTCATTTGCACTATTGAATTTTATAAGCCATACCATTTGTATGCATGGCTTCTACCGATACCAGCATATAACCTAACCACACTTTACTCCCTTATCGAAGTGCAAGACGAGGGGGAAGATGGCTGCTTATAGCATATTATGTGATATCAGCACAACTAATATTAATAACCATAGCCTGCACGTGTGTTATCTATCCTATTTTATGGTAAATTGTCTTAGCATGGCACAAGTACCTATTCATGTTTATAGTTAAGTACTATAAGACATAACGATACTTCTCGTTTAAAAACTACCCATTCTTATACCCTAATACTTGAACTGGGATAATTCTGTATCACCGGACGTCCTACGCGTAACCTCTTTTGTCATTATGTGACCTTGATCAAGGTATATCTCGTACTATGTTAAATCAGTCAGTCACATCACTCCCGGTGTTCCAATGCTTAACACCTGTAGAAGGATGACCATTATGTCCAGGTTTCTTCACGATGTTTTTCTTCACCGTTTGTTAGTGGCATCTAAATAACCTTAGAAAGTACATAGCTATAACTCAGAAAAGTCACTTTGGTACTTACCGTTGGTAGGTTTCGACTCCGCATCCTCGTGCATACGAAGCGGGCGTCTTAAACGTCTGGACCACCAGACTGGCAAACTATATCTACTGATGAATTAAAATTCACGATCCTTCATTATATTGATGATCACATTTTCACCAACCAATATTAAACATAATTACAATATTTAATATTAAGTGATTAATGATTTTTCAGCCTTTTAATATGCGTAGGTAAGTTCTAACGTTATTAGCAAACACAAGAGGTGATGTAACAGATTTATTATTGCCAGCGATCAGTCTTCGGAGAAGGCGTCTCACGTCACGACAAACTGATACCGCAGCCGAGTGATGGATGAATGGCTAAAACAGTAATTTAAAACTTACATGGCCCTCGGTTTGAAAATTTGATAAGGGAACTTCGTATGACAGAAAGGGGGAAATGGAAATAAATAGAATTATAATGAGGATCATTTGGATGAAATTAGGTTATGAATAATTATGATACTTCAAAAATAATCATGAAGATTTATATGCTTATTCAACCACTGCCAATTGAAATATCTCACACTGAAAAGGGAAAAATTAGACGCAATTCAATTGATTCAAATCACTATCAAGCACAGCACAAAAAATAAGAGAAAAAATCTCAAACGAAGTAAACAGGTTTACCAAACGTGTTGTTTTCATCATCACGAGCCACGTGTGGTTTTACGACACCAAAACTCGAAACTACATAATCTGAAACATGAAAAATGTATTACTTAGCATACAAAACAAATAATGAAATACCCCTTCACTTGGAACTACCAAAACAATCGTTCATAAAATCCGCTTCGTGCCATTTCTAGAATATTCCACCATTTACAATGGATGAGAAATTCCCAAAGTTTGCGATATCTGCGCGTCCAAACGGGTCGTGATCCCAGTGTAAGCAACAAAGCCAGTTGTATATTGCGGATCTCAATATTGTACGTGTTTTGAAGAGAAATGGATAACTTAAATGGTATCAAGTTTAGCAAATGCATGAGTAAAATGACCATAGCAGGGTGTTAAACAGGCAATGGATTTGTAAGCGATATACATATCCATCTTATTTTCTGAACTAGAGAACTTTCAAAACAAGGGTATGTACCTACTTGGTCTAACGTAGAGGCTAATTGAAATGTACGACATTCGCAATAATACTGAAAACATCAGAAAAGAAAAAAAAAGAAAGAGATTAAACCATGACCGTTATCTGTCGATTTATAAACCATCTTGTTAAAATCGAAATTAATACCGGATAGACACCTCATAATTAATCTTTAACCTTACAGTACATTGTCCAAAGTGTTGCTATTAATATAAAACAATTAACCCAAGGAAACTTCCTTGTTTCGCCTCAATATAATTAACAACACAATGCTTTTAATACAGAAGAGGTATATTAATCACTGGTTTGTTCACGAACAACTGTTGAGTACATACAATTGTTCTACTAAGTTGAATAAAGAAAATCCAAGAAAAGATTTTCCATTTCTGAAAATTGTTTTAATACCATCTAATGTGGAAAAAAGTAATTCCCTTTTTAGTGTACTGCGGAGAAAATTGGAAAACAAAATGGATGTTTTTTAATCCAATTTGAAGTTGTGTACAGTAAGTTTGTTGTAACAGACTCGATTCGATTCGTTTTATACATAACATAACATGTAGCCAGTTAACTTGCCCATTACTTAAATTTGCCAACTTATCAATATTATTAAAGTTGATTAATTTGTAAAAGCCTGAATTTACCATAATCATGTTGGTTTAAAATCTAACAGCCTCCAACAACCTGACTATACGAGTATTCTACAAAGTACAACCTACAACCCTCCTACTAACACTAGTATCGTTTCATTACTTATTAAGGTTGCTTCATTATTATACAAATTATTTTTTACTAAATAACTACTACTAGATATACGCTCATTTTCATATTCGGTATAATACAGAATCAAGCAATGTCTCCTTTTGAAAATTGCAGTCCAGATACAACCTAATTTAACGTTGCTTAATTAACTCAATACAATTTCGTTCAAACCAACCAACACCAACAGCATAATGCATGCAAACTAATTAAATTACACACGTTTTCATATAACTAACAGACTCATTACCATAAATTAAAACGTTCCCTGGCCACCACAATTCAAATTCTGTGAAATTAAATTATATTCATTAGAACTACGCAAAGTTAACCTCCAATTAGAACTACATGTGACGTCATTCACAAAACCAAACATGTGTATTCGTTAATCAGAATTTCATTTGAATATTCAAAGCAATTTCATTTGGAGTTGAAGTGTTAATGTTAACATGGGCGATACTTTCATAATATTCTTTCTAACGCTATTCACGGGCTCAAAGATTTGTGAAACAGCGCATTTAATTCGAGTACTTACAAATGCGAAGTCCACAATTTGCATACTAAATTGTAAACCAAATAGAGGCCGGGAACATCTGCCTTAGATAAATCCATCCCGTTTTCTCACTGGGAAGTCGTTTGCATAGCTTGCCTGCTTCACGAAGATAAAAATGCAACTATCTCGCTTTCATCATTTTCATTTTGTAAGTCTTGTTCGGTGCTTCTGTAAATTGGTGCAACTGTACCGAGATAAGATTGTTGATTTAATTGAAGTGAATGCGAACATGATCTACTTTGCAGTCTATTGTGCAACGCTATTTGTTAGTAAAACATTTGTTGTGTTACAATCATGAGATTTGATTGTATTGTGTTCATTGTTTGTAGTGTTGGACGTTAGGTAAATTAACAGTGGTATATTTATGTAGCTAACAAGATTTTAACAACTACAGAAGTAAAAGAGAAAGTGAATCTCATTACCTTTATTTATTTATTTTATTGACAGTTCTGTATAATAAACATACGATGGCGGACTTAATGCCGGGTGGCATTCTCTAACAGTCAACCATGGGGTGATGCAGAGATGTGCAACAGTAGGTGTAATAGGTAGATATAATGTATAATATTATTACAGCTATTACATAAATATGGTAGTCACAAATTGACACAGAAATGAAAATTAATATTCTTATATACTACGTCAACTCATATACACTCGGTTCTCGGCTGCAAGTAGTAATAAAAATGTAGCTGATAAATCTGGAAGAAGACAAATCATACATACCAATTCAGTGTGTTGGAAGTGATTCGGGTCGAAAGGGAGGAAGGGCTCACCCTTGTAAACTTGGTTGGCGAGGATAATTTCATCACTATCGGAACCCGCCAACTAAATCAAAAACTATCTTCGTAACTTATAAAAGGATTATCTATTCTCACTCTCACTTCGATCTTAGAGATGTTTTATCTCAAATTGAAGATCTAGTTTATTGCACTTGAGTGAAGTAAGTGAATTTTAAACATTTGGATTCTTGTTTTAAATGAGTTCTCATTCCGTTCGGGTGTGGTTACTACGAGGTCTTTGTGAATAAAGTCTTTTGGGAACTGACGTTTACATCTACTTCTGCAAATGTTTTATGACCGGAATGGTCATATAGAAATAGTTGTCACTGTAATTACCTTCTATGTTGGACAACCACCAATATGATGAATGTACAGTCTATTGCATCTTAGAGATAAGTTTCAGTGATATCGAATACTAATACCGATAGATAACAGCAAAGCAAGCTTATCTATATGTAGGTAAATTATATTAACATAATTGACTTTCTATTCCATAACACCCCATTCCATAAATTTCCCACATAAACCAATGCAACACGAAGTTTTCACATTTTTACTAAGTTATGAATATTTACGACAGCAAATAATAGCAGGACGTACGCTAAAAACTTTATTTATCTCGTAAAGAGGAAGGCGCGAAAAATAAATATGTGCATACCTTAACTTGCTTTTTTCCGCGGTGAAAATTTAAAATGTACGCTACGTAGAAATGCTTGGTTGAGTCAGAAATTTTTAATAAAATATTTAGTTTTTAGACTACCTACTTAGTAGAGCTAGAAGCCGTGTAAATAAATAAACTGGCATACGTTGAATTTAAATATTTTAGAATTTCATCTGTATTACTTTTTTCTTAAGCATTTTCTACTTTTGTAAAATAAGCAACTTTAAAACTTAGTTACTTTAGCAGATAGCCTATAGACCATAATAATAAGCCATAAAAGTCTGTAAACGTAATGGAACTTACAAGTCTTGAACAAAACTAAAATGTATTCTTGGCTCCGTAGCATTTATACTCATTCATGGCTTACAGCAAATTGCGCTTGACAAAGATCAACAGTAGGAAAAAAGAAGAAAGATTAGTTTCCGACTTTATCGCGTGTTAAATCGACGATCCGTTGCACGGGCGCGGACAGATTAATCCCGCTTGCATAAGACTTTTTTCACATTTCAACGGAATTATGCCAGCTTTCATCCGATAAATGGAACAGTGCGGGAATCAGGAAAGAAAGTGATTTTATCAGAAAGTTTTCGGCCCGCAGAGAGCGCGGACGTGACACATATTTCACGATAGTAATGCGGTTTTCATGGACTTTTACAAGCAATCTCCAAAATCTTCTAATATGTCTAATCTCCTTGTTATTTTGTGTGAGCCAAGAAAAATAACACGAACAAAAATATTCCTAAAATTATATCCAGCTTTGACAACAAGGAAAATGTTCACTTTACTCCTCAAAAAAAAAACAGGTATACGTAATTTTACCATTAATTTCAAAAAACATATTTCCAGAAATGGTAGTAAGACAAACACACAGCAACTTGAGAAAATAAAATTTAAGTGGATTCATTGATAAATAACCGTAGATAAATCCGACGTCAGGTCATATTCTCGGCTTACCTTCACCAAAAAAGGTAATAAAGCCCCCTGACCCTCGCATTACAAATGTAAATCTATCCCGTCGGCTTGCAGACATTTAAACATTTATTTACTTGGCTATTGGACGAAGTGCGACCGACTTAGTTCAATCTCAATTTTACAGGCCACCAAATAAAAAGTTTAAGGTTCTTTTAAAGCCATAAAAATGACATTCCGTATTTTGTTCGAGGTTAAATATATTCGTGAATACATCTGCGATAAAGGTTTATTACCTACCTTCTGTATAAAAATGTCAACTTTTGCCCATAAAATGAATACGAGACCTCAATATTTTCCTTAGTACCTATCGTTTATTTGTAAACTTCAAAGCATAACAATTGTAGTTTCTGGGTATACAAAACATACTGTATCCAGAAGAATCATATTTGATTATAAGGCAAATATTATTTTGTTTATTTGGTTATGTTAGGATTTTCATGATCGGAGTAATGGTAGGAAAATAAGAATATTACCGCTCTAATAGCTTTTTTTTAAGGGGGGGGGGGGGATATCATCGAATGACTGCTCCCGCCTCGGTGAGGCGGGTGAGAGTATCAGATTCTTACTGACTAAAAACCACCCCGTTCCTTCTCCTGCACATCGAGCTGGAGCCCCGGTAACCCGTTAGGTTCTCCGCGATGCTCTAATAGCAATAGACTAGTTTTTTCTTACATAAAACTTAAAATACATTGGAGAAAACTGGTTAGAAGGTAAAACAGCAACAATAATTTTCACAAGAAACAACAGGTATATTTCATAAACAAGTTATTAAATGAAATTATAACCATATATTTAAACATATACTTTTTCTTTAAATATAAATACCTAACTGATATAATGCGCAAACAAATTTTCAACTCCCATTACGAAAAAAACTTCGTCTATAATTTTTATATTTAATTTGTTTGCAAAGTGATTTATACGGTAATTTTGTTTAAACGCGTGATTTATAAATACAAGTTCTTTGTTTTACTAGCAGCTATAGATAACAATATGAAAACTAAGGTTTCAGATAAAGTATTGGTAAATATATACGTCAACTATATATACATAAAATTGGAGTGTCTGTTTGTATTATTAAAATAACCGCTTTTTATTACATGCATACGGATATACGTACGATACACATACAAAAATATTATATTTTACAATTTTTGTCTGTCTGTCTGTCTGTTTGTACTGTCTAATCTTTGGAAACAGGTAAACCGATTTTGCAAGACTTTTATTTGCAGGTAGCTGATGTACTAAGGAGTAAAACTGAAACAAAAAAGATATATTCTAAAATTCATATTCTACGCCGACAAAGTCGCGGGAAACAGCTAGTAATAAGCAAAAACTGCAGAACGGTACGAATTATTGAACGGTATAAATTATTTTTAGTTAAAAATATAAGCTGGTTTTCGAAAAATAAACCTCAATATAACTTTTGAAGATATTCGGTTTTTATACTATGCCTGTGTTCTGATTTTATATCAACATTTAATTTATACATTGTTATAATTTGTATATATTTTTTCCAAGTGAATCTCTTCTCTTGCTTTAAACTATTAAGTACGTATTTACTTCCATTTTATAAAGGGGTGTGTTGTGTGTGCATTAATTATTATTTAAATAAATTCACATAATAAATTTATCATACTCAATTTTCCTCAAATCCAACTATAAATACATACCATTTGTAATACATAAGTCTTTCTTCAATATGTCTTTTAATTAAAATACAAAGCCCACATTACATTCCGAAGACAAAATTAATACATCAGTCGAACTGAATTCAACAGCCTATTTATTAAGTTTATTCCCTACATTTGTAACTGCGGCCAAAAAAATTACGATTCTAATGAAGCATTCAGTTGAGAGATTCATGATTAACGTCTTGTAAAATAACCAACAAATTATGTAATGCCTTATTATTTTGGAAAATACATTTATGAGAAATATTTTACAGATATTTAATAAATTACTTGAATGTTTAAGAATATATTGTAACATAACATAATATCACGCTTTTTTTCCCCGAAAGAATAGGCAGAGCTGCACATTACGGCACTTAATGCCACTGTACAATGTAACACCTTCTTTTCACTATTTATGTTATGAGTCCCAAGTTATAGGGGGTGGGTGAGCCTATTGCCACATATCGGGCACATTTCCAGACTCCGAAAATTCCTAAAAATATATAGTAAATAGTGCTGCTAATGAGATTTTTTTTAAACCAAGTAATACTTTGCCCTACCCGGAAATCGAACTCAAGAGGCAGTCGCCCTTGCGGCCACTCGGCCAACGAGGAAGTCATATTTAATTATTATGGTTTTAATTATAAATATTAAAAGAAGGTGATTATCCCATTTTAATTATGCTTTTTATCATTGAAGAAACGGATTCATGAACTAATCAGTTCAAAAACTACCGCATCAATCGACCAAAAAGATAAAAATCTACACGATCAAGATGGAATGCCTCTAGGGAGCATGCTCGGTCCACCAAAATAAATGTTTGTGTGTCGTACACTGGATTCGACGTTTATTTAAAGCTGAGGTAGCTAATTGGTCGGCCGCACATTTTTATTCTATAAACAAACCAGCTATCCTGAATGCCCAAACGTGACTGTACCCAGCCTTGTACGAGGAACCTCAAACGACAGCATAATGAACGTCTTTGACTATTCTGCTGTGTAAGATTTCTTTTCACTTCTTGTATAGAACGACCGGTTATCTGATTGCTGTTTCTATTGAAATGTATTTCATAGAGAAACTAATTATTCTATCCCACCAAAACACGTGTTGTTTCCAAATGATTTTTGGTAATAGAAAGCTTGTTTAGATTAGTTTTGCCCTTGATGTTAACGAAGATTATTTTAAACAAAACTTACATTATATATGTAACACTATAAAGGTACAGTTTTTGTACAATATGTATATTTCATCCAGTCATTGTTGCTTTCAGACGTAATGAATAAATGAAAACAATCTATCTCTGTGAAAACATGACTTGTGTGTATGCTTGCAAAAATATTCATAAATCAAAAGGTCAAAACCATACTACACGTCACGTATAATATTGTTTTTGTGATGAACCAATGTTTAATTTCTCCCTATTTGATCTGCCAATTTATCAAATGAAACATACGTACATAGAAACGATGCATTCACAAAATTACATTTAGGCGATCGTGCGTTACAAGGATCCATTGAACTCTTTCATTAGTTACGCTTCAGAGACAAAAGCTAATTCAAACTGACCCAAGTCCCTGTGCAGCTATTTTGAACTAAATCCATTTGGCTATCATTTGAATATGTCCCACAGCAGCCACTCATGGACGAGACACGAGGCCTAATATAAACGATATTTAGCTAAGTACTAAAGCAAATTGTAATTGCTAACGAGGTCACACAAACTATTAGTATTGGTAAGCAATTTCGGGAAACTTCGATTTGAAAATATTTACATGAAGCTCAGGACATTTTAATGACCACCCAATATAGCTTTTGAAAGGATAAATAAATAATATGAAAAGTGGTGATGATGACGAAGAAAACTTTAAGGAAACTAAAAATTTCCAAATTACTGTAAACTACATAATAAGTACATCAACTACCTACAACTACAAAGTAGTACCTACACAAATCGGTACGGTAACGGATGTTCAGAACGAACGTGACATTAACAGTTTTGAAGGACAACCTCGAAATTACTCATGTAAAACAGTATGACCAAAATTGGGGTTAACCTAGACAATATTAATAATATAATAGTGTTTCTACAAAACCGATTTTTGTCCATGTATTTGATCCGAAAGTGAATCAAGAATGATTGATATCATGTTAGATATCCTTGAAATAATTTAATGCAGCGATTTTCGCCTAAGTTATACCAAAACTAAAGCTAGTTAGTTTAAGCGTTCAAGCACTTGACGAACTTTTTAATACCACATTCTTTTAAACTTATACATTTTCTATATCGATCAAAACTGTGTCATACGTAAAAGGAAGAAGAATGAAAACTTGAGTATTAGGTTTTCATTTTGCTTCAATCCAAATTTTAGTAACATTTAACAATTCTAAATGTATTTCGTACATAGTTAATAATTTCGACTAATCTATGTATAAAATAATTGCAACTGTGATTACAAGGACAGAACGAATCACGTGTGTGTCGTATATGTAACTTTCAATAACTAAATAATAATTATAATAATAATAAAGCCCTTTATTCTGAATTTTTACAAAAAGAGTTGATACTAAAAAGTTACAGTATATCTCTTAATTCAGTGTGCCTTTTGGCAAAGGCTTCGTCTAGCTATCTATATTGAATTCTGTCAGTAACTAAATATACAATGATATAGTTTAAAAACATACACTAAGTACTCAAGTTTCTCTCGAGTCTACACAGGAATAAACCTCCGTTGACAGAGCAAAGACAAGTTGGAACAAATGATCATTAACTTCTACCGCCTTTTACTTGCATTTACTAGTTCTTGAGGTAAGTTTATACAATACATTAGTTTAAATGACTTACGAAGTCAAACGTTAGGTTGAGAATATTGAATTTTAGGAGTTTGTTGTAGACACTTTGTTAATTTGGTCACAAAGTTATGCTTCCAAAAAAGGACGGAGGACTTAAGGTCAATATTAAACTCTAAATGCAGTACCTATCGTATTCAGAAATCAAATCAACGAACAGCATTTATCCAACTTCTGGTATGCCAATATAGGGGCTTTGAGCTCATAATTAGCACTTTATATCACAGTGACCAAAGAGTCATTTTTATCCGCGATAAATCTGTCTTTACCTATAGGTAATTTACTTTTCCTACCGATACGAGAAAAGAAAAATTACTCGTATAACCACATTTGTCAATGTTAGCACGCAAAGGTATTAATGAAGTGTAGTCACCGTATACTAAGTGGTATCGTAGCGGCAGTATTGAGTGACTTTCATATTAATTATGTTGTAGTATAAATATTATTAACGATTGCACATTTTACAGTAACTTCTGATTCATAAATCACAAGTCTGTCTGTATGTATGTTCGGGATGAACTCAATAAGTACTGCATGGATTTATTTCAAATTTGGCTTGAATATTACTAATAGGTCGGGTCAACACATACGATATTATGCACGTGGAAGGAGCTGTGAATCTTAATTTCTCTTACACATTGTGTGTAGCGTTTAATATAATGACGTATATTTAAATGTACTTTTCGAGTATGTCATGCTACTCTCTAGCTTTACTCTAAAAACTTCGATTAAAAATACAATTGTAAAGAAAAAATACAAATTCAGTTAATTAAAGTCTTCTGATTTATAAATCATCACCTAAAACGATGCTTAATAGTAACAAGACCTTAAGAGATTACTAGTAATCAAGTCCATTATTGTGAAAATAGTGGACTTTATTACTAGTGATACAAGTCCACTATTATGAAAATAGTGGACTTGATTACTAGTAATCAACACATATGATACAACATTTTTTCATAAAAAATCATTTGACCATTATATAATCAATTTTGTACCATTTACCAACTAAACAAATACACCTACAAAGTAATCATCGCTTACCTAAGGGGCCTATCTTACAACAAGAACTAGAACTTAGTTCACATAAACTAACATCGCCCTAACAATCTGGATCTAGTTAATTAGTTCTAGGATCTTCCCAAATAACTATACTGTCTAAGGATATCACTTTAATCAGGAGAATCAAATATTCATTACGCAAGAGATTATTATTAGCAAAGAAACGGCAATATCATTGATACGTAGATTCAACGGCACATCAATTAATTTATTATTGATGAAAGTACAGACAAGAGGGAAAGATTAATTAATCGTATTACAATTAATTATTGCGTTATCTGCTGAGCGTGTCGACATTCAGACCCTAATGTAATTATTTTTACACAGGTTTTATTAATATCCTTTTATTTGGTAGAAATATTTTATTAATAATTTTTACACATAACATCACGCCTTTTATCCCCGAAGGGGTAGGCAGAAGTGCACATTATGCCACTACAATGTAACACCCACTTTTCACTATTTATGTTATGAGTCCCATGTAATAGGGGGTGAGCCTATTGCCATATACCGGGCACAATTCCAGACTCCGTGCTACTACTGAGATTTTTTTTAAAAACCCAGTAATACTTTGCCCGACCCTGGAATCGAACCCGAGACCCCTTGCCCGGCAGTCGCACTTGCGAGCACTCGGCCAACGAGGCAAATTACTGTAGTGTAAAAATTAAAGAATTTGGTGAAACTTTTCCAAGGTATAGCTGCATATAGGTTGACAAGAATAGATTTTAATTTACTAATCTAATATACTTCTTTTACACCTTCATATACCGGTATTTGATCAATTTGATTTGAAAAATCTAACTTTAAAATTAGGCATAAATGTCGTGATGACCTAAGACGCCTGCTTCTCATGCATGACAGTGCAAGACTAAAACCTACCAAGCAACGGTAAGTACCAATGTGACTTTTACCAAGTTACATGTACTTTCTAAGACTATTTAGACACCACTGACTAACGGTGAAGGAAAAAAACATTGTGAGGAAACTGAACTTATAATTTTGAATTAGGTATTAGTTTGAAATCGCCAACCCGCAATGGACAAGCGTGGTGAATAATGCTCAAACACTCTCTATGTGAGACGAGGCTTTGCTCAGCAGTGAGCACTTATGGGCTGTTGCTGAAGATTTGATTTCAGAATAGCTATTGGACACATGGATTTTTTTAACCAAGCTTCCTATAAAAAGAAAGAAAATTATAGAGAAAATTTCATTTTCCAACTAAATAGCTAAAGCTAGGGATAAAAGAGTGCAAAGCGCAGTTTTTAATACTAACGTCAGCTTAACTTAGCAATGTTTTACGCAAAGCAAGTGTCGTTTCTACTTCCCTATCCTGTTAGAATACTCTTGCATTACAGCTTTACCACATTTTGGTGCAAATGCGAATACTTTCGCAATTTGTTTTTAACCGACTTCAATAAGGAGGTTATCTATTGGACCTGTATGTATGTAATGTATGTATGGGTGTGTGCGATTTTAAGAAAAGTATGTTTTTTACTTAGAAGACAGTTTTAGTATATGAAATAAGCGACTTCAAAAAAGAAGTTTTGAAGTCGGTTTTTAAACGTAGTATAATATATGTATTGTAACTTTTTTGGGAATTGTAAATAAATGCTCTTATTAAAAATTTGGAATGGCGTTTGTAGTTTTATTTTGAAATTATTTAGTGAGAAGAAAAACTAACAATGCTATCGAAATATTCCTTTATTGTCATAATTTCTGAAATTCATTTTTATATGCACTTTGAATTTCTCATGGTCGAAAATAAACTCTAAAATTATAAATAGAGTTTGTTAAAATAAAGTGTCTAGTATCTAAGTTGTCGAATTACACAAAATATAAAAATCATAACCAAGGCAATCTCAGTACAGTATAATAAGATTTCTCAGATTGGGTTACAGAATCTAAATTTAGTTCTCAGTCCTAGCTAACTAGAATAGATAATAGTGTATTACAGATTAGTTGACGAACGTGCTCAAAATAATTAATATCATACACTAGAATACACAGCCGTGTATTATTAGCAATTTACTTAATACGTAATGTAGGTTAAGTAGAACTCGTAGATTTCTAAAGTGTCTAAGTACCAATTTAGGAAAAGATTAAGCGTTCTGTAATATGGACTTGTTGATCTAGATTTCGACACTATTCTTATCTAATGAGAGATAAATTAAAGTTGAAAATCCGCTAAAGACAGCTACAGAATTGTATAGGTACTACCTGGGTGCTTACTCTTGGTACCAATCTTAATGTCGATACAATTTCAATAATTGTTCAATGTTAACACCATAAAACCCCTATTGTAGCTGTTAAAATACCATTCAGAGTACGGAATATAAATCCAAACTCAATATCATTCAGCTCATGATATATCCACGTAATACGGATGCAATGGGTGCTAGTGTTGCAACTCAAGAGTGCAAAATTTCACAATACCAATGTCGATCAATTGGAATTGGATTCAAGAATAAGGCTCCTGGTATATTTATTGCAGGCCTTTAATTTTGGAATTGGTGAATATCTGGTCCTAAGTATTTCTATTTCTCACCGAAGCATGCACATGCACACACAGCATGCACCTGTCGTACCTACTACTAGACAATTTCGAAATAAAAATACAGTAATATTTTCTCAATTCAATGGATAGAGACCTATCCTCAACCTCCAAGTCATAATAAAACCAAAGAGATAACATTGATTTTCATTTTAAAAAAAAAATCTGCTTAGGTATGTCTATACCATAGTCATAGTCTTATGAATACCACTTATACAATACATAGCAGTTGAGAACCAGTCAATTTACCAGAACAATTTAAACTAGTCATGGTCCTTGGTCAGAGCAGCGAAGTGATAAAATTCCCACTTAAGAAAATTACAGACTCTTCAATAGCTACTATGGAACTACCATAAAAGTAAAGGCAGGGGCGATAACAATTTAATTTTACAATCCATTGCGCTTTTTCTTCCAGTCGTTATAATAACATAACTTAGAATGCTATAGTAAAAACGTATTCTATTCGAAATTATAATTTGAATCTTTAAATTGCTATGAGGTGCTACTGGTTTTATTTTTGTATCATAAGTGCCTATTAAATGTTAATTGCACTTTGGGAAACATACTCAAAAAATATAAATTTCTTATGCGTATAGGAACTAAGTATTTTAGTATTGACTGCCTCGTTGGCCGAGCGGTCGCAAGTGCGACTTTCGGGCAAGGGGTCTCGGGTTCGATTCCCGGGTAGAGCAAAGTATTACTAGGTTTTTAAAAAATCTCATTAACTAGTAGCACGGAGTCTGGAATACAGATGATGACGGGGTTAGTTAGGTAATGAAAAAATATTAGACAGGTATTTTTTTATTTTGTCATATAACAAAACAATACTCAGATAAAACGACTAAAGCTTTAGAAGTGGGAGCTAAAACGTCATTTCTACGTATAGATCAGCTCTAGAAGTGACGTCACGCGACATTTTAAATCAATACACCGTCGAAAGTATTTGTTTCTGGAACGAAATAAAAGTACGTGTCTAATGTTTTAAACTAATCTACCAGACGGACATTAAAATAAAAATTTGTCATCTACCCTATTGTGCCCGGTATATGACAATAGGCTCACCCTATTACATGGGACTCATAACATAAATAGTGAAAAGTGGGTGATACATTGTACAGTGGCATTAGTGCCGTAGATATGTGCGCACCTCTGCCAACCCCTTCGAAGAAAAAAGGCTTGATGTTATGTTCAAAATCTTAACATTGAACTAGAAATTTTGAAATACGATTGGATATTAATTTCGGCCTTTACTCGAAAACTACGTATATCGTATGTAATTATTTTTTCAAAGGGCAAAGTGTGGGTTTCTATGTTACACATACAAGCAAAGTTCAATACCCTTGGAACTCCCATAAAATATCTATTAATCATAATAAAACGTTCACGGTACGATAATTTAATTAGAGAGAGGACTCAGTGGCGCCTTTAATACACACGATTACACATTCAGTTATCAGTCATCTGATAGAATCGGATGTGTTGAATCATCGTCTTCAGTGACGGAAGTCAGCGGTTTAGGTCAGTGAACTTTAAGTTAATTAGTGATAATATTATTGTTAGTTCTGTTTGGTTATTTGAATGGTATACTAAACATAGGCTTGAACAACGGGTCCAGCAAATTAGGTGTTCTGTGTTCGATAAGACAAAATTAGGGGCAATGCAAATCTATTTTCTGACCATGAGTGGTGCTGATCGCTTAGTATCAGGGGTTCTGTTTGCTCGTTTTTGCCTTTCTTAGTGAAATGTGGTTCGTAAAATCTCAATCATATTGCAACCAGACTTAAAAAACAAATGAAAAAACTGCATATCACGTAGGCATACATACCATCGCCTACCCTTTCCGAGAATATTTCGAAGAAGACGCATGGAAACCTCTATATGTAGGAATTATTTTTATTATCATTTTCTAATTAAAACAAATTTGACTTTGAAGCGTGTAGTCTATTTTAGCAAACAGTCACATGATACGTGAGTCTATTTGTCCATCTGAACTATACTATAATAGGCTTAAGCCTACACAATGAGCACCAGCCAATTACTAGGTAAATTAGACTCAATTATAAATATTTCCAACCAAATATTGTACTTCTATGTAAAAAGTACACAATATACATAGGAATAAGATATTTTGTATTAAAAAAAAACAAATAAAATATACAAAAAATATATCCAATCTAGTTCAACCATATATTCTAAATGCAACTACAAACAAAGCTTTGTTTAACAACATTTTTCCTATACTAGTCAACAAAGAGATTCTACACAATCAGAAAAATACAAATATTTTTGGACCCCGACAATTTGTAATCCGAGAGAACAATTGGAAGTTTGTAGAAAGATAGAAAACGAATGAATATTTGTAGTGAAGTCGCTGGTATGTAGAGCAAGATGTTTTTAGTTCTATTTCAGAGTTCAGTAAGATACAATTAGGTACTCCCATAATTTTCAGTTGTAGTTTCAATTGGCAGCCTCGTTGATTCAGTGCTTGGCAACGTGACTATTTTTATATGTCTTTCGGAATGAATTTTCAGCGAAAACATAATCATTACATTTTTTTAATTTTAAAATCCATCCGCACGGTAATACTACCACTACTATTGTCATCTGGTATAGTGTCAATAGGGTTACATACTATTATTCATTTAAACATATCATGTACGTAGACTTTTTTTGCACATCTCCAATTCTCAGAAAATAAAAGGTCGTTACGAATACAGACCCAGTGTTGTTCTACGATGCATATTGCACGTGGAACAATCACAGAATAAAACGGTCCAATATCCAACGCTGACAGTATGAGTGATATGCTGGCGAGATGAGAAAAACTCCGCTTGACTAAAACGTATTGCAAAGGTACAGTCGTAACCAACTGTTGTATTGTCATAGCGTCATCATGAGCCTCTAACTGTTCGACGGCTCGGCAAAAGTCTCTTCTTACCTAGATGTAGAATGAGCATTAATCGCTTCGCTTGCTAATTCATATGTCACACGTACGATCACATTGCACCACCTAAAGGTTGGCTAGTAAGAATGCTTTGTGCCCTATTGTTGTAAAAAGTTAAATAAATAAAAAAATATTACGTTGTTCTAGCTTTAATTGGTTTTATTTTATTGTATATTGTACAAATTTTTAAGCCTCCTGCAAATTTAATTTCCATACTGGTGTTCTCATTATAAGTAATTGGACTTTTTGAATTCTCAAGAATTATGGAGTCTTGCATGGCACTAAAACTATATTTCTAGTTCTAGTATCTACTCAACCTTACCTAACTGGTTAGTAGGAAGAGGATTAAAAACATGAAAACTTCCACGAACTACAAACATGTTTTATTTAAATTGAAGCATTAAGTGATCGAGTTGCGAATATTCAGAACTGTGAGTGCGACTGTACTGGCGATAGTTACGTCTACTCGTGGGTCCTATGCAAATTAACAGGAGTTCGATACTTTTGAATATGTATGCAGCGTTGTGCTCAGAGTACCTAACTATTACCCACCAACAGAATAGGTAAATGGAACTAGCATTGCATTTTGGATAAACAAGAAAAACAAAACTGCACGCCTGCACCGTTGAGGCATTAGCTGGACATGTGGCTGGTGTAAAATATGTTCAAGTCCCGTAAGGAATAAAGTATTTGTGTGATCCACAAATTGTTGTTCCGGGTCTTTTTTAATCGATGGGAAAAAAATATCCAACGACTTCTCCCGCCCAAGTGAAGTGAGAAGGAGTGTCAAACTTCTACTGGCTACCATAAAATCCGTTGATCAGGGTTTGAAATTATGTCTTTTTAAGCGCAACCAAGATATGAGAGAAAATCTAAGTACGTGACAATGTTAACAATAAAGAATTAAAACACCGCCAGCCGAAGTAAATGAAACTTAAACTTAATGGTTACGATTATCTGAATTAACATAGCAATAACTCAGAGACTTAAAAAAACAATGTAACAAATTCCAAGACGATCTGTATCACAATTATTTTTTGATATGTTTTTTTTTTTATTCATCCGTACGACTTCTCGTATTTCCGACGAATAAATTTCACTGGATTTTACATACAAAATATTGGCTTAACAAAACAATAAAAATGCACACATTGAAATGCCGACGGGTCTTTATTCAGAACTTGATTAATAAAACATTGCAGGAATAACTCGGGCTGCGAAATAAAAATAATAGTAACGTAGATTAAATAGCTACTTACTCTCGTTTAATTTTCACACTTCAGCAGTCAACGAATTTGCATTTGTAAATATTAAACGAAGCGGGTATGCACTTGAAAAGATTGGTCGTTTCACACTCTCTTTCGATCCCTTGTCGATCTTTGTCAGGAGCCTGTCGATTGAATCGGGACCCGTATAATATAAAATTTTCATACGATTGTGGAAACCCCTTACGGTAAAAGTTTTTCCTCAATCACGAGGATCGCGTGTGAATAGGAAATGCTTGTCATGGAACGCATATTCTTATAGCGTCTGTTGTGAAGTTGGATTAGTTACTGCGTAGTAAAGTTTGGGAAGTCATTGTACAAGTGATTTTGAGAGTGTTAGAATACAATGGCATATAATTATACACCACACCTCACTCTAAAAGGGTATACAGAGATATACTGATGACGCATGAGTATCCATCACAAGGATAGGGGGAAATAACACTGTGTTATGATTTATTTACCATGTACAAAAAATTAACCAATCAGGTCTTTGAATACGTCTTATGCAGAAGTAAACACAGAAAACACACTTAATAACTAGTTGGAAAACACTTCAGAATTGGCGCCGTCAATCCGCCAAAGTTCTGGTAATGACAGGCTCCCTGTCATCCAGCTGTGCAGAACTTTACGCGTCTGTTTCGTGTACAGAATGTTCATTTGTAAGGTTAAAATGGGTCACACGGCGTGCAAGCAAAGTTTAAAGCTGCGGCTTGGCTTTTATTGTACTTCCCTAAGTTGAGAATTTACAATAGCTAGAACTACTAATTTAATTATGCTATGCACTGTTCTCCAACTGAAAGTTTAATGCGAACTAAATGAGTATACCTGTGCAATGTCGATTTTATTTCTTTTTTTTGACTTGTAATGGAACTTAAGTTTGAATTCGAACAAGTTTTTCAATTAGTGTTTTATGGCTGCTGCATAAGCGAATAGATGAAGACCAGCGTATGGCCAGACATAATCAAACAGTTGTATGATTCAGTTTCCGAACGCCTTTAAAAGACTTACGTACCTGCCTGAATTTCAACATTTTTTTTTAACAAAAACGTACTTTGTTATATAGTTTAAATGAAATAAATATATACAACTTAAATAAAATATAAATAATTTAAAACTAAAATATTTACACCTTAAAAATGTGTCATAAGGCATCAAAGAAAAAACCGTGAGGTAGGGTGCCCAAAAGACTTGCAGCATTGCCACGTTGAATGGCAATGCTTAACCTTTGCTAAAGGTAGTAGCCAGCCCTTCGATCACCTGAAGTGTCAACCATCCCTCTTACAAAATCTTTGTAAAGAAGATGTGCACTTGGCCCCACGGCCCTAAAGTTCAACATTAATTTTATTAATACACAAATAAAAGTATATTGGGGTCGTGCAAGATCTCATTACGATTATATTCCACTTAAATTCTATTTAACTTATGTAGGTTCAGATGATGCCTTATACAAGTTGTATTAAAATTAAAATGCTAGGCACAACTCCAGCGCTTTGCAATTTAATTTGAATCGAATTAGTTCTAAAACAGTTGACACGCTTGCCTTCTAAATTGATATTAGGTCATATCTATTAATTTCGTAGCAATGCAACGTAAACGTAATATCACGCTTAAAGTTATAATACCTATTATATAATATTATACCTCTATTACTCACGAAATGTACTTAGTAGAGTTTTCAGTTTTGTTGTGAAAAACCACAGTAGGTTTATTATTCAACCGTAAGAGCAAATGTATATTTTTTAAGGGATAAGCCGGTAAACGAGCAGATGAATCATCTGATGTTGAGCAATCAGCGTCGCCTGTGGATACCTGGTATACCAAAAGCGTTACAAGTGCGTTACCAGCCTTTTGGGGATTTGGAATTTGAGGTTTTTTAGGTATGCAAGGATTAGGGAGATTGGGGAAGTGGGAGTACTAATCGGGTCTCCAGTATGTCTTAGATTTCATCAAAACTATTTCGATCTCAAAATCATCGTCGACCTTTACGAGAACATAAATACATAATGTAATCCATTGAGCAATTACTAAAACAAACTTCAATTCGATATCAAAGCAAACATTCAATACAATTCTAATAATCTAAATCCTTTAATACTATCAAAACTGGGCTAAGTAAACGATTCAAACACAACACTAAGAAAGACAGTAAGTTATTAAATCCTTAACTTAACAGTTAATAGTTACATTCGTTATCTCCACAAAGGCCGTCCGAGATCGCAAGCAAAAGTTCGCAAACCGAAATTAGTTGTAAAGGAGATATTAGTCGTGACGTTTAACTCTATAACTTGATACGTTTGTAGTACTGCGGTTGAATGGAGGGTTTCTAGTTCGTAAACTTGTGTGTTTTACTTTCCCTGCTAATAGTTCTCGGGGAAGAAGAGCTGGTTGATTTGAAAGTCTATTTTATAGCGGTCGCGGAATTATGGCATAGTATGTATATTTTAAACTCTTTAACCTGTTAAGATATAATTATGTAAAACACTTCGTATATATTTTACCCCTGAGTATTACAGTTACATTACAGTGTCGTTCGACGGAATTCCCATTATCAGAGGTACATATTATTATATACATATATATATTTTTTTTCTTTCTTTCTATATGTTAGCTACAAACTATATGCCTATATATAGAACTTGTATTATAAAATGTGATTTTAACTCTATTTTCCGACTTCATACTTAACCTAATATGGATCTTAAGTCATATTCCGTAACCATATTTGCAATAGTAGCATCAGTGAATGATGATATCCAAAAAAAAAAGAAAATAGCGAGGATTTACCCAAAATTCTGTGGAGTGGTAGCCACTATACCTAATGTATCCTTAGTTGATATCTACTTGTGTATTACACAACCATTTCTGGCCCTAAAAACCTAGGCTTTAGTATATATCCGATTCCATAATACGCAGTCTACCCCGAAATCCTCTAAAAATATTTGCCTAAAAACCCAAGGCTTTACTTACCCTCTCGTTGTATTTCTAAACTTCGAGATAACAAATTTTAAGTGAAAAGTGGGATTCAGTGTTCTTATTGTTTTTCTAAGATAGTAGAATATTGTAAAGAAATTGGACACTTTTAAACTTGATTTAAATATTATAAAAGGTTTTTTAAAATATCCATTTTTATTGCAAAATAGCGATGATTTGTTTTTTTGTAACTGGTGTTACTTAGCTTTCAAATCAAAGATTACATGTCGATATAAATAAACGCTAAAAAATATAACTTTTCTTTTACCTTAAAAATCACTTTCAAATAATATCTATTGAAGAATAAATAAGGCATTTTGATAATGAATAATGGACCTGAGGAGTGTATGATTAAAATAAAAAGATCTGGCTGACTGGGTCATTGCCTGAAAGTTACCAGGTTTAATCATGTTTGCTTAAACGGGCTAAAGACGTAGAAGATGCTAATAGGGATGATGACAGGCTATGAACATTACAAATCTAATTAGTCCGTCAATTAGGTAATGAAAAAATATTAGACACATTTTTTTTTATTTTGTTGTAATATAATATATGATACTTAGATATAACGAATCAAAGTTTAGGAGTGGGGCTAAAACGTCATTTCTACTTATAAATTGTACATAGAAGTGACGTTACGCGTCATTTTAAATCAATATATCGTCGAAAGTATTCGTTTATGTAAAAAAATAAAAAATACTTGTGTAATGTTTTAAAATAATCTTGGTACCAGACGGACATTAAAATAAAATTTAGTCATCTACCATAGGGTAGATATTGATAATAGTATCAATATAATAATAAGGATGACGACAGGGTACGAGAATTAAAAATTTTATAAGTCCGTCAGTTTATCATCATCATCATCAACAGCCAGAAGACGTCAACTGCTGTACAAAGGCCTCGAATGACAATGTCCCTCTGTTAGCTAATGAAAATTATTAGAGACGTCCTGTTAGACGCGGTGCCTGTCACGCTGCTACAGTTCCTCGTTAATCAGTTACGTGGGTAACCTGAAAAGAAAAATATTTTATTATAAATTATAACATAAATAACAATGTTAATGAAACATTTAATGTTTATTTAAACACACATTTATTTAATATCTTCAAAAGTATCATTTTCTAAACACCCACATATGTCGCGGAGAACCTAACGGATTACCGGGGCTCCGGCTCGAAAAGCGCAGGAGAAGGAACGGGGTGGTTTTTAGTCAGTAAGAGTTGGACACTTAGAGAGTGAGATGATTTTGCCCCTTAAAAAACACTTACATATTTGATTTAATCATGATTTGGTAAACTACATACTGAAAAACGTAATCTTCTACAAACAATTTTTTTTTTTTTTCTAAAGTGCTCATACGTTACAGAAATAAAAGAAACAAGTTGATTTCATGAATGTGACTTTTTCCGAGCTATATCTACTTTCTAAGATCATACAGACAACACTGATAAACGGTGAAGGATTACTAATTATAAGTTTGAAATCTCCAACCCGCATTGAGCAAGCGTGGTGATTAATGCTCAAACCTTCATATGAGAAGAGGCTTTGCTCAGTAGTGGGCATTTATAGGCTACTAGCTGTTGCCCGCGACTTCGTCCGCGTAAGTAGATTAATGACTTCTGACAGAATTAACCAGAATCAATTCAGTGCCCAAGTAAGATTTACCTATTTTGAAATGATTTATCGTAGTTTCAATAAATAAATAATCCCACAGGATCACGTAAGGTTTGAGTAATAAAAACTATTCTATCGACTATTGTTGTACCGAATCTCTCTAGAATAAGTTCAGTGGCTAAGAGTTAGAGAGTCCTGGGGCATTGACGCATAGTTCCCGTTCTCGTGAGACATCTGTGAAAAAACTATCATACGTTACCCAGGTCCTAAATCATCGTTTTACCGAATGTAATTCAAAAAGATTCGATGATTCTAAATTCAACGGCTAAGAAGATTTATACAAACTCTCATTCCCTATTTTATCCCCTTAGGGGTGGAATTTACCAAAATCCTTTCTAAAGAGATACCTATGTCATAGTAACTTTATGCATGCAAAGTCTCAGCCCGATCAATTTAAAACTGGCAAAGTATCATACAAACTTTCACCCCCTATTTTACCCACTTTGGGGTGAGAATGTTCAAAAACCTTTCTTAGCGGTTGCCTATGTGATAACATCTATCTGCATGTCAAATTTCAATCCGATCGATTTAAAACTGACAAAGTCTCATACAAACTTTCATCCCCTATTTTACTCCCTTGGGGGTGGAAATTATCAAAATTCTTTCAAAGCGGATGCTTACGTCATAACATCTATCTGCATGCCAAATTTCAACCTGATCGGTTTAAAACTGACAAAGGCTCATATAAACTTTCATCCCCTATTTTACCCACTTGGGGGTGGAAATTATCAAAATCCTTTCATAGCGGATGCCTACGTCATAACATCTATCTGCATGCCAAATTTCAACCCGATCGATTTAAAACTGACAATGTCTCATACAAACTTTCATCCCCTATTTTACCCCCTTGGGGGTGGAAATTATCAAAATCCTTTCAAAGCGGATGCTTACGTCATAACATCTATCTGCATGCGAAATTTCAACCCGATCGGTTTAAAACTGACAAAGTCTCATACAAACTTTCATCCCCTATTTTACCACCATTGGGGGTGGAAATTATCAAAATCCTTTCACATCGGATGCTTGCGTCATAACATCTATCTGCATGCCAAATTACAACCCGATCGGTTTAAAACTGACAAAGTCTCATACAAACTTTCATCCCCTATTTTACCCCCTTGGGGGTGGAAATTATCAAAATCCTTTCACAGCGGATGCTTACGTCATAACATCTATCTGCATGCCAAATTTCAACCCGATCAGTTAAAAACTGACAAAGTTTCATACAAACTTTCATCCCCTTTTTTACCCCCTTGGGGGTGGAAATTATCAAAATCCTTTCTTAGCGGATGCCTACGTCATAACATCTATCTGTATGCCAAATTTTAGCCCAATCTGTCCAGCGGTTTGGGCTGTGCGTTGATAGATCACTATGTCAGTCAGTCAGTCAGTCAATCACCTTTGAATTTTATATATATAGATTGATGAAGTTGACTTTAAAAAGGTGTCTTTCCTTTATTCTCCAAATAATCGTCCATGAGTATTAATATTCCGGCCTCTTTTAAAGTTAATCAAAAGCCATTTATTAACGGGAAATGACCATTTTCAACGAAACCTTTTCAATTTTTACGTAAAACGGTTGTCAAAGAATCAAAATTAGGTTAAATTTTGCTCTAAAATTGAGTAGAATGATACTTTTGAAGATCTAATTATAATGGGTAATCATAACTTTTACTTTTACATAGGTACGGTGGCGAGCAGGTCAACCTACCATTTACGTTCAAATTTCTCTATAACATGTTCATCTTTATTGAATTGACATAAAGTCGAAAATCCAATAAATTAATTTGACAGATTTGAGTAGGTAGATTTGCTGGCCACTGTACATAACTACATTTAGTGTACATATTATGGAAACGTATAGTAATTTTGTGATGACAGAATAGAATGCATATATTGTTGCCACCTCTACTCTTCCTGCGTATCTTTATAATAATTCTTTTATAAACTATGTTTAAAAAAATCCACTTCATTCCCCTCTTTTCTTGAAGTCAGTTCATTCTGCTAAGTGTAACAGACACTTTTCTGAAAACCGCATCTTAATCGGCGAGATAATCGCGCACAAATAAACATAAGTCTGTATGTATATATACATATGTATGTATGTATTGACTCAGTTTGACCTGTAAGTATGTCAAATAGAGAAACTTCTTTTTTTTAAGTCGATTAAAAAACGACTTTGTAACTATATGCAGCACTGTCTGATCAACGCGAACCTTTCACAATCGCATCTTAAATTGCACTTACGAATCGTATTGAGACGTTTTACTCGGCAAACGATACCAAAACAACAACAAAAACTGATTTCCATTAACTTCTACAAACTTGTAAATAGATTGTTTACCTGTTCCAAATCTTGTTTTAATATTATTAGTAATTGTTTTATTATTCTCCTATTGTATATAAATTGTTTAAGTTTGTTCTATATAGAGGTAAATTGATTGAGTTGAAGTACCTACGCCGTTGTTTGTGGGTTAACATGCCCTTTTAAACTGTGCTAATATTGTTATTAAAATGTTGATTATTTGCTTTTAGTTGTAATTTTGTTATATTTGTACCAAATTGTTATCTGGTTTTATAACCGTGTTAAGGAATTTTCTTGGTTTCATGGCTTGTTGATGTTTTAATGATTTCTTCGAAAATGTTAACGTTAAAGGTGATACTGTGGATACATATAAAGAAATCTCGAGTTTTAGCATAGAAAAGTAATAATTACCTTTAATTTAGAATATTGAAAATATTTACTACCAGATTTCGAACACAATTCCAAATCATTGTGCTTTTGTCCAGAATTTTAACATTAACTCGTCGAGTACCGGTTTTATAGACACAATTAAAGAACAATAGGTCGCGGTCAGCGGTGACCGCTTGGTGTTTGACAGTTTAAAAAATCAGTCATGTTTGGCAATTCGAGACAGTAACAATCATCACATAATTATTTGACGAGAAACTCGACTAGTTTCAAGCCATGCTAGAGGCTCATATTAATGAGCAGTAGCAGCGTGACAATCGCCGCGTCGCAGGTCGCGAAATGCTGCTCATGAATAGGAGCCTCTAGCATGGCTTGAAATTAGTCGAGTTTCTCGTCAAATAATTACGTGAGTGAGCCGAAAACATAATAATTTATTTAGTATGACTCACGAAAGTTATAATACAAACACAGTAACAATCATAGCCTAATTAATATACTAAACTATACTATACATTTGAATCAGGATGACTGGCAGAGAATGCTGTTAGCATTAAGTCCTCCTTTTGCAATTGTGTAAAACTTAAATAAATAAAGAAACTTTGTTGTGTCAGATTTAAAAAAAGAATCCGATAGCCGTTTAGTACGATCCAAAAATTAAAACTATTTTCGCGATTTATTCTAAACAAAATCACAATTGAATGATCATTTGATCAGTGGACTATTCATAAAAAAACCGAATTCAAATCGTTCTACTAAAATAAATTAAATCCAAACCATGTAGGAATGCAATGTACGTCATCAAAACAATGCTGTTTGACTGCCTCTATTTTACAGCAAAATAATTCTTTATCGTTGAAATAACGGCAAAAATGCGGGATTTTATTGTGAAACTATTCTAAACGGTCACGTTTCAAAACTAGATTGAATTGATACGAAATGCAATATAATTGTAACACATAACATATTTTTTTACTTTTCGTACAACTAACAATAATAAAGCAAGATAAATTTTAGAACCAATTTGTTATGTAATCTAATATTTTAGTAGTTTTAATAAACAACGTAAATAAGTGTAATACCAGATTATGGCAATAATTATTTATTTATTACTAATTATTTTAGCCATGATCGTCCCACTGTAAGGCAAAGGCCTCTCTACCCTCCTTCCACTCGTCTTTTCTTGTAGCTTTCTGTGACCTTTTCATAGGCGTTAAGTTCATCCCGCCATCTCCTTCTGGCCCTACCGCGACGTCTATTGACATTATAACAGCAGTGAGAATTAAAAAAATGAGCACTGTCTCATCTAAAGATCGAATTCACGACCAACATGTACTCAGATTTCTTATCATCATAACATTACGCCTTTTCTCCCCGAAGGGGTAGATAGAGATGCACATTACGGCACTTAATGCCACTGTATGTAACATCCACTTTTCATTATTTATGTTATGAGTGCCACGTAATAGGGGGAGAACCTATTGCCATATACCGGGCACGATTCCAGACTCCGTGCTACTACTGAGATTAAAAAAACCCAATAATACTTTGCCCAACCCGGGAATCGAACCCGAGACCCCTTGCCCGGCATTTACATTTGCGACCACATGGCCAACGAGGCAGTAATTTCTTATCATCACATACTTAAAAATTCTATTAACCAGAATATTGCTATTTTCTACCACTGTCATAAAAAACAATCATATACTTGACGAATTTAGTAGGTACCATATTTTTCTAGAAAGCAACTAAATGTTTCCAAGAAATCAAATCTCAAATCACGACCTTGTTTATCAGCACAAAGAGTAACAATTCCACTATTCAACTTTTTTCTTTTATTTCACGAAAAATATATTACAGCCTAAACCTAGATCATTATACTGAATTCCCAATAACATTTCTAGCAATTTCGGATTACTGAATACAAATTTCTCAATGTGGCAGCTATCGGAGGTACGTACCTGTATATTTATATAGGTACCTGATGAATTGGCTTGTCAAAACTTAGGTTACAACTTTTCTTTTATCAGCCGTCATATTGACATGCATAGAAATTAATAATGTTAACAATGAAGATTTTTATTGTTTTCGTAAGTTAAGTGGCGCATTACCATAATATTATCTACCATCTAATGTAACATACCTACATTGACGAAATAAATAATATTTGTATTTGTAATGAACAATGTTAAAACGAACAGGCATTTCACACTCGTGATTTTAGTGTTAATAAACCAATTAAAATTATTTCCTACCTATTTAGAATTTCACGAACATTTTACAGTTAAAACTTAAATATCTGAGAAAAAAGGGAGTGACAACATTTTATTCATAAGCAGTTAAGTCATTATTTAATCATCAGTTAAGTCTTAACTGTAGAATAAAATTGACAGTTGACAGGTTTTAGTATTTTCAAATATTCAAAGTTATTCCTCTGATAAAATTTAACTGAGCATTGAAAAATCGGGCCTTAATACACTGCATAAACTGGCATTGCGTAAGTAGTGTATAGAAGAAGAATACATTGTTAAAACATTGCTTCACCTTTAAAACAACGGACAACATTTTACATAGTTCGGTCTCACTTCAACAAAATATTACTGTGATTGCCGTCTGCAGTTAACGTCATACTGAATAAAGCTAGAAGCTTGCACATAGTGCTTGCTAGTAGATACATATCCACTAGTTTCTCCATTACTTGCCATTTACGCCATCCGGGGAGAGAACAGACGACCCACCATATTGAAGAGAACGATACAAAGAGGCACCGAATGCGGTTGCAAATGCACCAATATTCCAGACTACAGGGAAATCTGGAAGTATTCGAATTATCCAAACATTTCTAGGTAAAATTAAACCAACAACTGTAAACACAGATATTCTAACAAAACATTCAGGTGGACTAAAGTTTAATGTACCAAACTAACTTCAATTACACCATAAACTTGTTGATATGCTGTTCGTGAGCTAGAAAGAGATAACACGATGTCAAAGGCTTTCGATTTGAATCCTCGTAAAAAGCCATTAGTCAAACTGGGCTTTTAAACTGTGTAAATGACATGATTTATATCACGGACGCTGATTTTTACTCTTTTTTACGTTCAACGTCTATTTTGAAATGTTGCGCACATTCCATTTGGCCGTGAAAGCGAGCAAAATGAAAAGGCCACTCAAGTATAAATGCCTTTGCTACGAACGTCGTAGGTTCTAGAAATAAATGGGAAAGCATAATTATGACATGCGCTCTGACATGGAATTGGTTTTGATTAAATTTGTACTTTTCAATTTTAATTAGGAAATGCAGTTATTATTATTTTATCTACACTTTAAAGTTCTAAGTGAAACTTAAGCTTCAATTTGAGAGTATATAAAATATAAATAGTGATGGGAATGTTTGAAGGTATAAAAAAATTCAGATTGGTATTTATACCGATGTCAATTTTCCTTATGTCTTTTAAGGCATGTGTGAATGCTTAGCACCCCTTTTTGTTCGAGTTTCGTCAGACCGTTAACACGTTTGTCCTGGGAACCAATATGTCTTTGTTAGTTTGTTAATTTGAGGTTTCAATAATTTTGTCACAATTATCTAGTCGTTCTAATTACATTTTTCTTAAAGTTTGTCGTTGCATTTTCCTTTTTAAAGCATAAGTTTTCATCTGATTTCTAATAATAGTTCCTACTATTTTAGACATAACATAACATCACGACTAATTATCCCCCAAATAGGGATAGGCACTTAATGCTACTGTATACTGTAACACCCACATTTCACTATTTATGCTATGAGTCTCATATAATAAGGGGTGAATGTATTGCCATATACCGGGCACAATCCAAACTCCGTGCTACTTCTGAGATTTTTTTTAGAAACCCAGTAATAATTCGACCGACCCAGGAATCGAACCTGAGATCCCTTGCCCGCCAGTCGCACTTGCAATTATTCGGCCAACGAGGCTACATAAACAATAATTTTCTATTATTCAAAATGATGACTAATATGTCGGAGATGGCATGATTATGTTCCGGTTGCTCGGACATAATGTGGGTGAATATGAGTATCGTGTAAATAGGAAAAGCATTTAGAATTAATCACTAAGTTTCTTATAATCTCAATGTAACAGTAACTGGGCACTAAGCGAAACGTAGCAGTTCCGTGACAACGTCTTCACTCAGTGGCAACTCGAACTGAAGTGATCCCCGCGGAGTGCGACTCTGACGTCACGACTCTGCCTAAGCGCACTGGAAATCTGCTGGCGCGCTTGCGTTCCATTTAGCGTCCGTACTCATGACCGGCTCCGACATATAGATAACACTAAAAATTAACGTTGTCAATAATTTAACTATGATATGAATATTTATATATACTTACACAAACAAACAAAGACGTCACCGAAATCAATATTTCATAGAATTAATCTATTCAAACAGCATAACTTAAAAAATGTTGATAAAAATACCAATAGGTATTGAATCCCAATACATTGCAATTTTGACAGCTGCCACGCTAGACTTGACATTGTCAAAGTTAAAATAAACGGCAACACTAAAAAAGTAGAATGTTGCCAGCGTATAAAAATAATACGTTGAAAGCGGATTATTTCCGTACGAACCACCGCATCGCACCGGTCACAATCCAATTTCCTAAGTTTTGGAACGCGACATCTGTCTGCCATAACAATATGTATGAAAAATACTGAATATTTTATATTAAAGAATAAGTGTAGCATCATCACTGTACTTTTTATTTATTTATTTATTTTCAGCCATGATAGTCCCACTGCAGGGAAAGGCCTCCCTACCCTCCATCCACTCCTCTGTATGTAAAGCTTTAATGTACTTTTTAGGTACAAAAATTAGACACAATTCTGTTTGCAAAAATACTGTTCAATAGTCTACTTTTCGAAATAAACTAATATAAAATGTAGTTACTTCAAGATACAAATGTATTTGATAAGAGATTATAAATTAATGGATTTTTAACTTAATTTTTAATTTAATTGAAATTTAAAAAAATGTTCAACTTAGTCGCAAAAAATTACAACTCAAAAATTAAGCCAAGTTACACTAGGTACACAAATGTCCCACGACATGTATCGGCGGCATGTCGAGATACGCCTGCCGATTTCGACCGACACAACGTGCGCCTTATGTCCACAGCGACGATAATGTTGCCAGACATATCGACAAAAGTTCGTCAACGTTGCGCTACTTCACCCAACGCCACTGGCGACGCGTGTGTAGTGTATACTTGGTTTTATGAAACTCTATTGAGAAAATTACTGGTTAAAATTAAAACGTGTGTGTGTTCCACATATCAAAATTACACATCATTAGCTTAATAAAATAAAAAAATCACTTTTAGCCATACAAGTACCTTCAACACTCACAAGTACAGCAATACTATAACTGCAGTAGTATAGAACTTGGAAGAATTTTATCTGATCTAGATATGAATGAAGTGATATATCGGTTCAGCGCATTTACTGTGAACCGTCTCAGCTTATTGCAATAGTACGTCCGTCTTTCGAGAGGCGAAACTACTAGAGAGATCTCGAAATTGATTGGTTGACGATAGTTCTCTAATCAAAATCGATTAAAGACGAGAGCGTTTCTGTATAGCAAGTAAATTGTTACTGATTGTATGATACGTTGGCTGACTGCCTCGTTCGCCAAGTGGTTGCAAGTGCAACTGTCGGGCAACGAGTCTCAGGTTCGATTCCCGGTTTGGGCAAAGTGGTATATTGGGCAGGATTTTAAAAAAAACTCAGTAGTAGCACGGAGTCTGGAATTGTGACCGAATATATGGCAATAGACTCGACCCCTATTACGTAACATCAATAGTAAAAAGTGGGTGTTACATTGTACAGTGGCAGTGCCATATAATATGTAATCTCAAGGTGGAAGGCGACCTGATGAATGTCGCAGGGAGCCGCTGGATGCATTTCGCTTCCAACCGACCTATCTGGAAGTCATTAGGGGAGGCATATGTTCAGCAGCGGATGTCTTATGGCTGACATGATGATGATGATGATGTGACCTCTGCCTAACCCTTCAGGTATAAAATGCATAAAGTTATATAACAAAACTCCACTAATTAGTTAAGCTATCTATTCCTGTCTTTCATAAATGTCGAAATTAGAAACATATATCAAAGTAATTATTTAATTACTCCAATAAATTCTGATATCACATCATAGCTTTAATAAAATTGTAATCGAAATCGGTAAAGTTTAATTAGAAGGTCGTAATTTATTACAGGCACCTAAACTCGTGTTTGATTTCTATCAAAACACCTGACACGTGATTTATTTGGTTTAAATGCGTGATCAATTCCATCACACCTTTCTATAATAGGGTAGATGACTAATTTATACTTTAATGTCCGTCTGGTAAATTTTTTAAAACATTAGACACGTATTTTTAATTTTTTTACGGAAACGAATAGCAATAGCAAAGATATATTGATTTGAAATGTCGCGTGACGTCACTTCTATGTACATTTTATACGTAGAAATGACGTTTTAGCCCCCACTTCTAAACTTTGATTTGTTATATCTAAGTATAATTTTATTATACAACAAAATAAAAAAAATGAGTCTAATATTTTTTCGTTACCTAACTGACGGACTAATTACACTTTTAATTTTCATACCCTGTCATCATCCCAATTCTATCGACTAAAGGAACAAGTCAGAGAGGTATCAAATGTGTACACATCATCATCAACAGCAGTTATGTGGCCACTGCTGACCAAAGATTTCTTCTCACACGGAGAAGGTTTGAGCATAATCTCCACGATTGCTCGTTGCGGGTTGGCGATTTCAAACTTATAATTAAAAATTATAAGCACAGGGGAGCATCACGATGTTTTCCTTCACCGGTTTCTAAATAATCTTAGAAAGTACCTATAACTCGGTCGGTAAAAGTTACATTGCTACTTGCCGTTGGTATATTTCGAGCCCGTACTACCATGCATGAGAAGTGGGCGTATTAATAAACCTCCGGACCACCATGACGACTACTAAAAGTATACTGATACCATATATTGTTTTAAAGAGCCAACCGATCACTTGTCATCCCAGCGTTGATCTGATGTAAGTGAGTCGTCAGTTAAATTATAAGTTATACATTATGGAAAGACGACAAAGCTAAAAATACTTTACTCCGAGATAACATATACTACTTTCTTTACTACAGAAAATATTTTCTTTACTACAGAAAATCAGATCCTACAATAGTCCTGATAAGCTATCATCACAGGTGGCCCACATGTTTCACAATTTAACTGAATGACGTAAAACAATTCACATTAAAAAAATGTAAAAAGCATTTCCCTAAAACTGTCTGTCAGGAGGAATGGAATAATTATTTTTTATCGCACAACACACTTCCGATAAAAATGTTTATTGTTTGCGCGACGTAAAGCGAATGCGGGCGGCACCGGCTGCTTTATTTTTTTTAATCTCCAATATTTTACGTACAAAGAGCATGAAAAATATTGATAGCGAACAGTGAATCAACTTCATAAATAATATACAATTTTAACAAAATTTTACTGACGTTTTCACGATATTTTATTTTTGTCTCTCCACAAACAGGCATATACGAGTAATGATTCATATTTTCCGACCAAGGAAAGCTTTTTAGGCAATCCTGGTTGATGAATCGAATACCCCTCAAACATTTTGCGTCGTCATGTAAATAGCGACCTTAATATCTAAGAATAAAACCGTATTAGATACGCATTTCATATACGTGCCAAATAATATCTCTTCTAAGAAAGCATCGAGATTGTAAGACGAAAATATTTTTTATTGAAAGAGTGCTAACACTGTGTGAAAGAACTCTGTTTATAACAAAGAAGATGAAAGACCATTCACTAAAACATGTTCGTACCTAGTTCAGGATGTCGTCTTTAGAAATTGTATTTATGTCACGAACGCTGTAACACAATTATCCCGAAATAGAACGCAATCTTTGCAGCCAATCACGTAATTTTAAAGTTTCTAATTAAAAGCAACAAAAGACAAGAAAGTTTAATTTTCTTCGCCTGTTTTCATTAGATTTAGATAGTAATTCGTTATGATAACCTCGTCGGCGGGTCGGAAGGTTTAAGGTTTACTAAACACGATTGTTTCCATCTTCTAGTTTCAATCAATCTTAGCTATAAAGCCACTAATCTGATTAACAAGAGTCAAGGAGAAAGGCCCAGTATTATAATTTATAATCATTAAGCTGTGTACAGACTAGGAATCTCAATAAACTTTTCTTAGCACTTTGAATATCTAATGCTTTTAATTAGTTTCAATATTATTTTATAATGATAAGCTGTCCTAGTTTTGAGTTTCCCTTTATTATTGAAGTAAAACGCTAAGTTACCTTCAATAGGTGTTTCATAGTTAAACTGATTACAATGTATAAATCTATTTGCAGTGCTTAGTTTCCTATACATTTTTTACCAATTTATATCCATAATAACTCGACAATTACGTGGGCCTAGTAACAAGAAGAGTGTAAAAAGCGACCTCTACTCACGTCTTTAACTTATAACAAACAATTATTCGACCTTGATATATTATTCAGTGAATCCTGGAATATCATTATGTACGTTAACTGGATCAGTATTAAGTTGCAACTAAGTTTAGTAATCAAGTAGAACGCTTGAAGCTTATGTAGCATTATCTTCGCGGGAACAAATTAAATTTAACACCATCCGAGACTACCTATGTAATCTTTAATCAGAAGCAGCCGTTAAGTCTCGACGCACCTCGCGACGCTCATCGCTTATTCAAGAGAACCATTCTTATAATGAAATTTCCCCTTTAATAGTCCACGGAATTGAGACAGGGTGAAACTGCGAAATCTTCGCTAATGGTGCGGAACCACGTAACTTAATGTTACGTGGGTGTACGCGCTCGGCCCTAACTCGCGCACCTATGCTTTAGGTTCAGCGTAAAGTGCCCGCGAATAATTCCCAAATATCTGCGTTCACGATAAAATCTTTCAGCCCATAGGCCTTTGAAAGTAAAATTGAACGGTTACCATTTAGTGCTAATGTCGAGGTTTTAGAGAAATCAGCGAACGTTTTTCTTCCTTTCTTCCATCGAATAAGCCACGCTTAGTAATGTTCATTGGTGTTTTAGGCGCGGCAATATTTTACAGCCATTTATTCCAGAGGTAAATAAGACCTCTCGTCTAACTTGACGTGTAAAATGTTGAAGGAATTTTAAGCACCTAGCTCTTTAAGATTTTATTTTGCATGTTAGTGTTAAAGTGAGATTGATATTAAGAAAGTTTTAAATATTAATTACGTACTCAGTTGTTACATTAAGCCGTCAGAGTGTTGATTGAAAAAACTTGTTAGACGGTAAAAGCGAAAACGTGCATTTTGTTATAGCTTTTTCTTTCACTTAGCTGCATCGTGTTGTGTACTTTGTAACTGTCATAGCAACAGTCATAAATCAATTTAATAGGGTGCATTTAAACTTGTCAAAGATAAATAACAATTTGAATTTATGGGTCTGGTCCTTTACAGTAGGTACTAAATTTGAGGAGAAGGACATAATTGACTGAACACAATTCAATTGATAGTCCCTCACACAACCATCACTACAACAATATCAATTATACCGAGACATGTACCATAATTGCCTATCGCTAATTAGTACATAATTGAAACTATCAGTCGTCAAATAAATCAAGCAGGTTAATTAACATGTTAGATACATCCTCGGATTAATATGTTCCAATTTATGCCTTTGTGTTATTTGACACTTTGAAATTAAAGACCTCGCGTTATTAATTCTATTTATTTAATTAGTGCTCCCGAAATAATGTAATAGCCTTAATTATATTATACTCAATGTGGCCTGCTTTTGACAGGCTCGAGAAGTTTCTAAAGTATTCATAACTATTTAGCGTTTAATTAAAGGAAGATTTTGTTGCTAATTCACGTTGAAGATGTTTTGAGTGAATTGGTAAGGCAGTTTGTAATAATGTTCTGAGTCAACTGAAAATGAGATTTTCTTTTATTTGGAAGTCAGCGGTTTTCACACAGCAGCTTATGTTGCGGTCTAGACATCGGCTATTCAATGAAGAAGTTTGCCACCCTGGGTGCGACGTACTTATATATCGTCATTCAATTTTTCACGCACACATAAATGCAAAATTTCGTGTCTAAATAAATGTTATGCATCTGCAAAAAGTCAATTGTCCGAAGAAGACTGTTTTGCAAAATCTTCTTTGCATTAAAACTTTTTTCACAGATGATACCTACGTACCTATGATGCACTCAAGGTGACAGTGACTATATAGAAACGGTGACAGTTATTCTCACCATTTTGCCTCATAGAAATCTACATTCCAGTATAATTAACATTGTTCTCATTTAAGCATTACCTCTACTTCATAGAATTAAAAATCATTGTATATTCAGATTCAAATAAAGATATTTTGATTTAAAACTGTTTTACGATGCACATCGCAACACAAAACAATCACATTTTAATTCCAAACGAAGATTGCCAACATCGATATCAAGAACCCCGAATAGAAGATACTTTTCAAAGTAAAGGAAACTAAACACTGCATAAAATGCATAAAATTAATTTTCCAACGACATTTTTTGGAACGAAACCTCGATCTCAGCAATTTGCATAGAAATTAATGTTTGTAATAGGGGCCACTAAACTTTATCAATGAAAAATATCGATCGATATGGGGTGGAAGCCAATTTTCTCGTGCAAGTAAAATTGGTGTCGTTGCGGCTGGCTAGGCAAATCAGTAGCGACCTGCAGGCGGCACCTTTTGTTCACCAAACGCCAATTTACTTGGCCCTAGTTTAGTTTATCTTTAAAAGCGGACTGCTAAATTGAATCGTTATTTTCAGTGATCGAGTTTATTGTTTCTACTATTTGACTTTTTCGAAGTTAACATACCTCATTGTCACAGGCATTCCTTGTAGTAGCACGGAGTCTGGAATTGTGCCCGGTATATGGCAATAGGCTCACACCTCATTACATAGAACTTATAACTTAAATAGTGCCGTAATGTGGCATTAACGGCCGTAATGTGTACGTCTGCCTACCGCTTCGGGGATAAAAAAGGCGTGATGTTGTGTTATGAAGTTAACATGTAGGTATGTTCGTAAACATTTGCAGATGATATACGTAAATACTAGACAAAAGGCATTTAAACGATAGTCAAACGAATAAATACAAAAGTCAGTGTCTGGGATTGACACTGACATTCGACAAATTATGCCAAAAACTTATGCAAAACTCATTGATATTGACTTTGTCATTTATTTAGACTTTTAGAAGCAGGTGCGATTAATATTATATCTATGTATGTATATGATCATAGTTCTTTTATTAAATAAATATTCATGTTAATCCCTAAAAAGCTGGTTATGTACTTAAAACGCCTCTGATAATCCAGGTGTCCATGGGCGACGCCGATTGCTTACAATCAGGTGATCCGTCTGCTCGTTTACCGACATAATATGTGTCTAATTTTTTTTGAAATAGTTGTAAGTTATGTCATAATTATCTATCATTTGCTGCATTACTCCTCAATTTATGTTGTATTGACATTTGCTATCTAGAAAATATTTTGTCACTGTGTCATAAGAAAAATACAATATTATTTTGCTCACGTATTTGATGTTGGCGCGATGCACCCACAGATGTCAGTATACGTTTTTAAAATTTTAATGCAGTAGTAAAATCTGGTTGGCACTGCATGTATTTCGACAAAAAGGCAACATTTTCTTGAAATATTAAAAAATGTGTTTGTGTTAAAAAATAGATTTTAAAATTTATTACAATTTAGGTAGTTTACGAATGCAATTGACAGCTTTGAATGAGAGAGTTACGCCAATGTAATTCTAGGTAGTGGGAACTAAAATTGAAATGCTTTCATGACGCTTATCTCTTCTAAAAATCATCAAAGCCTACTTAAACGGAAATAATCCCGTAGTTATTTCTTCAAACTAATATTTTGTAGTAATAAAATATCTTTGTGAAAAGAAACTATAAATTTAGCTGCAAACAAAACAAAAATGTTAGACATCCTCATCTAGAGCTACCGACAAAGAATTCATAGGGTTGATACATTCACGTATTTTCATTTCAACGAGTAATATTCGTGAGTGCACTTTAGTATCGTATAAATTGAATATGGCATGTAAAACTATACCCATGTAATCCAATTTGGACAAGCATTTTATAAGTAAACTGATGAAATTCATGTGAAAATATTCAGATCCGTGTTTGGTCAAATTAGAGCCTGATTGGTCGCCGAATATCGAATGCATGAACATTTATTGACACATCCTTATATAGTTCAGCCCACGCATTAGGTAATGTTTAGTTTGTGTGTTTCTCTACTGTTATGTTTCTGATCTCATTTAATTAAGACTTCAAGGTCAAATACAAATTGAATCCATTAGTAATTCTATAGTTTTAGTAAGTCGCAACCAATGTGTCGCCCTTTATGAATTGATAATATTAATCGAACTGAGAACTATAGGTCCATTAGTGCTAGGATACATAAAGCAGTCAGTTCATTGACACTAATTCCAATAGACCTTTGCATTCAGCTTTCAAATCGATTCTCACTACTGTGCATATTCGAATCAAAGCCAATCCGAATGCACCCGTATTCGCATCACTATCAAAGAATGAAGTATTCCAGATTGCTTCAAAATGAACCGTGGATAATAACGCTGCTAGAGCTTTCTGCCTCGTTATGAAGCAGTTCTTTTGCTAGCATTTAATGTGCTATTAGTGAATCAAAACTTTCACCTCCATTCCGTTTTGAGCTGGACTGGAAATTACCGGCATAAACTCCTATGGAACAATTACGTTTTATTAACTCTTTAGATTTTTGTAAGAAGTTGTTTGTACTTTTTTGCTGTTTTAGTAATATGGAAGTTATTCGTTGTAATAAAGAGTTCTGTATGAAAGAGGTGTTCTAGATTTTAAGTCAGAGTAATCTTATTCATATTGATGTTTAATAAAATCGTGATTATACTCATATTCAAAACGGATCTTGACATACTACAAAATTTTACAGCCATAATTGAAAAATCAACACCTATTAAATGAATAATAGTCAGGCCAAAAATCGATTCCTTAAAGTGTAATAGTTTAAGGCGGTCTCTTCGCCACAATTGAAAATTTAATGAAAATTATTAGTTTGACCCAGTACAGTCAGGTTTTGATTCATACAAAACTTGTTTCTCTAAATAGACAATCATTAGGCAGTTGACGGACACCCGTTATTTACCCACAAATTAGACCAAAACAAATTCAAACTAAAATTACCATTGAGTGAAACGGCTAATTAATGGGCCTAATTCTACTGCTGACCATTTATTGAAAGGTGACGTCAATAAATTACGCAGTTGGTTCGTCTGTTTAGTCTGTAAAGTGGACGAACAAATTAGATTATTTCGATGCTGTTTCTATTCTATTTGACTTCTAACTTTGAGTGTATTGTAACCTAACGTATATTTTGAGTAGAATGACTAACTGACAAATCAATACGCAATGAAGTTGGATCATAATAACTGCAATTCATTTTATATTGCGTTCATATTTTACAACCTTCGAAGTTCCGGGATCAAACAGAATTCTTATGCATGAGATTCACGTGGCGAGGTCGCAAGCCGATCTCGTTTCAAAAAATGTTTCTGGTCAAAGTTTTTTTTCGAAAGCTGAGGGGATTTCAAAACATGTTTCATTCAACGCAGTTTCGATGCAGTAGGTGGAACGCGTCACGATGTTGCTGACGCTGAAAGCAGAGAAAACTCCATTCAGCAATACTAAAAGTTTAATGTTCCTGCCTGGGTTTTAGTCTCGTTGCCTAAGGTGCTCCGGGGCAGTTACTGGCTTGATTTGATACCAAAGGGATTTTTATTAGGTTTAACGTGGGATGGTTTCAGTACATGATTGAATGATAGGTGAAGTGCGTTAAAGTTATATTGAAGATTTATGAATTATTGTGTTTTTGTATTGTGACTGCCTTGTTGGCCGAGTGGTCGCAAGTGCGACTGCCAGGCAAGGGGTCTCGGGTTCGATTCCCAATCCGGGCAAAGTAGGTTTTAAAAAAAATCTTAGTAGCAGCACGGAGTCTAGAATTGTGCCCGGTATATGGCAATAGGCTCACCTCCTATTACATGGGACTCATAACATAAATAGTAAAAAGTGGGTGTTACATTGTACAGTGGTATAATGTGCACCTCTGCCTACCCCTTCGGGAATAAAAGGCGTGATGTTATGTTATGATGTTTTCTTGTAATTTTATTTTTCAATATAGGTACATTATGTACAAAGCTTCTAATGTTCCAAATTGTTACACATTCATGTTCTAAAAAATCAACTGCTAGAAATATAGTAAATATTAAGTTAAACCATATAATGCAGATCTAAAAATAATTGTAGGTACTGCAATCTGAATTTTCTTGAAAACACAAACCGGTAAATAAAATCCTTTTAACTCGCCCCAATAACCTGAAATATTATGTTTCAAACGACTGCAATGTTTTATTTGTTTTGTTTCTCATTTCTCATGAATAATGTATGTGGGATCCATTGGAAAGCAAGACGGGAAAATTATTGAAATGAAAATTTGATAGAACAGTTTTATGTCATTGTGGAAATTTCTTATTGAGTTAGTATTTTTTCTTCATCATCTTCTCCTTTCATTTTCTTGTGTTTACTTATGAAATCTTGTTTAATTTTAAATGCGTTTGTGTTTCTTCTATTCTCTTTTATCAGACAAAATCATGTCACTATCTCTTTTTTTCATATTTATTTTTACATCATGGCGTTCACACCTAACTTCAGTCGTATCAATTTAGTTAAATTAGGCCAGGTAAGAATTTAACGCTCACCGCCCAATCTAACAATAGCCTTTGTATTTACTTTGGTAACAACTGAACTAGGAATTCAAAATAATTCATTTGCAGATAGCGAATACTTCTTCCTACGCAGTTTCTACCCTCGCAATGTTCCCTTACCAAAAGCTACAATCTATCTTAATTTATTTTTAGAATTAAATTTTATCCGCCATTAATTTAATGCTATTTCCTAGCGTAAACACCATTTAGTCGTTCCACGAATGTTCTAGAAATCTTGATTACAATCAGCGAAAGAATGAAGTTTGCTATCAAAAATTGGATTGCTAGGAAAGAAAACTTACCTCTTAAATGGGGTCGATTTATATTCGTTTGTGTAATAAATAGCCTTGGCCTGAACAGTTAAAGTTTAATAATGACCCAATTAAGTTAAATTAAACACTAGAACCCAAAAACCCTTGTCTCAATCAATCAATTCTCTAAAGGCTTTGTAGATCAGTTTGGTGTTCAATAGCTAATGTACACAACTAGGTATGGTTAACATTATCCGAGAACATTAACCCACAAATAGACTAATAATGGAGGTTGTCAATAATGGTTTAAGGCTAGTATAATATTATGTTACAGTACATTCAACAATTTTTTTTATGGACTAAGCTGGTAAACTTGCAGACGAATATTATCTGATGGTAAGCAATCGGCGACGCTAATCGACACTCTGAACACCAGAGGCAATACAAGTAGCCGGCCTTTTGGGGATTAGGAATTTGAGGATTTTTGAGGATTCGGAGACCCCTCTCCGAATCCCCAAAAATCGTCAAATTCCCGGGTGGAGTTAATTGGGCAGGTTGATAACCTACCTCACACGACGAAACACAAAGTAAGCGTTGTTTAACATCGGTTTTCTGGTGGTACCACTCTGGTCGATCCGGCCCGTTTATACCCAAGTATGGCTCTCCCACACTTAGAATTACATAATGAAAAGTACATAAATATGTGAGAATCTATGGGACTTTCATATTTTATGTTAGCGTTTGTGACCACGAAATATTTATGATTTCACTTAACTTCCTATAATTTTGTTTACTTATTCCTCTTTATGGTACTATGTTTTAACCCAATACTTACTGTTTATTAAAAAAGCTATGAAAAGTGCTATAGGTACACTAAAGTAATAACAACTCGAACTAAAATCGGAATTTTTGCTATACAAGCTTCGAATTCACTGCAATTGCAATTGTTAACATTTCGAAACATTTTTATATTTTTCGAGTTACACCGTACATACATTGTTTGTTCAGATATATTATTTATTTAAACTACTGTTGTTCGTTCCCGCAGTAATTAATAATGTTCAACTTTATTTAGCTGTTGGAAAAAAACTTCGTAGCTATCGCATGTAGCAAGATAACAAAAAAACTAATCAAATTAAAACTTTGTTTTCCTGTTAACACAAAACTTTTAGGCCACATTACCCCACACGCCGTTTTTTCTCAACAACTGATATGAAAACCAATTGACTTCTAATAGAGGTCATTTAGTTCGAAGTTCAGTATTAAAGGAAATGAGCCTTTGACATGGGTCCGGATATTAGTGGTCAGCTCAAAAATAGACTGTAACATTCTTGTAAATAAGCTCAAAATGGAAAAATGTTAAAACGAAACACGACTCCTTATATTCTTAATTTTATGTCATGGGCCAAACAGGTTTATTTTCGAAGAGAATTGTTTTGTATTTTGGTCTGTAGTAGGTAAACGAGAGAGTACTAAGTGACCGTCCTATCAAAGAGAGAGACACATGAAAGTGTAATTTAATCATTATAACTACAAAAATAACGTTAAAACAAAACAACTTGTTTAATAATCTGACTACAGAATACAGATGCAAAAACCAGACCAAATATTCGCCAGAGGAGCACCAAAATGCTGCTAAAATTATACAAAGTACAAAGAATAAAACAAGATAATGCAACATTTTATTCTACCAATCAGTGCAGTAATAACAATTACAGAAAAACAGAAGCAGGGATATTCTGCACTATTTCGCCCACCGGGAGCACTTAGCGCCTGAATTGCACACAGATATTACTTCGTACTAAATTTATGGAATAACCACTGCCTGAATACTGAGCTTCTATAATTTGATATCTACTTCCATTTGTTAATTATTCTGTTATTCGATTTTCGTAATATCTTGCTGCTTAACATGCACACTGGATATAAATGATAAGGTATAATGTGAGTGAAATTCTATTCATGAATCATCCATAAATATTGGAGATTATTTTGTAACATAATAGATATTAGAAAACCTAAAAAAGATTATGTCAATTTGGAATAAAATTATGTTTGGATAAAGAATTTAAGAATTTTGAACTACTATCACGCTAAAACAAATAAAATAAATAGATACTCACGTTGGATTTCACGAGTATTTGTTAAGGACAAACAACCAGGTGAATCGTCTTAGTCAATATTTGCATATCAACTATAGGTACACAATATCACCACAATATCTTGTGTGAGAATGTCACACTAGATAGTGTTGTGAAACAAACAAAAGGCGCTCGCCCACAAAACCGCTTTCCAGCTTCATCGCATTACAACGCCAACGTCAACTAGTGACGTTTCGACGTTCGTTGACACAGATGTGCGCCACCTTTCAGTGGCATACCATTTCCGCGGCATTCGGTCCCAACATTCAGTCCTTTGAGGCGAAACATTTTTCAGTATTTGACGTCAGCTCAAGGGTTAACTCCGGAATGATATTTGATGCTAAACGCTGTTGTACATACCGTATTAAGTATGCGTCTAGACATGTCGGTATTTAAATAAAATGGAATTTGGGCTAACTCTTACGGTTGTACCATGTCGGTGTTTTGACTGAACACAGATCACAGGTTCTAATCCAATGGGTTCAATTACCAAGTGGCGTCTGGTACCTACATGGTAAAAACTCTTCCTATTACCTACACGGTATTCTTCACGTATCTTAAATAAATAATACTGGAACTAAAACATAATATGTATGAACATGAAAACAAAAGCTGAAATCAGGACCTGAAATTGGATTTCAGTTCGTTGGTTCCAAGCGCCAACTATGCGCTCACACCCATTCAAAAACTAAAGTTTCGTATTAGGGAAATAAATAATTTACTTTCTGCGGTTCTTTCACACAGTCCAAAGTTCTCGTACCTAACTTATCGATTTAATGCGTACCTGTTCAGTAACGAAAGCGAAACTTTTCACCCCACTAATTAAACTCCAAACTTACTCCCGTGAATTCAGCTGTTTCTTCAGGATTATTTCGTAAATAAAAGAAAACTGTTCAAGAATAATCCCCGGTCCTAATTAGTTTTTGAAATCCTATTTGATTGAATTCGAAAACAAATTTCGTTTGGGTTTTAGTTCGTTTCAATGTTCATTTTGTTCGTGATTTTGTTATTCGATGATGTTCAATATTTGTGTTATAGGGCGCATTTGCTACCTCGTTAGTTAAGTTTATTGTCGAACACAAAATCTTGTCAAACATTTCTATATCGATATTCCCAATAGTAGAACTCCATGTTCGTGGTCGAATATATTACAATAAGGAATATGTTACATCTTATAATATATTAATCACAAAACTGGCAAAACCGAATGTTGTATTGTAAGAATGCAATTAAAACCTTAATCCTTAATCCTTCACCTTTAAAGCTTGATATTCCTAGAATACAAACGTAAAGGATAGACAGTTGTTTCGAACGAACGATTGATGAATGGCGACAAAATGAATGACGGCTAACCTCGTAGGGTTACAAGTAATTTCAGCTGGAGACAGTATCACTACGGTACTTCTCTGTCCCTTGTCGGCTTGATAAATTGATGTCCAACCACTGTGATGTATTAATATCAGCCTAAACATCCTGTTAACTCCCCTTGTTTCATCTTATCGGAATAGGTGACAATTTTTCCTTATGTCTTGTATCTAGTATCGTTCCCAACTAGAATGCGGTTTGTTTTATGGTAAATAAATTGAGATGTCGGTTGAATACAAATGCGAACATATAGTATATACCCGAGGTAAGATGGCTGTGATATTTTTGTTGTTTTCTTTCCGTTTTTTTACCTCAAATATTTATGAGTTACATGAATAGTAGTTGTTGGTTGAAATGGGATATTTTTTACGCAAACACACAAAGTCTTGTGAAACTAGAGGCTTTGTTTATTAGGTACTTGTGTTGCATAGGAATACAAACCTTGTCTATGTAATTTTAATCCCTCGTCAAAAATTTATTAATAAGAACAATTTGGTTGATGAAAGATTCTTTCCAATCAAGCCAATATGTATTGATTTATTTAATCACTCAATATGTCTACACAGCGTTCGTCAAAGGTTTATTAACTGGAATTAAAAAGGGTAAAAAAAATCAAACTGTGTCTCAAAGGAAATGCCTTTTGAAAAACTTTCAAACTAATTACATTTCATTTCACTATCATTTTTTATGAAGAATCTATTAATAGAAAATGCGGCTTTACATCAGACCAAAGGGGTTTTCTTTTGGCTTCTTTTTCTAGAATCTAATTACAAAACTACTTTTACTTTGCAATTTTTCCTTTATATAGATCTTAATTTAGGTTCCATTGAATTTACCGCACTTCCTTCCATCTTTATTTTTGACCATCAATATTTTGCCTTTATTGTAAAAAAGTCATCAAAATTAGTTCTAAAAATAAATCTATTTTAGTAAGTAAAGCATTTTCTATTGTTAAGTAAAGTTGTGTAAGTATTGTTAATAAACCTATACGAATAGAACACACTTATATACAGAATTGATATTGTAGTATCCTACTATTGTTATAAAGACAGAATTTATTGATGAACTGAACTAGAGCTTTATCTTTTTTGATAAAGATCTAGATTTTTACAACATTATAAACGTCTTAACTGTCTAAAATTATATTGCGTTTCTTCCAAGCCATGCCCCGTTGACATAGGTACATTACAATTTAATTCTATCAAAATGTTTAGCACTAACCCTTCGTAGGTACGTCCCCTTGCCTGTGTTCACAAGGCTAAAGGGCTTAACTGTGCTCTAACAACAACCCACACATTAGACAATGTGCCTGACCGAAGCCAGGCCATTGATTTAGCCTAAAAGGGACCGAGTGTCACAGTTTCATCTCTTTTTATGGATGACTTGCAGTTTATTTTCGGAGAAATTATTTTTGTAATATTTATTTTTCAATTAGAATTGGACTCTGTTAAGCAAAAAAGATCCAGCGCACATTTTATTACTTTTGAGTAAATACAGGTTAATGTTGGGCTGATAATGAAAAAATTGCTTTAAACTTATTTAAAAGTAATAAAATGTGGGCTGGATCCTTTCTGCTTAACAGGGTCCAATTGTCATTGTCATTTTAATTGAAGATTTTGTGAGAAATGTTGGATAATGTTATTATGTAATAAGCTTATAGTTTATGTATCTGATGATATATTAAGCATGACAGTGTAATATCGTAAACATAGTCGAATAAAATATGAGGACAGGGTTTTATTTAAAAAATTAGTCTTCTAATATAAAAAATATGTGTAGCAAAATCAAGCGACCGCTAAGCAAACAAGGCAGATGAATAATATGTTCCAAAACCTAAGTAATTAATTACTTTAGGTAACCTTAAACACAAACAGTAAACCACTCTAAAATTAAATTAAGTACATCAAAATTTTCCTTACACAACCTTTAGTATTCCATCAAATAATTTTGAGGAATTTATAATTAAAATTAATAACCTGTTTCTGAAATCGAATCGCTTTCAGGTCTCTTCGTGCTAAGTTATAATGAAAATTTTCACTTAGACAGCTAACTAAGACGAATGACGTCAAATAGGTCCGGTCTAGTTAAGCAAGAATGTTTACCACATTGAAAACTTTTCTATAGATCTAATATCTGAATAGAAAACAAATTAATATTTATTACTAGTTTAACCTTTTAAAAGAGACGGAAAGTAATAAGTTATTCATCACATCCAGGCTCAAATAACCAGATACCAAAAACTTAAAAAAATATATTTTCCACAATGGGGGCTACCGTATTTTGGTCATGAGATGGCACAAATATAAGAAGATATTTTTGGTCCATTCACAGCTGCAGTTGTCAAATATTGAACGTCCAATGAGGTGACATTAGCTAATACCCTATTGAACGAAGAACGAGAGGTTCACACTTCATCCGACTGCGCGACATCGCCGCGTCCGCACGCGCTACTCATAAGGAAGGGTCCCTCTGTGACTTGAAACTAGTAGAGCTTTTCTCAACATACTTACAAGTAAACTGATATTTTTAGTTAAAAATTTAACTTTTCTAGAAAATCCAATAAAACCCAAAATACATTTATGATGAAAAGCTGTAATCAGAAATACATGGCCCTCATATAAATCTAGAAGGCTAAGTAGTAAGTACTAGTACATTATATTAAAGCACCTACCTATATACGAGTATGGACCAAAGTACGGTATTATTGCTTATAGGTATATATACCTCTATATATGTTTTACTTTCGTTTTACTGCAGTATGATAGGTTCTCTATAAAACAAGAAATATTGGCCGATGAAAGCTTACAAAATACGAGCCTGCTAAGCGTATAAAATACAGGCGTAGTGGAATTGTTACTTTTTTATATTGAACTATTTCTTGGTAAAACGAAAGTTGTTTGTTTTGTGGTCGTTTTCCAAGTTTTATTTTCGGTAGTAAGATTCAAATGCCATAATATGCCTTTGCCATGCCGTGGTTATTACCGGACTTCTTACTGATTTTAATTATGTGTATTTATATTTATTTATATACGGAGCGGATATGAATAGGGCCGTCGGTAGAGGGTGCCCTAGACGGACATATAGTGACCAGATTGGCGATATATTAAAAAAGGGCAAATTAAAAGTACCCTTAACCGACGAGCATGCATGAAAAGATTGATGACTGTTGTTGATGAAGCGAAAGAGGTATGTAGTAATCGTAGTAATTGGTGTTCCATAGTCTCTGCCTACCCCCAATGGAGACAGGTGTTAAGTTATTTATGTATGTCTTTATATTTTTATATCCGTCGGTACATGTCTTAATCATTTAAGGCTTCTTATACATGTGTAAGTTATATGGTTTTTATTTACCGATCCCATTGTCCATGATGAAAAAAAAATATTATTACACTTTTATGGTCTTACTGTACCAAATGATTATGAGTTGTCAATATTACCACTATATTCATGAACACGTTATCTAAATCTATACATCTATATAGGTAAATAAAATTAGAGTGTCTTCTTATAATATTAAAATAACCGCTTTTTGCTACATGCATATGAATATACATACGATACACATACAATTTTTTTTTTTTTTTAATTTTTGTCTCTCTGATTGTACTGGCTAATTTCTAGAATGGTTGGACCGACCAAGCCTTCTATTGGCAGGTAGCTGATGTACTAAGAAGTATCAAAGGCTTCTTTTATTAAAAAAAATTGAAACAAACAAAAGTTAAATATTTTAGTTTTAAATTATTTATATTTTTAGTTGTATATATTAAATCAGAGTTAAAAAAAGGTATGTTTTGAAATTCATATCCTACACGGACGAAGTCGTTCGCAACAATTAGTTCAGTAAATATTATATGTACGTTAAAATAAATAAACACTGGGTAGCTTTCCTGCTGAATATAATATGAGGCTTAGTGGACCGCTACGACGGATTATAATATACTCAACTGATTTCCTCAAGATTACAGTACACCAGGAATTGGCTTCCATAGAATTATTACACTAATATTCTGTGTGTCATATGACGGATTAATCTTTTTATCTTATCAAGTTTTATGACAACAAATATAACCGATACAATATATGATATTACAAATGTTTCTGGAATTATTCTGATAATTCACCACACCAAATCGAAAATGTACTGGTGCAATCGCTGTTCTTTCATTTTATGATATGATACCGCAAAAAAAGGTGTGAAGTAACAGCTTCACTTGTTTTTGAGGCTACAAGGTGATCGGAACAGCGGAGGACTTAACGGGTTACCAGGGTTCCGGCTTGAAGTGAATAAGTAGGAACGGGGTGGTTTTTAGTCAGTAAGAGTATGACAATCCCTCTCGCCTCACCCAGGCGATAGAAGTCATTGAATAATTTTCCCCCCTCAAAATAAAGTCTACAGGATGATCGATGACTAATTTACTATTTTATCATTATTTTTATTACACCAAACACATTATTTTGTAACAAATACACATAGACATTGAAAATCAAACCCTCTGTAACTCAATTCTATTATTTGACTTTTTTTTCATTTTGGCTTCGCTGTATACCAAACTTTTATATTAAGCCATCAAGTCACGATGTTATAAATGTAAATCTTTTTTAGCTTTTTGGCTTTAAAAATAAAGTAGACTCCGAAATAACTCATTACTGGAGTGGATATCATCTAAATGAAAAGTTTTCGGCCCCTTAAAACCTTAATTTCTTTGTAAGTGGCAATGGAAGGGCTCCTCGAAGTTTTTAGATGAAAAAATGTTTATAAAAAGGTATAAAAGCGACATTATGATGAAAGAGAATAGTTCATTTTGTTAAGTTACATTTATTGTGTTAAAGTTAATCAGTACAGCTTTTCAATCTTCAAAAGATTATTGTTTAGACGGCGTCCATTAAAGTTAGAGTTAGTTATTATACAAGAAGCCTATTTAAAATATAAAGACTTGTGATTTAGCATTATAATTATTTAGACTAATCTACTGCTGTTAAAATTGTTTAGATTGATTTTCCATTCCTAAGCTTTATGGGACGATAGCTTTGAATAAAATAGTACTATGTAATAAAATTATCATAGTACTAGCTGTTCGAGGCCGAGACTTCGCCGCATGGAATATGATTCCTGTATTATACCATGGGAGCATTTAATCGGGATAAAAAGTATATCCTAAGTCAACCCATACCCTGCCTGTATACCAAATTTCTTCAAAATCCTTTTAATAGTTTCAGCGTGATTCATGGACCAACAACCAAACATCCAGACAACACATTTATAATATTAGTATGTTTTATCAAAATTCCATTCAAACTAAACCATATTCTTGCAAACAAAGTAATAAAAAACAAAAAATAGAATACAATTTCAAAACATACGATATCCGAGAATAGAAATTCTCATCTTGCGTTTTCCCGAGTTCTTGTCCATTCGGATCCCTGATTGCATCACGTTCAATGTTACCCCGGTCATATCCAGGTTCCTTGCTCGAAGTAATAGCGAATGGGAAGGTCTTCCGGTAAGAAAGGACGCGTGCAGCCAACGAAATGACTTTATGAATTGCTATATGCTGATTTTGGACGCAAGGTGTGCGCCTATATCGAGTGGGTATATTTGTTTGCAAGCAGTTTTGTGTTTTGTTTTCGATGTAAATTTTTTTCGGTATGGGATTGGTTAATTTCAAACTGATGGATATAATGTATGTAATGTGGTTTTAAAAATGGTTCTGAAATCACCAAATTTACTTATTTTTTCTTAATTGGTTTACCTCTTCAAACTGCTTTGAAAGATCATACACTTTTCCTAGATTAATTCATATTTTCATCTACTAAAAATATACCTACCACAACACTTAAGGCACAATACTACAATTACAAACAGCCTTTGTATTCACAAACACGTGAAACGATTATGAAAACAAGCGCGATTTCATTTGTTACCGCAGAATGTCGCGCGAATTACACCCTTAAACGTAAGTATGCGTAACTCAGTCGTTGCAATAAATATTTTTGACATTTCAAATGTCGACAACATTACGTTTACTCTGCGTACGATCTTTTGTTTTATGGTTGAACTGTTAGCATTCTCTTTAATGGTAGGTGTAACCTTCAAAATCTGCTCTAAAACAAAAAGATGTTAGTAGTTCAAGAAACTCATCTTTCCCTGGAAAGATGAATCTGATAGTACTAACTTTCAGTTTTATAATTACCAATAATGGGAAAGATTCTGGAAGGTGTCCTAAGTTTGGCATTAGGTACTTATTACGCTAGCTCTAAGAACTAAAACAAAATCAATAAAAAGCTACATTAAAATTGATCTGTGAGAAAAAAAAATTATTAGACGTTTAAATGAAAAACACATTATCTAACAAACCAAAAGTAAGTACCTATATCACTTGTAGCAGGCGGAGAAAATCACAGGGAAGGGCAACCCAGACCCGGATTTCAAAGTTACGTAAGTTAAGTATTTGAAGTGTTTATCAAAGACCAGTGACCCTCAGTGAATTCAATCTCTCCCTTCAACTCAAGTAGGACGCTTTAGATATGATCCTACAAATATTTGCAAGTCAACCATTTCGCTGAGTATATTTATTAATGAAATTCAACTTTTATTAATTTCTAAAGCAAATCAATCTAAGATTGACGAACTTTTGTCGAAAATTCTCATTAGTTTTCAAGTCTTCAACTAAAAGAACTTTAATTTTAGTGCTAATTTAAATGAGCTATGAGTCTGTCATGTAAATTCGGATTAGAAGACGAAGGGGCAAGTGGAACATGGTTAGAAATTTTGTTCTACAGGACTTTTCTTTTTAGTAACATTTCTTTCTTTGAATTTACAATTCCAAATACAAGATAATAAAAATGTAACAGCTATTTCACCCTCTTTATAAGAATCAGTGAAGGGGAAGGATTGCTAAAGAGGCTGTGATGGACTGGCAACCTGTTACTGTTGCATTTGCCTTTGAGTTATGTGGTATATAACACTTAGGTACTTTGTTCTAAAGGGCAACGAATTCATTTAATGAACAAATTACTATGTTTGTAAGACTTCAAGTTGATTTTTCTTTCTTTTCTTTGTTTAAAAAGCATTAAGAATTTCTTCTGTGTCGTGGGTGCGTTTACAAACATACTATTACATACACGATTCTCAGACCCGGAACAGCAATTTGCGGATCACACAAAGAGTTGTTCTGTGCTGGAATCAAACCCACGACACGTTGCACGGCAGCCAGTTGCCCAGCCACCGCGTCAAAATTTTCATTAATAGTTATAATAAAATTAATAGCCTTAAGATATCCCACTGTAAAAATATATTTTGTGAGTACAAATATAAATACGAAAAATAAATGAAAGATGCAGAATAAAAATTTTTACTCATAAAAACTGAAACAGATTACCTACAGCTTTAAATTTATTTTTATTTATTTAATACTCTAAAATGTATAAACTGAAAATGACACACGTAATAAAAATAGACGTAAGTTCAAATTATTCTAGGAATTGACAACCGACCACTTTACACTGCCACACGTAATTAAATATTATAGTGATGGCAAACGACGTTTCCGAAATTCGTCTAAAAATTGAATATGAATATTTTACTTAAATTGATATTTTATTTTATACTGAACCAAAATTACGCAGGTTTTTAACAAAATCAGTATTTACCATAAAAGTGTAGCTTTAGAAAAATTACGTATCCATTTAAACAGTGCTGGCATTTCCAAAAAAAAAATTGCTTCATTATCACATCGTGGCCAGTAAACACCCCTTTCTTTTTTTATTATAATTATGAAAAAGTAAACAACCGTCCGTTTTTATTAAAAGAAATGGATATAAAGACGAGACAAGACAAGATATTAATAAACAACGTCTTATTTTTAATTGAATCGCTTGCAATTTTTAAAATCACATCAATACCCACATTTTGTTCCTTATTACACAAATTTCGTATCTAAAGAAAGCTTTACAACTGTCACCAACACTTTCAAAAACTATTCGACGAGTACTCAATGTGGTGTTACAAAAACCTTATTAGGAAAGTTCCACAGACTATAATCACGCTACATATCTCAGAGAAAATTAAAAAAGTATTAGATTACCTGTCACAATATTAATATAATCGAGAATATCCTCATTTAGAAAACTTTAAGTATTTTGGGTAATCATAAAAAAACTTTTCACTAGCCGTAATCGAGTTGGGTAAGCAGTTTATGGAATCCATTAAATACTCGAGATCAGACGAAATTCCTGATTCTTGGTACCTAAGCATTTTTATAACATCTTATCTTATTAAAAAGTTTTCTGTGGCTCGCCATTTTTTTTTTCGCCGACCAGCATCAAAGTTTTATCTTAATTTTTGAAATGCCTTCTTTTGCTTTTACTTGGAGCGCCTTTAGTTAAATGAAATGTTTGACTAACATTAAGTTATTACCGGTTTTAGAAAGGCTGAGTTTTGTTTCGTTTTTGTTTTTTGGTACCTAAAACTTTACAATCTCAGTTACAACTCTATTACTTTAGGGTTGGCATAAATTCTAGGCTTTCTTAATTAGACTTGGTTCCAATTTTAGGTTTCGTATTATTATCAGCCGTTGGCCATCTAAGATTAGCTCACAAACTCAATCTACAATCACAATTTAAAAGTACATAAAGTTTAATATTATTTACACCATATCGTATCTCAATAAGATATTTTATTAATCCCATTTCCTATTTTATAGACAGATTTATAACCAAGATTTTTTCTCAATCGTTTTCTAACGAAATTTCTCGAGAAGATTTGATCATTTCCTTTTGTTCACGGAGTACGGTAATGAAATTTGGATGGTAATAGAAATCTTATAGATGAGAATGAGACGTCAGGAAATAAAGTGTACCGGACGAAGGAGATAAATATTTATTGATTATTTCTATTACGACGGAGGGCAAGACAAAAGAAAGGTATTTCTATGCAAAGGACTGTCTGTTTCGAATTAATGGTACGTTTTATAGTGTCTCAGATATTTGCATGAAGATCTTTGATGTAGATAGTTAAAATATTCGATTTGCATACTAATGTTGCTTCTGTCGTCCTCTATTTGAACTTACTAAGTTATCTCTATATAAACTGATCTTATTTATTTTGTTGTAAACAGTAATAAAGTTGATCTAGGCTACAAATTAGTTTAGGATGAAGTTTTATTGAAATAATATCTATTATTCCTTCCTACAAAGACAGTTCATGCCGGATGTAGACTCTGCCAAGACGTACAACGATAGCTTAATAAATTATACAGTGGAAATGAAAACGTATCTTGTGCTCAACTATGTATAACTTCCACAAATTTCCAAGAAATTCTGTTGATTTTCTTCAGAAATCTTCATTGGTTTTTCCTTGATATTCGCACTTAATATTGAGAGTTTCCTCGGTTGAAATTGTGACGTAAATTGATTTGATGCTCAGAATAACTGTTAAGCATTGGACTACGGGTTCAACAGAGGCAAGACAGAGTATTTTTTTTATTTGGTACCTAATTGTCTTTATTTAAGTATGTCAAGATATCTAACTTTAACACTATACAGTCTAAAATAACATGAGTACATTTTATGTAATTAATTAAAACTTGCCAACTTTGCATCCGTTCTCTAACAAAACTAATTTTAATTAATAATTGAAAATTCCCCAAACCGGGAAGGAAAGCCTCTAAAACATTTATATCCAATTTCATAGTTCGAAATGAGATTCAATTAAACAGTATCATTTCTGTGTAACGAGAATTACCTTCAAACTTTGAAGTTACACTGGAGTAATTCATCCACCCAGTCACTGAACACTTGTTCAGTGGTGTAATTAATTAACCCCATTCACTTCATTGATACTCGAATCACTCTAATTATTTAAAACTTTATCCCAAGTTCCTTAAGGTGTATTATCCTTATATCAAACTTAGTCCTCGATTTGAATTCGTCATTGGGGTACAGGGATAGTAGTTGATGTTTAATAACTGAGACAAAGATAAATGTAATTCTTATGAAGGTTATTGAGTAACAGCATAAACAATGAGTAACAGTTGTAAGACTTTTAGAAATAATTTAATTGTATACTTCAAATTCAGAGTTTTGGTATAACATAAATCAATCTTGTTATATCCCTTTTGAGCTAAAAGTTTCGGCTCGAACATCAAACAAAGTTTCCGCGAATGCAAGATAACAAACGACGTTAAGAATGCAGTACTTAGGTATAAAATTCTTTAAATGACCGGACTTACAGTAAAATGTCTTATTCTTTCTTTATGAATGAACGGGTACGTGTATTACTTATTACTGTTTCGAGTAGTTAAGTTAAGTTCATGTGCCGGTCCCAGATGGTATCAAGATGAAAAATTAAATGAAATGAAATGAATGAACCGATGAAAATTTATTGCTTTTATTTAATTCTTTTCATCATCAACCACCTATAAATGTCCACTGCTGAGCAAAGTCTCTTCTCACACGGAGAAGCTTTAAGCATTAATCACCACGATATTTTCCTTCACAGTTTATCAGTGGTGTCTGGATAATCTTAAAAAGTACCTAGATATAACTAGGAAAGTCATATAGGTACTTGCCGTTGGTAGGGTTCGAACTCGTACCTTCATGCATGAGATGCAGGCGTCTTAAACCCTCTGGTGACATTAAAATAATAAAAAGTCAGCTATTAATACCGGCCATAATTCAGTTCAAACCACCATGGTAAACGATTTGCAACAAAACCTAAACTGACAATCATTTTATTAAAATTAGATTAGGCAGATTACAATAATGAACATTTCCGTGGTTATCGCATCAAGTCTAATTCAATCGCAGCCAGACGAGGGCCCAATTTACTCAATATTGGTCGCGCATATCTCGAGTATTCCTTACAATTTGACTTCCTCCAGCCGGGAGCATTGTACGCACACTCTTTAGAATCGAGTGGATGATTCTTTTATTATCAAAATACTCTTGATTCAAATGGCCTCTTTCAGGGTACTCGTCAAAACGAGGGCATTCGAAAAGCAAATAAAACGTGCTCCCTCTTCAGGAATTGTGATTTACATAATGTTTTTTGCTTAGCAGCGCGATTCCGATATAAAAAGGTATATTTGTTATAACGTGTAGCGGTGACGTTTACCGACGTTTCGTGAGAGAACTTCTAAAATGTCTAACCTAAAGTTTTATGACCGACTTTCTTCAACAAAAAAATTGTGTAGTAAAATTGAAACAGTAAAATAACAAAAATTAATATAAATGTCCGCATATTAAGTCGCAACCAACGAAATATTACGAACATTTGATTTGGACTTCTGTTTGAGTTAATCTCCCGAGTTGATTGTAATGAAATTTCCTTCAGAGCAAACGTGTATCTAACTACGTTATGAAGCAAACGTGGCCTAGTTAGAGAGGCGTTTGTTCTTCAGCTTCATATTTGGCGTCAGGATTGAATGTGCAGATTTGTGTTGCAATATTCTCGGAAAAACCCTCTCTTAACAAGTTCAACGGAAACCGAGACCACTACCACCGAGACGCGATTGCAAACATAGATTTTTAAAATCGAAAGCTAAAAGTGGATGTGTTTTTTTAGTAATTCAAGCGATTACAGAACAGTATTATTGTTTGAAAAATAATGTTGTTGTTAAAATAAAATTGTTTGAAACATTTTAATCATATACACAACAAAAAGTCGTTTGGCAATAGACAATCTAAAAACCTGGTTCATTCTAAAATAAGTAACCATACATGATTTGGATATAAAAGAAAACATTTCTTAAAATATAAGACAAAAATCCCTCAAGGTAAATACCTCATTAATAATAATAATAATAATAATAACTAACCGGGGACTGTCCTTGGGTGCATTTCCATAGTGCATACAGGGATAGTCGCCGGTTTGTGTGTCCATTACATTTATATTAAAGTTGTCTAAAGGGCCTCTGCGCAGTTGGCTTCGGCCCCTCGTATGCCTCCCAAATGACCGGGACCCTGTGGTCCCGTGAATGGTAAAGACATACATTAAAATAATAATAATAATATGCTTTATTGTACACCACACAATCACATTATAGGATAAATATTAACAAAAATAGTGTACAATGGGCGGTCTTATCGCACAAGGCGATTTCTTACAGACAACCTTTGGATGGAGCAGTAATAGGAGTCTGATATGGGTCGTCAAGTGTACAATAATTAATAACTTTATAAAGTACTATACACAGAATACAAAAATACAACTACAACTCAAAAAAAATAAATAAAATAAATAAAAATAAAATAATACCTATACAATATACAATATACAATATGATACATAAATTACATAATGGTGTGTATTTGTGCATGTGTGTGTATGTGTGTGTATGTGTGTGTGTGGTTAAGATAGGATATAAAATTATAAAGAGAGGAAATGCTCTTTAACAAGTTTTTTAAATTGCGATATGGATTGAGCTCGCCTCGCTGCAATCGGTAAAGCATTCCACAACCGAGCTGCTTGCACTGTAAAGGACTTGTCTAAAAAGGAAGTGGAATGCAAACAAATACTCAATTTCAGACTCTCCGATGATCTCAAAAACTTCGAATGTGTATCGCCAAGGTACGTAAAACGTTCTTTTAGATAGGTAGGGGTAGTGGGATTAAAAAGTATATTGTAAAGAAGTGAAAGAATATGAGTATTCCGGCGAAGGCGAATAGGCAGCCATTTGAGCTTGTTGCGGAACTCAGAGACGTGGTCATACTTGCGCAATCCAAATATGAACCTAATGGAAAGATTTTGAAGTCGCTCAAGCTTGTCTAATTGTTCTTGGGTGAGATCAAGATAGCTGGCATCAGCATAGTCGAGAATTGGTAGAAGTAGGGATTGTGCTAATGCAATTTTAGTAGCAGTGGGTAAGAAATTCCGTAAACGCCTCAGGGCGCCCGCCGAGGCAAACACCCTGCGGCTGACCTCCTGCACCTGTTTAGACCAGGACAGAGTACTATCAATGTAAATCCCCAAGTTCTTGACTTCACAGGAAAAAGGAATCTTTGTTTTAAGTAGACATACTTGGGGAAGAGTAGACCAGTCTATTTTAGAGACAGTCCTTGAGCTGCCGACAACCATCACTTGTGATGAATCTCACACGTAGCGCGATATTGTTCACTCATTGTTTCCCTGGAAGCGAGGCTCACGGCTCCGTATTAGTGCAAACGACGGAACCCTAAGCCAGGACACCGCGAACACAACGGAACCCCGCTTGTTCACTTGAACATTCATCAATGTCAACCGGCTAAACAGATAACTAACAAAGTGATGTATGGAGTGAATTCACTGTGAAACAAGGCCGGACCGATTGACGCGAGCACTGAAAATAACATTTAATTTTTCCAAAATTTTCCAACTGTAGAACGCACGTGCATCGGAAACGGTCCGTGATATTCGGATGAAACCGTTGGCAAAAGTGGATTAGGGCTGTGAGAGTGAGATTAATCGACCGCGTTTGATGCAGCACAAACACGTTACATTTTAAATGTCAATAAAGTAACCATTTTTATTACGTTATAGGTATATTTTCTGTGCTACTTTTTTCCTATAGCTTGAATACGTAAATATTTTTCTATGCATCTGTATCTTATATTTTAATCAGCGCAATAGTTTAAGTATAAAACCGAAACAAAGAAACACTTACCATTACATTTATAAAGATGTATTAGGACGATACTAGTACGTGTATCATTAGGTATCTGCCAATAGATAAACAACTCAATCAATTACAATTTCTCCTTCATGAGCGTACAAGATACTAACCATCTTTAGTCTTCAATCATACGAATCGCAACTTTGTTAGCTATCCATAAAAATATAATAAACCAAACATCATATTAGTAACATTCATCTAATCCAATAATTACGTGGGATTCTGATATTTTGGGGTGAATGAACTCATCCAGACTAAATAGTCTAATGGATTATACCTCTAAATTAATATTCAACCTTTGTATTGAGATTTTCATTGCTATGTGATTGGATTTTAATACATCAATCTATCGATATTTCACCTGGTGATTCGGCGTATTGAATGACTATTAGTGTGATGAATGGCATTTGTTAGTTTATATAAATAGATATTTATAATTAGGTAAAGGTATTTATAATTCGCTTCTGAACCTTTACTGGGATTACTGAACAAATTGAGATAAAAAAAGTAGTTTTATAGAGAGACTATTAACTCTTATAAGATTCTACTAGTCCTCATCTTCCTAATATTATAATTAATTATTATGTTTTCGGCTTACTCCCGTAATTATTTGACGAAAACTCGACTAGTTTCAAGCCATGCTAGAGGCTCATATTCATGAGCAGCATTTCGCGACCTGCGACGCGGCGACTGTCGCGCTGCTGATTACGTGAATAAGCCGAAAACATAATAATTAATTTAGTATGTCCCAAGAAAGTTATAATACAAATATTATAAATGTGAATATAAGTATGTTTATGGAATGATTATCAGGTATGGACATAGTTCTAAAACTATTGAGTATCTAAAGTATTTATGACATCCATAATGTTATATAGGTGGTAGGAAATACAATATGAAGTCACAATTACGGACTCTGTCGGGCACAGCAAAATTTAAAATTAATAAGAGAGAGGAAAGGCGTTTAGGTTGATATGAATTATTATATTATGTCAAAATATTTACTGTTTTTTTTAAATCTCAGTGTGTAGCACGGAATTTGGAATTGTGCCCGTATATGGCAATAGACTTACCCCCTATAACATAGGATAATTCATAAAATAAATAGTGGAAAGTGGGTGTTACATTGTACAGTGGCATTAAGTGCCGTTATGTGCACCTTTACCTAACCATTTGGTATCAGAAGGCGTGATATTATGGTATGTTAAAATTTATAAAATGAGCATTAGGCAATTTGATCATACATTTATAGTTACATTAACACTACTAATATATTTTTTTTTCTTTGACTAAGCACAACCATGCGTGTAAACCGACTATGATAATAATTTGAATAACTTCACGCCTGTCTCCCATGGGGGTAGGCAGAGACTAAGGAACACCAATTGCTACAATTCCTACATACCTCTTTCGCTTCATCAACATCAATCTTTTCATGTATCGTAATCGTCGGTTAAGAGTACTTTTAGTTCGTCTAATAAATAGTCCGTCTAGGGCGCCCTCTACCGATGGCTCTATTCATATCCACTCTGTATACGAATTGTATGATAATAAATCTAACATACATATTACGTAAAATCTAGACACAAAAGTGTCAGACGAACAATATCATCACTCTTATGAGTGTAGGCGGAAACATCTAGGTATTATTAGACATCAGGTTAATGGGCGCTAGACACTATTGTATTCTGTTAATAATGTTACGGAATATTATCTATATGTTCAACTTTAGCATTATTATTTAGGTACTAAACCTAAATACGTTACGGTCATCAATTATAGGAAAAATATGGTATTTGGTGATGTAAAAAGTAAAAGGAGATTATGTTTAATCTTCTGATATAGACAGAATATTATCTTTGTATACTGTAATGATTGATAGACCTTTGATTATAGAAATATATTTGGTACTGATAGATTTCTGTACTGTGAATACATAGTGGTACTATATGTAGCACTATGTATTCACAGTACTAGTATCATACAAATTATTTACTCATATACATAGGTAGTGTCGTAGTAATCCGGAGGTTGAAGACGCCTGCTTCTCATGCACGAGGGTGCGGGTTCGAAACCTATTAACGGCAAGTACCAACGTGACTTTTTCTGAGTTATATGAACTTTCTAAGATTATTTAGACACCACTGACCAACGGTGAAGAAAAACATCGTGAGGAAACCTGGGCTCATAATTTCTAATTAAAAGTTTGAAATCGGTAACTTGTATTGAGCAAGCGTGGTGATTAATGCTCTAACCTTCTCCATGTGAGAAGAAGCTTTGTTCAGCAGTGGGTATTTATAAGCTGCTGATGATTGATTGATGATTGATTGTACATAGGTACTTTGATACATAGGTAGTTATAGTGTGGTTTTTGGTCATGGAACTGTCTAATGAATTATATAAATTATCTACTAGCTTCTTTCAGCGATTTTCCTCACGTTCCTAGGGGTGAAAAGTAGCAGCACGTGGAATGATCTGTCGTCGGTGGTATTTCCGAACCGATACGACTTTCAAACCGTCAAGAAAAGATCGTACTCCTTTTTAAAAGGCCGGCAACGCACCTGTGACTCCTCTGGTATTGCGGGTGTCCATGGGCGGCACTGATCGCTTACCATCAGGTGATCCGTCGGTTCGTTTGCCTCAAATTCCATAAAAAAAAACACCAGACAATAATCTACCTCTGTTCTAAACTTCATACCGGTCTCTTCAGCCGTTTTGATGTGACTGTGTAACAAACATACACACAAGCTTAATTATTTTCACATTTATAATATCGGTTCAAGGTAATTTCAACCATCGGCGCTAGAGTTACAGCGTAAAGTCCACTGTGGGCAATCTAACATTCGACAAACTTATATTTTCGTTTGGTTCAATAACTGTGTCTAGGGATTGAGCCTCACAATTAAGTTTGTGTTGTTACACACTGATAATAATTATTTAATCACATTTTTGGGTTCAGTGTCCTTCTAGTACTGGTGGTACTAGTAGTACTATTTTTTTATATCTTCAATGTACAGAATTTTTGCTTGTACAGTTATATGAATATAGATTATTAAATAACATGTAACAAATATTGTTAATAGTATGTAATGGAATATTTATACTCACATGAGACTACACGTATTTACAATTAACGGTTGAAACTAAACTCGATGGACTATAGTGAAGCTGTTAATAAGATGTTATCGGAACCTTTTACTAGAATCACTCAAACTGAAATATGATGATAAATTTTAGTAAGATATTACTGTTACACTCGGTATAATAATATTTTGTTTTACTTCTTTAATCACTAAATAGTATAAAACAAAGTCGCTATCTGCCGTCTGTCCCTATGTATGCTTAGATCTTTAAAACTAAATAGATAGAGTGATTCTTAAGAAAGGTTTATATGTATAATACATGCATATTGCACCCGTGCGAAGCCGGGGCGGGTCGCTAGTTAATCATATATAATAAATCAATCGAATATCAAGTAAACTCATACATGGACACACCTGGTAAAACAATAAAGATTGAATCGTTAACATTTCCTACAATAACCCGAATGTTGGACTAATAATAGCATGTGTTTATTAGCCTCATCTAGTACCTTCGACCCCTGTCACGGGGCATTTGCCGTGGTCGTAACGAGGGTGCAACCCCCTAGGCACAATGGACATTCGATATATATATATATAAAGGTATTTATAACAAAATCTGAAATTTATATCATGATTTTACTGAAAGATATTTTTCCATCAACGTAGTTATTATTTCGAATGTCCTAAAATATCCTTTATCACTACATAGTATAAAATAAACTCGCGTTTCGCCGTCTGTACCTATGTACCTATGCTTAGATCTTTAAAACTACGCATAGATTTTGGTTTGGTTTGGTTTTGGATTGTTTTATTAGATAGAGTGATTTTTAAGGAAGGTGCGAAGGCGGGGGTGGGTTCGCTAGTATTTCAATAAATAAGGTAACCGTTCTAAAAACAAGTTTATTATAAAGAAAGTCCCTCCTATATTCTATCACCGCTGCGCAAAGCCTTTTCTAAGACGAAGAAGGTTTGAGCATTAATCTTTTATTTTTATTTTTTTTATTTATTATAAAATTCTTCCTACACTCTCATTACAGGATTTTCCCAATTCGACAGTGAGGCTTAATCTAGTTAAGAAAAAAAAAAAACATATTTATACCTATTACTAACAAGAAGTAATACAACGAAACCCAAAAAAAATGAAAACAATAATAACATTAAACACAAAAATAATAATATTATATACACATTACATCTTAACCTATTAAATTACCTACCTTACACAATAATAACTAAAACTAACCTAAAATTACATAAAAATAATATACAATAGTAGGAACTATTCACTATCATAACTTAGAATAAATAATAATACTTTTGTGAATTCACTCGAGGGAGTTGTAAATATATCAATACGATCGTGGAGCTTATTAATGGTATGGATTGCGCGAGTCAGTGGTGCTTTAGCGAGAAGGTTCGTCCTCGCCGCTGGCACTGCCAATATTGGCGGACGTCGCCGTCTCCACACGTAGCGGTCCGGTACAGCAAGACTCAGGTGACGCAGTACTCCCGGGTTATGATCCAGACCACGGAGCAATTTCACCAAATAAGCAACCATGGTAAATTTCCGTCGTACACCGAGTTGATTGTACCCCACCATGCCTAGCACAAACAGAGTGGGATACATCAACGGGTAGAACGGATACACCCCATACAGTTTCCAGTACAAATATCTGGTGAACTTATTCTGTACACGTTCCAACATTACACTGTACTTTGTCTCATGCGGATCCCATATAACAGCACTATGTTCCAGATGACTCCTGACTAATGCGTCATACAAGACCCTAACTGTTGCAATGTTGGTGAAGCTCCCCGTCTGCCTCAGAACAAAACCAAGGTTTCTAAATGCCCTTTTACAGATCCTCGTAATATGGTCACGAAATGACATTTCCCTAGTCACTATAACCCCCAAATCCCGCACCTCCGTGACACGTTGCATAGGCACCGCGTCTAGTACGTATTCATGCATCAGGGGCACACGAGCACGCGTTATACTCATCACCGCGCACTTTGCTACGTTGAAGTATAGCCTGTTCTTCTCACTCCATTCCAGGACTCGGTCTATATCCTCCTGTAATCTCTCACAGTCTGACTTATTTTGTACCTCCATCAGTAACTTTAGGTCATCCGCGAACAATAAACAACAGCCATGTAAAATGACGTCCGGCAAGTCATTAATCATTATTATAAATTCAAGGGGACCCAAATTACTCCCTTGACTCACTCCTGATCGAGTGTAATACGGATCGGAAGTACACCCCTTATAATCTACGTACTGCTGTCTATCACGCAAATAGCTCGAGAAAAATTGCAACAGATGTGGTGTGCAGCCAACTTTTGCGAGCTTCTCCAGTAAAATGTCATTGTCAACAGTATCAAAAGCTTTTTTAAAATCGAAATAAGCAACGTCGACTTGCACACCAGCATCTACCGCCGGGACTACCCGTGCCATAAAGTTTAATAGATTAGTGGCCGTACTGCGCGCCGGGCGAAATCCGTGCTGTGCGTCCGAAAGCTGCCCACTTACCTGTCTTTGTATGCAGCGCTGGATAGCGGACTCAAACACTTTGGCCGGCGTCGACAGAACTGCCACCGGTCTATAACCACTAATTTCTAATCCCGCCTTTCCCTTAGGTACTGGGATGACTCGCGTGATCTTCCATTGAGCTGGGAACGTCGCCGAATCGAGACTTATATTGAAAATATGAAGTAAGGGCTCTGCGAGCACCCTAGCACAATCTTTAAACAGAAAAGCCGGTATTCCATCCGGTCCTGCAGACCGTTTCGGCTTCAAGTGTTCTAGTGCTGTAATGACGTCATCCCGACTAAGTACATTAATGTGCACTCGCGCCCCGCCTCCCTCTCCCGCTCCCGCTGCCGCTCGAGCATCCAATCGCGGCGGCTGCTTGTTATACACCGATTCGAAAAACTTCGCGAACTGTTCTACACACTCATAATCTGTTAAATGTTTACCGTTAAATATAATAGAATCTCTTTTAGCAGCGCTTTTCTGAGATCGTATGTATTGCCAGAATGACTTGGGATCTTTAGCAAACTGAGACTGAATCTTGATCTGGTGCTGTTTATAAGCTGTTTCAATAGATGTTTTAATAAGAGACCTATACTCAGAATATTTTTCGTAATCGCTATTACTTTTAGTTCTCTTGTATATTTTGTGAAGTCTGGATTTAGTTTTTATGTCTCTAATTATATCATTCGTGTACCATACTGGATAACTATATCGCGACTTTTGTGTCGGTCTTTTCCTAGGAACACATTCATCAAAAATGTTTTTAATAGTATCATAAAACTGCTCTAAAACTTCATTCAGATCATTCATCTCATACATGCTTTTCCAATCAATAGAAAGTAACCTATGATACAGTAATTGAAAATCCGCTTTATAAAAGTTCCACTGTGGTCTATTATTGCTTGCCCGCGAATCAGGTGCGTTCCGATCGACAGCGGGGGCCGGAGCGGAAGCCATGCTCGCGAGCCGCACACTTATCGCAAGCGGCGGGTGATGCGCGTCGATCGCCACCAGCGGCGCGTCCGCCTCCTCGACACACACGTTTTCGCCAAAACCTGAACTTAATACCAAATCTAGTTGCCTATTTAAACAGTTAGGTATATTATTATTTTGAGTGAATTCACAAAAAGACACGAAATATTCATAGTAGTTACTTATACATAATGGACACGAATGTAAATTAAAATCACCTAATACTATAACTTCTTTATACTTAGAGCATAGTTTTTCTATTAGGCTAAACAATATCATATAGTCATTTTCTGAACTACCAGGAGGAATATATGTCACTAAACATAAGAATAAAAATCTATTATTTAATCTGTCAAACACCAAGCGGTCACCGGTGACCGCAACCTATTGTTCTTTAATTGTGTCTATAAAACCGGTACTCGACGAGTTAAGTGAACGGTAACACAAACCATTTCGAACACACAATTGTCAATAATAATGTCAGGTACATGTACTTGCCGCAACTCGAACCGGTGTGTGGCCACTAAAAACGCTCCGCCTAGTTTTCTTCCATCCGCTCTGTCGCACCGAAGTATTTGGTACCCCGTAGGTATAATCTCGTGATCTTCGATAGAAGGATTGCAGCCAGTTTCCGTTATTGCATATAAGTCATAATTTAACGTCTCGATGTTATTCCTGAATTCCTCCAACTTTGTGCGAAGGCCACGTACGTTTTGATAACATATATTAACATTATTATTACTATTCATTCTTCGTTCTTTTGGTTGGTTTGCGAAACCAAATCCATTCGTCAAATTCTGCGTTCTTGGGCCAGACCTCCGCTTGATTTAACATATCAAAATTACTTTCAGATACTCCAATGATAAACGACGAGTAATCTCTCTCCGTTTTATGTTTAATTTTATCAATTTTGAAAGTGGATTCCGGGCCACATACAGTTTTTACATGTTCCGTTATGGCTTCAGTAGTAGTCTCATGATGTAATCGCCACACATGTAGGTGTTTTTTCCGTTCAGTAGCTTGAATTGCCTTCAGGGTTGTATTTGTACCAACTTTAACATTTTTAGGTGTTTTGTAGATTTTCTTTTTATTTTGTACTGTTGTCCAACCCGATTCCTTGTCCTCTTCCTCAACCACAATTGGTGCATCAGCCATTGTCATGTTAGTAATGCACGAAGCATTTTCCCGTAACAATTCCGACTTCGTGGCCCCACCTTTGTTTACCTTTTCAACGTAAATATTCTTAGATGAGGTTTTAGGTTGAGTAAGGACTTCTGCAAATGTAGAATTAGGCGGAGTATTGTGGTGAGGTAAATTGTGTAGTACGTCGTTAGTCTGCTGGACATCCATTTTTTCTTCAAGTACCCTCATAATCTGAACTACTTTGTCTAATTCGGTTTTTGTTTGATAAAATTGGTTTAATAGAAAAGTAATCGCTTGCGCCTGACTGTCCATGCGAGCTGTCATGTCGGATCTGAACTCCCTAAGTTCCTTAAGCAGTGCTGAATCATAATTAGAAACAGTAGGTGTAAAATTGGCTTTGCTTCCGCGCTGAGCACTGACAAAACTCATTGGCGTAGTGCAGGTATTAATATCGGACTTCATTACATTTATCCTGACTGGAGTTTCACTATTCCCAACTTTAGGTTTTGAGCAAACGCATTCTGGACAGATCCAGTTTTTCTTAAAAGAATGAGAATACGACCCAAACGTGCCTGTACTTATTTCCAGACATTCCAAGTCATACCTCTTTTTGCATTTTTCATTTGAACATTCCATATTATTGGAGTCCGTTAATGCTGCACCGCAAGCCCCGCAGTTATTTGGCATTATTATTGGTTTATTTGTTTCCAAGAAAACCAAACAAAAATTCCAGGAATTACCTCGCACCTCGCCGAACAGAGCGCACGCAGGCTTGCTAATTAAAATCACTAAATCAGTTCACACTACTATAGTACTTGTTACACTTATTGTCAATACACTTCACAGTCAAAATTGCGTCCATTAATTCTCCACATTTGGGGTAAAATAAAATAAAACAAAAAACACGTCTGCACTGACCGACCTGCACACGATATTTATCACCACGCTTGCTCAATGCAGGTTGGCAATTTCAAATTTATAATTAGAAATAATAATATTTCCACACGATGTTTTTTCTTCACCGTTTGTCAGTGATGTCTAAATAATCTTAGAAAGTACATATAACTCGGAAAAGTCACATTGGCACTTGCCGTTGGTAGGTTTTGAACCCGCACCCTGATGCATGAGAAGCGGGTTTTAAACATTCTATGAGGAGTACCAATTATAATTCTTTCTTTTTTAATCGTAGCTATTTCCAAGAACTTGATGACGATGCTAATCATGTTTCATTATGTTCTCACATGAATTATTATTCATTAATAGGCCATAACTATTAGATCCCTGACTCAGTTTGAAAGCAGTCGAGTTACCCCGTCGAACAATTACGTGAGTAAGCCGTACCATTTAATTAGTTTAATATGTTTGTAATACAAAATAGTCATTGTTATGTTATGTATGTTGCATGGCACATATGCTTTAAATAAAAGTTTTCTTGAATTCAAATAAATCTACTGCGAAAAATGTGTCTCAAATTCTATCTTTGCATAGTTGTAGGTTGCACATTGCAGTCCCAAATTCACACATCATTGACGTCATTCAAAATCTCTATACGCTACTTGATGTCTATTTCATGATAAAAATAGTGCAAAGAACTTGAGATCACAGTTGTTGTTTTCTTAACTATCTGTATACAAAGGATAGTGTCATGTCAAAGTAAACATTTTATAGCAGTTTCATCGCAGGGGTACATTGCACATTACGGCATTTAATGCCACCGTACAATGCAACACCCACTTTTCACTATTTATCTTATGGGCCCCATGTAATAGGGAGTGAGTGTATTGCCATATACTGGGCACAAGACCAGACTCCGTGCTACTACCAAGATTTTTTTTAAAACCCAATAATACTTTGCCTGCCCTTAGTATCGAACCCGAGCCCTCTAGCCCGGCAGTCGCACTTGCGACCACTCGGCCAACGGGCAGTCAGTTAATTACCTTTTACTTTAATAGAAAATGTTCTCATGCATTTCATTATACTCATTATCATAAGTAATACTAGCTGAGTCAAAAAATCAAATATCTTGCGCTCACAGGTGGCATTTATATTTCCTGTCAGCCATTTTTCTTAAGCACGTCTTTGTTAATATAATTTATTCGATATTTTTCAATCTCGTTAAAACGATAAATTAGAATAAAATGTTTGTCAGTTTGAAAACTTTATATTAAGAGTAAAGTAAATGTGATTTATACATTTGTGAGTGGGACACTTTTAATGTATACTTTTATAATAATAAAGTGTATTTACGTGTTCAGGCATTTAAATCGTGTAGCTGAATGAAGAGTCCCTCGTCGACTTTTCAATTTATTTGTGACAGCACTCTTGTGGAACATAAAGAATGGAATTATTTGAGATGTGGAGTGGGGCAATGTTTTGACGGAAATTATTCACGCTCGAAGTGACGGCGATCACGTCCGCCATCTGTTGCCGTTAGAAATTTGAATCGGGGGCATTTATTAAATAGCTCACCCATTGTTCCTTTGATTTGCGTTAAATTGAAAGACTTGCGTTGATTTATACGCGCTGAAATTGGCACCTACTTACAAAGTTGTCGAAAATTGTTTAACTATAGTAAAACTGTCGAATGTTATTTTGAACAGAATTTATGTTACAGAAAAATAGCTAAAAGGAAAAATTTTATAATAAATAACGGCAAGCTTTAAGAAATGAACCGTTCTATTAATTTCTTAATTAAAGCACCCACGCCGCACCACCTGGCGAAACTAACCAATCAGTGAAAGCTTTCTCCTAAAAGTAATATTGCTACTACACAAACTTTTTACACTAAAAATTATATTTCAATGTAACGCGCAAATACTAAAACAGTATTAAACGTCAAATCATCTTTTATTCCAACGACCAGTAACAAAAGTTATTTTAAGAATCGAGTTTCCCGTAGGTGTTTTATGGGTTTTCTACGGAAATTTTATTGGTTTGGACAACATAAAGAAGTGGTTATTTTGGCTGTTTTCCCAATTGGACTTTTAGCTAATAATTTTAACGAGATACGGAATCTCGATATTCTTACTTAGCATGTAATAAAGAAATCGGTGTCATCTAGATACCTAAGATATATACATAACTTCACGCCTGTCTCCCATTAGGGGAAGGCAGAGACTATGGAACGCCAATTACTACGATTTCTACATACCTCTTTCGCTTCATCAACATTCATCCATCTTTTCATGCATACTCGTCTGTTAAGGGTACTTTTAATTTGGCCCTTATTTAATATATCGCCAACCTGGTCATTATATGTCCGGGATACCTAAGATTACAATAATTATAAATCAAGAAGTACATTCAGTAGTTATTATAAGATTGCTATGTTCATTTTCACATGTTGTATTCCAAAGATTGAATCATCAAAGCAAAATTGACACTGCTTAGTATACCTCTACACAGTACACACGTACATCTCCAGTCGCTACATAAAACATATATCGTAGCTTTATGTAAGCAAGCAACTACATAGCTGTCAAGTTTGCGATGCTAACTCCTAAGGGATTCGTCCTCTTGAAAAACAGCTGCCAATACTAAAGTCCCGTGGGAAAATCTCGACTGGAGGAAACATCAGAGGTACTACAAATAAAATATTTCTTGTAATATCAAAATAATTACTTACAAGACTTTGAGTTCAACTAAAGGTCAACAAAATAAAATACAAAAATAATAATAATTTGGGACGTTCTGGCAGGCTTGTCCCATTAAAAAGAATAAAATACCACAAATAATCTACCTTTTTTATGACGATGGGTCTCTCTGGATGACGAAGGAGACTAGTACAAGTAATCTATCCAAATTACAAATTTAATATCCGTCTAGCTAGGCATGCCACTTAAATTGAATAATTTCAGCATCCATCAAAAAAGTGACGCATATTACAATGTTCCAGCTGTTCCTTGCTTGAAGTAAAGTATTTTCGAGTTGCGTTATTGTAACGGTTTTTCCTGGACCGTAATAAAACGTTTCACATGTCGGCCGCAGTCGCGTTGACCGCGTGCGGTCGGCGTGAAGCTAAATTGATGGGTCTCTCCATCGCCAATGTAATGGTCCTTCAAAACGAACGACCTCTGGCCAGTAAGTGAAATTCACGTTTGATTAACTTTTACTCAAGGGCAGTGTTTTAGAGAAAGTGCTAGTACTTGAATGTTACACTGGAAAACGTTTATTGTGGCCGCTTCGCCTTTTTGCTGCTCGCTCGTTTAAAAAGGATTTTAAGGATGTCTCCTAAACGTTCTATCGTGGCTTTCTTCCATTTATAGCGCTAAAATAGAGGGTTTAGTACGAATGAAATAAAGATTTATGAATGTTAAGTCTCGTCGCCTAGTCTCGGTCGTCGACCCCTTAACTTGTCGCGTCTGTCGTTAGAAGAGATCAAGAGATTACGTCGAAATGATAAGTGGCAAAATTGGCCTCAATACTGTTTATTTAGTACGAACATGGAATAGTAATACATGTTAACATGAACGCCACGTTTTTAGGCTTGTAAGACCTTTTGAAATAATATGAAAGAAAATATGTCTAGGAACAATTGTTTTGGATAATCCGGTGGGTATCCCCGAATTTATTGGTGACCAAACTGCGATACTGAGCTTGCTTTTCAAGTATGGGGATTATGGCTAAATTCTTCGAATACGTAAACAGAAATGTGCTTACACCATGACGCATTGACTACTCCACTACCAAGTTAAAACAATACTGTGTCCACAATACAACGTCTCGAGCTCAGCAGGTAACAACTACCGTAATTTGTCCTTATAAAGTGTCAAATAAAACGTTTAGGCAGAGCTCTATGACGAATTAAATATACAAGTTTAAAGTTGAGGATACACGTGGGATATCTCGTAAACAGGAAGGCGAGGCCCGATGAGCTTTTGAAATTTATGCACAAACATTTATCGTACGCTTTTCGGCAAAGCAAAATATCAAGGCAGTAAATCTAGCGAGTAATTTCAAGGATAAAATATTGCTAAAACGATAAGAAAATGATGCCTATAATATTGGTTCTGTGGATATTAAAAAGTGTATGATGCTTATTAATCTTGATCAGTTTTTGATATCTGCGACTTAATAAATAGATTACGATTAATATGTATGTAAATTTATTTTTTGGTAAGGAAGTATTTTAATTCATGTTCGGTTATGACGACCAATTCCAGGTATTTGTCATGGGATCATTCGATTTTGTACCAACCATTAAACTTAATCATGAAGTCCTAAAAAGGTATCATTCACAGTTACTTGCTTGTAAACCAATGAACATAAAAATACAAATGATATAAAAACCTACTACTTGACTATTTTAAATACACTGCACCCACAGAAACAATTAGTATTAATATCTACAAATATAATCCACCTAGACCACCACAACATTACTTAGTACACATTTGAATTAGGTTTATGATCTCGGAACAGTCATGGTGTTATTCATATTAAATTGTGCGTGACACAAGTCCGCCAGTGTCCACCGAGTTCCGCCTAGCTGTCGACACATGCATGTTACATCCGAAATACGATACACTAAAAGTTATTTGTATAACACATGCTTATCTATGTATGTGTAGTGTGTGACATACTTTGTGACGTCACATCTGTACGCTGCCATGATTTAATATTATTGTATCCTGTTTTCTTTTTAGGGTTTGTGTATGTTTCGAGTTAACATAATGTTACAACTTTTGTTTTTAATAAAAGGTGTATGATTAAAGTTAAGGTGTGTGTCCACTTTTGACTCTTATGGATCTCACGTTGGTGAGTCGCTTACCACAACTAGCTATACACGACGAGAACATACGACTTTCTGGAGTATTAATAGGTGTAAAAAAAAATCTCAGTACTACCACGGAGTCTGGAATTGTGCCCAGTATATGGCAATAGGCTCACCCCCTATTACATGGAACTTATAACATAAATAGTGAAAGTGAGTGTTACATTGTACAGTGGCATTAAGTGTCGTAATGTGCACCTCTGCCTAGCCCTTTGAGGATTAAAGGCGTGATGCTGTGTACTTTCCCCAGTTTGCTAATCTTATAGCTTTATAGGTTTACTCGTATACACACAACTATACGTATACTTACACACAATATGCGAGGTAATCAGGTCAGTAAAATTTTAAGTTAAACTATAAAATTTTTTGCAGACAGTGACCATCAACTAAAATCGTTTATACAGCAAATTTTATTTTGATGACACGTCGAATAACCAATATAAATTCAGTAAAACGATTCAGCGAGTCGTATTCATGGGATATTAGGACTCGGTTGCAGTGAAATTCGTCCAATAAAAACAATTATTGCTTGTATAAACGCCAACGACACGGACATAAACATGGATTATTAGTTCTTGTTGGAGACAAAAGAGGTTGTATAATAAGTACAGATAACCGCATATCAACCTTCTCTTTTCTGTCAAATTTCTTTATTAGATTTGCAACTTTATTGTTATGCCATAAAGTCAAAAGTTCAATAAAAAAAATTGACAAGCTGGAGTAGGTTGAGTTGCGTCTGTACATTTATATCGGTTGGGTGACCGCATCCATAATTTACTGTCGATAACAATGGAAAAGAAGAATTTGTAGAAGATATTTTTCAAGAAATACTAGAATTTATGTACTGTGAATCCTTACAATATCTTATTGTGATTACTTACTTACGAATTTATGTTTGTTTTCATTTCAAGGTCATCCGGCCAGTTTAGTTGGTGTTACAGTCATATTTATTCTAATAGAGATGTTAGTAGTCAAGCGCGTTGAAAGTTTCTAACTTTTTAGAGAAATCAGAAAATGAATGATGATCATGATCGATGTAACGAACACTATAAAGATTGATTTGTAGTACCTAAGATTTTTTGAGTATTTTACTTTCATACGTCTGAAAGTCGACTGCATTAAAATAGCTAAGAGAATTTCTAGAAATCCTAGAAATGAATTCAAAACACACATATTTTTGTGACTAACAAAAATTGTGAAAACTGTGTTTGTATTTAGCGTGGCATAACAATGAAATCTTAGAAAATACATCGAAACCAATTAACTGTTATTTTTCTGTAACTGTAAATATAAATTTCATAAAGGGAAATTTATATAAATTCATAAAGGGAAATCTATATATTTCCCTTTATTTTATATAAATTTATATAAATTTCCCTTTATGAAAAATACAAACATACTGTATTTTTTGTGGCTAAAAATAGCAATTAACTGTTAAAATATACGAAACCAAATAACTGTTAAAATACACAATCACTGCCACTTTATTTTTTCCTTTATATATTTAATTTCATGTAGTATAGTAGTACATAGTATGAAAAATACAGTATGTCTGTATTTTTTATAAAGGGCAATTTATATTTTTGGCGGTTAAAAATAGCATTTCTTATATCTTAAGTTCCTATGCCCTATAATTGACCTGTCCGTTCATGATCGCTTGAGCACGGAATGTAAATAAATACCTTACCTCAATAAATCGCTCGGAAACAGAACTATAAGTAACTCCAGCCAATAGAGAGGTATTATATTGCCCGTTGTAAATATGAAGGACTTACGAACTAATTCTAACTTAAAGGTATCCGAGAAGACGATTTACAAGTGATGGGAGAATCGATTATGAATGGTTTGGATGAAACATTATAGAAATTAAATTACTATGCTAGTTTAAATAATATTTGGTAAAATTCGGCGTTAAACAATCAAAATTTTTCGTTTTTAAATCAAAAGTATTAAGTTAATAATGACATTACATTATGCGTAGCAATGCTACGCTTTTCGTAGAACTGCTACGTAGCTTTGCTACGAAAAGCATAGCGTTGTCATAGCAATTATTCAAAGCAACAGTTACTTCAAAAATCGCAAGAAATATTTAAAAATACTCCTAACGCTAACATAAAGTTGCCAAAGATTAAAAATATGAAAGTAAAGAAATCCTAAACCACAGGAAAGATAATATTTTATAATTCCCACTGAGCAAAGTCAGCAGGAGCAATGAATTTTCCCCTGTTCGCTCTGTAACAGATTATGGAGGCGATACCGTCAGCGACCGATAGGAACACGCCGTAATAAAAGCTTTGAACTTAACAACCTTTAGGTCAGGTATATTGGAAAATTTTCGATAAAAATAAAATGCTAGATGCAATTTCCACAGTAAATATTGGATGATAAACGATGTTTTTGTGGCTTTATTAATTTACACTTAGGAAAATTGTGATAGGAAAACAATGTGTACCTACGCTTTATGGTTTTGATAGTTCTTTTTAATAACAACAACCTTTTTACATCATTAGCTGTTTGAATTATGGGTTCATAGTTCGCCAAGTAATACAATAGTTTTTCTTCCTTCCTGTTCATTAATTTAGCCATGAAACGCACTTGGCCTTTTTCGGGATCTCTCCAATGAGGTCAATGTATAGTATCTTTCCTTAAGCCATCCTACTGTATTAGGACTAAAATCCCTTTTATGAATTTGTTTCGTTTCTTGCGTCCGGACATTCACATATTTATATATCAGAAAATTTCCAAAAATAAAGTTCCACTATATCTATAACTAAATTACTTCACCTTATAGTATTTTACGTGAATAAATAATCTTTCTGTATCTAATTTATATTCCTGCTATTAAACTTTTGGGTTTTCAAAAAAAAAACGTTATGATATACATGAAGATTTTTGCTATTTATTTCATTCTAAAAATGTTGATGTACCAAGTATCTCGATGTAAATAATTCAATCAAATGGATGGTGTAGTGTTTCCTGGAAGTAACTGCCGGCTTCATATCTTAATGGAGTTCTCAGAAATAAATTAGTTTCCAATTTCAGATCGCTGTAGCATTAGCGCTTAGTTACATTCATGTATCAGCTTTCGAATATGGGAAATGATGAAATATTTCTACTCTTTATGTATGAGTAATATAACACCAGAATAAGTTTTATTTAAATTTAAAATTTGTGTAATTAAATAGCTTTAAATCTGCACTTCCTCATTTTTAAGGTGGTCTTAAAACACTTCGACTCTGACTGGCCCCCTAACTTGTATGTGTCTATTGTAAATAAATCGAGCATCTCAATAGAGTGTGACATATTTTTCTGCCCAAAAAAAACAATTTGTCTGTTTCAACAACGCACAATACATTTGTCATTATCTCACGGAAAAAACACGTCGATATTTCCATCATATCAACCGGAAAAAACATAAACATCTATCTCTTAACAATCACTATTATTTGGGAACAAAATTAACATTTTGACAGACAACAGATGTTGTTTCACAATCGCTATTAGAACAACAGTTATGGAAACCACTCAGTAATGGTCTATCGACATACAGTGGCCCGCCATTAATACTAGTTTACTGTAATTATCATAGCACGCGCTGCGTCATGATACAATTGACATCAATCTAAATGCCAAATACGTAGTCAGTAGTGCTATAAACCATTTCTATATCATTGGGCTACATTTTAGCATTTTACTTCTTTCGAGCAAACTTAATTAAATGAAGCTACTTCCCGGTTTTCTACTTCATTTGCTCATTAATTATGAAGAATAACACAGATGAAAAACATTAATTAATTCTGTTGAGCTGTAAAGTAAAAGTGGTTAAGATCATGTAGAAAAGATAAAACAATCACACAATCCGCAGATTTTTTATTTGGTTCACACCACTGCAGCACTACTTTGAATGTAAACCGAAGAATGTCAGCACAATGCCATTGTTCCCCACTACGTCTAAGGCCACAACTCATTCATATTTAGACTGTGGCCTAACCCTACGCAAGCCACATTGTACGTACAGCACATTGAATATCTTGGGACCGAATCGGCAGTGCCTCCGTTAGATTTATTATCGACACGCATGACTGGGTTCCGTTGCCGTTTCTCTCAGGGGCCTATTTTGTTACATGGCCGAACATAATATTTGTGGTGCCTAAGTACACAAACTATATTTGATTAAAGGAATAACATAGATATTCTGATGATAAGGGGAAATGCAAGGCATGGTCACGCAAGTTTAATCAACATTATTTTATACTTGTATTCCCTGAATGCAAGTAACACGCATATTTCAACAGTTTATGTTATCTAATTTTCACGTGTTAAAAGCTGCTCGTGCTCTAGTTATGACGATATTATAATAGAAAATTTTCGAACCAGACTCGTTGTTCGTGTATGACGACAATGAGGAAATTTTAATGTCGCTTATTGCCGAAATTTTCAAAATCTTTTTAAAAAAAATTACTTCTTAACGCACACTCAATTAGGTAATTTGTCCACACGGTAATGACAATTATGCTTTTTTCCTTATAATCCTCATTCCCAAAAACAAATCTTAATGCCAGAGTAGACAAACGTTAAGAACATATCCATGTCAAGATACAACGTGGCCTACTTAGTCTTACGCTTCCAACTTTTACGTCACCATTATTGTGAACAAAGTGTGTGTGTACTACAAACAATGCACACAATTGCTATGTCCCACAATGCAGTGTTGTTGCATACATGACTTTATTAACTATTTCATTTCAACTCCGCGAAGTATCTTCATTAAACTGTTTAGCGGTGTATTGGATTTTATGTTATTTTTATTCTTGGAGAAAGCGTGTTTACTGTTCTTGACACAAAGGCGTAGAACTAATAAAGACGGAGAGGAATTTGAAATTGAGCTATACTGAATTATATGACTTGATAGTGTCTAGCTGTCTACGGGTTCGGGTTACGCTGTTTGGAAATTCAATGCAAAGTCGATACATTAAACCATTTAAAAGTAATAAAAACATTAAGGTACACATGTCTTAAATAAAGTTTTGAGGTTAAAAAAAATAAAATCTTTTGTCATCCCACATAAACTTCGCTCACGTAGGCAGGATAAAATAAGTCCTTATTACTACGGGTTTCAACTAAAACTTTGCAGTAGGTTTTGCTAAAATGGAATGTATAGGAAAGTGCTGGCTAGAATTTAGACAGCAAAATTATGTTTCTTATGAAATCTCGTGGAAGTCGCCACGGTATCCTGGCTGCTATAGCTGGTAGACATGACTGTCCATTGATGTGGAAATTAGTGCAGCGGACTAAGACCCTGATTACTTTTGTTTATTAATATTGTACCTAAATAGTAATATAGTTATGTACGATTGTGTTCTTCTTTTACTATTAGTTTGATAGATCTCAGTTATCTGAATAAATAAATTCATAATTTGTATTAAATCTCGATACGTGTAATGTGTATGCCAATAGCAACAAATTGTGACATGTGAAAAGCAACAAAATGATAAAAGCATAGAAAAGTGGAATAATGTAAATTCATATTTATATATCTAAATTGCTAAACATAAGGAGGTAAGAATTAATACAGAAAAAAAGATAAAGAACATTCTTATTCAAAAATTATCACTTCAATTGTACTGCTAATTTATCTAAAGAAAATAGGGAGGCGCAAACATGAATTAGGTAGAAACAGGAGAGGTGTGGCTAGTTGACTTATTAGAGAAGAAATAATGAACTCATTTTCGCTAATAAAGAGAAGTGTGCCTTAAGGAAGAGGAATTAAGTACATTATTAGTGTATATAGTCTATGCGGTAGGTACCTACTTAAAGTTACGTGTCATTAATATATGGACCCCAGTTCTCTTACCAGACATAATATACTCGTAGATCAGATAAATAACAATAGCAACTTGCTCCATCGTGGTGATCAAAACTCTAAATCAATGTTCGACCAACAAAACAGATTTACAATAGGGTAGATGACTAATTTTTATTTCAATATCCGTTTGGTAGATTATTTAAAAACATTAGACACATATTTTTTATTCTTTTAATTTCTTACGGAAAACAAATACTTTCGACGATATATTGATTTGAAATACCGCGTGACGTCACTTTTGGGTATGCTTTATACTCAAAAATAACGTAGCTACCTCCCTCTCCGAAACTTTGATTCGTTTTATTTAAGTGTTGTTTTCATATACGACCAAATAAAAAATACAGGTCTAATATTTTTTCATCACCTGACTTAGATTATTAATTTTCATACCCAGTCAACATCACTATCACCAATGTAGTTAGTAATAATTAACTAAAAAAAATGAAAACAAATTAAACTAAAATAATAAAAATACTAAGTTGTTTAACAAAGAAAAATCATCGCTATTAAAGAAAATAAGTACCTACTTCTTTACACGTTCAAGCTCATTCATGTGAAAGCATTTATATTGAAAATTTATTTTTTTCTTCAATACAAAAGACTTCACAATCACTCGACACGAAATTTTAATAATAAAATCTCTTATTTATATTTCATTGAAGCTCGAAGGAATTCATTTAACATAGCGTAGATTATAGAGGTTCAATAAACTAAATGAAAATATGGGGTCCGTATTCAGTTATTGTGTTTATCAATTCACTCGATATAAAAGTTTACGTTGCATTCATAAAGGACCATTCGCATTTACGCAAACATTTTTCTGTTTAGGAAACTTTAAGAGTTTAAATAGGTTTGGTTAGTGTATTCAAAATGAATACGGGGTATTCATTTGTGTTTTTGTTTTTATAAATATTTTACGTAATTACACACATAACATAACATCACGCCTTTTATCCCCGAAGGCCACTGTACAATGTAACACCCATTATTTCATTATTTATGTTATGTGTCCCATGTAATAGGGGGTGAGCCTATTGCCATATACCGGGCACAATTTCAGACTCCGTGCTACTACTGAGATTTTTTTTAAAACCCAGTAATACTTTGCCCGACCCGGGAATCGAATCCGAGACCCCTTGCCCGGTAGTCACACTCGGCCAACGGGGCCGTCCCATATAGTCCCAGTATTTCACGTAATTATGATTTTAATTAAACCTATAAGATTCTCAAGTTGAAAGAGAAAGATCCCTGATGGGTTGGATTTACCATCCAGCAGAAGCGCGCCCACAATAAGTCGCAGACCAAAACAGAGGCATGGCTTATTGTCTCTGGACGAATTGCTATAAAGTAGAATGAAAAAAAATAAAAAATATTGGTCTGCCTCGTTTATCTTATAGTTGTATATAGTACCTTATATGTATGGTTTTATAAAGATATACATTATTACAGAGACCCAACAACTATGCTCTTGAACAAACATGAACCTTTTACACTACGATCTCTAACCCACCTTTTACCAATGGAGATTATAAGCAGCCTCTATTATACAGAACACTGGTAGTCTAGCAGTAGACTATAACAAACTATTGACATTATATGCCAATAAAATCATCATTAAAATCATGGCATCATATCAGCCTCAAGATGTCCACTGCTGAAAATAGGTCTCTCCAATGACTTCAAGATAGGCCGGTTGTAAGCACCTGCAGTCCTGTAACGATTCATATCAACAGCCTATTGGTAGCCACTGCTGACCAAAGGTCTCTTCTCACATGGAGAAAGTTTGAGCGTTAATCACCACGACTGCTCAATGCGGGTTTGTGATTTTAAACTTATAATTAGAAATTATAAGCCCAGGTTTACATGTTACGATGTTTTCCTTCACCGTTTGTCAGTGGTGTCTAAATAATCTTAGAAAATACATATTATAACTTGGAAAAAGTCACATTGGTACTTGCCGTTGGTAAGCTTCGAATCCGCACCTTCGTGCACGTCTTAAACCTCCGGACCACCACACACTTTCGACCATTAAAATAATTAATGTTTAAATAGGTATAGTTATTATTTATATCTGCCTACTCCTTTGTGGAATAAATACAATAATATTATAGATGCTTAAGTAAATAAATGGAAAGCGATGGAAAGAGAAACGGAATGATAATCCACTGTTTCTGAATAAATATTGGCATTGGAATTGAGAAGCAAACACGATCGCGTTGGCTTTAGCAAGTATCGCCCTCGCTAACTTCAGTATTTACTTTCTATATTCTCACATATTTTACCATACTTTAAAGTTAATTCAATGTAACTTTGATATCACAAACATAACATCACGCCTTTTATCCCTGAAGGGGTAGGCAAGGTGCATATTACGGCACTTAATGCCACTGTACAATGTAACACCTACTTTTTACTATGTACGTTATGAGTCCTATATAAAAGGGGGTGAGTCTATTGCCTTATACGGGCATAATTCCAGACTCCGTGCTACTACTGAGAATTTAGATCAATGTAAAGTATTTCTTATATTGTTGTACATTTTTTTATTATTGTAATATACCGATTTAGTAACGATTACTTACAAATAGCCTTATTACTTTCATTACATCCTCTTTTCTTATAGGTTTTTTTTATGAAATAGGACGCTAACGAGGTCTAACAGAACTAATAGGTCACCTGATGGTAAGATCAGCGCCACCCATGGAGACACTCGCAACACCAGAAGAGTCACAGGTGCGTTGCCAGCGTTTATAAAAGGAATCCGCTCATTTCTTGAAAATTTGAAGGTCGTATCGATTCGGAAGTATCGCCGACGATAGACCATTCGACAGTCCTCAAGAATATTTTTTAATAAACAATTTTTAAACATAATGTAACATAACAACATCACGCCTTTTATCCCCAGAGGTAGACAGAGGTGCACATTACGGCACTAAATGCCACTGAACAATGTAACGCCCACTTTTCACTATTTATGTTATGAGTCCCACGTAATAAAAGGTGAGCTTATTGCCATATACCGGACACAATTCCAGACTCCGAGCTACTACTGAGAAACTACTGAGAATACCCAACCCGGGTATCGAACCCGAGACCCCTTGCCCGGCAGTCGCACTTGTGACCACTTGGCCAACGAGGCAGATCATTTTATTAACAATTTTATCACTGTTAAATTTAACGTTTCTATGATTACTGAAGAAGATCTGGAATTTATACTATCAAACTTACTTTGACTTAGTTCTTTAAATGTCAATGTAACAATATCTAGACAAGAATGTAGAAAATTATCTACTAAAGTAACCACACTCACAGTAACAAGGTTTTTACTTCCCAGTGCTTAGTGACACTTTACTAGAAACTTTTTATTTATCGCTTCGCTAGTCTCTTGTAAAAATGGCTAAAGAATACATAGTGTGTACGTTTTAAAATATTATGCCATCAGGAACATTGTGTCTTATATTCCACGAAGTACTAATACAGGGTCGTGTTGTAAGTTCTTAGACATTTTTTGTATAATATTGATCGCTTCAGAGCAATTGGAGTGTAAATATTGTGTGTATCTTGGTAGACTAATTGTCACATCTCCAAAAACTTTAAAGAGGTTATTATTTTTATGGCATCAGCCGGTAAACGAGCAGACGGATCACCTGATGGTAAGCAGTCGGCGTCGCCCATGGACATCTGGAACACCAGAGGCGTTGCAAGTGCGTTACCGGCCTTTTGGGGATTAGGAGTTTGAGGATGGTTAGGGATTCAGGAATTAGGGAGATTGGGGAAGGGGAGGGTATTTGGGCCTCCGGTAACCTCATTCACACGACGAAACACAACGCAAGCGTTGCTTCACGTCGGTTTTCTGTGAGGCCGTGGTATCACTCCGGTCGAGCCGGACCATTCGTGCCGAAGCATGGCTCACCCACACTTAAAATATCATGAAGTATTAAAATTCATTTATTGACAACGTCTAGCTCACTCAAAATTTTAATGTATTGGGTACTATGATTGAATAGGTCTGTACACGCAAATAGACAAAAACCGTTTCTCAACTTAGATAAAAAGTTACTTAAAAGAGCAGGAAATTCGACGATAACAAATAATAATTATTTAACTTGTACACAAAAGTTATTTGCCATTTTTGTGACGAGAAAAAGTCACGGAGCACGTTCGAGCAATCAGCGTTTTAAAAAACGGGTCCCGTACACTTTATTTAGTGAACTACGCTCAGCAAATGTTTGCCAAACGCTTGAAACTTCTCAAGGAAAATCTTGTTGAACACAATAATGAATGTTTTAGTCAAATAATATTCTGAGAGTTGTTCTTTCACTTGTTATTCATGAAAAACCTTTGTTTGTCTATTAGTTTGTACAGTTGGAATGAAAAATATTGTTCCTGTACAATGTTTGTAGTTAGTTGAAGTAGTGAAAGGTTTAGAAAAGAAAAGTGTTTGATGTTTATGTGTTAAAAGATGACTTCGTATTAAATAGAATTATTTAAACTGACTACATGTTGGAGTATTCAGTATCGGATTCAAAGTTAGTACTAGTTACTTATCTTTTTAAATCAATCACCTTACAGCCGATTACCAAGCTGCTACCATATACAATCGTAAAACTAGCTGTCATTTTGTTACAAGTACTTTTAATGTTAGCCTAATTAATATACGAGCAGGTTCACCTAATTAAAAACGAGTCTTATATAAATACGGAAAAAGAAAAGGAAAAACAACATTTATATTTCATTTCAAAAATTACACTTGATTCATTTTGTATTCGCGGTTTCTACTCTTTATTTGACTGAATATAAAAGAATAATGTGTAATCTTTTCAGTGGCTTTTACGATCATCCACTCGAGTACTTCAGGATATTTTGCTCGAAATAATAATATTGATACACGACACTGCTTTGTGGTGATGTATTACAGAGTAATGTGCAAAAATTTTCTTTTACATTTTTAAGACAATTCATAAGATGAGTAAAAATGTTATTTTCTTTAGTTCTTCAACCTTATTTGCTTTTCTTTACTATTTGCTCAAGTAAAATAAACATCAAAGTCAATGAAAATAATGATAAAATTTAAAAAAGTTTACTTCGGCCATAATGGGCCGGCTCGACCGGAGTGATACCACGGCCTCACAGAAAACCGACGTGAAGCAACGCTTGCGTTGTGTTTCGTCGTGTGAGTGAGGTTACCGGAGGCCCAATTACCCTCTCCTTCCCCAATCTCCAAACTTGTAACGCCTCTGGTGTTCCAGGTGTCCATGGACGACGCCGATTGCTTACCATCAGGTGATCCGTCTGCTCGTTTACCAGCTTATGCCATAAAAAAAAAGTTAATAATGGTTGGCAGTTTAATGGAAAAGACAGTTTATTGACTAACGAAATTTAGGTGCACGCTTTGCTCGATGCTTGAAAATACCAAAAAGGAATAAAATTAAAATTGGACCAACTTAATCTATCCCACTTTACCCTACCCTTACAATCAAACATTTGTCTTACCATTCAATTACAACTAAGCCACCATTGTAGTGCTATCGATTACCCCAATCCTACCCTACTAGACTAAAGCCATAGCTTGTATATTTATAAATCTCACAGACAACATAACCTACCCAGATTGCTTATAGATTCAACTTGTGTGCGACCCGGGTCGGCTGTAAGCTGTTTGCATTGGTCATTTGTCGACGCGGCTTATCGAACATTATTTGCCTTGCTTGCCCGATTCAATTTCCTAGTTCGACCCAAATACGGATTCTACATCTACGGTATGGTAACAAGGTTTGTGATACCGTATGTTAAAGGTTGTATTGTTGCTATGGGATGCCAATAGAACTATTGAGTATTGACTGCCTTGTTGGTAGAATGACCAATGACAAGAATCAATTCAAAAAGCTGTCGGCCAACCTTCAGGATCCAAATGGCACTACTAGGAGATGACGAAGTAGAGTGGTTAAACGCGACAGTTATGCAAAGTAATATACATGTGATAGTAAATAAAAAACAAGTTTTATTTTTATAAAAGTAAGGAATAAATATATGTCGTGGTGGCCCGGAGGTTAAGACGCCTACTTCTCATGCATGAGGTTGCGGGTTCGGAACCTAACAACGGCAAGTACCAATGTGACTTTTTCCGAGTTATATGTACTTGTACATTCTAAGATTATTTAGACACCACTAACGAACGGTGAAGGAAAACATTGTGAGGAAACCTGGACTTATATTTTTTTTAATACTACTTGTAAAACTACTTGGCAGCCCATTCACTAACTAAATATTAATTAAATAAAAGAATTTATCATAATATTTACTCCTACTCACGTTTTCGGGAAATAGGCGTGTGAAGTTACGTGTATGCCTCTATAATTACTTCGAAATTTTGCTTCTGATGAATTCTGGTTGTAATTCAATCAGTTTTTCATGAAACTGTTATAGCAAAATCGTTCATAAGTACCAAGAAACCGCTTGACGAAAACATTTTCATGTAATCAATAATCAATTCCACGAAATATTCATAACATTTTGTTTCGTATAATTTGTAAATAATTATCAAAAAATAAAGTAGATCTTATATTTCCTGAAAAATGGGGCACGGCTTAAAACAGTTTTCACCATAATATACCAAGATTAAATCCGTTTACCTAGACCAGACACTGAATTTTTTTATAGGGACAAGACCGCCACAACCTCCTATTACCGCTGCAACTCCTGTAAGCCAGGATCTACATAACAACCATGAAAACACCGGAACACTGAAGTTCGGCTCGTCTCAGGGACATGAATAACTGTCTTGGTTCCTGCAACGAAGTGAATCAGGAGATATTATAAGAGAAGAGAAAAAAAACAGACACTGAACTATTGAAAAAGTATTTAACATACAAAGATTTGGTCGACTTTAGAATTAAGCTCAATACTCTTAGCTCAACAGCAGCAATTTTGAACCCTAGACTATAAAATCATTCGAAATATCCCAACCAAGCAACGAGGATAATTCACCAGGATTAAAAACCATTCATTATTTATTCCGTTAACGTAATCAACGGTTGAATAACAATACAAAGTTTTTAATTTTATTCGGAACCAATCAGCCGATATAGTGCGGTTGGAACACAAAGCGACTAATTTATTCATTCCATTGTTGATACATGCAATTGGATCGATTTAGATTTTTATTGGAGTATCAATGTTTGTACGCTGATTGAGTTTTAATTTTAATGGAATAATATTTTTGTTTGAGCTTTTTTGTTGTGGTTTTTGCGTATGGTGTTGCGTTTTTGTTTTTGAATGTCAAAGGTACTAAATTAAAATTGTAGCTGCGAATAAAATGGCACGTCGCGTTCCACGCGCGCCTCAAGGAGCCATCGGACCACCACAGATGGGGGCCAACAGGGCCTCACTCTGACACTGACAATCACCCTTCATACTAATGTTATAAATGTAAAAGTTTATTTGTTTGAATATTTGTCCGTCGATCACGCTGAAACTAAACGGATTTTGTTGAAATTTCGTACACAGGCAGGGTATGGAATGACTTAGGTGATACCTAGGACTTTTTATCCCGATTAAATGCTCCCGGTATGGGATGGAATGGAATTGTGCCCGGTATATGGCAATAGGCTCACCCCCTATCACATGGAACTCATAACATTAATAGTGAAAAGTGGGTGTTACATTATACAGTGGTAGGTATAATGTGCACCTCTGCCTACCCCTTCGGGGATAAAAGGCGTGATGTTATGTAATTATGTTTAAATGCTCCCATGGTATAAAACAGGAATCATATTCTACGCGGACTAAGTCGCAGGCAACAGTTTCACATAACAGACAACGTTACTATTATGTAGGTAATACCGGTGAAATAAAACAATACCCGGGCACACGAGTAATTCAGTGTACTGTCAATCGCCAAAAGCCCGTAAAAGCGGCTGTAATAGTCTTTTCGGATAGCCTGAGGATTATACACGATCCTCAGCTAGTAACGGAAACCGAAGCAGCCGTACTGATAACCTCGGGTAGTCTGCAGCTTGGAGTGATATCTGTCTACCTTGAGGGAGATCAGGATATACATCACAATCTGGTACGCTTAAAGGAATTCATACCAAAACTAAAAACAAAAAACCTCATCGTAGCTGGAGACGTGAATGCCTGGAGCCCTTGGTGGGGCAGCAGTTCTGAAAACCAAAGGGGAGCAGACTATAATTCGTTCCTTAACGAAATGGACCTCCACATACTCAATACAGGAGATACACCAACATTTGAAGCACTCAGACGGGACCGATTTTACACAAGCATAGTGGATGTTACAGCCTGTAGTACATCTTTGCTGGCAAGAGTTCAAGACTGGACAGTCGACAGAGACCTTACAACCTCCGATCATAATGCCATTACATTTGACTTGCAGTTGGAAAAGGCATTAGAAATTACAAAGCCCACAACGACGCGAGTCTACTACACCAAAAAGGCTAACTGGAATAAGTTCAAATCTCACCTCAACCTCTCTGTCGGAGAAACAGATAACTCCACAAAAATCACGTCTGTTCAGTCACCTGGGGAACTAGAAGCCATGGTCACAGCTTACATTATCGCCATTACAGAAGCATGTGAAAAAGCGATTCCTAAAATAAAGGCGAAAAAAGGAAAATCTAAACCTCCATGGTGGACGGAATCCCTAGAGAATCTAAAGACTGATGTGCTTCGAAAAAAAAGAGAATAAGGAACGCAGCTCCCTCTCGTAAACAGTTCGTCATTGACGAATACATTCAGGCAAAGGAAGCATACGCGTCAAAAGCAGATGAGGAACAAACAAAGAGTTGGAAGGAGTTTTGCTCAACGCAAAAGAGGGAAAGTATGTGGGACGGAATATACAGAGTCATCAGGAAAACAACAAAATACCAAGAGGATGCTCTCTTAAGGAACGCAGAGGGTTTAACTCTGAGTCCATCTGAGTCAGCAAAGCTGTTGGCGACGACTTTCTACCCTGATGATTCTGAAAACACAGATGACTCCGGCCACACTGACCTTCGAAAACTAACGGATGGGAGGAGCCTTAATGAAATAATAGAACTTTCGGAGAACGACCCTCTCTTCTCTCAGGCTGAGGTAGATTTAGTGCTTAATGCACTGAATCCCAAAAAAGCCCCTGGCGCTGACGGCCTGACGGCTGACATTTGCGCAGTAGCTATCCAGTGTGAAAGGGAGGTGTTCTTAGCCATAGCGAATACATGCTTAGAACAGGCATACTTCCCAACACAGTGGAAATCTGCGCACATCATAGTTCTCCGGAAACAGGGCAAGAACTACACCCATCCAAAGTCATATCGACCAATTGGTCTACTATCCGTATTTGGCAAAATAATTGAAAAATTGATGATAGGAAGAATCCAATGGCACATCCTTCCAACTCTGCATAAAAACCAGTATGGATTCCTACCTCAACGAGGAACAGAAGATGCTCTCTATGATCTGGTGGAACAAGTAAAAGCGGAAATCGACGCCAAAAAGATCGTTGTATTGGTATCGCTAGACATAGAGGGTGCCTTTGATAACGCTTGGTGGCCCTCTCTGAAACAACAATTAATCGCAAGGAAGTGTCCTAGAAACCTGTACGCCCTGGTAGACTCGTACCTCAGTGAGCGAAGAATCAAGGTTAACTATGCCGGAGCTAGTAGCGAAAAGGCGACAAACAAAGGTTGCGTCCAAGGGTCCGTAGTGGGACCAACTTTCTGGAACCTTATCCTTGATTCGTTACTTCACAGACTCACAAGTGAGGGGGTTTATTGCCAGGCGTTCGCGGACGACGTGGTTCTCTTGTTCTCGAGCCATAATGTGAGCGTCTTGGAGCAGTCTGTAAATGGTGCCTTGGAACTGGTAACGGCCTGGGGGGCTAGTAACAAGCTTAAGTTCGGTGCAAGCAAAACCAATGCGATGCTACTAACAAGAAAGCTCGCCTTTAGCCCTCCGGACCTGTACATGTCGGGCACCAAGATAAACCTCGTAGAAGAGATAAAGCTCTTGGGCCTTACCATAGACAGAAAACTAACTTTTAAGTCCCATATATCCGCAACGTGCAAGAAAGCTGCAGACATCTATAAACAGCTATCACGAGCGGCAAAGGTGACATGGGGTCTAAACGGCGAGATAACGAGAACGATCTACGTCGCGGTCATTGAGCCAATTGTGCTTTACGCTGCGAATGTATGGGCCCCAGTGACGGAGCTGCAGTTGATTAAAAACAACTAAATGCTCTCCAAAGGGGATTCGCACAAAAGATCTGTAGAGCTTATCGCACAGTGTCGCTCACGTCAGCAACAGTTTTGTCAGGTACAATCCCACTTGACCTAAGAATTCAGGAGAGTGCCAGTTTGTATCGAACCAAAAGGGGATTCTCTTTGGACTATCTGCCACCGGGAAGGGAGCTCGAAAGAGATGTGCCTTACCTGGACCAGCCACATCCCTCAAAGCTAATTTCAGTAAATTATGAGCTCCTGGAGAATGACGGCTCGGGATCTCCTCTCGCCAGCGTAGTTGCCGGTCCTCATATATATACAGATGGCAGCAGAATCGATGGAGGAGTCGGTTCTGCCTTAAGTTGGTGGGAGGGGGGCCGCGAGACGGCGTTTTCCACTTTTAGTCTGGACTCTTCCTGCACAGTTTTTCAATCCGAACTGTATGCACTGAATAGAGCCACCAAAATGGTGAAAGACAGTAAAGAGAGTAGAGTAAATATCATGAGTGACTCTAGATCCTCCCTCGATGTCTTAAAAAATCCCAAGGTGAGCCACCAGTTAGCCAAAGAAATAAAACAGTGTATTGAAAACATCAGAGAGCAGGGAAGAGAGGTTCGATTTTACTGGTTGAGAGCCCATGTTGGAACGGTTGGAAACGAGAGAGCAGATGAATTGGCTAAAGCCGCTGCCAAAACAAAAGACAACACCACGACAGGCTACTGTAGAGTGCCCATGTCTTATGTCAAAAAGAAAATCAGAGATGAAACCATCCGAAAGTGGCAGGATAGATATACAACCTCCACTACTGGGCAGGTAACTAAATCGTTTCTCCCGGATATAATAGAGGCATATCGATTAGTGAGATCGACAAAGTTGACACCTGCCCAAGTGCAAGCGTTGACTGGACATGGAGGAATCGCTGAGTACCTGCACCGATTTAAACTAACAGAAAGTGCAGGTTGCGAATGCGATCCAACTATCAGTGAGTCTGTATGGCATATCATTCTCGACTGTCCTCGTTTCCTGGCCGCCAGAACCAACTTAGAACATCGGATCGATGCAAGCTTGGATCCTGCTAAACTGAGTTCTATTTTGGCTGACAAAGCGAAAAGACCGCACTTCCTAGACTACATATATAAAATTTTTCGCAGGGCGGCTGAAAGAAACAGCACCCTCAATAACAGGAGCCAAGCAGTGGTCAGCTTGGACAACCCGTCTAATTCCGCTGTAGCAGTGAGCGGGGTTCCCCTTGAAACGACGGCTGATCCGCGGATTACAATTAAGGAGCGGGAAATTCTCCTTTACGGTGAGCACGGTACCAAAGGAATACGTATTCGGGGAGTTGCTTTGTTCATGAGCACCAGCAGCGAAAGACTGGGGATCGCTTTCTGCAATACCGCTCACCAGAAATGGCTCACAATCTCGCCAGGCCTTGCCTCCCTGTTAAATGGCAGCACTTTCAAAACAAGCATGAGGCGCAAACTCTATGAAGCACTGCCAGAAACAAAGCTGGTCGGTCAAAGCTGTCGATTGTTGCGGACGCGCAATAAAACAATCGCAATGTTTTCTGGCAACAATACGACAACCTGTTTTGAACAAGCATGCAAGGTGCTGACCAGTATAGGTAAGTGGGGTAAAGTAGAGGGCATAGATCCTAGAGTTATCAGCGTGGATGCTGCTGTGGTGGCTTTCCGGCGGGGAGAGACAGCGGATCTCATGGGCTGTATTCAAGCTTCAGAACAGCATGAAGTCATTGTTTATGAGGACAGGGGTGAAGACCTTAGTTTCCTCAGAAAAAAGGTCCAGAGTTCACCAATCGCTGGCTCTTCAAGTGGTTCGGAGCGTCTGCAGCACAGGTATTCGGAACAAAGTGCTCTACAGCAACAACAACGAAACACCGAAAGACAAATAAAAAAACAAACTTCACGGACCAACATGTGGGCAATAACATCAGCCATATGTACAGCTGCGGGTCTCATTTCGTCGACTTTCAGAAGGAGTGAATCCGGCTCCACTCGCGGGGGAGGCGACAGTGCTCGGGTGCATCCTGCCCAGTCCAGGTCACCGCCAACCAAAGCCGCCATGGGTCACGTCTCTCCGCCGAAGTTTCGCCATGCCACCACTCCCAGAGACCACCTCATAAACGCCTTCCTCGAGTTTGTCGCAGTAATAGAGGCAACAAAACAAGTTAACTTGCGAACTTGCAAAACGATCCTGCAGACATATCTGCAGGGTAACGAGCTGTTACTGAATGATAGACTCGAGGCTGCGGAGGCGGTCATATACGACAACAGTAAATCGAGAGTATTGAGAGGAGCTTCTATAAGTCGTAGTATGGCAGCTTACAACGCCACCGCAGGATTTGTGTCTCTGGATGAGAAGGAATCGGATAAACGGGGAGTTGTGAAATTTAAAACTCCTCCTGAAGACTCCTTAGTGGTAGTTGCCGGGTGCACCAGGATCATGTTGGAGGATCGGATCTTGGAAATGGTGGGATCCATTTCGGAGCCTGGGCCGGGCGGCGTGGACTTTGGGGGCTGGGATGCCCCGACATTTCACTGGACAAATGGAGTGCCGGGATGCGGCAAAACTACATGGATAATAAACAAATTCGAAGCGGAAAGAGATTTAATCGTCACCACAACAACTGAAGCAGCAAATGACCTCAGAGGCAAACTATCCTGCCGAATCGGAGGATTAGTCAAATCCAAAGTCCGAACAATGGCATCCATTTTAGTGAACGGATTAAAAGAGCAAGAGAGCTGCCACCGAATCATGGTTGATGAGGCTCTCATGAATCACTTTGGGGCCATTGTGATGGCGGCCCGAATAACTCGGGCCAAAGAAGTTCTGCTGATTGGTGACATAAATCAACTTCCCTTCATTGACCGAGACAACCTCTTCCCCCTCATTTACAACCGCCCTACACACGTCGTGGCTATTAGCCAAGAACTTCTCTGCACTCACAGAAACCCTATGGATGTGGCATATGCTCTCAGTACTGTGTACAGTGGCATATATTCGTCCGCGTCGGGTGTGAGATCCCTTGAGTTAAAAAGCTTCTCAGGGTCGCGAATACCCAAATCTCCTCCGAACACGTTATACCTGGTACACACTCAGGTAGAAAAGGAATCCCTTAAAAACCAGGGATACGGATCGGGTGTGGGATCACGCGTACTCACAATACACGAGGCTCAGGGGCTTTCGTACGCGGCAGTGGTTGTTGTGAATACAGGAGAAGAAACAGCGGATACACGACAGTGTATCGCACGCCGTGGTAGCTATATCCCGTCACACTAACAGCTGTGTTTACTACACGAATATCAGTGACGACGCGATCAGCAAATTAATCAGACGAGCGGTGGGTGAGAGTGAGCGGGGGATCCTGGACTATAACTTGAAAATGGCTATCAGCAACAGGGACATGGCGGTAGTGGGCGCTCTTTTGGGTGGGGAGGGCTCGCTGTAAGCTTGAATTGTGATGCAAGCGTGACATTAATATATATTTGTGTGTTTAATAATGTTAAAATGTAGTAAATATAATGTAACGTAATGTAAATTTTATCAATAAGACTGACAAAATACATTGGCACTACTGGAATCGGCTTACTGCTGCGTGAGCAGACGTCATGCATTCTTAAATGTTCTACAGTCGGTGGCGCTGTGGACTGGGTCGCTCCGTTCCCTACGAAATGGTTGATCGGACCGATTGCTGGCCCTCACGTCATGCTCGTGAACGGGCGCCTTCTGCTGGAGCAGGTCGGCTCGCTCATTGCGCGTGTGGGCCGATCAGTAAGGTTAATGTAAATGTAATAAAACATGTATTGTGTATATATAGATATTAGACACAACCTTCTTTGTGGAAAAAAAAATGTGGTTAATGTAGCACGTAAGATTTTTGTAACAATTAATTTTGACTGTAAATTAAAAGATAATGTAATGGAATGACAAGGGCACGGACAAGAGTCCGTGGAGAATAAGAAATGTAATATTTAAAAAAAAAAAAAAAAAACGTTACTATTCCACTATTATTAATTGCTACACATTACATAGGTACTCTAACATATACCAGTGTCAATCTTACAGTGTATAATGTTAGTTGCGTTACAATGTTAGGTCTAATATTATACCTTTATTTACATTACTATCCAGGTTATCACATCACTCAACCTATGTAAGCAGACTCCTAGATTTTCTAGAAACTAAATCATACTGAGACTGGAATAAATTGCGCTGCAACCAAGAAGGGCGAACCAAGATTAATCTATTTTCGTTTTCCTAGCAATCCGGAGCCTAGATTACTAAGATTGGAATAAAATAGCCGCTGGTTTTCTAGGAACATATTAATAAACACTCCTTATAAACAGAACTACGAAGATAATATGTTGATAGTTGATCTTTATTATTTGACAAAGGTATTCTTTTATGAACTATGTTTAAAAATTGACTTCAATCCTCTCTTTTTTGAAGTCGATTAGACTTTAATGTACTAAAAGCTCTTAAGTGTAACAAACACTTTTCTGAAAACTGCTCTAAAATCGGTTCAAGCAATGACTGCAAGGTTGGCTGGGCAACTAGCTGCCGCGCAACGTGTCGCGGGTACGATTCCCGCACGGAACGTGTGTGATCCACAGATTGTTGTTCCGGGTCTGGGTGTCATGTGTATGTGATATTGTATGTTTGTTAACGCACGCACCCACGACACAGGAGAAAATCCTAGTGTGGGGCAACGTTTTTATATAAAAAATAAAAAAATCGCGAGGTAATTGCGCACATACATGTCAAACTAAGAACCATTTTTTTGAAATCGGTTAAAAAGCGTCTCTTTTTATATCGGAAAAGTAAAAAAATATATTTCTAAAGTGAAATCTCTACAACATTGTACTTAGGAATCGTATACCCAAGACCATGTTCTCAGCTATCATGCGACGTTGATCAACAAAACAAACGATTGTCATCCTTGTCTCTCTTCTTTTATCCTTTTGAAAATAAAACAGTAGTAACAAACGAGTCGCTGGCCCGTATTAATTAATTCCGAAACGATAAATAACTTTGTAAGTTACAAGATAACAATACTTTGATCGTATATTTTTGTTTGCAAAAGTTTTTAATAGGCACAAATTGTTTATTTATGTCAGCAGTTATTGAGTTTATTTTGAAGTTTTCTTTTCGAATTAATTAACAACTGAGGAGTTTTATTAAGGTCACGGATTTGTTCACCTTTACTTTGTTGTCTAAAATAATTTGGAAGTAATCAAAACTAACTCTTCTGTTCTATATTTAAGTTGACCTAACTAATTGTATAATAATAAATTTATTCTGAAACTTTTGCAATTGCTTGATTTTCAATATTTTTTGACATCACGGCTGCGAAACAATATCAAATAATTGAATCACTATACAAACAACCAATTGGACAAAGGCTTTGCGTTACCCTTCAAACTTACTGGCTAAACAATGTGCATTTATGAAAATGAATATACACACCACATTTGAAATAAATACAAACATAAAGGTAGTGAAATACAAATCCAATACAAATCAATTCTGTTCTAATCAAATGCACACATAAACAAAGCGTCTCATCACTTCACCTTCATTCTCCAAGGTGTTTCATAAACAAATTAATGCTCACTGATATAAATTTTGGTGGAAATTTTGTCACAATCATCCTCGAGGGACAATTGATTACATGCCCTAACATCCGTTCATCAATTGTAGAGAGATAAACGTCAAGCTGAGTTTGCAAATGACAAATGTTTGCTAATGACTTGCCCACTGAAAACCGAATAATTTCCCTCTCAAATATTTTACAGGCTGGCTATTATGACAGACGAAAATAATAATTATTATAGGACTATCTTTTGCGAACGTCGTTAGTGAAATCGAGGTACATTTTTAATCTTGAGAATTGAGCTAGATTGCTTGTTGAGAAATTGCTCATATTCAATTGTCAGCTCAAGGGCTGTTTACATTGCTTATTATTTATGTTGTGTTATTATTGAAGGTGAACAAGTTTTATTTGAAGTTTGTTTGTTAAATCCATTACGATTTCTTTAACGAGTCTATATTTTTAAGCATTGATTGCTCTTATAATGGCTTAAAAAGGTTAGAATACTTAAAGGCTCAAATTGAAGTCGTTAAAAATTCTAATGTAAGAAAAAACATCGCTTAATATAAATAAATCGTTTATTCAAAACAAAGAAGTTCACATTACAATATCATGACACTTAAAAAGCTAAGCTACAAGCTTTTCATTACAATAAATGTGCTTTCCATAAGTCAATGACTCACAAATCCTAAAATTTTTAAGTCAATCCACAAAATGAAACATCTACATTACAGATTTTAACGTCGCACCGCAAACCCATTGCAATCGAAGCGATAATAATCTCTACTACAATGACACAAGTAGTTACGCACTTAACGGTCGCATTAAAAGGGTGCTTAACACTCAACGGATTGTGGCCCTGTGAATAATGGCGAAAGAATAGCTGAGGCCGCCACCGTAGAAAAGACTCGTAACTCCGTAGTCATTGAGCTCAGTAATGTGAGTTACGTGATGTGCTATCGAGCACGTTCCGCGGATCGGTTCGCTTTGCTCTGCTCTCGGTTTGGTGAGACCAGCAATCCGTAGTGACGCATGCGTTTTATTACACGTCTATAAAAAATTGGAACCCCCTGAAAGGTTCTTTAGATGATTTACGACTTGATATGCTTCGTTGTTTAACTAATACTTTTTGATGGAGTTTTGATGGGGTTTTTGTGTAAGAATTAATCTTCAAGTTTTGTTCGAAATTGTCGGCAGTTCATTGTCCTTCTGTTAATCATTTCTAAGAAAACCTAATGTAAAATATCTACTGCAATTAATATCGTTTCTAACGAAGTACTTAATAAAGAGATCGTATATACTTAGCCAAGAATAGAAATCAAAACAGTATTTGATCTCGCATTTGCCAGAAAATCAAAGTACCAGCTTATTATCAAAACATATTCTAGAATTATCCATAATTGTATTGCTCCTACAAAATAAAACCTACATATCAAAACTCCGAACCAAAGATAGCTCGAAGCATTTCTCCTATTCGAAATAAGTTCACATTTTCCAGAACTTTATTCGTTCTATCTACAGATCTAATATAATTTAAACCGTTTCTTGATACGAGTATTTTTATAGAAAATATTTTCCAGGCTAGCTTTGTCATACGAACGTTGACCAATGAGGGCTGGTCTAGTTCTGGTATAGACATTCGACACACGTATGTTCGAAGGAAAAATGCATTCGTTCCCATAACATTTATTCATAAAATAGATTCTCGTAAGATATCCATTTTCTTGGAATTCGCTTGGAACCCGCTTTCACTGTGTTTAAATCTTTTAAGTTAAAATTATGTATGTCGCTTTTACATACGGTAGTTTTAATGTTTTTGGTTGAATATCCATTTATTTGGTCCCATTTTTGACTAAGTTTCACTAAATTGATCACAGTGCTCTTCACAAGGTTTTAGAAGATTCGTTCACATATAATAAGTTACACAGGTGTACAACGACAGGTATATACGACTGCCTCGATGGCCGAGTGGTCGCAAGTGCGGTTGCCGGGCAAGGGGTCTCGGGTTCGATTCACGGTCGGATAAGCTCACCCCCTATTACATGGGACTCATAACATAAATAGTGAAAAGTGGGTGTTACTTCTGTGTGCACCTCTGCCCTATCTCTTAGGGGATAAATAGCGTGATGTTATGTTACAGGTATACAATAGTTTCAGGTGTTGAGCAGAGCAGAAATTTCAAGCCCTATAGTGGCAGTGGCCATTAAAATTCATTGCTGATAACAGTAATAAAAGTTGATGAATTTGAAAGATATCACTAAACTAAATTGTCTGTGTATGAATATCAAATTAGGAATATCATTTCTATTGGATAGTCAATAGTCATACCAATTTCTGAAACACAAACTCACTTGAAAGTAATATCCAATTGACAGTTTTATACAAATTGCATAGAAATATAGAGGTAATATACGAATATGAAGTTTTCTTTGACGCGAGTATTTGCATTTCGTTTACCATTGTAGAAAATTTCAAATGAACGCAAAAAATATAAAACGAAAACGCAACAAAAATTTACGTTAGCATTGAAAATTCTGCAACAATGAAAATATACCAATAATAATATATTCAAATACACAAAATTCTTTTAAAAACTTTTCTTTTCATCTCTTTTTATCACCAGTTACCGACCACGTCGTATGATTCAACACAATAACGAAACATATCAATAAACTTCGTTGTCTAATAAAGTACCCTCAGTTCTAGAGGCACGTGAGCCTATTGAGGATAAGATCTCTTTCCATTCCATAATAATATCATCGTAGATTTTGTGAGCTACCAAATTCTCGTTCGTCAAAGGCTTTTTTCGATATCAAGACGTACTTGTGCAAGTAATTCTGAACACGTCTGACTATAGAGCTATACAGCGTCGATGCTCTCTCGTAGACAAGAAATTGCCCCTTTACGGCTCATGGCGAAGATTTTATGCCTTCCACTTACGAACATTGACTTCCGAGGTCGACAATTTCCTGTATTCTAAACGTGTTACGCTTGAGTGCGATGTAAACGTGTTTTAAATCTGATTATATGCGCTTGTATTGTTCGATCAGCTCTGCTGCTTTGGTACGTAATGTAAAATAATGTTATTGGTTCCTTGTAGTATTGTGTGTTTCTGGGAAAGGAGTTCAATATACGAATGAGAATTTGTTCAAATAACCTTTTAAATAAAATGAGAATCTGTGTTGCATACAAAGCGCATAGTCAGATATTAATAACATAGCTGGCAAAAGATAGGTACAATGAAAGCACATTTCTGTGTGGTTTCTTGTTAAATAATATCGTCGTAGTAAACTATGGTAACACATCTTTAGCATCAAACGACTCTATTCACCAATTTTAAGTAACAATTTTCGACCACATGATACCTTATCCTGTAGCTACGTATTACGAAATGCGGTCCACGCCTATTTATTCAAGTTCGCCTTAATTCTCGGCTATCCTACGCTCAAGACTTCCCTATTCTCGACCACCTGTGACCTCAATTGTAACCAGGGCCCACCCAACGTATTAAGACAAAGTGCATGGTATTTGTTTTAAGCTTAGTTCAGCTACGAAGTTGCGGCTAAAACGTGGCACACTTTATGTATTGTGCAGGTCAGTAGTTTCGCTTAAAGGCTAGATATTTTAAAATCTGAAAATTATCCTACTAAAGTACGAGTAACATTGTGTACCAAAAATACATAAGTTTAGAAGTATATCATTAATTTCAGGGAGTGCAGAAATGCAAGAGCCTTCGATGTCAATAAAATTACTTTTCAAAAAGTGTTAACTATACGTACAAAGGAACTATATTTACTCGTTACAGTTGTGGTGATTGACCTTTAATTTACAAAGAATACGCCTTCATTTTTCTTATATATTTCTTCATCTTTCACAGCTTTACGAGAAGCCAAGACGTCCAATAATGTATACAAACATTCCTTCATCCCTCATGACGCACCAAATAAAAACTTACGACTCCTACTAAATAACAACAGTTTTATAATGATGTCATCTACAATAACCCGGCGTATCGAACTGGAAACAATGGTACAAACATTAGTTGGAACACATCCAAAACTGTGTTTGATATCGAAGCCAAAATGAGCGAATAGAACCATTTGCTAATAAATTACACAACAGACTTCCATTTTTTATAGACCAATCGCCTTACTTGGATCAGGACCATGTCTTTATTTAATCTAACTTTATGAAGATGTTGTAATAGAATCTTATTGCCGCTTGGAATCTGTTCGATGGAAGATGGCGATGTAATTAGAAATCTAGTTCGTTAAAGTTGCTGCGATATTACGGTCTTATACAGTTTTTGTTTGTTATGTCCAATTACTTAGCTGTCTGAGTAATAAGAACATTTTCTATCGTAGTTTTCTTTTAAGTAGGTTAAGATCAATTACAGTTTGGATCTGTTCATTGTTGAACCTGAATACTGAGCTAAGCGGACACAAGCGATTTAACATTTATGCGAGTTTTTGAAAGTATTTTTTTTAGATATTATCAAACCACAGTTTTGCTATAAGACTAAGTGGTCGAACTGAGAAAGGCCTGCGTACAACAGTGGATGTCTTGTGGTGAATATTATGATGATGATAGTGATGCTGTAAGGCAATGCTGTCTATATTAATGACGAATACATTATTGAACGTGTAAATGAACTTATCATAGAACTAGAGCCTTACTCTTGAATCAAATACCAATCGACATTGACATTGTGAAATTTCCTACTCTTGAGTTGCAACTCTAGCGCCCATTGCATCTGTATTGCGTGGATATTGAATGAACTAAATGAAATTGAGTTCGGCTTTGTATTTCGTACTCTGAATTCTATTTTAACAGCTACGATTGAGGTTGTATAGTTTTGACATTGCATAATTATTAACATTTTATTGGATTGAAATTGCATTGACATCGAGATTGGTTTGAAGGCTATTCTATCCACGATATTCTTGTTTGTTTTAATCCAGAACATATTCACGAACGATACACGAAGTTTTCAAACTCAAATTGTTTTAGTACTTTACGGGCGCACAAACAACTAATACGCATTAGTTCTTTGTAAAATTTACTTTGTATCCCTTTCTAGAAATATCCTACATTGTGTTGAGTATAGGGTAATATGCTAGAGTGAACCCAGGACGGTAATATCGCGGGGTCGAAGGTTGAAAACACCTGCTTTGACTCGAATAACGGTCCACGAATGTTCTTAGTTCACTTCATTTTGTGCGTATATACGTTCATACGGGTATTGTAATAAGAATTTGCCCTTTATGTTTTCTTCTGTAGATAATTGTAGCAAAAAATAAGCAAACATAGTTAAGGTGGCATTTAGTAGTGAATTGGTTGGGGTTAATTTGTATTCTCTGTATCAGAATTTGTTTCACTAAGTTTCAACGTCAGCAGTAATATGTAATTGGTTGATAATGGTTACACCTGTTTTATAGAGTAAAATCCATGTCTACACGTTTAAAGCCACAATCATTGTAATTTCGTCTCTATTTACTTCAAATAGAATTAAAAATCGTACCACGAAGTCACAATACCAACTCCAAATACGTTACCATAATGACCAAACACAAAGAAACACCAGTATCTTCTCTAAAAAAGCTTATTGTGCAAGACCCTTTTCAGCGCAGCAGTAGGTAGATAAAGAGTTTTGCGGTAAATGAGCATGTATTAAAAGCCCATGGAACGGGCGCGATGTCCCCTTCGTTAATAAAGATTACCAAGTTAATGCTCTAAGGAGCGAGGGCAAAGCCTCTTTTTGCTGTTTATACACACGTAGGTACATAGATACTTTTATATGTAGGAAAAATCAACGTGTTCTAGTGATGTTTTGGTGAAATTTGGCGGTGCGTTTTTACATTTAACCAAGACATGATTTAGATGCACTCTTGAGATTATTCAAAAGTTGAGATACTGGAATCCAATTGATCCTAACAATAAAGATCCGGAGTCATCATAAGTTAATCAAATAACAAGGATGGGCCATTGTGTCTATGAAATAATTTTAGGGCAAAAGCAGGCGTTACATTGTGTTTATGTTAATTACAACCAGCAAAGCAATTGTCGTGATTGCATGGTGATATGAAAAACAAGGACAAAGTATGAGTGTACCTCTAATTTAAAATGAGATTTTGGTAAATAGCAAGTTCCACGTCCCGCCCACATTCATTGTCAACAAAACTTGAACGATGCAAAATACGGAAACAAAGAAAAGCGTCGTTCTCATACAAATCTAGCATGTTTACATTGAAATGTTTGTTACACAGTGGGATAGCAAAAAAAGCCTTTGAAATAAACATTTCACGATTGCTTTGCGAGAAAAAAAACTTGGGTAACGTCGTGCTATGCAATTCAGAGACGGACATAAACAGTGTCGGTTACTCGAGAGTCAAAGCTGCAGCATGACGCCACCAACGTCAGCTTTGTTTCTTTGAGTCCCGCAAATGAATTCAACGTCTAAATCTCCATTGACGTAGCAGGTTTTTTTACGATTTATTTCGGTAGCGGAAATGAATGACATAAAAATGCTCTTTCATTCTGAAAGGGAATTGGGCTGACCGCGTAGGAAGTGCTCTTAACAATGATAAATCTATTTGGGTTCATCAAAAGGAGGTAAAAAATTTTGGTTAACGGTTTTTTCTTTAACGAAACAGTACAAGTTTTGCGGATGCTTTTAATCACATAGATTTTGTTGGGACAAAAACGATTTCTTATCGATATTAAACCCTGATGCTGGAAAGCTATTTAATTTCCGACATTCTTGGCCCAAGGGTATCTTTTGTGGCCATAATATTACTAATGCCAATATTAACGAACAAAATGTCAATTCAAGGATATCTTGACGTCGACAGATGCTCCGGGCTAAGAAGGAACTACTGGGTTCGTAAAAAATCCATACAAAAACGTCGAGCGTTCGACGCGTCGTTTATTAAAATAACTGCAAAGCAGAAGGCCATGGTTTCCTTGTTTACATTTTAATGTATACTTAAAAGTGAAATATGCGGTCACGCTGTGCTCTTAACATTATTAATAACATCCTACTTATTGTTCTTAATGAAATACGACAAGTATGAATATTTCAGCTTTATTTAGAGCTGTTTACTTAATGGGAGATTTTTTGTTGAAGGAAAATGAGTTTTAAAGTCAATTTCGCTTTCATGTAGTAATAACTATTTGACTGCATCTTCTCAAAAATCTCTTTTAGGATATTATAGGAACCTACTAGCTAACTGTCTCGTTGGCCGAGTGTTCGCAAGTGCGACTGCCGAGCAAAGGATCTCGGGTTCAATACTCGAGTTTTTAAAAACTCTCAATAGTAGCACAGAGTCTGGAATTGTGGTATATAGCAATAGGCTCATGCCCTATAACATGGGACTCATAACATAAATAGTGAAAAAGTGGGTGTTACATTGTACAGTGGCATTAAAGTAATGTGCAACTCATCAAAAATGCCAATCCCTTCGGGGATAAAAGGCGTCATGTTATATTGTTATAGTTATGATCCTTTTCAAACATTATCAGGTCGCGTTTAAAAATACGTTAAAGTTAGTTTTAAATCTATAAGAAACGTGACTTGCACTTGCTAACATCACTGCATCGATTTCAAGTGAATAAATACATTTATATGAGCACCTCGCTCTGGCTCGTTGCAACTCGATTGTGCATTGCGCATTACATACTAGAAAGTTTATCCTTTGAAATAAATAACACAAAATACCAGAATTATTATTTTTAATCAACGTATTACAGTTCTGAATATCCAAATTCCATTTTTAAACTTCTTCTTTACTCAAAAAAGACGGTACATTTCTTGACCTTAGTTTAAGTATTTTATTAATTCAATTTCATTGCTTGCTGCAATATTATTTCAAACTAATTCATTATTATATCTAAGCAATATTATAATAATTTCTCGTCATCTTTTACAAATTAAGATGTTATTGCAAATAGAAAAACGTACAAAGAAATACAAAATAGAATTCGCACTCTAATTATTTATTTAATTATCTAGTTATCCCAGGTATGGCTGAGTAATATTAATTCGTATTACAAGCACCTGTTTTCAAAGCTCATAAGATTAATTTTATTGCTGTTTGCAAAAAAGTAGGGGCGTAAAAGGGTGTCGTTTAATTAAAGGTATTCTTTTCATGTCCAGTTTTTATTGTCACTGTACAGACGCCAGCATGCCAACTTATTCGAATGTGCCAATATTTTTCATTCGATTTTCGATTTTATCTACATAAACAGTAAAGTTTCAAATCTAAAAATAGAAAGGAGTACCTTGAGCTGCTGGCGTCTGTACAAACTGCTATTAGAACGAACGAATTTTGTAAAATAAAGATAATTGTAAGTGTAGAAATAATGTCATGTTTATTAAAGGTTTCAGTAATTAATGTTTTTAATTAGAGTGGCGAGGGACTAAGTTAATAAGTAAATATTTACATAGCATATACGTTAATTTCAAAGAGACAACAATTATGTAAATTTTCCTGGTATCCTAACTAATATGGTTACTTTAATATTTCTCACTAATTATATGTTGGTCTATTTTTCAGTAAAACCGTTTTCAAACTTTGAAAATATTATTATGTTACTTATTCGCGGAATCCGTGGAGACCTCGTATTTATTTACGAGAGCAACAAAATATTACCTAGTATACAATATTAATTTCCCAGGCAAGAATGGGCACAAATTATTTTTACTAATAATGTTTTACAGTGAATGTTTAATTTAATATTATAAAAGTTAATTCAATTTCAAAACACATTTAGATTTTATCGTCTCTTTTCTTAGAATGCAAACTCGGTCCTCTTTTAACAGTAATGTTTAACAATTTTTCCCAGATTTTCGTGGAACATAATATATATAGTTCCTAAGAAGGAACAAGGAGTTTGTACACAAATATAATTATATTTTAAACACAAAAAAATGACTCTTTGTATTCCTCGAACGGGCAGTGCAATGGGCAGTTTATTTATTTCACTTATTTTTTTAATTTATTGTTGAGGTATAATAATTATAATCATTGCTATTGCTACCAATGGACGTTCCATAGTCTCTACTTTCCCTCATTGGAAACAAGCGTGAGGTTATGTAAAAATGTACCTATAATATTATAACACTTTACATTCTAGCAATTTTTTTTGAGGGCGAAAATTATGTTATTGACTTCGCGCCCAGGTAAAGTAAAAGGGAGCGTCAGACTCTTACTGACTAAAAAGTAGCTAGTGTACTGCAGGAGTAGGAACGGGGTGGCCGTTCCTACTCCTGCACTTCGAGCCGGAGTCCCGGCAACCCGTTAAGTCCTCCGCGGATACGTATCGGCATCAGCGCTCCTAGGGCCTATCTGTGGTGATCTCATGGCTCGGGTTTGGTTCTGGTCGGGCGGCAAGTCACCCGTGCTCACGTGCTTACAGTGACTGGAGATCGTCTTGCATCAATTCCAGACTTACAGAGTAAGCATTAAATCTCGAAAAATTTACGTAAAATCTTCTATTAAAACATCAATAACTATCTTCTATACCAACAAAATAAATCCATTACTCTTAAAAGCACGAAAATGATTAATTAAAGTTGTCTAAAGATTTTCAAAAAGATGTTAATTCAGCAAATATGTACGGAGACATATTTCGTACAGTTCCCAGCTTGTTTAGGATGACATTAATCAACGTCACGCCACAGATAACAGAAACGATCTATAAACTGGTGAGGCATTGGTACTCTGTGGTACTTTCTAATAATTATGTTTTTTGTATGGTGGTTTTAGTTGAATTTAGAACAGTTATTTTTTGTCGTGAATCTCTGTATTTGTAAAGAGTATGTGTATGTTTTACATACTCTTTACATTCACTCCTTTTTTGAACTTATGAAGTAACGGTTTTAAAAAAGGACATAATAATGTATTCACGGTTGAACTTATGGTTATACAATAGCCATTTATAATTGTTCTGTTGACACATGATAGCAATGAAGAAATTTGAGTTTGAATTCCATAGCTTTTTACCAGATTCGATATGATTTATCACACAACATTACATTTTTTGCTGCATAAACCAAAAAACATGGCCTTGAAAATAGGTTTGCGTGTGCTAAATAGCTTAAAACATATTTAATATGTTACATATGTATGTTACAAGTAACAAATCTAAGTTTTATTTTATACAAAAAATACATCAATTACGTTACTCATATGCACTGATAAAGTGATTACAAACATTTATTTTAATATGTCACTGACGACTCCAGACCTTTATATTAATAACTATAATTTAACTTAACAAATTGCTTTAGTTTTAATACCTACATGTAACTTAACTTTAACGCCAACATTTGAATATCAAACTTTGTGTTAACACAAAATCTTTCGCAAACATATGAATATGTCTTAAAATTTTTACTTTAATACGTAAACAAAGGAATTGTGTAAATACAATTTACATTACATGTACATGTAATAGTAGGCAGAAGTGCACATTACGGCACTTAATGCAATTGTACAATGTGCACACTTAACCCACATTTCACAAATTATGTTACGAGTCCTATGTAATAGGGGGTGAGGTATTGCCATATACGGCCAGCGATAAAATTTAAGTAAACTTAAATATAATATATTAAATAGAGTTCGATATGCGGCTAGGCAAGATCGAATATTTATTGGATAAATAATTGGGACCAATTCATTAAGAAAGTCTTTTTTTCTTCACCAATAATGTTTTAATTACCCTCCCGTTCCCCAATCTCCCCAATTCCTGAATCCCAAACGATCGTCAAACTTCTAATTCCCAAAAGGCCGGTAACGTACTTGTAACGCCTCTGGTGTTGCAGGTGTCCATATGCGACGCCGATTGCTTACCATCCGGTGATCCGTCTGCTCGTTCACCGGCTTATGTCATAAAAAAAATACATCATTTTCTTGTTGTATTCGATGTAATCAAAAAAGTAACTCACTAGAATATAAAATACTCTCTAAGGAAACGATGAACTGCATATAAATGTTAACGAATTTATGTTCATAATCATATGCACATACTTCGCAAAACTACCGAAGTAGAGCACAAAATATGAGTTAAGGTGTAACATTTTATAAGTTGCTCAAGTTGACTGTGTAACATGATGAATTTGTCCTCTACCGCTAACGACGTAACTTCCCCGATTAACTTTGTTAAAGTTCACAAAGGAATTGGTTCATCCCTTTGGCCCTTAGTACTAACCGCACTTACTGTATTAGTTAGTCCTATTGACTGGGGATTAGCCAGATTAAATTTCTATTCTGACCGTTTGAGGACATCGGTAATAATTGTACTTTGAGCCAGGGATACTTGATTTCATTTTCGTGTAAACAGGTGTATTATTGTGGATACACCTGGTGTGATAGTGATCTGGTATAGTGAAATTGTATAACACATAGTCTGTCTCGTTGTACCGGTATTATGATTTCCGAGTCAAATCAAAAATACATAACATCATAACATCACGCCTTTTATCCCAGAAGGGGAAGGCAGAAGTGCACACAGAAGTAACACCCACTTTTCACTATTTATGTTATGAGTCCGATGTAATAGGGGGATATACCGGGCACATTTCCAGACTCCGTGTTACTACTAAGATTTTTTAAAAACCCAGTATTGCTTTGCCTGACCCGGGAATCGAACCCGAGGCCCCTTGCCCGGCAGTCACACTTGCGACCACTCGGCCAACGAGGCAGTCGTTACCAAAAATAATACGTATAACACTAAAACAAATTGTACTAATTACTTTCTTTCTTTTATTACTTTTATTATCTTTTTATCTGTTGAAAGAACGGCTCCCGGTATAAAACACATTATACCCGCAACTTTCAACAGACAAGAGGTTGAGGTTTTGAAGGTAGTGAAAAATCTTCTATTTTGCGCAAAACACGTTCAGCCTTTGGCTAGCAACTCGTTTGGTCAGAATAAATAGAGTACAAATATTATCTAGATTTCTTAAGGCCCCATTTTCCCAATCAACCTTGGCTATCGAGGGCCTTATTACGAATATTTTTACACCAAAAGTAGGTGACCTATTAGCTTTGTCCAGGTATCTGTTACAGGAAACTACAAAAGCCTTTTGTTTATCATACTTCGCTAAAATTATGGTGAACAAAGACGTGTCAATATGCCTGTATTTGGTAATTTGTCTTACCATTGTTTGATATTGACAGACTGTTTGTGTCCGGGATAAGCAAGTTTTTGTCCGTTCAACTACTAATTTGCCCAATCTCACCTGCTTTTTGTGAGAGATTGATAGTAGAGATAATAAGGAAAATAGTCCTGATATTACCTTGGTTTGGATCGTGTAAATAGGAGTAATATCCCACGTGGTATTAGTAAACAGTTTTATAAAGGACTGATAAGATACGAGGGAATTCTTACCTCTTATTGCGAGTTTTGTTTATTTCTAAGTGTTTGATGGATACAGTGACTTGTTATACGAACTATATTAATATTGTAACTCTTATTTTATTTTCAAAAAGTCATTCAAGTCAGTTGTTAGTCACAGCGTGTAAATATAAGACAAAACATAACATAATGTCACGCCTTTTATCCCCGAAGGGGCAGGCAGAGGTCAGAGAAGAGTGAAAGTGGGCGTTACATTGTACAGTAGCATAATGTTTATTAATTTATTTATTGGCTGAATGTGCACATCAGCCTAAACCCTTCGGGGATAAAAGGCGTGATGTTATGGGTAGGTAGAGGTACATATTACAGCACTTAATGCCACAACAATGTAACATCCACTTTTCACTTTTTATGTTATGAGTCCCATGTAATCAGGAGTGAGCCTATTGTCATATACCGGATTCTAGACTCCGTGCTATCACTAAAATTTTTTTTAAAACCCAGAAATACTTTATCCGACCCGGGAATCGAACCCCCCCCCCTTTGCCTGATAGTGGCACTTGCAACCACTCGGCCAATGAGCAGAGATGTAAATAGAAGAAGTTAGTGGAGTAAGTTCCTAACCATCAGGCGTTTACATTGTAGTTTGACATATTTTGGGAGTGAAATAATAACGAAGTACTCCTTACAGACGCAATAAAATTGAACACTTAGAATAACATTTAACAATTCTACTCAACAAATTCAAATCGGGTTACCTTGTTAGAGCTAAAGGGTATTTTCGCAAAAACAACCTAATCTGCATGCACTGCGATTGACATTGAATTAGCCTAAATTCGGTTGCAGTCACTGATACTGTGATAAATATTTAACTTGCCAGAACAAGTATACCCGTGACGAACTACGGAACAATCAGTCTTACATGTAAAATAGAATGTTTCATTCAAACTTAATGTGCTTAGCAGTTACCTGCTACCCATAAAATATTGGAAACCTTAGAAAATAAATTAATACATGAAACCAAAAAACAATTTCTAATTCAGAAGGCCGGTAATGCACTTGTAACGCCTCTGGTGTTCCAGGTGTCCATGGGCGACGCCGATTGCTTACCATCAGCTGGTGATGTGTCTGCTCGTTTACCGGTTTATCCCATAAAAAAAAACTTAAATATTTTTAATACCGTCCCGATTTTCTATTCATTATTTATTTGCATTTATTTAAAAAAATGTATAGTAATGCAAGGAAGCAGCCATTGCAAGATTATTTAAAAATGTAACGACTTTCAAGTTCACACGACTACACGCCAAGCTCATTATAATCAGTATAAACTGACCGTTCAATGTAAGAAAAGATAAAACAATATAAGACCATGTTTAACTGGTTATGTATAGCTCGTTGAAAGTACTTGGTTGTTGTCTCGACAAGCGATTGGCACTTATTGCACGTCTTTGAACAAGTGACGGATGCCGGCCGACTTAAGGCTTAAAGTGCACTACAAGTCATTTGTCTCGAGCCTTCGACTGTTATATACGTATTGTAGGATATGTCTTACACAGTTAACTGCATGGGTATAGCAGCCAAGCAAGGCTTAATTTTAAGAAGAATTTTTTTTTGTATCGTATGTCATTTATGTTTTTTTTTCGTGTGGTTGACAAGGTTACTCGACTAATTCCTAACTACGCCGGGACTCTAAACTAGTCGGTTGAACCTCGTGAAGCAGTTAAGTAAGAATATGATTACGATTAATACATCACTCGATAGTTATTATAAAAACCATTAATAACCTTACAAAATTACGAACAGTTCAAAAACTTAACTTAGTATTCTAATAATAAACTGTATTTATTTAGAGTGTAATAAAGAATCAGCCATTGCTATACCAGTTTAGAACACATAAATTGAAATACATAAAACCTTAACACCAAACAAATAAAGCTTATTTTGCCATAAAAGTACACATAAGCAGATAAATGCAAAACTATTTTATGATATTTATTTAAAATTTTAACTTCATAAAAGTTAAAGTACCCCATTGTAATGTTATATCGTTACCCGGACACGCCCACTTTATGGAGCGTGTTTATGACTGGCACTCTGCGTCGTCTACACCCGCTATAACTTTGTAGTGACGTCATAAACTAGTGTGCATCCTCAGAAAGCCGATGTGCATGATTGTCCCTGATAAACAAGGTTTTTTTTGTTTATGAGCGAGTTTTTATGAGGTAAATATTGTCTTTAATTTAAAAACATTAGAATTATATAAGACACTCCCAAAAAAAGGTATTGCCATTTGCCAATATTATGTTTTTGTTATAGTGCCTACTTTTTAAACTTCCTTCCTTTATCATGATTTTCCTTATTTGTTAGTTTGAAAAATGATCACTCCAAACTACTAATTGTTCCTCGCACGTATTGTCCTGCAGCCAATCGTCTAATCACTGCACCAACCTTTATTTCTCTCTTAAAGCTTCATTTTATGGTTGTGTTTAAACACAATATGTCGTATAACGTCTTCACAATGCCATAAAGGTTGCATCTAAGCCAATGTTCACGATAAAAGTATACTTAAATGCTCACTGATAAAATCACTTATACCCAAACAGTTTACCGCAAACTCGAACCTTCTAGAACGATCTACAGGGATCTTTGTGTATCAAAACGATATATTATACATGAGTTGATTTTTCAGTTTGGTTCCACATTTTAACAAAAACGTTGGAAATAGTTCAGCGTTTGTTGGACGTGTATTCGACGTATATTTGGCCAGTTTTTATGACGAAAAAGGCTGTGTAGGTTTTAAACTTTTTTTTTATTGTTTCCATATTCAATGGAATCATAAAAGACCCGTTTTCATTCTCTGTGGTATGTTCAAGTTGTTAAAGTTCTGATGCCTATTAACATGATTTGTACTTAGATATGATACAGGGTGAGGCAAAAGATTTAATTATTTGATTTATTCAAATTAAATTCTTTGCCAGAGTCTGTATTTCCTTGAGGGTACAACCTAGTTGTCTTCAATTCCCGAGTGAATAGGTTGCTTATGGGACGACGTGCTCCATCGTAGACCGCATCATCGCTTACCACCAGGCGAGATAGCGGTCAAACGTCAGCCCATCAAATATATACATATAAAAAAATCATAACCCTTTTTTTAAGGGGGGAAAAATCAAATACCTAGAAGCATACCTATGCTTTGGCTGATTTGACTAGTTGATAATTAAAAATACGTAAAGATACCTCTTTACGTAAGTGGCTCCTACGTAACTTCAAAACAATCATGCGTAGGTAACATTCTTTTTTTATACGTCGTTTCTATTTTTAAACAAAACTTACACTAAAGAAAGTTCAGGGGATCGCTAGAGGAAACTGTTAGGAAAGTAACCGTACTGAAATAGAAAGAGCAAAGTTAAAAACATTCTATTTATATGTGAATAGTGTTTATTTTACTTTGAGAATTGCTTTTAGAAAACTGCTAATTCTACAAAGCTATGAAGGACAAAGTCATAATTATTTTAACTTTGTTTTTGTAATCTTAATTTAAAACTGTCTTGTTGGTCGAGTCACTACTAGTATAATAGCAGTTTCAGGAAAAAGTGCAGTGATAATAACACTAAAGTACACAACTGGTTTAAACCAGGCATTTACATTGTTTACGTAATTTAATTAGAAAAGTAATTATGTTTAAATTCATTGATGATAAACCAATTCTATCATAATTTATATCATGAAAAAAATATTGAAACACAGGTAACTAGCAATTTGTCACTACTAAAAATACTTACGTTAGAACACAGGGGTCTCGAGTTCGATTTGCGGGTCCGCAAAGTATTAGTATCAGTAGTAGTACGGAGTCTGTAATTTCCCGATATACCTACGGCAATAGGCTCACCCTCTATTGCTTGGGACTCATAACATAAATAGTGGCAGTCGTGGGTGCTCTCTTGGGCGGGGAGTGTTGCTTGTGATGAGACGAATGCAACATTAGTAAATGTGCATGCAGAAACATGTAGAAATAGAATATAACCAATTGACTTTGGACTATTGTACGCTTTATTGGAATCGGCCCACGTGGCAAGGGTTGAGGCGTCATGCACACATAAATGTCCTACAGTCGGTGGCGCTGTGTGTTGGGTTGTTCCGTTCCCAATAAAAAGGTTGACCGGATCAATTGCTGACACACACGTCATACTCGTGAACGGGTGCCTCCTGCTGGGTCAGGTCGGCTCTCCCATCTTGTTGATGGGCTGATTTCATAAAGCCTTCGAAATAGAAATAAATAAATAGTGCCTAGTTATTATGTAATTTATACTTTTGGTAATAATTATAGATGTTGTAGTGTGTAACTAGGTTCCCTCTTTACTTTATAGAAATTGACAAGATGTATTATAATAAAAAAAAATGTATGACAAGGGCACGGACCAAGATTCCGGGGAGAATTAATCTATAATATTATAAAAAAAACATAAATAGTGAAAAGTGGGTGTTACATTGTTCAGTGGCATTATGTAAAGATAAAGGGCGTGGTGTTATGTTATGGTTTGTAGTTAGTCACTTTCTCTCGCATCACCAAAGGTGGAAAAATCAATGGATGATTTTCACCCCTCAAAAAAATTGCACCAGAAAAACCCTACCCACTTACAAAAAGCTTCACAAATATTCTTAACCAACACTGTATCCAGTTCCACACCAGAAGGTAGTACAACGAAGCGTAATTAAATTTTCACCCCTTAGTATCCCTCTGATAATGTTGCCGCTATATTCAATTTCAAAGGTAAACAGTACCTACCTCCTAGCCGGGTGAGGGGCCGAATAAACCCCGTATGTTCATACATCTTCACTCTCGTGGTTACCAAAGGTCAAGTAAACATGAATATTAATTTTACTATCATAAAGTATATTTGAATTAGTTTTGACATTTGTGTTTGGTAGCTAGAAGTGAAGAGGTAATTCTTGGAAGTAGGGTGGAGATATACATAGACCTAGGTCTAATTAATAGATGAATAGATCTAATGAATAGATCTAATGAATAAATTTTGACAGAATTTTATTAAGTTAGGTGTGTATTTTCTAATGTTGTGTGCAAATATTTTCAGACGATATACCACAGTATCAGTTTTTAATGTCAAAATCATATTTTATTTATCATTTCTGTTGAATTAACTGCCTCCTTGGCCGAGTGCTCGCAAGTGCGACTGTCGGGCAAGGGGTCTCGGGTTCGATTCCCGGGCCGAGCAAAGTATTACTGAGTTTTTTCAAAAAATAATAAAATAATAGTAGCACGAAATCTGGAATTGTGCCCGGTATATGGCAATAGGCTCACCCCCTATTACATGGGACTCATAACATAAACAGTGAAAAGTGATTGTTACATTGTACAGTGGCACTAAGTTCCGTAATGTGCACCTCTGCCTACCCCTTTGAGGATAAAGGGCGTGAGTTATGTTATGTTCTATTAAATCTCTCTGGATACAAAAGTTAGATGACTGAGTTGCAAAATATCGGATCTTTACGCATTAAGTTTGTATTTAATAATGATTTAACATAACTATTGAATAATTATTTAAAATAAGACATAACGTATTTGCACGTGCAAAAAATTGATTTTGTACGTGCAAATACGTTATGTCTGTGAAAAGAAACCTCAGTGGGTTTAACATAAAACAGTGCTTTCATTCATATTGAGAGCACAAACAATTATTTTCATTTCGTAGAAATTCAATCAGATGGAAAAACATATTCAGTTTACCGGAAATCATTTTCCTATTTCCAAATTCTTACGTAAGAACTCCTTTGTATAAACAATACATTTTATCAATAAGTGATTGCTTCATTTATTTTTTTTAATTACAAGAATCTTTTTGATACAACCTTTGACATTAGAACAATACTAACTGTACACGCGACTTCGCACGCTTGGAATAAGTAGCTTAAGTTACTCCTTAGTTACATCAGTTACCTTCCCATTACAATCACGTCAAAATCGGTCCAACCATTTCAGAGATTAGCCAGAACAAACACACAAAAATCGTAAAAAAAATCGTTTTGGTATATTTATTGTGTGTTTCACATGCATGTAGTAAAATGTGGTTATTTGAATATTACAAACAGATACTGCAATGTAGTTTATATATACAGATTTTAATAATTCTAAACAATTGATTCAAAATTACAAACTTTTATGACACAAACTAGTGTGGTATTCAGTACACTCAGGGATTATCTCAATCCATTCGATTTAATCCCGGATTTATTCGATGCAATACCTTCGAGAATCAATACGAAGTTTGGTGTAAAATGTACTCGTAAACTATAGATTTTTAAACTTTCACTTTTATTTTTATTCTTACTATAGATTTTTATCGGCTATTCACGGCGCATGGTCAGTATTTGCAATAAGCAACTCGCCTGTAAATTAATTTTCTAGGAAACCAAACTAACTGGCATAAATAACGTATTTAAAGTACAAATTCATGTTAGAAAAATTCTTAAAATTTTACACAACGATCTTCCTAACATACAATTATTGTTAACTGTCTCATTTTATTTCTAACACTAATAACAGCTATAATAGTTATAAAATATATGTACTCACTCTGTATTATATGGGACTCACAAAATTAATAGTGAAAATTGATGTTACATTGTATAATGGCATTAAATGCCTTAATGTGCACCTCTGTGTACACCTTCGGGGATAAAAGCGTGATGTTACGTTAGAAAATATAATACACATAGTAACATAGTAACAAGAAAAGAGCACAAATCAACTCAACAAAATCAAAATTTAAAGTAAGAAGAAATATGCAGTAGTTTTATTACAAATCTAGGAGTACAGTCACGGTTGTCGTGAGCTGCCGTCACCGTCTCACGATGTCGTGAGCGGTGACATCAATTTTATCAGATGCACTTGACAACGCGTGCAGGGTGCACACCGAGTCTCAGATATTCAATTACAGGGTGATGTATTTAATTTACTATCCTTTGTGAATTTTCTTCTCCAATAATAAAATATGTTACTTGATTTTTTCGTTGTGTTGAATTTGATTACAATCGGAATTTTTAGTTGTAAAGAATTTTAATTTAGAAAAGTATTCTGTAAAATAAACATCAATAACGACTGAAAATGAGATTTTTTGTCAAAATCCGCTAAACATTATGTTTTTTTTATATCATGGGTTTCTGAAAGAGCTCTCTAATCTGATTCAGCTATCATCTAGGTATTTGTAACCTTTGTGTATGTAATTTTTTTGGCGGGGGAAATCATCCAATGGCTTCTCCCGCCCGGGTGAAGCGAGAGGGAGTGTCAGACTCTTACTGACTAAAAACCACCCCGTTTTTACCCCTGCACTTCGAGCCGGAGCCCCGGCAACACGTTAAGTAAGGCTCCGTTGTGTATGTAACAGAATAGTGACACAACTCGTTAAATAAAAAACCTGTAGATTTTTTCAAGAGTTCAACAAACCTTTAATGAAAAAAATAGTATAATTATGGAAAGCTGTTTAATTGAAACCCACTTTGGCGTTACCCAAAACCTCTCCTGACAAATATTATACCGAAAATATTAAAATGGAAATAGACATAATAACAATAGCCTTTGTACTTAGAAATATACTTCATAAACACGAATTTATTTAACGAGGTTCGGGTCGTATATGAAATAACAAGTTTTAACATTGTAGATACCCACTCCAATGTCGTCACGGGAATAATTAATTTAGCTGAGGCTTTATGAATTTACGCCAAAATGTCTTTATAATTACTTAATATTGTCGAGATAATAATATGAACAATTTTTAATTTCTTTCTTTAATTTTTTTTTAGACCTTAAATTAATAAAATGTGAAATTATTTTCTCTTGTTTTTGTCATACTTTATTTTTTTCTTTTTATAACTTAGTAACAATGACTGTGAAGTATTAGGTACATGGAAAACTTACTTACTGACTTTAATTAAAAGTACTACGAAGACGGGTAAACGTGCTAAAAAAATGTTCTAACGTTTAACTATGCTGCGCGGAAAAAACTCAGGCATTATGAGCACTTCAAGTCCAAGTGCTGGAAAAATCTTTCTTTCAACCACCAAAATTAAAAACACCATTTAAATCGATTATAATGTTTTCGGCTTATTCACGTAACTACGTATATTTAACGAGGAACTCGACTATCAGCCTCTAGCATGGCTTGAAACTTGACAATTAATTCAATATGTCTTACGAAAGTTTTAGTATAAACACCATTTAAATCTAGCCCAAACACTCCTAACACAAACATAAACAAAAAACACAAAACTTATTTAAAAAGTACTTCAAAAATACACACAGCTCGGTGTAATCGTACAAGTTTTACGAAGACGGTCTCGTTATGCACAATCCGTGTCACGGAACTATGTTGCGGGACAGTGTTCCCCAGTGTGTCCCCAACTTTACGCCGTCGGCGGTCTGAGCTCGCATTACTACTGCATTTACTTAGCATCGTCCCTCAAGAGTTGTCGGCTGTACCGTACGAGACCTCCATATTTTTGAGTAAATTATTTATAAGGTTCAGGTTGAAGAATTGAAGGATTTGGGGTTTTTGAGATGATTTTCGTATTGCTTTATACGTAGCAAACTTGTTTCTATGTATATTTTTACTTTATCGTTGTACATAATTAAAATAACATGAAACTCTCAGTCTTACTAAATATCTTGGTATTATGGGCTATTTAGTTAACTCTAGCAATTATTGATGATAGTCCACTGCGATCAGCGGATTCAGAATTATTAACAAGATCGGATTACCAATTCATACCTAATTAGATACCTATCTCACACATCACATCAACAGCGTGTAAGTGGCCACTGCTGATCAAAGCCCTCGCACGGAGAAGGTTTGAGCGTTAATCACCATGCTTGCGCAATGCAGAATGGCGATTTCAAACTTATAATTAGAAATTATAAGCCCAGGTGTCCTCGTGTTGTTTTTCTTCGTTAGTCAGTGATGTCTAAATAATCTTAAGAAGTACATATAATTCGGAAAAACTCACATTGGTACTTGCCGTTAGTAGGTTTCGAACCCGCATCCTCGTGTATAAGAAGCGGGTGGTTTAAACCTCCGAGCCACCACGACACCTATATACTGACTGAATACAATTTGACGAAAATTCATACATTTTCCTTCCCAAATCATTCCTACCGATAAAAATGGATCGCTAAAAATTGCAATTTTCCGCGCAATATACATAGACATCACTTTAGTCAATATCTTTGAAACTACATTTAAAACTTAACTAACGCTATTCAATCTCCATCCGAATTTCGGTCACGTTGCGAGAGCCATTCGTTTTTCGATACGTGACAAACACACAATTTCTAATTTTCCACCGAAACTGTTACAAAAAACAGGGTGACAGGTAAAAATTTAAAGCGATATTCGATGTGACCGGTTCGGATGCGGTGAAATGCCTTTTTCAATTCTCCCCCGGTATCGGATGCGTGGAATAAAATTCACGTCTTGGGTACGTGATCTTTGTGGCACAGATGCCACGGTTCTCCGTGACTCGCGTTCGCGTCTTGAGTTCCCTTTGCGAGATGCAAGAATTCGCTACTAAATATTGGTATTTAAATACACCAAAGAGTTTGGTGTATCGAATATTTTTGTCACAGTTGTCTTTGAAGTCTGTATTGGGGTTGAGACTGACAGTACCTATTTCAATTTCGTTAGTAATAGTATGTATTAAATTTTTGATACCAACCTATTTTTTATTTCTTTCAACCTGAAAATAAAACATTTTTTCGGTTCGGTATCTTCCGATATTGTGTTTTAACATTTTTTTTCCAAATAAAATGTAAGGTATTTTATATATAACATCAATCGTTTTTCGCTCGTAAGCTTTGTAATCGGATCGTTACTTCCAGGGGTCGTTCGATTAGATCAAATGTGATTGGTTTTTCTTGGTCGGATTTCAAAGTGTTCCATAGCCTGTACAAAAGTATTAAACAATATGGCAAAATTTTGGGAAATTCCATCTAAAATTGTTTACACGACTTTTCTCAATTTATGTTATAAGCGCTAAAAAGGATTTTCTTAAAATTAGTATTTCTAATCGAACTAATTCTCAAAGGAGGATTACCTTTCACGATTTTGTAAGTAAACCGCTTAATACAAATACAAACAAAGCTCGCTTAGTACAAGTTTAATAAAATAGTAAAACTTACTAAGAGGAGTAATCCAGATAATAAATTAATCATAATTTTCTGAAAGCTTTAAGTACGTTTGATAAATGTTTGTTTGCGCTACTAACAACTTGACTAATCTCTTAATCTTGCTTGGCGCGAAGACGCCTGCACCCCGACACTTGCATTTCGTATTGTCACGAGTTGAATAAAGCCGTCCAAACTTCGCTATTATTGTTCTGAGATCAAAGGTTTCAAATTTGGATATTAAGTTACCCGTAATTGTTGAGAAACCTTTGTCTATTTGAATTTTGGAAAGTCTATTGCATGTTTGAAATTGTATGAAAAGTTTTATTTTTGCTTGTTAAAAAAACTTGCAATAAATGGTTTACACTGTAATGTCTTACACCGTCTTGTACTGATTGACTCCGGTTTGTATGCCAGCCAATAAAATGATAATCTAATTACCTAAATAAAGAATACTAGCATATACAGCGATTTCTAGACACATTTTGTATCTCTTACCGTATTCCACCTATTTCTAGGGTTATTCGAACTCAAAACTAAATAAAGGTATCATTACACAACCGGTGCACTTCATTAAAGCTATTCTTTAATTATTAATCACCATGACAATAATCACTAAAGTTTTAACATGACTCTTGAGTCCCAAGACTATGTCTCCCTCACGCCCCTCCCATTGAGAAAAAATCTATGCATTACTATAACTTTCTTGCTGACTTGTTAATTCTTACCAAGTCACACAATTCAACCGCCACTAAATCTTAACCGTTTCTAATGACGTCATAATCAAGACTCTAGAATATTCTGTCTTCAACTACCGTTCATAGTTAATATGTACGACTTATTGCCATGCACAAGTTGTGGAGTCAATTATGGAAAAGCGGGTTGCCTAATAGCGCACAGGAGTTACCCTAACGACTTGTGCACTGCTACAAACTCCTAGTCATCATTTTCTATTGGCATTGCTAATCGGCAGCATATATTATATTCTAGTGTTCATAGTTATATACACTTAGAACGGCCTTAGTAAAGAACCTATGACCTATCTTTATTGATGATGATAAAATGAGCAAAATACAAAATGTTATCTTAATAAGCGATGTAGACCTTATACAGTTAGATGCCTGTACTAGGAAAGCCCTGTATCACAGGCGAAAGTATCTTTAATATTGTATACTAATTTAAGACATCTTATTTCTATAAACCAATATTACTTATCATGACTTAGCAAATTCAACTATGATTATTTTATATATATATTATATAAATACGTTCATTATATTATAATAATACCTACATAATTATGACAAATTATTTAGAACTAATACATAATATGACTACAGCTGTGGAATTACATACATCGGCAGAAACATAAATAAAACTAGGTTACTAAGTACATATGATCATTCACTTCACTCGTGTTATGATAAAGAATTAAATTTTTTTGCTTGTACAGCAACAAAGTTCCCGTCGGCTAACTGGATACGTTGCGCAATTATTGTGCAAAGGAAGGTGAATCAACACCTAACTCTGACGTACAACAATATGCGTACTATGCACCTTCATAGTCTATTGAGTTGATGAATCTGTACTCCGCTATCTTCCTAGCAGGGCACTCAGCATCACCCGTTTTATGCTTATTTGGCTTGCTATAGCGGGTACAAGTTGCACACTTAGGAGACTCCGTTGTTTTCTTGCACTCAGATAATGCGTGTCCTACTTCTCCACAATGACCACACGATAAAAAGGGCTCTCGACAGGTTTTTGCTGCGTGACCGTATTGCTGGCATTTATAGCATCTGGTAACGAGCGTAAAATCTCTGACAGGGCACGAAGTCCAATTGATGTAAAGTCTTTCCTGAGAAATAAGAGCTTTGCGTATCTTGCCAGAGACTTGTATGATATAATTGCAGGCCGGTGCGTCCTTTCTTCCGGATTTATGGCTTAACTTTATATCTTTCAGAAAGGATTCCATTGAGATCTCTGAAAACTTGTCAGCTATGTTCTGCTCATAAATGCACTTGAATACTTCAGCATCAGACATAGAGCTCGGTACTCCTACAACCGTAAGTCGTGGTTGACGTTTTTTAGGTTCGTCGGTGGTAAGGCCAGATGATGATAGGTGAACTGCATCCTTGACTTTTTCAGCGTCTTCCTTGGTTTCGGTGCTAATTATAACACCTCCATTTTGTGTTTTACGGAGTCCTCGGACATGCAACTTCAATTCATCAGGGCGTATTATTTTCTGGACTATAGTTTTGGTTTCGTCACTTGTTTGTACTGATGGGTTCACTGGGTAAATAGCGACAGAGCTCAAATTGTTGGGACGCACGAAGTTCTTACCCTTTTTCACCATGTCAGCAAATGAATTATTATTTCCCATTCCAGTAGAGTTCTTGATTGTATTCTTGATCTCCGAAATTTGATCTGCCAGGTCACGTTTCTCCTTTAGGTCATCAATGATGTTAACAGCTAGGCGGGACTTTTGCTTTAGAGATTGATACAAAACTGCCATTTGTGAGACGCTGGATCCAATTTTACGGCTTAGATTTGTAATCTTCAATTTTTGCTCTGAGTTCAGTTTTCCCTCCGTAGCAATAGAGCAAACTTCATTTAATTGTTGTTCGATTGATGCCATCCATTTCTGTATTTCGGGCGTTGACACAACTTCGATAGTGAAGTCAGTATGAAGGCTGCTTTTAATTGGTGAGGCACAGGAAGCGAGGTTGCTGGGGCTCTTATCCATTTTTAACCGATATAATATGTTTATGTTTCCATATTATAATACTTATTTTCAGATTATAAGCAAAACTAAATCAAGTAGGTCACTATTATTGCATTAAATAAATATTGCTAATAAGCACGTCTGTTCACTTCGAACGGCGAATGCGAATCTATCTATAGTACCTATGATTAATTAACTCTATAAAAATATTATTGTATGCAAGAAGAAATATTAAATTACATTTTTTCCAACACACCAGTTACCGACGGTTAGGTATTCGGTTGAATATTTCGGTCAAAAATAGATAAATACTTTTTTACCAAAAAAAAAATTATTTGTGTTTTATAAATTCCAATCTTCTAAAATTAAATTTTCATCATTCTGCACAGAGTTTTAAAATAACACAATCATATCCCTTCGAAGATTAAAAAAGTTCTACAATCATCACTTACACGAAAACTATGTACCTAATGTTTGTCGTCAAAAATGCAATTTTATGGAAAAATCGTGTAAAGCGACGTAGATTTTAATAATTAAAATTTTATGTATGTATTATTGAAGTGGTTTCAAATTTACGACGTAACATGACACGATCTAGCCGCCCCACTTGCATATTGAAATAGGAGCTGCTCTGAAGCGCCTCTCAAGCCACACCTACGTAAACAAATTCAAAGGAAACGTGCACATCGACGAAAAGTACTGAACATTTTAATATTAAAAAATATCTTGAGAAATAGTTTCTGAACTAGGAACCAAAATATCGTACACTGCGCTGTAGGTGCGCTTATGATCCAAACGATACTGTAATGATCATTAAATAGTTGCTAATACAAATAGTAATTACACGAGATATTGAAAAAAATCTTCTCATTCTCATCAGATATGTTGAAGTATACGGCAATGGCATTTCAATATTTTTCTAAAACATAGCTACCGATGAGTACTTTCGAGATCGATACCCTGGTCGTGTTACTGTTACAGTTTTCCGATTTTGAATATTTTTACAATAATAATAGTATAGAAACTGAAATTGTGTCATAATATTGGCCCAATTTTTTAGCTAACCCAAACTAGATTGTTTGTGCTATAACTGCGCTGACAAAGACGTGATTTAACATGGGCATCACGTTCAGACTCAAAGGTATAAGTGATTGTTACTTTTACCGCCTCCACCGAAGACTGATAAAATATGCGCTATGAGACTAGTACGAGTACATACTTATTAAAGAATAGAGTACTAACTTACAAAATTAATTCACACCAATATGTGTTCATCCTAAAACCGTCGAAGCGAAGACCGTTTCACGCTTGCGAAACTTACAATTGGTTCTTCGAAGAATGTCGTAAATAATAAATAGTTTACAGTAGCTTCCTTTCTCCAGACGATTGTATATTTTCAGCATTTTGAAAAGCCTGTCAATTTCGTATTGCATAAGTTTTTTATTGTAAGTTCTGGCCAGTATTGAAAGTATATTTTCATACATATTTTTAAACTTCTTCGAATTAAAAGTGAAACGAATTTTAATTGGATTTGTGTGGATCACAGATTCTCTGAATGTATGTTACTTCTTTTTTGTTGTTATTTGTTCTACATTTTACTCTTGCGTCTTACCTTTATTTTTCCAGTGAGTGAATTAATTAGTTCAATATAACCATCGTATTTCGTCGAAATTTTTAACAAGATTTTTATAGGTATTCATTCTTTCCGACTTAGCTTTAGGTATTTTTAGCTACAGTATTTTCTGTGACTCAAATGTTCGACTTTCTCGAATAATCTCTGTGTTCAGCAATACTTTAATGGAACCGAAGGCAGTAGAAAGACGTTTACAAATTTTCCGTTTAACTTCCTTTTAAATTTTCATCAAATCTTACCAATCAAGATGGTATTAAGAAGTAATTTCAGAGGTCTTAAATAGGACGAAGTAAAAAATAACAACAAAGCGTCTTGTAATCTTCAAATTGTATAGAATTGCTTGTAACTACGTCGCCAAAACAATGGGGAAACATTGAATGGTTAACATACAAAGATACGTATACATATACAAACAACAAAATGTATTTCCAAACTCGTGAGTTACGGAACCGAATTAAGATCTCGTATTTGGTTGAGAATGACTTCTTAAAGAAATTGAAAATTTTCCCATTATGGAGGGGAATCAACAAAGCTTTACAAACGAAGTCAATGAAAAAAGTCAAAGTAAAAGGAGGAACGTAGGAACCTACTCCAGTTCAGTTGGAACGTTCGCAAGTAGCGAAGCAATTATTGGAAAACTAACTGATATAATTAATTGAACCATTTGAACGCTTTGTGATGGAACATTTAGTGTGTTTGATCGAGTTTTAATTTCCTCATTGTGTACGTAATTACCTAGGGTGGAGTTTGAATTTTGTTTGGATTGAACTTAATTCAGATTCAGGATATTGGTGACTGCTTATCATTTTAGTGTATTTTGTTTCAAAAACTCTAACAGAAGAGCAGTGTGAATTACAGAATAATATTATTATGCAAATGTTTAATAACAAAAACATAAATTGTCGACGTACAAAACATTGTTTACTAATTGTAATAATTTAAAATTATAACAACAAAATAGCTCCAGTTTTGTTCTTGTTTAACATGCACTGTCGAGTTGTTAATGAAACTTGTTGCTATTCTGAATTTTTTAATTGAAGATATAAATATGCATCGAAATATTACAAATGAAATCCATAAAATGCTAACAGCAAATTATCACTGTATTATATGTTGATTTTGAAAACTGAAGATTGAGCCTAAGCTCAATCTTCAGTTTCAACCTCTCTATAACCAGTAGTAACCAACACGAACTGATAATGATGATGATGAAATTTAAAATATATCACAACTATTTATTTCAAACTACACTCAAGTATGAAACACAAAGAAATAGAAACACTCACTCTACACCAAGTTATAGTACGGTAACGTCATTTATTTTCCTTCATGCGGTTAACCTCGTAAATAAATAGCCATCAAACCGGCCGGGAGAAGCCGCCGCTTCATCTACACACTTCATATAAACGTCCGTGGGAAAAATAACTCTATTGGTATAAAAAAGATATTACATAATTTTCTAGAACATGCTGGAACAGTTTTGTACAGCGTGTGTCATAAAAATGAAATATTATTTTAAAGTTAAAGGCTTTATTAAGTTGTCCTGGTCAAAAGTTTAAAATACTAAGACATTCCTAGACTAAGACGTTCCATAAAACTTTTTACCAACAACTCATTTTTACCGACAACCCTAATCTGCATACACAGCTAAACTCACAGGTCTAGCTAGTAGGTCCCGCCCCTAAATGCTTTCTCGCGGTAAGAATTAGAACAAAAACTTATTTTGCTTTAAATATTTGAGCGAAAACTTAACGTAACGTAACAAAAACTTCTTGCTGATGATATCATCAAAACCAAAACACATTAATGTAATTGATTATCGGTGCAATAGATTTGTAACATCAATACGTTTGCACACTGAACGAACTGGACTAATAATTTAATATTTATGACACACACGCTGTATAGAGTGAGAAACTGGCGCGCAAAGCTCTAAGGTACCTAGTGCACTAAATTGAGAGCACAAACGGTAAAATTAAAATCTGCGGTTACATTCGCGAGGAGTTCCGACGCTAATAAACTTATGTGAATACAAATAATAAGCTTTACAACGAGAAATAAGTATTTCCACAAAAATCTCGGTAAACGAACAAATACTAGGAAATGTTCTTTGAATAAATGCTTTCGAGTTTAAATTAATAATTTGGTCCATTTTTTATAATTGAATTGAATGTGGTGACCAGATAATTATGTTGAGAATGTCGTTCAAAGTTGTATTTCAACTATTTGTCTTTAGCCTGGGTCGGGCTAAGTGGAATTATGAATATTATTGTCGTTCATCTGACAAAAACATCGGAAATAATAAACACTGCAAGCAATTAGCTTCAATTTTAAATTTCTATTGCTGACGTTCAAAAGTGCCTTCCTGGTCTATTGAAATAAATGATTTTGACTTTGACTTTGAGTTTGACTGTGTGTTACTTAACAACAACCAATATATATCAAAATTTTGCCACTCATTTAAATTGCTAATCATATCAGATTTATTATAAAATATCCCGAAAATATATTGATTCTGTATCAATAAATAGTTATCTATACTATCAAATATATGCTCATGTGAATTAAATATAGTATATCAATAACCATTCTATAATTATGATAACATATACCATGAAGTAGATATGACAAATCTCTGACTTACTACTGACGATGTACATACATACGACTTCACGGTCGGCGTGGTGGTGGGGCAACTGACTGCCGCGCAACGTGTCGCGAGTTCGATTCCCGCACGGAACAACTCTTTGTGTGATCCACAGATTATTGTTCCGGGTCTAGGTGTCATGTGTATGTGAGCTTGTATGTTTGTAAACGCACCCACGACACAGTAAAAAGGCATATGGTGGCATAACGTTTTTTTTAAAAAAAATCGATGCTATAATATGACCAAACGCATAATCGGAATATCACTTAATATTGCTTCTAAAATATATATGGTCTCTAGAAAAGCAACATTTAAAAGCCATCCAGCTGTATATTTAAAACTTGGAGAGCTACCAAGACATACTCGCATATGTTTATAAGCTTTAGAAGTCATAAAATAGCGTAAATAGATGCACGCATGTTACGTTTAGAATACAATATGAAAATGCTTTGCATCTGGTTGCATTGCATTTACATAAGTCGCGATTTGTTTAAATAAAAATGTAATAATACTACTATTTAATGAAAAATTACATCTTGTCGTTATTGCATAATAACATAACATTACGCCTTTTATCTCCCCGAAGAGGTAGGCAGAGGTGCACATTACGGCGTTTAATGCCAGTGTACAATGTAACACCCACTATTCACTGTTTATGTTATGAGTCCCATGTAATACGGGTGAGCCTATTGCCCGACAGTCGCACTTGCGACCACTCGGCCAATAAGGCAGTCTTTATTGCTTGTAGTATTTTTGTAGGTATACCATTATCTGAAATGATTATGTTTCAAATATCAGTAGATTTAAAACGTAAGATTGTAGGCTAGTTGTGTATAATTATTTAATTACAGCATCAGTCAAGTAAAACGTAGAGGCATGAATTTTTTATCGACTTCAAAAAAAAGAGAAGTTGCTATGTATGGCACCGACTTCTAACCTATCAGTGGGTAGGTATAGGTAACCTATCAGTACAAATAATAGTCATTCTTTGCTCTTTACTTTTGACTTTTTGTTTGTTATTAGTTTTTGTTTTTATGAAGTCGGTTTTCAAACGCAGTTTTTTTATAGAATATTATCATTTTACAAATATTATAATTTGTCGAACAAAGAAAACATATCTTATTCTAATACATTTTAAGTTCAAAATAAAATTAAGACATAACTCCTCACAAACTAACACTAGCGCCACTAATCTTCTAAATCCACTCCATACAACTTGAAACAAGGAACTTTGTCCCAGAAAATATGACAGTAACATAATCTCCGACATAGATGCAACTAAAAGTGTCATGAACTAAAAATAAATCTCCTTACCTGCGCTAGCTTCCGAGCGATTTAGTATGCATTTAACGCATAAATGCACCCTTTGTACTTCAATACGCGTACATACATGAAAGTGTTTTATCTCGTTCGTTATTCTTTGATACCAAGTTGTAGGACGAAAACTATCTCTTCATGATATTTTAGCTCTTTGACATTTTACACCTTTTCTTGTAAATATGCGTTTGCTTGTTCTTTTTGTGTGAACGTTCTAGAAAGTATGGAGAAAATATTAAATATGTTCGAGGCTTACTTTGATACTGAAGTATCGTTGCATAGTATTCATTTTAATAGGGATTTCTTTAGCATCTGCTGATCTCTCATGATTTCCTTCGTTTATCTTGCCTTAAATATTTTTTTCCTTGTGAACTAAAGTTGAAGTTTGTTAATTATAACAAAATAATGCTCATTAGTTTTTGGATCTTTATTAGTCACTAGCTTCTGCCCGCGACTTCGTACGCGCAATCTCATTTTCCCCCCGTTCCCGTTCGTGATTTTCGGTAAAAAGTAAAAAAAAAGTATTGTATAAAAAGTATCCTATGTCCGTCTCCTGGTTCTAAGCTACCTCCCTGCCAATTTTCATCTAAATCGATTGAGGCGTTCTTGAGTTATAAATAGTGTAACTAACACGACTTTCTTTTATATAGAGGTATATAGATTAGTAGTACAGACGACAGTATGTGACAACTTTAATATTGTTCTTCTATAGTATATTTTGCTTCTTCTACGGAAAATGAAATAAAAAAGACAGTCGTTGCTGTGAATTCAAAAACTGCGTTTTATTAAAGTTTTAACTAGACAAGCTGTTAACACAGGATTTTGGAATGTGTCTTCTAGTTAGCACTAGTGATGTGTGAGATCATATTAGCCTAATCAGCTTAGTTCTCAATGTTAGCTGACTAATTACTTGACATTAGCAAATATTCTATTGGTTAACAGACGTTATGCCAGATTACCTTCTCTAGCGACGTGCAAAATCCTCATTAGTCGATCATCTGATTGCCTGAGTCTTATATGAAGCAAATCCGTAGCTTTAGACGTTTACTGGATCTACTGAATGAACGCAAATGTATGAAAAGGTTTTAAGTCATTTTTATTATTTTTAGTTTCTGTTTCTATATTTCTGTCGTGAGCTTCTCCATCGTTTCCTCTTATTCTACAACTCTCCGTTACAATCTTGTCTATCTCCATTTTTCTCATTCTATCTCTAACTCTTTTATGTTTTTTTTTCTAAGTCATAAACTTTCTTATATTCTATTCAATTTAATATTTCTGTAAAGGAAACAAAATGGCATTTACTAAGCTAGGATTTAGCACTATTGTTATTTCTATTATTAAGTTTATTGATTTAACTTAGTTAATGGCTGGCAAGTGCAGTCTAGTAAGTGCTGCCGTAAACCGTTTTTGTATACATACGCATAAATACGAAAGCAGTATCGTAACTGAAGTTTGTTGCACAAGTAAATAACGAATTAACTGAAGGATTTCAACTAACGTGACTGCTTCGTGGTCGCAAATGCGACTGGCAAGGGGTCTCGGGTTCGATTCCCGGGTTGGGTAAAATACAAGTGGGTTTAAAAAAAAATCAGAAGTAGCACGGAGTCTGGAATTGTGTCCGGTATATGACAATAAGCTCATCCTCTATTACATGGGACGCATACTCATAAATAGTGAAAAGTGGTTGTTACATTCTACAGTGGCATTAAGTGTCGTAATGTGCACCTCTGCCTTCCCCTTTGGGGATAAAAAGCGTGATTTTATGTCATGTGACAGATTTCAACCATTTTTAAATAATCGGTATAGTTTTTAAAGAAGCTAATATGTGAAGATCGTTACATAGGTCTGCTGCTTAGTTCGTCAATTGTTATCGCTTATTCGGCCCAAAGTATTAAGTATAAATACACCATAACACGGCAAAGTACTGTTTTTGGACATTACATTGTTTTTTTAATGTTACATACGTTGTACACAAGTATTGGGTCAATATTCATTACCGATCCCTGTAACACTCTTCGAGCACGCTTACACAGTTGAACAGCTTCCTAATTGCTATTAACTTCATTAAATTCTATCAAGACAGTCGAAAACTTCAGTTCATCTGACTAAAGTTTTCCTCCAACATTTTTCTCTGAATGAACTAGAATAAAGTTTCATTCTAACAAATGCAATTGAAAGAGTAGTTTCCATCTTAATCGATTGCATTAACTTTGAAGTCGTTCGATTTCAACAAGCACTATTTTCTCGCGAAAATATTGAACCGTTACCAATTCCCGTGACGCATAAATCCGGCGTCGCCTTCAACATTCTAGGGGCACCTCAACAACACTCGCTTATCGACTGCCTTAAATCTCTCTCGGTGAGTTGAGCACTCCACAATTTATTGTTCTCATTGGTTTGCGAGCCGGCTACACCGCGGAAACCGACAACACGCGTAAAATCGTCGTTCCATACGAGAATTGAGTACTAATACTCTTTTTATCTTTTATTTTTTACAAAGAAAACACACCTGTTTTTTCTTCCCTCTCATTTTGTTCAGGAAGGAAGGATTTTGGTGTTTCCTACGATTTTTATTTTTCTTTCTTTTTATAAGTGAAGCGCTGTTTTGGTTCGGCGGAACCCGCATGGGATTTGGTTATTTGGCTTCCCTTTTTGGTCGGCAACGTACTCTTATGTTTACATCGGAAGCTTAAAATGTAACAGAAGTAGAATTTAATATTGATCGTTTCTTTGTTCGAGCCGTTTTACAATGAAAAGATGAAGACGAAGTAACTCTGAATTATGGAGAAGAAACATTCAGTTAGATACCACGTTTAATTATTTCCCAGTATAGAATTTACTTGACAAGATAATAAATCTTTGCTTGTTTTATTTTCTAAATAAAAATAATCAACAAAATGGTATTTTCGGAAGTTAAAGAATATCTCAGTAAGAATGGAATGTAAATATCTTGAAGGTAAACAATCCGTTCCGCGCTAAAAATTCTCGAAATTTTATTTGAATAGGTGCTTACATTAAAGTTAAACAAAATTGTTTAGATGACTTCGGAGGAATGGATGTCTTATGATGGATTACTCAAAAATGTTTACTTTTAACATTTTTCCTTAACTTTGTTTACATAATAAAATCATTGGGTAGTTTTTACGATGGACAAACGAGCAGACTAATCACCTAATGATAAATTAATGATCAGTGTCATCATATTATCATGATCAGGTCCCAGTACGGCTGATGCTCGATACTGACCCGTGAAGGATTAACGGGTTACCGGGGCTGCGGCTTAAAACGAGAGTAGAAATGGGGTGTAGTTTTTAGACAGTAAGAGATTGACATTACTCAAAAAAAAAAAAGAAAAATGCGTCATCATTATATTCATACATACATAACTTTATGCCTGTCTCCCATTGGGGTAGGTAGAGAAGAACCCCAATTACTACGATTTCTACATACTTCTTTCGCTTCATGAACAGTAACATTATATTCAATGTCCTTTATACTGAGACAAAATCTAATTGTTAATGTTGATCACTTAACAGAATCTCAGCAATGTTGGGATTTGTTTTGTTTTCAATAGATACTATACTTGTATTTTCCTACGTCACAGCCAAAGAAATAAAATAAGATATATACTAAATCCAGTTCGGAGTAAAACCTTATTCCACGAAGTCACGCCACCACGTTCAATACCAACTTCTGTATATTCAATCTGAATATTTTCATACATTGGTACCAAACTACGACTATACGTAGAATACCTTCGAGCAACTTGATCAACATTGTCCATGTTTGCCACAATGCAAAGTCCGACAGAAACAATCGAAGTGTTTCAAATACTTTGATAAAGTTACCTTAAGTTCTTCGCCATAAGTTATAAATTGAAATGGATGTGATTTCGTATCAAATATTTGGCCTCACATTTTTGGAGTCGAAATCTGTAGGTATTGTTAGAGATGGGTTTCGATTTTAAGAATTCTTAGTAATAGCACGAACTCTAGATCTACTTTGTCATTAAAGTCGCCCTTTATATAAGGAGACCAATAAGCCACAATGTTAAGTACAAACATTTTACCAATTATTGCATACAATAATTGGCATATCTTACGATAATAATGGATTATTGGAAAAGATGTTTTATGTTATACGAGATAAGTATGTTAAGACATAAACATCAAGTTTATGAGTAGAAGCAGAAGAAGTAATAACCAATTTTTCTCACCTTTATAACCTGGACTTCCACATTTCAAGACCAAAATTAGCCAAATCGGTTCATCTGCAGGTCTTAGTCAGACTATCAACGGAAATTCATTTTTATATAATCAGATGTGACGATAGCTTCTTATTTCTAATCCATCCATTGTCAAACATATCCAATTACAGTAATGTCATTGTACTTTAAAATCACGTCATCATCTTCATTTCCACTATTAAACATCCAGAAGGAAACTGCAATATTATGCTCACCTCGTCCTTTCTTTGATCTTTGGTTGCCACCTCAGTCTTAAGAGATAGTGAAGACACTTGCCTTTTGCCTTGCGGTGTACTTTACTTGAGCACTAGCTACTTCAGAGGCTCAGCTCTCAAGGACTTTAGAATAGCATTCCATCCTTATTACAGACGGTTTATGTACACTGCAACGTTTTCTTCCATGACTTTTCGTCTTAAATACAGTTTTGAAGGGAATTCCTTGGCGATTTTCTTGCAAATTGCGTTTTAGTCTTTTTGAGCGAATGGTTTTTGAAGTTTTAAAAAATAGAAACTTTGGGTATATTCGTATTGCTTATCGGATATTTGGATCGGTATGCAGGAATCGTAGCAATTGGTGGTGTTCCATAGTCTCTGTCTGTCCTGTCATGGAAGACAGGCGTGAAGTTATGTATCTATATTTATTTATAGTTATATTCGGATCAGAATATTTTGTTGTTAATACCAAAATGTGGTTTTTAAATGATGCCTGGCGTATGATAATAGACTAATAGTCTGTTCAAATGAGCTTTATAAAAACCTAAAACTCCACAAAAACCATCTAAATCTGTGTCATTCCTACTGTCAGTACTTAACAAAAGTAATAACTGCTAACTCATTTCAAATTCAATTCAATAAAATTTCATTAAAAAATAAATCAACCTAGTTTCGACATGACTTTTACATTCGTAATCTAGAATATTCAATTGGAGCCGCGGTCCAAAGAATAGGCCGCTTCATAAATTTACTGCGACACAAACTTGTGAAAAAAGAAATTCTAACTGATGTAAAAAGAAATTCTTTTGTGAACGTTATAATTTATGCGAATTATTTTGGTAATATCATGAGCTGTCAAGTTGTAGATTCTCCCTGATTTGTGGTACAGTTGAATTTAAACTTTTTAGGGTATAATGCATTGTAGCCACTATTTATTCTTTTTTTTTGTTCGACCTTCAACCCTTACTAGGATTTTTTCTAGTAGTGAGGGTTAAAAAAGCTCATTCACACCCAGCACAGCAATTTGTGGATCACGCAAAATTTCGTTCGTGATTTAAATGCTAATAACCGGCTGTAGTATTTTCACTACTACCTCCTGTCACAAACTATTAAAAAAAAACGTTGCCCCACTCTAAGATTTTCTCGTGTGTCGTGGGTGCGTTTACAAACATACAAGTTCATATACACATGACACCCAGACCTGGAACAACAATTTGTGGAACACACAAAGAGTTGTTCCGTGCAGGAATCAAACTCGCAACACATGGGCCGGGAGTCGCTTGCCCAGCCACCACGCCAACCGTACAGTCTGTCAATAAACTGGTGAGAAACTACGTGGTCTATTTCAATTTAATTCTCGTTTTAATTTTTATATTATTAACTTTTGATATTAATATCTCTAGTCTCTTATACATATTCAATTTCTCCTTTATTACTTCACTAGAAACATAATACTAATAGTTCTAATAACGTACCTACCTAACAAAAAGTAAATGTACAGGCTACGCTATTGTACTAACCGTTATTGTAGATACACCTCAGCTATTACGAGCATACACGAAAATTACCCGAGCGAATAATTTGAATCGAAATATTATCTTTGAGCACCACATACAAGGTATATAGGTATCTACATAGGTGTTAGGTAGAACAAATGTTTCGTGGGGATGCCCAAAACAGTAATCTAACGCACGAACCATTAAACTAAAGGTCCATTTGTCTTAAGTACATATAGGTTTCTAGGCCAAAATGTAGCAGCGAGGTGCAAATCGAAACTTGGTAGAAATGTCAAAGTTTTGTTGTATCCGTACAAAACTTGGCAATGTTTTCAACCAATATCTGTGAATTATGTAGGTAAGTACTTTACAGTGTTATGACGTCAAAGTCCAGATATAGAGAATTACACTCCGATAGTGGTGTTACTGTTAATATTGGGAATACAGTTGAAGTTTAAACAAGAATATTTGTTAATATTTTCGAATTGCTAGGTTAAATGCCTTGTTGGCCAAATAGTCGCAAGTGCGACTGCCGGGCAAGGGGTCTGGGGTTCGATTCCTGGGTCAGGCAAAGTACTACTGATAGCACGGAAATGTCTGGAATTGTGCCCGGTATATGTCAATAGGCTCATCCCCCATAACATGGGACTCATAACATAAATAGTAAAAAATGGGTGTTACATTGTACAGACGCATTAAGTGCCGTAATGTGCACCTCTGCCTACCCCCTTCGGAGCAAAGAGCGTGATGCTATGTTATCTTATGCTAGGTTAAAAGCGGAAAGTATTTTAATGGTGGAATTATAGTAATTCAAGAATATCGAATTATTCTTGAATTACTGTTTGATCATGGTTTCGTGTCCACCTACCAAAAACGTTTGTACTATCAAACACCCAGCACAAGAAGACCTATTTGACATAGCTGAAAGCGCTTCAAAATCCAATCAGGACACATAATCACAGTAGCAACACATTTGGAAATTTGTCAGAAAATGCATGGAAATTTGTGTCCTCGTGACGTTGGATTAAATTGCAACAATGCATAATTTGGCCTGCACGTCATGCAATGTCGCAATTAGAGCACAACGGATGTCTGAAAATGCTTTAATGTCCCATGTCCCTTTTCAAATTTCATGTCGTTTAGTGATAAATGCAAATTATATGTAGTTGCTAGTTGCTAAAGAGATACAGGTGCTCTGAGCTGGTAACTGGACTATGTCTGTGTCTGAATTTGAATGCCTATCATTCTCATATCATATCATAATCATTTGAAAAAATAATTATACTACAGAGTAAGATGGTCTTCAATTCTTCCAACAGGTCAATAAAGACTTTTTAAAATTTGAAAAGGTGGTCATACTAACACAAAATTTGATCTGCGTACAACAACGTAAAAAGACTTTGAGGGAATAATTATAAGATATTTTACTGACTGACTGACTGTATACAGAAAATTGGAGTGTCTGTTTATAATATTAAAATAACCGCGCTTTACTACATGTATATGAATATATATGGTACACATACCAAAATATCATTTTTTACAAATAATCTCTGGAATGGCTGTACCGATTTTGCAAGACTTTTATTAGCAGGTACCTGATGCATTAAAGGTAACATATAGAGTACCTTCATTTTGATGAAAATTGAAACAAACAAAAGTTATGTTACAAAATTCATATTCCACGCGGATGAAGTCGCGGGCAAAAGCCAATAATATCTATGAACTAAAACAAGAGATAATTGTCCCACAAAAGTGTAAATGAAACACATCAAATGCCTTTCCACCAACACATAAGGTCCATCAATTAGTGACTCGAATTCGGCAACATGGCTATATTGAACGGAGGCTCTTTGTGTTTGGATCCCTAGGGAAGATTGAACGGTTGGATCTCATAATGCACTCAGTAAGCTGATAGGTTCCATCGTATTCTGTTTATCTAAAACGGTTTCAAAAAACAAGTTCCAATTTCCTAAATCCTCTACCTAACGATACTAAGCCTTTGTTGAGTCTGTTTTTCTAGAATAAATTGAGTCTATTTTTAGTTTCACATGTTTTGATGTTTTGCCCTATATATTTTTGACAAACTGGGTCTTTAAATCAATCTCAAGGGTAATTAAATACCTCATTGGCCGAGTGATTGCAAGTGCAACTTGCCGGGGAAGCCCTTGTCCTCAGGTTCAATTCCCGGGTAGGGCGAAGTATTACTAGGTTTTAAAAAAAAAACTCAGTAGTATCACGAAGTCTGGAAATGTACCCGGTATATGGCAATAGGCTCACCCACTATTACATGGGACTCATACAGTGCAGTGGCATTAATTGCCGTAATGAATGAATCCTTCAGGGATGAAAAGCGTGATGTTATGGGTAATCAAATTTCGGTTTTCGTTCATAAAGCGATCTCGTAGGGTGGTAACCAAAATTTCAACTTTGAAATTATTTATATTCAGTAAGTACACCTTTGCTTTAATTTTGGGAATTAATACCGTATCATGTTATGAAAAGTTGGAATTAATCAATCAACAAAGATAGAAGGTTAGGTTAGTTACCTACCTATGTATATCTATGTAGGGCAGTAGGCAAATTAAATTTTGTTTCCAGGAAGGCTATCCACTTACCTACAGGAGTGAATGAAATTTCGGTACATTACAAAAGGATTTTTAATTAACTGTGTGTAACTCGAAAAATGAGAGCACCGATCCGTGCTGTAAAATATTATATTTCGATACAGGAAGCAGTTCAAATTCTTTCATACAACTTTTGCCCGGCGGCTGCACTCATAAAAAGTATTTTTAATAATATGTACATTATTTATTATAAGTATCTAATGCGTAAACATAATATCAACATAACATAAAACCCACTTTTCACTATTTATGTTATGAGTCCCATGGAATAAGGGGTGAGCCTATTGCCATATACACACACAATTCCAAACTCTGTGCTACTACTGAGATTTAAAAAACCAGTAATACTTTGCCGTACCAGGGAATCAAACTCAAGTCCCCTTGCCCGGCAATCGCACTTGGGACTAGTCGGCCAAAGAAACAGCAGTAAACATAATACCATAAGCAATGTTACCTACAATTCCTAGAATATTAAATAAACATTGTAAACAGAAGAGCATCAATTAGTGAGGAAATCCAAAGTAATTGAGCTAAATTTCTACCATATATGCCTACGACCTACATAATACCCTCACATACTATACATATTTGGCACATATTCCAAAATCCAGCTTATTTACTCGCAAAATCCCTTTGGACCGTTTTAACTTCAAGTAGTTCGAACAACTGAATATAATTGCTATACAGATTGTACAGACAACTGGTTGTAAAGTTCCCACTGTGTTGTACAAAGCGATTGACTTGAGCGTAAAGTGATAATCAGATAAATTATGTTCATTGTAACATTTCAGAGAGTTATAACTATCGTAAGACATGCTGAATTAATTAAAAATTACGAGTTATTCACGTAAATATAGTATACTAAGAAAGGGTCTACTAATTTCTAGGAGTAGGCTGCGCAATATCGCCAAGACCGCGCACGCTGCTCATGAGGAAGAGTCCCTCTGTGTCTGAGTAGAGTTTCTCTCAATATATTTACGTGAGTAACTCGCAATTTTTAGTTAATTCAGAGAGTTACTACATTAGCGTGCTAGGAAAGGTGTAATGAGACAGTTTTTTTGGTTAGTATAATTTCATTGTACTATTATGCCTACATAATGAAAACATACGTAAATGTGTAGGCCTAAGACTACACATCTAATTATACATTGTAAAATAAACAATGAAAGATCTACGAACCTATCGATATAACAAGTCCAAAACACCGTTTTTCAACAATACAACCCGATTTCGTACGGTATAACGAAAATATAAAAAAGTCCCTAAAAATATTAATGGCACCCACAAGTCTACGCTGAGATATTTAAGACACAGCTTTATAAAATGAATGCCTTGCCACCACAATTTCGGGCCGGTGTCAAAAGCAGGCATTCATTTTTCAACTAATTAAATTCCGTGGCTCGAACTCGTCTCCAACGCGTCGCGTTCCGACGTCCTATGTAGTTCAAGGTTCTGCACTACTAAGACAATATAGTACCCTAGAGATTTAATGTTTAACATTTATGAGCTTCACTGCTGCTACTGATCCTCGAATTCACGATTTTGTGTGGAAGGTTTACACACTGATTTACGTTACAGTAGTATATAGACAGAGTAGAAATGTGTCTCGTAAATCAAGTATACTAATTGTATAGATTGTAGCTCACTAAAGAGAAGTTGAAAATATTTTTTTAATACTTTTCAATAATAAAACAAGTCTTGAATTATATCCGTTGTATTGTTCTTAGATTTTACAATATAAATTAAGCAAAACGCGGCTTATTCATATCTTTATTTTTTTCCTTTTTTATAGAATTTCTCTTAAATAACTTTAACTCCACAAATGCATAATCCCTCAGGGATGATTCTTGGTAAGTCCCGCTGTCAGACTTTCAATGTTTGTATAACAACCCGAACCGAAGTTACGCTACGATCTGTTTCGAAGAGGCTTGGAGACTTGTCACAACGTTGAAATTATCAACAGACTAACTCATCCCTAGGAATACTACAAGTAGTGAATCATAGAGAACAATTACGACAACTAAAATCATCGGTACGTACTCTCGCGGTATTAAGTTTCCCAAATTATTCTTGGAATAATGTATATTCAGAGAGTTCAACCCCGTTCGTGTAATGCAGAATGAATCAAAGTTTTAGCTCCAAAATTCATAGTTACGTATGCAAATATCTACATCAGGTAGCACTAGTGCCATTTTACATATTTTATTTTCATTCACGTCCAGTCAGTTTATCAGTTAAGTGCTATTAATACTTAATTTACTAGGCTGTGTATCAACATCCCAAATTATTTATTGATTCCCATCCCCGCATAATACCACTAACGAGAACCCTGTTTATACTTGCTAATCAGGTAATACATTTTAAATGTACGATATAGTGCACCCATTATTAGCTATCGAATAAAATTTTAATGAGCAATTTACTGTGATACAATAAAACGGTAAATTGACAGCACGTAACAAGCTCCTGAACTCGGCACAATTTGTAGACATTTCTGTGTACGAAGATAAGACGAGGTGCCCATAAAGCGAAGGGGATTATCGCGAGGATGTGGATATAAGTCCACGTTTCATTAGTTACATTAGCGAGATCTGAGAGCCGGCCCCGGATAATATGATAACAATACATTACGTCGGGACAAGCGCGCTTAATGTCTCCTGGGACTTAATTCAAGCTCGGCTTTACAAAGAATTCTTTTTATTCATTTTGTTTTAGTGACGCTATCAATTTGCTCTGATTTAAAAGCAATTTATTACGCTGCCGCAGTCTCCGCAAATAGTTCGCGACGAAAGACTTGCATAACCAACCGCCGAGTTTTAAGATTCTAATCAACTTTGAGGAGGAAAATCTCAAAGTTTGGAAAGATTTTGCTAAGCTTTCGAGCCTAAGATGGTATTGAAATTAAATATTACGCAAATTTTCTTCCACCTAAGCATGGAAAGGCGGTGGCTGAACACAGAAATTGAATTAACCAAATCCCTTTGACGAAGTTCGTGTTTGCTGGCAACTCGGTTAAACTGTGAAATTATTAGCGGTCGCGAATGTTGCTGCTTTTTGCGGCAGCGGCTATAGTGCTGTTTACTTTATAAAGATTAACATAGAACCGTGCAAACACTTTTAAAAGGACATTATGTTTGTTTTGTTCTTCTTCCGTCCATATTATGTTAGGAGTTTGGGAGTTTATAAAACAATTGGCTCATGAATATAAACATGATTCCACCACGCATTCGACACACTAAGAGTTACTATCGATCATGAGACGCATGCCTACTGAAACATTGATCGAAGCAGGTTTCAAACACGAGCCCGTTTGATTTCCATAATACCGTTCATCGTAAGTAGGCGACACGATATTTTGTCAGTCCTGAATATATTGTCATAGTAATTCATTCACATACATTTCGTCTCGAATCGAACTTTCGAGAAGATAAGTTCCGGACAAGTCGAGATTATCGACTGAATAAATCAGGACACGAGGTACCCCTAAGATTTATTGCGTGTAGAGTGAAGAACACGCGTTATCTTGTGTTTGGACCGAAACAATTCTCTGTTTTGTTGTACTGCTGCGTAGGTAAGTGCCAGGTGGGTATGATAATGAAGATTTATTACAACGATTTCTGTTCTCATAATCTTTTTGCGATATAAACACTCGTTCGCTCAAATAACGTATCAGTCATTATACTGGTTCTCTTAGATGGTGCAGTCAGCGGGTGTCGTCATAAATCAACCCTGGTTCTCTATTGAACAGTATCCGGTATTTTCTTGCGAGAAACTGATTCACACTCACACATATAGTAGGTAGAAGTATAAATTGCAGGGGTCTTCGAACGACTTCTGAGATAAATGATAAAGTATCACTTTACACATCATTGCGAAAGAGGTGTGAGAATCGGGTCAATTGGCCTTCAATTTTCTACTATAGGAAAGAGATCTTAAGATATTTTTTTCTTTTCCAATTCAATTTATATAGTGGCTACCGCATTGGACAAGGGAACTAAAAACAAAGACAAAATTGATCCTTTTTTCCGATCTTAGCGAACTCTACTCTCTGTTCCCTAAAAAGAAGGTATCACAACTATGTTTATACCATATTCCATAGGTATGCCCATTCCCATAAGAATTTGGGAAAGCGTCCATAAGATTCCCTATACTCACCAAAGAAATTGCACTCTTAATCTCAAATTGTCTACACTAATAGTTTTAGCTGCTTATTAACAGATACACTTTTATAAAAATTCACTTAAGACATTCTGGCTTCTCATTCATGAGAACGCGGGTTCGAAACCCACCAACGGTAAGTAGCAATGTAACTTTTTCCAAGTTATATGTATTTTCTAAGATTATTTAGACACAAACGGTGAGAAACCTGTGCTTATAATTTCAAATTATAAGTCTGAAATCGCCAACTCGCATCGAAAAAGCTTCGAAAAAGCAAGAAGGTTTGAACCTTCTCTGATTGACAAGAGGCCTTTGGTCAGCAGTGACTACTGGCTGTTGATGATGATGACTAAAGACATTTACTTAATATTTTTAGGAACTGAAAAATGGCTGCATTTTAATTTCGTACTATTTCCTAACAAAAAACACTAGTTACCTAAAATAGTACGCAACCTTACACATAATGACACAGCCCTATTAAATGTCACGACTAGGTCAATGGCGCATTGTTTCCTTATCTCCGATCAAAGAGCTCGGTAGTTCGGTTCGATACATGCAGTGTTCTCTCTAATTACATCACAGCTCACTATCTCCGAAAGATCAGGAAGGACATACTGCAGAGACGTTGTACTAGTTTTGGAATTATTTCCAAGTATATGAGTTCATTATTTTAATTTGATAACCTGGTAGGATTTAAGAAGGTTACAGATATGTGATTGAGAATTTTGTTAGAAATGACGTTCTGAAACTATAATTACTGTTTGTCACCAGATTACCTATGAACTTGTTAATGCTTTACAAAGCATTGAGTATTTAAACTCATTAAAAGGTCATCCTACTTCTAAGAAGTCATTAGAAAACCACAAAAATCTGCGTATCCAAGAAGTTAATCTAAACCAGTGTTTGAGATGATCGCGACCACTAACATAAAATCTAATCAATATAGTGAATTAAATTATGAATCTTCAATTAACACGGTCTTTATAACAGATAGAACAAATTAATATATTTTTTAAGGGGGAAAATCATCGAGGGCTGCTCCCGCCTGAGTGAGGCGGGAGGGAGTGTCAGACTCTTACTGACTAAAAACCATCCAAAATTAATGAATATCAATCCAAATTAATAGTTTTAAAAGAGTATTTACTAGTATCGTTTCTTTTATTCGAATCATTACCAACTGAAACATTCCGTTGAAATAACACTTTCGAAACTAGACTTAGCTAAATGAAAAATAAATTCCTTGAAAAACGTCTTTGTGTAATACTTTTCTAAAGACATAAAAGAAAGTAAATCTATCGAAAATCCAAATCAAAGGCAAAGGTTAATAACCCTGGATAATTAATTAATTTACATCTTGAAAGGAAAAGCTTTTAAAATATTAGTTTTGAAAGAATTAATACTTCCAGAGATTTCTCCCGGGAAATGGTAGTATGAGGCTATTTTGATTAAATAATGTTAAATGGTAGAGGACTAAAGTAACTGTTTGAGTGTTTTCAATTTGTAAAAAATACAAATGGAAGGCGACTCAAATATTGGCTTAGAGGGTACACTTTTTATAGATAATGTAGTAGTAAATGTTTCCAATTGATCATAAAACTATGTCCCTTTATTGATTTATGTTATAGAAATAAATAATAATCTTACCTACTAAACTAATTCATAAAATAAAATAACTGTTACATCGTCAGGTATGTACAGTAGTGGACAGAACCGTCTGCATGATCATTTTAAAATTTCATTGCTTGAATCCGGAAAAAACATCAAGCTATGCTGTACCCCATAAATAAGCGGGAGCAGTCAATCGATGATTTTCTCCTTCAAAAAAATCCCATAAATGTCTCAACTAATAGAAAAGCGATAACGTCGCAGCTTATGACGCAACCCGTATAATCCTTTAGTCAGTGGTGCGTTTTATGTCGTTTGGCTATATGCGCCGGCGCCAAGCCTACTCACTACCCCGCTTCATTTGTTAATTCAAGGTAATGGGGCGGGGTTAGAGAACAAATCTCATCAGGTGCAAGCAAACAGTAACTTAGTGGTGGTCAAGCGAATGTGTTACAAATATCTTTTTGTTTTTGAAGATAAAGATATATTTATTTCTAAGTACATAGTACACTGAACATCTTACATTAAACATGGAAATACATATACTACCGTTTCTGGTGTAGAAATATTAAATTAGCTAACTCCATGCAAATCTTAGACATTATAATAATCTTCATTTGATGCAATTATATTCATAAAACTAAATTCATTGAAACATAATACATTTTTTGTGTGTTTACTTGGTACTTAAATGTACGAGGAGTAAAAGTTAATATATGTACTATGTAAAAAATAATTTAGTAATTGCAGTATTAGAAATAATATAGCAACGCACCTGTGACTCCTCTGGTGTTGCGGGTGTCCATTGGCGGCGCTGATCGCTTACCATCAGGTGATCCGACAGCTCGTTTGCCTCCTATTCCAAAAAAAAAATAAAAGAGTATTGTAGTGAGTAGCAGTAAAAGCACATTATTTGTTTAAGTTATCCGGTTATTCAAGAAAATATTTCTTGAATCTATTATTAAATTTGTTTTACTAGTTTCATTTCTGGTGTACTCGACTAAACTGTTCAGTAAATAAGGGTATACCTTACAAATGTTTAGCTTCTTCAGTATTTCTTTTTATATGAGTTCTTTTAGAATAAATATCTTAAGAACATTGCTGTTTAAACTTTAGAAAATTAAATTTTATAGAACGTGATGTTGAATAAAGCGAAACGAACTCACAATTAAAGTAAAAAAGTGTTAAAAACCCATTATTTTACAAAACATTAAGTATAAATATTTGAGAAGCAATTTCATAAATAAGCAAGCAAAACTAATTTTGTCTCCAACTAAAATTCCAATCATAAATATTTAAAATTTTATTTACTAGCGAAATTAAATTTTAAGTTTATCAACCGAGGGTCTAAAATTATTTTTTCATTTAAATTTTTGTGGAGACGTTTTGAGTTGTTTTATAAGTTTTGAGTTTATTTATAAGTTATAAGTTCGTTTGTTATTTGTTAATAAATTATAATCAAGTAACGTTGTTCGAGAGTTTCTCACACCTACTTTGTGTGAAGTTTTCATAAACTTCGCCTGTACGGTCGATACGATACTCGCAACTTCGACTAACAATTGTATACTTATGTGAACTTTTTAATCTACAATATGTGTCGCTGATGAAATTTAAATAAGGGGTGAAGTTCTAAATTATGCCTAGTCTGTTTATTAATGTTTATGATACTTGGAGTCAACCAGAAGGGTGGATTTTTCTTATTTTATCGGAATTTTTATATATCGCTGCTATAATAAAGTAAATAAATAAATAAGTTCATTCATTATTGGATTATCGATTTCGATATTGGGCCTAAGTATTTACAAAATGTTTTCATTTTCTCTAACTGGGTGGATATCTAGCCTTTGCTATAATTGAAACTATTACGCAACAAAAGAATAATTTTGGTAAATAATTCACCAATAATAATGCGTTTCTAATTTCTAAATTTAATACCATCACTCCACACAAAACCGTCAATCTATTCCCGGCTCAAAATCGACCTCGACCGTAAAAAACAGCAATAAGAAAAAGTCGCAAAAATAGTAAAGTATTTTTGTATTCCACTGTATCTAGTAAGAAATAAAATGTACAAAAAACTAAAGATAAAAATGGTCACGCGTCCAATCCCTAGAGACGTCCCCGAAGTAGAGGATCCTACGATCAAAGCTTATCACTGAGAATATTTGGTAAAAACTGACGTAAGACAAGAATTTCATTTATAAGTCTTACTTATAACACGTATTTGTAGCGAGAAATTATTTAGAAAGAAAGAAAGAAAGAAAAAGCATTTATTTGGGAAATGGCACACAAACAAAGATTATGAAAAATAAAGATACAGATACTTACATAAATACATAATAAAAAAATCATCAAAATATAACAAAATAATTTACATAGGTACAATACAAAACAAATGCAATAAGTTTTTGATATAAAAAAATTAAATATACAAAAAAAAACTAAACATATATAATATATAGTAATATTGTTGTGTGTGTGCACATGCCAAAAGGGCTCCACCTCAGCATATTTCAACTGCCGTTACTTATTTTATTTACATAATTATGTGTATGAGCATTTTCTTACATCTTTTTAAAGAGGTGATCTCACGGAGACATGCCTTTAAGAGTAGTAACTAAACATTCATAGATCAACTCGCCAATCTGCAACCACACGACAAGACGGACACAATTCCAGTGCAATGCCTAACAAATATCGATAATTCGAAAACCTCAGAGCAATCAGCTCAAAGATTTCGTTGTTAGCACTACATCAATGGAACACCAAGATTGAAATACCAGACGTCACTGTCTCAGCCACAGTCATCAATTTCCCTCCACTGACACTTACTCTCCTACAAGCTAGGGGAAGATAACTAGATACATTCAGATCCGTATTACCCTTAACCGCTCGATGGCGCAAAGAGAGTTGAGTACCTTTTTTTAACACCCGTAGAATGCGCAAAGGGCCTACAGTGCCCTTTTTTTACGTCGCGTTCCGACGTGCACATTTATATTTTATTTCTTTCTACCCAATAGGTTTTTTATATTTCTTCTTTTTCTATTCGAATCTATGGATATTTTTCTATGCTCAAAATGCAACAACACTACAGTATAGAACGCAAAAATTAAAAAAAAAATTGTCAAAGTTTGTGCTATCTGTTGCGAACGGTCAGTGGTCGGACGACGAGTGCTCGCGAGCGAAAAATTGTTAAAAGGCAATGTTTCTTTATTTATTTTTACGTAGAATTAACCTACCTACTATTTAAAATCATAAACTAATAGGTTATTGATAGAGATTTCAAAATAATACCATTTATATTTGAAACTTTGTAATTTTTAGGTATTGCTGATGTTTACACTTACCTAATAAAATATTGAGACAACTAATGTCAACAACTGTAATACCACACGATAGTCCCATTCATAAACTTAAAGAATAACATCACTTGAGCCGTCGGAACGCAACAGGAGGTCATAAATCTTTGTTTATACGAGCGGCGCGCCGATAAGGTGTCCGATGACGCAACACGCGTGCCTATGCCCCGCCTTTACTTGGCAGAGTACGCGCCCAAACGGTTAAGGCAAAGTAAACGTATTGTCGTGGTGGCTCCGAGATTTAAGACTCCCGCTTCTCAAGCATGAGGGTACGGGTTCAAAACTTACCAACGGCAAGTACTAATGTGAATTTTTCCGAGTTATATATACTTTCTAAGATTATCTAGACACCACTGACAAACGGTGAAGGAAAACATCGTGAGGAAACCTGGGCTTATAATGTCTGATTATAAGTTTATAATTGCCAACTCGCATTGAGCAAGCTTGGTGATTAATGCTTAAACCAGAACTCCTTTATTTGAGAAGAGGCTTTGTTCAGCAGTGGGGATTTATGGGCTGTTGATGGTGATGGTGATGAAAATAGGCAAGTACCCAAGGTGCCAAGTTATAAACGGGCACCGCAAGAGGTGCTTGTCCAATAAATATTATTAAAATATACTAGTATGCCATAGAGTGGCGGCGGGGGCGCCAAAAAGGCGCCTATGATATGATTCCCTAGGGCGCTCTCTATGTTTAATCCCCCTCTGGATACACTACATGTTTTGTTTACCGTCAGATTACCACAACACAAACGAATCCCGGATTCTCCTCGTTTCCTATTTCCTCGTGCCGTTATTAAGGAGTCTTGAGACGTCAAGCGATTCAAAGGGGATAAAATAACTCTTCAAGATAAATGACGTAACATGACATCTCACCTGTTTTTGGCAGGTATGTATAATATACTTATGTAAGAGCTAAAATTCACTGGCACGTTTATAACACTATAACTTTTAGCAGGTACTATTACGTACTATATAGTTCTAAGTAATAATTGTCTAGTACCATTTGAGGCAGGCAACAGAGAACAATTAACAATGAAAAACATATTCCAAAATTTTATTTTATTATACTTCCCCAAATTATTACCACGAAACTTGTTTCGCATTGTACAAGTAAACATCCAACAGTTTCAAATTTCATTTCCACGAATTTTAAGTGAAGGTAAAATAGAAACAATTTTTAAATTTCACGGAACAAAAGATGAATAACGGCGTGTCCAAACCCTATATGCGGTACTAGGTGGAAAAAAAACGTTCATCGTCACAGTACTACGAGCGGGAACGTTTTGATATGGCCGCCACGTACCATTTACCACGGCCCTGTGTTTCCGTGACGTATTTTTGTAACATATTAACCGATTCGAATTTTGTTACTATTTGGAATCGTCGTCCGTTGGAATCGAATTGGCACTTTATTTGATTTCGACGTGCATTGTATGTCTGTCTACGTTCATGGATACTGAATTCACATGTTATCGAAGCAGTACGCTATACAGGTGCTAAAAAAGAATGGTCCTAAAAAAGATCTAGTATGTTCACTTCTAACTAGTGTAACATTCCGTCGATTTTAATTCTCACGGAAAAATGAAAACATAAATAAATGAGTCTCTTTGAGAGACTTCTCTTGAGGCCTACCTAAAAAGTCTAGATTCATAACAAAATTTTACACAAGTACTATTATTACATAGATACCTAAATCATTCTTAGTCAGATCTAACCTAGACAAATACAAACTAACAATAATTCCTCTACAAAACTGACACTAATCACTAAAGCCAAACTAAATTTGCGCAAATTAACAATAAATAACTTACGATTCAATTAAAATTTAACGATGTACCGAGAAACATCCTTTATTGTCAATAATTTCATTAACATTGTGGACAAGACAAACACCGTTTATACTTGTGAAGTAGTCTAACTACTGGGAAACAATGTCTATGAATTAACAATTAACAAGGGTTTGGAAATAGGGAGTGTTTGGACAAATTGTGTGTGGGTAAACCCCAGCAACATTCTCTCAGAGAATCTCACACCATAGGCATTCGAAATCCCTTTAGGTTTAATGCAGTACAAAATAGTTTTGGTACACTATATCCAAGACAATTGCGTGAATTTATTTGTAGTATGCGGAATTTGAGAGCTTTGTATGTAATTTATGGGTGTAAGAGAATTGTTATGGTGTAGTATTATACTTCTTTAGGTGGTGACACTTCCTGTTAACAGAAGTTCGGAAGATTGAAGGGTCACAGTGATACTTAAAGTAATATTATTTTTGCTGTCTACTCATGAATTGCGTTAATTATTATCCTAGTCTTGTATTTCCTTTTTAAATAACTTGTCTCTAGTGAATATCATATGAATTTATATTCATAATATTTACTACTGAAGAACAAGTTATTTCAATACAGAAACTCAAATTAATTAAATGTGAGAACATCAAACTTGGCCAAACTTCAATCAACACCCAGACTCCTAAATTCTCGTATTTCAAACCTAATTTTTCCTGATTAATTATTCCAGAATAAAATTTATCAAAGCCGCTAACCCAAAGGGTGTAATTTTTTATGAAGATTTCCCAAACTTTTTTCATTAAATTTCTTGAAGTATTTGCGAACTTCCATTCGTTTTTAACGCTGGGAAAAATCTCATCACTTTTACCGAACCCTCGATGTTGACCGAAAATCTTATAGGATGATCTATAGCCAACCGCATGTGGACTTATTTCTTTGGAAATCTGATCAGAAAACAGCAATCCTTTAAAAAAATGCAAATTTACCATTAATAGTGTCTTTTCCAGTATTGATTAAACTTACACTTAGGATAAAAATTTTAGATAGGCTCTCTTTTTATGTAAAGAATTCTCCAATCATTTCAAATTGGAATAATACATTAGTCGCCATGCCAATACAGACTCAATACCCGAACATCTAAATCAGGGTCTAGAGAAAGCTCTCTCAAAATCACATTACGTAACAATTGCAAACGCAAACGAAGAAAAAAAACATCGTATTTTTCAACAATAGCAACAAAAGCTACAAGATCCGCTCACTCAATACAGATTGGTTAGTGAAAACGGTTGTGTTGTTGCGTGCTCCCATCCCATTAAGATAAGCCAACCAAAACGAGACGCGTGGCTTACGATTAATGACGGGAAACAAAATGCTGTCTGCAATCCTGTTATATTTGAATGGACCCAACACAACAACCACAATGGGGTGCCCACAGATGATAATAGAATGTATATACGGGAAACCGCACAAATCATAAAGGCCGCTGATTATGCATTTCCAGGCACAAAATAAACATTTGTACGAAGTAAAACAACCAATCACTTACGTTGGAAAGTTAAATATAAATGTTCGCGAAAACGAGCGAATGTCGCGATAAATATTTTAGAATACAAAGACAACACAATTAATGTGGCTATAAAGTTCACCTAACGCTGTGTTAGTAAACATTGTCGACGACTTGTGAACCACAAAATGGTGAAATATTAAACGCCTTACATATTCTTGCTGAGAATTACATTCGAAACCATATTGTCTGCTATTATACTCTATTACGACTTGTAGTAAAGTGGTGTTAACTTTGATTATTTTTGCTTTTGAACAGCTACTTTTTAGCGATAATAAAATACTTAATAATTACCTCATATTCTTCTTGACTGTTTTCACTTTATTGTTTTCAGGTGATCCGCAAGATTTCTGGTATCTGTTAGAACTCTAGACTTTTTAACTTTAACAACAAATTTCAATGTTAACTTTATATTACTTTATGGAAACTAAACTTCAGTGAACTATAAAATAGTACCTATTACTGAGATTTTGTTTATAACAAAATTGTATAGACCAAAGCAATTATGACAGTAATTTAGCGATTATAATCACCATCTAGATTCTAAACTAACTAATAGGCATAATAATCTGTGCGTTTACAATGATCGTGAAATTAAAATCGTGGGGCTATAAAAGTAGCGATAAAATTGTGCTAATTCATTTAGTAATTCTAAATACTTCGAAGTATTAAAACACGTCTTAACATTATAAAAAACAAGCGGAGTTATCTAGTATGTTAAAAATTCAAATTATTACGCGCATTTTTTTTTCTGTAAGCCTGACAACATTACAACCGATCATACAATTTAGAAGTATATTTTGAGGAACACCTACCTAGACCTGTAATTAAGGAAATCCTGGGGGTCTATACACCGCAAGCCACAACCGCTTGTTAACGATTTAACATAACCATCTCGTTTAGGACCAGTGCCTCTACCATGAGTTTAAAGCAAAGGTATTTGTCGATACTCGACAGCAAGGACGGAAATTTTTTATATGGTATATTTTACATCGCCTCCAGTGGTCACATACGAAACTAAATTTACTACACAATAAAATTATGTCGTCGCTATCGAGTATTCGATTTATTATACTGTTCCTTTTAACTCATGGTAGAGGTGCAGAGGTAGGTATATCAAGCATGCACAGGATTTGGCCAACGAGGTTAACCAAAGCTGCACCTACAATTGTATAGAGACGTGTCTAAGACAGCTTTAGACTCTGGAACCTTCTATCATGGTAATATCAGCCTTAGTTGCAGGCTACCTGACGGTTTTCGGATTAGTTAGATTTAATAAAGCTTTTACGTTCAAATTGCTGTGTAGTTTTGGACTTCATGCAATGTGCACTAACACAATGTTTATTTTTTTTACAAAACTTGCTGATTGCTTACGGTACTATAATTGGTGTAGTAATAGCACAATACTCTCGCCATTATTAGTTGGGGCTAACAATATAACTCGTGGCACGTTCATTGTTGTGTACATACACCTTAACCCAGCTTTTGGAGGATAAACAATACGTGGAGTTTGGTACCCGATGTTTGGCGATAGACTCGGTCCCTTTTATAGTGGAACTTATACATATATTGGGACAATTGGAGAAAAGGTACTAAATGTTAGATAGTTTAAGAGAGTAAGAGACATGATGTCAACACTATGATTCAAAAAGACATAGTTCGAAAGCCTACGTTATGTAAATGTTGTAAGAACACAATAAATCAACCATAACAGAGCATCGGAGCAATGGATTAAGTCATAGATCTACTATAACAAGAGGTATACAGATCTGTCTCTGTTTACACTGGATTAGAGATTGTCGTCGATTTATCGTTGTGTCTCATCCAGTCGTTCAATGAAACTGTAATAGATCTGTTCTCGGTACTAAATCACTTTGTGTAAAGGCTATGTCATACAAGCAAAGAAAATACAACAAAGAGAGAAAATTAGAAGGAAAATCGTAGAAATATTTTGTTAAAGCACTATTTTCACAGTAATAAGATGGAAAGGCTAAGATAACGAAGAATCTGGACACTGAATCCTGTTTTATACTTAACTAACGACCCGCTCCGTCTTCGCACGGGTGCAATAACCATGTATTATCATATAAACCTTCCTTAAGAATCAATCTATCTATTAAAAAAACCGCATCAATTCCGCTGCGTAGTTTTGAAGATCTAAGCATACATAGGGACAGACAGACAGCGGATACCGACTTTGTTTTATACTAAGTAGTGATTAAATTCCACTTCCATTGTGACCCACAGTTCATTAAAACCCCTATATCCTAGCTTACGAACAACCTGTTCGCCTCTATAATTTCCGCATCTAGTCACACTCGCTTATTTCAAAGCCCAATAGGGATTTCGTGTACAAACAAAATTTTAATCATTATTAAAACGGACGGTAGAATCTCTCCCCCGACGTGCGATAAAACGCTTTGATGGCACCAAGAATGTTTGCGACGATTACCTATTCCCAAAGCGATTCGACGCGAACTCGAAATATAAGCTGTGAAGTTATTTCCTTATTATCTGTACATAAATATTTTGCTTATCTTTATTATTGGTTTTTAATTTTAGATTTTATTAATATTTGATGCTCTCTTAAGTTGTTATTTATAAATAGGGACATTTTTTGGGTTAAAATTCGTTCTAATATGGTAAAACGAAACCAAAGTTTGAACTTTGGTACCTCTTCTTGTACTTTCTATTGTGTTTAGCAAAAGTCCATTAATAGCAATTTGTAATAGATCATTATTTGTTCGATTTGCGATCCAGGTATACCAGTCCTGATCAATATTTACATTTTCATGTCATCGATCAATTGATAAACAATAAAAAACCATCCATAATTGCAGCAACGAACAACATACGCTGAAACAGTACCGGTTTCTTTCCAATTAAAATGTAAATTCCGACAAATAATTCAGAAAGGGAACTTTTTGTACCCTCATTAACAAAAGCCCCCTTTTTATGTGGCAATCGTGGTGCAAACGCTGAATGTACGTAATTGGCTTTATATAACGGCTTGTTGAATTAATATCTAGGATAAAGATGTAATTTATGACTAAGAAAAGGTCCATATTCAGTTAAATTTGTAATTTATTTCTTTTGAATTGTCCAACTGAGAACACTTCATTACCCAAGGTTCCTAATCGTGATGTCACACCATTTCACACTAATTTTATAGGGAGTGAATTTCTGGGCATACTTCATCTTATCGTATTCCTTTATTTCGAGAACAAAAATTAAGTTAAAAAAAACACGAAACAAAATACGTTGTCTTGAGAGCTGGTACAGGATCTTATGTCTACTTCGTCTTACTCGCTCAAAAAACTATATCAATTTTATTGTTTACTTAAATTGTGAAAGAAGCAATTCCAGTTAACTTTCAGAATATTTTAATTTTCTAGTAAGTTCTTCAGTGAAACGCAAATAAATTGAATTTCATGTTTCCTGTCCTTTGAATATTCTGAAAGTAGATTTCATTTAACGAAATGCAGGAACCAAATCGAAATGAGAGAAGAATCACTTTGCATGCAAACTTGAATGACTCTGGAATCCATTTTCCTGGCCATCAAACCGCTCATTTGTTTCATTCTACGAGAGATTGTTTAAAATTTTGTAATTGGAATACATTGTGTTGAAAATAGAAACATTTTCTTTCATATCTAAGTTTCATATTATACAAAACTAGCGCCCCGGCTTCGCACAGGTGCAATATGCATGTATTATACATATAAACCTTCCTTAAGAATCACTCTTTCTATTAAAGAAAACCGCATCAAAATCCGTTATGTAGTTTTAAAGATATAAGCATACATAGGAACAGACAGACGGCGGATAGCGACTTTGTTTTATAATAATTATGTAGTGATGCAACATAAGCAATAATTATACCGTCAAAAATTATATTTCTGAATTTCTTGATATGAACAAATCCGCCACGGCGTGAAACAACGTTAGTCTAGTATTTCGCCGTGTGAATGAAGATAAGAATCAAAGATCGATAAAAATCGTTTACTTAATCGATATTTTAGCAGGTAAATATGTTTTTGCACAAATTTAGTAATGCTAAAATGTAGTCCCTTTTTGTATTAAAATACTTAAAAGAACTCAAACGCTTTGTGTGATCATTTAGACCTTTAGCCATAAGATTTAAATGATCAAACTTCTGGTCGTAATATAACCTTGGGTAACTTCAAAGAGCATTGAAAACTCACTCTGTACTAGTAAAAATAAGGTTCAAATTACTTTGGTCACATTTGCGAGAGTTCGAAGCCATATTGCCGCACGTACCCACAGTGGCGTTAAATTTTGATTGCGCGAAACATTAAAAAAAAAACAAAGTTATTATATTTGGAGAGGAACAACTTTTATTTTACAACTTTACAGTATCATATAAAACGGGTGCACGATGCGATCACAATTAAAAAGTAAAAGTATGGATATTGCCTTTTCTGTGTTTTTGTAACAGGAGGAATTTTTGTATAGGTACTTTTTAAAACGTATTGATGTAGGTTTGTAGCCGTTGGATACTGGCAAAGTAGAACACATCTGTCAACCCTGTTAGTCTTCCTATGGGTTTTGCAAGTGTTCATTAAGGCACTAATTACAGAGAGACCGGTCCGCAAAGTTGTCAAACCTAAACCTTCTTACTTGCGATCTTTAACTTCTTAAAATCAAAAATGTCAATACTAAGTGCTTTCATAACATAACATAACATCACGCCTTGTGCACATTATGCCACTGAACAATGTAACATCAATTTTTCACTATTTATGTTATAAGTCCCATATAAGTCTGTGAGCCTATTGCCATATACCGGGCACAATTCCAGACTCCGTGCTACTACTGAAATTTTTTTTAAACTCAGTAATACTTTGCCCGACCCGGTAATTGAACCCGAGACCCCTTGCCGGCAGTCGCACTTGCGAGCCCTCCGCCAACGAGGCAATACAGGCAACGTACTTTTCTCACCCTAAAAATGAAATTCAAGCCGAGATATCATGCATAACAGTTGCACTTGCGACCCACTCAACCGACAAGGCAATCAACGAACACAGTACATATACAGTGCGATTTTTTATACGTAATCAGAGGAGCGTGAAGTTTTCGATTGTATCAATATTTTCGTTGAAACTGAATGCCTATTGCGATTTTGTTTTACGTTGACGCGATCGCCATGTTTATGACGTTCGGAGTTCTGATTTGCTGCTTCGAGATAGCCAACCAATCAGAGAGCTGAACGCGGTAAGATTTCAATTGCATTAACGTAAAAAAAAAACTCGCGGTTGGCACTCAAATCATGTACCAAGCTGTATAAATCGGTTCTTCCCGTGGGTATCGTTAGAGTTTTATGAGATGGGCTGGCGTGCTGCCAACATACAGGTTTGACGATTGTGATCTTTATTGTGGGCTCGTGAAGTCGTACTGGGGTTTAACATATTAAACCTTTGAGGTGTTCCAACTTTTAGATACTTACCTTGATATGTAAATTATTTTTTTATACCTAGCACTATTCTGCCTTTTCGCAGAAGAAGGAAATGGTAATGTGTCTATGTATTTATTTTTTCAAGGTTCTATTAGTTGTGTTGTTTCTCGCATTATTGTCAACAACAAGAGGCATAGGTTCTACATAATAATACCACTGGAAGCTGTAAATCATATACATATTTGAACTAATGCAAAATTATCAAAATAATAATTATAGTCTCATTAACATACATAATTTTTATCACATTTGAAAGCTAGTATTATTACAAAATTGAGCATAAATTATAACACACCCAACTCGTACGCTCACTAGCTCGGAATCCGTTCGTTTTATCTTGCTCTTGAGGTTTTCCTGACAAATGAGATATCCGGGACGACCCTAACGAAAATATCCTTGCGTTTTCTACAGCCTCCTCCCACATACATTTAGATTTATATGAACATTACATCAAACAATCGTGTGATAAAATATTGTATTTCGCTCCCATTTTTGGTCAAGATGTTTCACTATTATATTCAGTTTCTCTGAGGTCTAGATTGTCTAGAATATCATTTTTACGACATAGGAGGGTTAGTGAACCCATATCTCTCATAGGAAGTACTTAAATCCAGTCGCAAAACATCAATAACCCTTTTATGTTCCCTTGCAAGTTACTACATGGAAACTTGTGTAAGTTATTGTATTATATTGAGATTTTGTTACAAAATGTACTAGTGCTGAACTGAGATTTGTTTTTTTTTTGTAATAGCAGTAAAGTAAGTCTGATTTTTGGTATCGATTTCTAATTGATTATTGTTACATTATAGGTAAAAGACTATCTGCTGGTGTTTATCAAGAGACTGCAGCTTGGGGTGTTGAAACAACTCAAACAATTGAAAATCAAGGCAGCAAAGTGGTTACCTCGTAAAACGACTACTAGTGCATTGCTTCAGTTACTTATGTGTACATTAAGTCAACAGACATAATAAGTAGTTACTATTCAAATATTGTCAGTCTAAACAAATAAAGCATTTAAAACCTATTATTTAGAACTGATCTCTATTCTATTCACATTAAAGCTGTATCTAGTCTATCCCCGTATATAAACAGTGTTGACAAAGTTCCAATAAGTATACTGAGGGTGTGAATACACCAAAGTTCTTTCAAAAAGATCTGTTCATCGTCAAAAAGTTAGACACAAATGTTGCTAAGTTGAGTTTTGAAACAATAAGCATGAAGTTTTGAAAGAGCAAATAAATATGTGGATATATTTATGTTTGTTTGTCTACGTTATTAGACGTAACTTTTAATTTGTAGAACATGATGGCGTATCTAAGAGTGCGATATGAAGACGTCTAGGAAAAAAGAATACGCAGTTTATTGCTGGAATACTGAAACGTTACTCAATTTTAAGTCGTGCTTAAACATCGTGCCATCTCTGTCATTTTACAAAAACATTGTAGAGACAGAACTATAGTTAATCACGACTTAAAATTGGATAACGTTTCAATATTCCGGCGTATATCTCAATAATTAAAAATTAAATATAACTGACTTTCAAAGTTCGATAACTTTTAAGCGGCTAAATTAACAAAGCAAAATTAATACAAAAATTCTAGGTAATGATGTGAATAATTCCAAGAACCACTAAACCCCAAGTAACCTTTAAAGATTTTCAAGTCCCAGACAACTTGAGACAAAAACAAACCACAGACGAAACAAAACGAATAATAGCTACTATGAATTAGTACTTTGTTTTAATTTATTCACCTTAAAATTATAAATAATATTTTCATAGCCAAACAAAGTTCAAGCAGAAAATTATAACGGCTATCAAAAAGGCTTTGATTAGATTGACGAAACTTAGCAATTTTACTCAACGAAGTTGCTTGCCCGTTGTGCTAAACAAATGGTGATTACGTAAAGTTTAATTGAAAATCCGGGAATCTGTGATGATAAGGGTTTTTATTATACCCCAGGTAAAACATAAACTTTGTAGGTCGTAATTGGAAAGGGCTATAAAATAAAATTTTATACTTCGTGAATTCGACTTGGAAAATTTTCGACGATAGACCTGTTGACCACTTAATGGCTGGCACTCAATATTTCCTTAAAGGAATTATAAATAAACTGTAAGAACACAAAACACAAAACTTGAGCTAATAAATTAAATAAACAAGAAGTGAGGAACTTTTTCAGAGCACGTTCCTGTTTCTTTTTCCGCGAAAAACAATAATTTCGTTATAAAAATTATTGCATAAAAAGCACAGAACAGATTTTCAAATGAATGGATCTTTCGTTACATAAATCTGCTCAATTTTATAATATCTTGCATTCATACCAAAATTAAATTTTACATTGCAATGTTACATTGTACAGTAGTATTATGCTGACTTACATAATAACATTCATGTTTCACCTACCTATAGCCATATGTAGTTTAAGCTGTATTTATTCATTATATTTTCTTAATAGGACTCCCTAAATAAGTACGAAAACAAAGCTATCAATTATTTATTTATTTATTCACTCATAATATACACATATATCCTTACAGGCTAGACCCAATGCGATATTGTAGCATACTTAAAATACATAAACAACATATACCTATTTATATAACTAGCCGAACCAGCAACTTCATTTGCATTTTTCTAATACAAAAGTAGCCTATATAACTCCTTAGTACATTAGCAATCTGCCAATAAAAGTCCCGTTAAAATCGGCCCAGCTATTTCAGAGATTAGCCAATACAAACAGACAGACAGTAAGATTATCGTATTTATATTCGTATGTATGTAATAAAAAGTGGTTATTTCATTATAACAAAAAGGCACTCCAATTTTATTTTATTGTATAGATATGTAGGTATAATTACTTCTACTGCTTTTACTATGTATAGCAAATCATATGCATAGCAGCTCGTGTAATTTCACCATCTCTTAAAAATGTTATCATATTACGTATATTGTGAAAATTGCACACTCCAATACCATGCATAATTGGCAACTAATTACTCGAAAACCCACCCAATTACGAATCCTCAGCAAAAAAAAAATCCACACACACATTTTTCTCCACCAAAATATATAAAGAATTTTCGCCAATGAAAAAGTCAAACACCGCATTGTCATTCGTCGCCCTACACCGTGCGTAGTATCTCATTTTCTATCTGATTTCGACAGGATGTGTACACAGACTTTCTCGAGAGCAATTTCAACTCGGATGTCAACATTTGGAGCGATAAAATGCCTCACCGTTGAACTCAGGTGCGTCCCAATTATTTACTTATCTTTTTCAGAAGACATCTAGACTTTTGTTGATATTATAAAGTTGATGAGTTTAAATGGCAGTTTAATGAGTGGAGGATTACAAGTTGTAAATAAAAAAGTTTTGATATTAATGCTTTCTGCGATAAAATATTGTTTCAAAACCTAAAAGTACAGCATTGCTTTAACAGCTCACTCTAATTTAATCTCTCATCTACTATCACAAAAGACTAATAAACATATCTGTCAAAAAGATAACTTAAGCTCACTTTAGCTCGAAACAAAACTCTTTTCCCTACATTTCTGTACATAGCTGCATATAATATTTGACCAAAACAACAAACAATCTTAATTAACACGTCTTAATTAAACAGCGACAATGGGTCCCACAACAAAAAACAAGCGTCAAAAAGGGATAAAACCAGAACACAAAGACACAATGGACTTTGCAGTAGAAATTTACGGTATTTCGTGGCAACCACGACATAGCGCAGTTAGTTCTAATGGAACAAATGAAAGCGCGACATAGGATGCAAGAAGCTAAGTTTGCCTGGCATAAGTTCAGCAGGAATACTTAGTTATGCAGGGAGCACCGTCGCCTATTTTGTAGAGACTGTCTGATTCTAATTTGAACTTTATCGTTTTATGTTTAAAGTTGAATATCTATTAATTGCATTTTACAAATATGGATAGGTTTATGTGCTGTCAAGTCCAATTTATACACGTGTTCTGTCTTTCGTTCAAACAACGCTCATTTTAATTCGTTTATCTACAAACGTTTTGCTCCAATAAGTTTGAAACGCGTTGCTAGTTTGCTCATCATATTGTAGTATCTGAAATGTTATCTTAATTTCATTATATATTATGTTTATAACACGATATTTTTAGCCGAATACAACATTGTAATATAAGTTATTAGACATTGTCACCATCGATAAGAATGCATCCACTGAATAACACAACCTCCCTTCTAAAAGTGAGTTCACACATGACCTGTCATAGACCTAAAATAGTCAATCGGATTCCAAAACCGAATTCATACCTCGCATTCACCGTAATAATAAATTAGTAAATTAAAGAACATTAGGTAATTCCCGGAAAATGTTTTTCACAGTCATATTTACTTCAATTTTAAAACGTAGTATCTCCACTGATAAAATTCCATCCTTATGCCAAGGTAGAAAAGTTTATAATGATGTGTAAAAAATGTTCAATGAACAGTGAAATGGTTTGGTCAATGTGACATACGATGGAAGGCGCAGTGACGTGAATGACCAATGTTTACCATTTGACCGGTTCCGATTCACTGACGATGGTAATATTACTAATTGGTTCAGCTTAAGTTGGAACTTAGTTACTGACCCGTCAGAAATCGTAGTAGATTCTTTAGTCATTAAAAGGTAAGCTTTTTCACCTTCCAAAGGTTATGTAAGGGCGCAATACCTACTACATATTACCTAAACGCAATACCTACTTTTCAATTATTTTTTATTATGAGCATGTCCAGTTAATAACGTTGTTGGTTTATACCGAACATCATTCTAGATTTAGTGACGGAGAATGTCCAAAAATCAAAAACACTCGATAATATATAATTTTTCTCAAAGTGGAAATTGTACGACTGACTCGATGGCCGAGTGGTCGCAAGTGCGACTGCCGGGCAAGGGGTCTCGGGTTCGAATCCCGGGTCAGGTAAAGCATTACTGGGCTTTTAAAAAAAAAATCTCAGTAGTAGCACGGAGTCTGGAAATGTGCCCGCTATATAGCAATAGGCTCACCACCTATTACATGGGACTCATAATATAAATAGTGAAAAATGAGTGTTACTTCTGTGTGCACGTCTGCCTATCCCTTCGGGGATAAAAAGCGTGATGTTGTGTTATGGAAATTGTACCTGCATTGTTAAGTAGGTACCATCGCCTAACGGTACCGAGAAAAAAATGAACTGATACTAAGAAGCTGAGGTAGGAAACCTTTAAAGTACCTTTCTGAGAAAACGACTTGAAAATTTGATCTTTACTATTTTAAGAATAAATCTTATCAATATGGTACAGAAGTTATTTAAATTTAAGATTTATTAATAGATAGAAATTCGATATAAATTGGATCTTTGTAAGGTTTTCACAATTATACAGATAGGGAATTGAATTATATCGTAGTCAATTCAATATTAGGAATTGAACACAACCTCGGGTTATACAGTTTACGATACCGAAAAAAATAGATTATTTTTCTTTCTAAATATATTCTCTTAAAGTAAACACATAATTGCATTTAATATAAGTGCCAAACTGGCAACTAAGTACAGTTGCAGAGCTCCTCCCTATAATTACGACGGCAGTATAAACGCTGTAGGTAATGGTAATTCGTTTTAAACTTATTTACGTACTTGGTGAACGGCAGTTTGCCGTGCAACGCGGTACCCGCGTTTGTCGCAGCACTTAATTTTCAAAGTAGTTACCGTTAGTTATCTCTAAAGTACTGCATTACGTTTCCTAACTTTATATTCAAGTCTTTGCCACGTTATTCGTTACTTTCTGAGCGTGTCCCTAAAAATATTTGTATCATCACGTTTGTCAGAATCTCCATAAACACAACGCGTGCTGTGCAATATAAGGCCACCCATAGCGCCAAAAGTTATTTCACCTCCTGCCGACTTTACGTTGAACTTAGAAAACCAACTCTATTCCTTGGGTCATAAAGTGGATTATTGATAAGCATTGTATTATTCGTAGACTTGTTAAACAGCTACTGAGTGTTGGGTGTGACACACGCAAATTGTAGTGGAAAGTGCTATAATCGTAAATTGCACGTAAATTGGCTTTATTAAACGAGCGTACTTGCAGCAATAATACTCGTACGAAGTGCTACGTATGTAATACAAAACTGTTTACTTATTCACTACAAAATATACAGCATTCAATATGTTGGTAACAAGACTACTAGAGTAGAATGAAAGTGAAAAGGCGTTATGCTCACTCCAAGAAAAGAACGTGACGTCACTTCTATCGTAACTTCAAGGGGTCCTACAAAGTAAGATATAAAATATAATAACCGATTGTAAACAACAACCAATCAGATTCAGCGACACCTGTTGGATACAAAATCGTTTTAAATGGATGAACAAAAGCCGTTGCTACAAACTAGCATCTAATTCTGCAAATAAATAAAACTAAATGTACGAATGCTATAACATTAGGTATATTAAACCAAGTTTCAGTTTCGTACAATAACCAGCAAGGCAACATCATCCTTTCGTCGTATTATATTATCAACTTTATTTTTTTGAACATAAAGTCGAAAATCCAGTGAAAAAAAATGACAGTTAGGAGTAGATTGAGGTGCTGGTGCTACAAAAAGAATGTCCAGTGTCCTATCAATCAATTAGTAAGGTGGCTGATTTCGACGTTGCCGTTCAATCTTCGTATACATTAATCGAAATTAACACGGTGAAATAACATACGAAAATGTAGCAAAAATGTTGTTATGTACCTATATGAGAACTGCATTAGTAATCTTACTAATATCATAAATGAGAAAAAGTTTGTCAGTTTGTGTGTTATTCTGTTTGTTTGTTCATTGTTTGTTTGTTACTCAGCTTAAATTTGGAGTAGAGATAGAATATGGTATGGAATAATACATAAGGTTATACCATGGAAACGACGAAGCAGACGAAGCCGCAGGCAGAGCTAGTTTTTCTAATATAATTCAATAGTATCGTTAATAAGAAATTAAAAATTGCCATATTATTATGGTGTTGACAGAATTTGCCACCAGTTGCCGACTTTATTAATATTGATTGTACTGTAATGTAAAAAATGAATCACAATGGCATATGGACCAAACTTATGGTTTGTGCCGAATTAATATGAATATTTAAAAAACCGCCTGCTAAGCATATAGATTAAACTCATTTTATGTAGAGAAGGCCCAACAATAAACTGTTGCAAATAAAATAAAAAGCAAAAGGCTGCTGAAAATAAAAAGCAAAAGTATAATTATTTTTTAAACATCTTCTGGTATACTGATAGAAAAAATGTATAAATACGTGCAACCATTAATTCAACTTTTCTAGGTATACTTGTTATTCTACAATCTACAACAACAGTTCATAAGCGCAAACCACAGCAAGTATCTTCGTTCCACTAATAATCTTCTTCTACAATGTCCCACACACCGTACCGACTTCCTTCACTCTTCATTCTTTGTCCAATCCATTCTGCTGTGGAATGCGCTGCCCACGGATGTCAGGACGGCAACCAGCCGGCTTAGTTTTAAAGTTAAGGTTCGTGAGCTATTGCAGAGGGAACAGACAGACGCATCACGTACTTAATTTATCATTTTGGCGATTGTATTTAATATATATGTATATAAATATATATTATATGTAGTTTTATTCCCAATTTATTTATTTACTTTTATAGTATTGTTATCTAGTAATATTGATAATGTATCTTATGTAATTTATATTATACCTATATATTATACGGATATATGTATGTATTTACAGTTATGCATAATTATATAGATTTTTCTGTGTCACATAAACCATTACACCTATTACACCTACTGTTGCACATCTCTGCATCACCCCATGGTTGACTGTTAGAGAATGCCACCCGGCATTAAGTCCGCCATCGTATGTTTGTTATACAGAAGTGTTAATAAATAAATAAATAAACAATAAACGTCACAACAACCAAAAAAATAATGAGCAATACACAACATTATCTCAATGATATACGGCATACTATCATTTCACACGTAATGACAGCGTATGTTACACCAAGAGGTCGTGAGAAATATCTATAAGTGTAGATTTCCCAGGAGCTCATAACACTCATAAAAGTACCTACACAAGTAAAAACTTGTTTCCCAAAGGATATAAGTTCTTGCAAATAGATTACTATAGATTTTACTGACGCCCTATGATATCTTTTTCATTTCTTTTGATAATTTACCAAGTAAAAATCAAATCAAAACAATTTAAATAAAAGCCTGTATAAAAGTTTGAATTCTTCCCTGTGCTCTGTGTGAATAACAACTATAACAACATTTAAAAGAGCCTGTGCACTTTTCAAACGTCGAAATAGAATTAGTTCTCTGTCAGTCCGTCCGTCATTGAAGTTGGCCTTAATAATAATTTATTGGTGATACAGATATGGGTAACGTACATAAGTGTGGGAGAGACATGCTAAGTATACGGTACGAATGGGCCGGCTTGACCGGAGTGATACCACGGCCTCACAAACAACCGACGTGAAACAGCGCTTGTGTTGTGTTCCGTCGTTTGAGTGAGGTTACCGGAGACCCAATTACCCCCCCCCCCCCCATCCCAATCTCCTCAATCCCGGAATCCCCAACAATCATCAAATTCTTAGTGCCCAAAAACCGGTAACGCACTTGTAACGCCTCTGGTGTTTCGGGTGTCCATGGGCGGCGCCAACTGCTTACCATCAAGTGATCCTTCTGCTCATTTACCGACTTATAACATAAAAAAAGAAGAAAATGTATCAAGCGTTTTCAAGTTCTCTTAAGATTTTAGCCTATTTCTATCTCCTCGTGGAATACTAGATATTAAATATATTCTATGAAAAAAAAAATATTTAAAGTCAATTATTATGAATAAAAGAAAAAAAATCTGACACTCAACTTGGTCTTTTCAATGCTCAAATATATCATTATTTCGTCTTCTTCTTCTTTACAGAATATAGATTACAACTGACTCCAATAAATTAGAAAAACAGTGACCATTCAAGCAAACTAAATTTAATCTCCACCCTACATATTAAACACAACATCTAAATCGCCAATACAATGTCTACATAAACTTAACTAGTGATAATATTGGCTTTGACCAACTTCCGTCTCCAAGGACCAACGTTCAATGTGATGCTTGTGTTGCTGGCGACGCCTCAGGCACAATATTAGAAACTTTATTAATTCCCTGATGTCTTCGGCAACTATCTTCAAAAGCGGCTCCACTAATTGGAGAGTTCGTGCGTTCCATTTAGAGCAGTAACGAACGAGAGAGCCGCTGAAATTACAATGAGTTTACTTGTAAATGTTGACATAATGGGTATTGTTAGGATACAAACGAGGTTTATCCCTTACAGAATATTCTGACGTCTCTTTTATTATGTTTGACATGCAGCACAACGACGTCATAAAATTTACAAAGCGCGCAGTCACGTCCCGAAAATTAACTTCTCAAAAGAATATAGAAAAATCTTGACAAGATTCGCAATAAACCTTAAACCATGATACGCGTACGCGTATCAACGCTAACAACAACAAAGTTAATAAACGAACAAGAAAATTTTATCACAAATGCTCACAGACGAACTCCACATAAACACATATACAATATCCCAAATGATCGCAGAATTGCGCAAACTAGGCTGGGTACAGTCACGTGATCCGTCACCTTATGACAGCTCGACAGAACAAGCAATAACATGTGTTACGTTACATGCGCCTGAATTTTATTACGATACAAAGTTATACGTGGTTCATGAACATGAAATCCAATCTCATTTCTCATTCCACTAAAAGTAAATTCAACTTCAGAGTAATAGACCATATTCATATTCTCTGTACACAATACATGACCTGAATTCTAGAAAAAAGGTTTGAGGGACAAAAACGATACAAAGACGATAAACAAGAAAGAAAAAATTAACTTCCCACGGACCGCAACGTATCTCATTTGTCTAGGAAAAAATCTTAGAGCCTTAGATAAGCCCGAAGTAAAATGGAGATGAAACGGAAGGATATTCGAGATGAAGCCGAGGACGCCATATAAGCTTTAAAATATAGCTGGATACGGGGAAAAATCCTTTCGCAGGCCAAGTTTGGGTTTGAATGCAAAGAAACTTGGTCAACAAAGTTTCTGAGAGCGCTTTTTATGTTCTTAAGACAAAAGTTCGCGCTGAAACGCAAAGATATTTTAAAGACCACATATTTTAAAGTTAAGAAACAAAAATAAATACGTACGTTGAGAAAACTTTATAATAACACCCTGGAAAAGTTCGAAAATTTCAAACATTAAATGAGAGTGTTTTTCCAGTTCACAATATGTCGTCTCACAATAATATTTTCCAAACAAAACGTAAGATTTGTTTGTTAAAAATTCACACAAAGATCCCGAAGTAATTTCATATTGTTTTCCGTGAACAAATTCTTGGGCAATATTCATAAAACGGTGTAATGAGAAAATTTATTGGAAACACGTTAAACTTAATGTTAGCGCCAACAAAATGTTCTCAAATTAAATATTTTTATCCTCCTTTACGTTTTTGATTATATTGTTATTTCTTTGCAAAGTAAATACGTTATATTTTATATCATTAATTCTCAGAATTTACACAATGTATTAGCGAAAAACGCTTTTTTGTCGCCATTAAGTAATTTGTAATGTAAATGATTTTAATTAAACGCAGATTGTTTTAATGAAGAGTAATTAACTCACGTCATTAAAATTTGTCATTCCTCCTAAACAGATTGTTGCGACGTTTTGTGATATATGGATACGAAACCACTAAGGTTATATCTGCAATAATTAATCACCGACATTCATGATTATGTCATTCCGAACCAGGAAAAAACATAAACCTAAACAAAAAAGAAATAAAAAATGTTTTTTGTGTTAGGTCTTTTCTTTGAGAAAATATTTATCTACGTCTTTTTCAAACACGTTCACAATACCCATTTTTCCACAAATGGTGGAAGATGGTAGTAGGAAAGGAACCCACGCGCGTAATAAAAGCTAAGGTGCAACGTGTGTAATGCCTTGAGAACAATAGCGCCGATAGGTGGCGCTAACGTCACGTAGAGCGTGCACCGTACTAGCGTGGAACGCGTCAAAGACATGATTGATACGCGATGATTATCTGTTTTCTAGCTTACTTCGCAGCTATAAAACCGAGAAATGAATAAACACTTTTTCATATCGAACCAAAAGTTCATTCACCTAACCAACATCCATAAAACAACGATACTAGCAGGGCTTGAGCTAATGTAAAGCATAAAGCGTTTTACTATTATTTTAATAGCAGGGTTAGCACGAAAACGTGCCTTCCCCTTTCTTTGCAAATCTTTACAGCCCTATCATTATTTAACATCATCATTTAACATACCCCATCTCGATCCCTGTTCCTAAATAAACAATCAAATACATTTGCTGCTTCTTGCTTCAGTCTCCCCGAAGACAAAAGCAAATAACCTAGAGTAAAAGGGCTCAGACTATTTACGAGCGGCATATTGCGTTATAAAAAATGATAGCGGTTTTCGCCCGGAGAAGCCTCGTTTGCCGCTTATCGGGCAGACTGATAACGCCAGACCCGTAAAGGGAAGCGAGACGACAAGAAATACTTAGCCTTATCTAATAATATTGACGAAGAAATATTTCATTATATTTAGTCTGCTGTCACCGAGCTCGATTAGCCTTTTGTTTATCTTAGACAAGTTTTTTGCCCCGTTTCCCTAGAGACGTAAACGTTTCTTACATTCGCGCTCAGACAAAACATATTACAATAGAAGATTGTACTGCAATAGAACCTTTGCGTATATTTCTTGCGCAACTCCTTCTGTTTTATGTGTGATTTAAAGAAATGGAATTGTTAAGATAAAAAGTTGTACGACGATTTTCGTTGCCACTACAAAATGTAGTCAAGAGTTACAAACTGAATGTACCAAAACACTTGTCTATAATTCTTTATGAAATTAAATAACACCTGTAATATTCCGAAAGGTCAAGCATGAGATGATTGAACCCAAGAACTCATAATCAGTATTCGCAATTAATCACAACTCAATCAATAAAGTAACGAGGCTCATGACCTTTAATTAACGCAAAGTGCAAAATCTTTTACATCTTTAATTTAGTTTCAAGTGCTCGTACCTATCGTCGGCCACTAATTACTCAAGGAAAGCTAAGAATTATGAGTCTAGAGATAACGATGTTGAAAATTAACATAATTAAACACAGTCTTGAATTATGTGTACAACAATATTATTATTCCTTACATTAGGAGCTTAATATTACTCTATATTCTTCCCTTTAGCTATAATTAAGCTCGACCTAGAAGACAAGAATAACTTCGGCAAACAAAACAAAAGTACGTACAAGTACCATGATTGATTATTTAGACATCTTACCTGAAATATTAAGATGGAATGCTGAGTAGGTACTCGTTCCGGAATTCGTAATTCCGAAAGTCAGGAATCTTAAGTACCGATTAAGTTGATAAGGGATTAACAAGATTGGCAAATTTGGGAAAGAATTTGTAGCCGTCAAGTAATCCGAAGTGGGATTATCGGCACACCATCAAGGCTTATCGTCGATAGTACTTGAACAATACAGATGAAATTCAAACAAGCGCCAGTCGATAATCTGCTCCGCGTCTTGCTCGCAAATCAGGCACTTTACTCCCGCACCGTGTGCCACACTTCTGCTATAAAACATAATCTCGAGCGACGACAAACTTCCAAATCATATTTACGCTGTATTTTATTTTTAACAGTGTATTTTCTCTCGCCTTTAAGCTGGAGCGCGATACAGTAAGCCAGTGAGGCGCTTGAAACAGAAGATGGCAGACTTAAGACCACTTTATGCTCTCTACTGAGTGCACTACGGCATAAAGATACATTTTCACGCTGCCAGAGCAGCCAGCGCTACCCTGCTTACTAATAGCTTGTATTAAAACATAGCATTAATATTTAATTATCTTAATTACTTTATGTTCTTGTTAATTAATCCTTTCTCGTGTATTTTAAAGTAAACTTGAGAAAGTTGTGTAAGCATAGATAGCGTTGATCTATTTTTAGATACCCTTGAAACTGTTAGACAAGAACAGTCGTTACTGAAAGATCACTCTCAGACACAAAACAAAATTTAGCACTAGAACTGAAGTCTTAACTTAATTGCTGACACACACGTCATACTCGTGAACGGGTGCCTTTTGCTGGGGCAGGTCGGCTCTCCCATCTTGTTGGTGGGCTGATTTCATAAAGCCTTCGAAATAGAAATAAATAAATAGTGCCAAGTTATTATGTAATTTATACTTTTGGTAATAATTATAGATGTAGTTAATTGTAGTGTGTAACTAGGTTTCCTCTTTACTTTATAGAAATTGACAAGATGTATTATAATAAAAAAAATTGTATGACAAGGGCACGGACCTAGAGTCCGTGGAGAATTAATCTATAATATTATAAAAAAAAGAAGTCCCAACTTGAAATAAGGACAAACTACCATTTTAATATTTATTTCTTCCTTTCACTGTCTACGAACCTTCGGAGCTATAAAACTGTTACGTTTCGTAATGGTTAATTTCCTTGATACTCCGATATCAATTGACCGAAGAAATAGCTTCGAGCGATACCGATGGACTATACAATAAGTTATGTTGTGGATTGAAGATAAAAATACAATCACTTCATTTCTGTACCTGCGGCATATTTTAGATGAAGGTAATAAAGTTTGATCTCTGGCCGCTTTATTAGTTTTAAAGGTTGACCTATTATTATTGATCGATATCTTTGAATCAATTCTAGTCAGCGAAAAGTTTTATAACATAATTTTACTTTTTTATTCTTAGAAGAAACAAATAATTTTGAAACACTTTGTCTTCGTAAGTGTCTATCTACGAACCTGAATGGTCATTCTAGAGCAAGATCAATAAATTAATCGATAGCGTCATACTTCATTTGATTATTTCGAAGACCTTTAATAATCATCTATTACCTCACTCACAGTTATAACGCACCACTGAGACCTACTTATTGCTCATCAATTTTAGGGTAATAAAATAATTATGACTGCCTCGTTGGCCGAGTGGTCGCAAGTACCTACGACTGCCGGACAAGGGGTCTGGGTTTCGATTCCCGGATCGGGCAAAGAATTACTGGGTGGATATGTGCCCGGTATATGGCAATAGGCTCACCCCCTATTACATGGGACTCATAACATAAATATAGTGAAAAGTGGGTGTTACATTGTATAGTGACATTAAGTGCCGAAATGTGCACCTCTGCCTACCCCTTCGGGGATAAAAAGGCGTGATGTTATGTTATGTATAATAATTATGCATGTAGGCAGACAATTATTTACCATCAAATTTTCTGAATCTGGAAAATGTGAACATTTTTAACAAAGTCGCACTCGTCACAGTATTTATTCAAGAGTTCAAGAGATTAACATTATCGTGAGCCAGTCTGTGGAATATCGCTGCTCTGTGTATTATAGCCTTAGACCTTTGCAGGACCTTTTGCGTTTGTTCTTACTTCATGATCAGTCTTTGATCGCAATATTTTACTGGTCCAATTCTGTCGCTTTTTGTTCCGGTCTGTTTGAGACTTATACGCTTCGAAAAATTTAATAATTCCTCAAAAACCTGCAAGTGATGTCTTGTGGTTACTATAGAACGCTCCGGCTCTGGGTTAAACTTTGATGTATTTGGTCGAAAGTCGAACATGTGTTCTTAAGAGCTATTTTTCTTTAGTTTATGTTTCGTCAATTGATCGTGTTTGTTTATTTTCTCGAGGTTGTAGGAAGTGATTAGGTATACCACTCACTTTTCAATCTTCCATGTAAACAAGAAAAACACTGAATAATAATTTTATGAGATACTTATTGAACGTCTGTGATATCTGAATCGGAACAAATGCTGTAGCAATTTTTAATACCCAATTCTCATCGTATTATTACATCACACAAATAGCATACACTCTCATTCCCAGAGCGTAACAATAGGTACGTGTATCAGAAATTGCAATAATACAATACAGTATTGCATCGGGACAACAACAATACAACAAAAATGCAATTTTGATACAAACTCACACAATGGGTGCACTACAAGAGTACAACCTTGTTATCAATATCATTTTGTACTGAGAAAATGTCCCTCTTATTGTCATTTCTTTTACGGACAAAATGAGGGAATGTCTTTGAAATCCTTTTTAGGAAGGAAGTTTGTGAAAACCTTTTTTGTTCAAAGACTAATGAGCTCCTAAATACGACAGATCAAGGGAGGTTCATTAGTACTATGGCATGGCGTTCTGTAAATAGGGGGTGAAAGATAAACAAAGTTCGTGATTTAATTAATGTTCTTAACATAATGTTTGAATTATTTCATAGGAATAGTGGTTGTTTTTTTGTGAGTAATGGTAAAAGATTAGTTTATTAACAAACACTAAGACTTAGTCTGATGACAATAAAAATCGAAAAATAGAATTGTGAGTACCATGTGTGAACTATTTACTAAACACGTCAAAAACTGAATAAATAATGATCTCAATTAATATCTTGCTTGTTTAATATTTTGCGTATAAAGCAGTGGATTCAAATAAATAATGGTATTTAAAACAAATATTGCAATTAGCAGCTCTTTCTCAATGTAAGAACTTTATCTAAAACTAACTTCATCAAACGATATGTGGTGTTAATATCTTAGAATAGACACACAAAAGAGATTCTTGAGAACAAAATTTTAACCATAAAATAACTTAATATTTTCTCGAACAAAGCGTTTACCGCTAAAATATTTAGTTTTACACTTTCAAAAGACTTGCAGATAATTAAATAAGTTTTTCAAATTATTATTAAATATGTTATTTTCTCTTATTCCTTGGACAATACAAGAATAAACAGAAGGTTAAGTATGCAAAAAATTCTTAGCGACCAGACAACCGACCAGAAACAGACCCGAGCGTACGGCGCGTCGCGTTTGTCGAGCCTCAAAGAGCTGTCAGACTACCACAGATGGGGCCCAACAGGGCTGATACCGATACGGAGCCGAGGAGAACGTAAAAAGTTATCGGGGCTCCGACATGAAGTGCAGGCGTAGAAACGGGATGGTTTTTAGTCAGTAAGAGTCTGACACTCTCTCCCACCATAAAAAAAGCCTAAGCGACATATTAACATACATAACATCACGCCTATTTATCCCCAAAGGGGTAGGCAGAGGTGCACACAGAAGTAACACCCACTTTTCACTATTTATGTTACGAGCCCCATGTAATAGGGGGTGAGCCTATTGCCATATACCGGGCACATTTCCAGACTCCATGCATAATATTTTAAGAAAAATACTCTTCAATTCTAAACTACACCATCAAAATACCTACAATTTCAAATCAATAACAATTTACCTCAAACTTGTTGCATTTTCGTATCTATGTTATTTAACTTATGTAATCTACAAAATTAGGGACCATAAGCTCATAAACGCTTGGACGTATTTAAAAAAAAAATATTATTTTTAAGTAAAATCTACAAGCAGCAAAACATGTTGCAAAACGCATAAAACTAAAAAAAATCTCAGAAGAACACCTCTGTCACGGTAATAATTACCGCGCCTCTATTATTTAATGTACGATGACGTCATTATTAGTCTGTCATCAATAGTTTAACCCGAGACATCTAATAGAATGGTACAATGAACGGTCACAGCGGAACTGAAGCTCACTATGCTTATCAACGTCATGACTGACGGCAGGATGACAGGTTATGATAAGCTCATAGGACGATATGGCTATGAATCAATAAGGAGATCTATTCATATTGACATAGAGTTGATTTGGTTTGAAATGGCTATAATGCGAAGTAAGGATTAAAGCAGTTAGTCGAAATTGACATTTGAGGGTTGCGTAACTCTCATATGGCAAATCAGTCCGACTATCCATTTGTTACGTTTACGCTTGTTTACTGCCTAGTCTATGACTTGTAATATTTATCAACAGTGTTTAATAAGAAAGTAAAGAAGTAATCATATGCGCATTTACTATGCATTATTTTTTGACATGAGCAATGAAAAAATCGAAAACAAACCTCAACCTCCAAATTAACACTAAATTACCTGCGACATAATTATTATGAACAACTCAATAATCATGTATAGACAGACAACGCTATTAACAATAAATACGCTGACCTTAAACAGGAGCGACAATGTCAAAGCTGTGCAACATTTCACGCTGCATTCCGTAGTCGCGCGATATCACCACAACCTCAGTATATTTACTTAAGTAAACCGTAATTTTTTAGTTAATTCATAGTCAACATTATCGAAATCGGTTCGAAACGCATAGAAAGATACTCGACTATAACAAAAGTTAACCTTGTTTTTAAAAAAACTATTGTGAGACATACTAAATTAACTAAAACTAAGTAGGCAGAGCGGCATCACCCCGACCGCGCACGCTGCTCATGAGGAAGAGCCCTTCTGCGGCTCGAAACTAGTAGAGCTTTTCTCATCTCAGTATATTCACGTAAGTAACCCGCAATTTTTAGTTCACAAGCTAACCTTCTTTCCATTTCCATGCACAATACCCTAAACTCAAGTCATTTTCATAGTGCTTGAAGCTTTATTTATTACATTGCTACGATATTGTTAACATAATTCTAGTAATTATTGTAGGCGCGCAACTAAAACTAATTATGCTGAACTCGTTATTAAACAGAGCAAGGAGGTCCAAGAAGTGTCATGCAATGAATTATTTATTTGTCGAAAATGTTCTTGAATAGTAAATGAATTGTTACTACTGACACTTAAGAGCAACGAAAGGGACCCATCGGAGCCAGCGGGATTTTAAAATGTCATCGAAACCTCTTTAACTGTAAAAATATATTATTTTAACAAGCTAACTAAATTGTCTTTCATACGACATACGTTACCAATTACTGCCTCGTTGGCCGAGTAGTCGCAAGTGCGACTGCCGGGCAAGGTGTCTCGGGTTCGATTCCCGGGTCGGGCAAAGTATTACTGGGTTTTTTTAAAACATTCTCAGTAGTAGCAGGAATTCTGGAATTGAGCCCGGTATATGGCAATAGGCTGACCCCCCCCCCCCCCCGCTATTACATGAGACTCGTAACACAATTACATTGTACAATGGAATTAAGTGCCACAGTGGTAGTGTAATGTGCACCTCTGCCTACTCCTTCGTTGATAAAAGTGTGATTTTATGTATGTAGAAAAAAAAATAACATGTCAAAGAAAATACGCTAGTGGGTCCGTTTCTTTGGTCCCAAGTGTATCAATCATTTTCGTTTCTAAGGATCTCTATTTAGTATATATAATATAAGATTCAAGGTCTAAAATCTTATTTCCTTTTGTGTTCACTAAGATCTATCGTTAAGATTGTGTATGAGACCTATCGAGAAATTAATCTTTGCTATTCTATCAATAACGTCCTACGCAGAAAATTAATCTTTACCGATATTATTAAAATCTCAAGGTGTGTTTGCTTAGTTTCATTTCTTTCATGTCCCTTCGGAGCGTTTTATGCTGCAGAGTGATTTGAGTACAGACTTCTTCTTTCCCTTTGACCACGCGGGAGAAACAGTGGAAAAAAAGAAATATTTCCATAAAATCTTCAAACAATTACCCTCCCCTTCCCCAATCTCCCCAATCCTGAATCCCTAACGATCCTCAAACTCCTAATCCCAAAAAGGCCGGTAACGCACTTGTAACGCCTCTGGTGTTCCAGGTATCCATGGGCGACGCCGATTGCTTACCATCAGGTGATCCGTCTGCTCGTATACCGTTTTCTGCCATAAAAAAGTTTACGAATGAATAATTAATTACAAATAAAACATTTGCATTGAAAACATCTATTCATATTAATATAGAAGCTGACAGAAAGATGTCCCACAATTCCATTTATGTCTCGAGTAATTAAACGTAAAACGGGAACCCTCCATATTGGCGAGATAATATGATTAAATTTAATTAAGGTGATTACGCATAATTAGATGCTTATTAATGAGCTGAAATATTGTTTTTATATGTGTTGGTGTATTTACGAGGGGTGTTCTGTAGTCGCGTGGGATTCATTATGAACAACGAATGAAATGTGTTTATGAATTAACATTTTAATTATCTGATTGAGGGAGGAGCTTAAGGTTATATCACATTGACGCTGAAGTTAAATATGACAGCTTTTGAATTGCTTGTAGAATAAATATTCTTCGGAGGTTTTATTGGTATTTTTTATTGTTTTTTTTATATTTGATGGGCTCACGTTTGAACACTATCTCGCCTGGTGGTAAGTGATGATGCGGTCTACGATGGACAGGGCCGCCGTAAGCGGGTGTGCAAAGCGTGGACAGCACACGGGCGCACTATTATGGGGGCGGCAAATCGAGCGGCTCATTACCTAGTAATCAAAATTAACTAACTACAACTAAACTAAAATAAAACGAAAGTAAAAAGGAAACAACAAACATTATTTTTTTAAGTTGTAAATATTTATGTTATACAGGGTGACTTGTAACTCGACGTATTCCTCTCAGGAGGTGATAATACCTACAACAAATTTCCTACAAAATTAGCCCTGAGGTCTCTGGTTTTGTCCGAAAGTAGCTAGTTTCTGAGATAATCAACTTTTTCGGTTTTGGTGAAAAAAATCTTTGCAATACATGCATAGTTACTCGAAACCTATCGAACGTCCTTGAACACAATCGAGAAATACTCGAAAACTATTGAGTGTCCTCTATCACTTTCGAGAGTCACTCGAAATTTTTCGAGCGTCCCTGAAAACTATCGAGTGTTCTTGAAAACTATAGAACGTTCTCGAAAACTATCAAGCGTCCTCGAAAACTATCGAGCGTCCACGAAAACCAGGGAGAGTTCTCGAAAAGTATTGAGCGTTTTCGAAAACTATCGAACGTCCTCGATCATTTTCGAGCGTCCTCGAAAACAATCGAGCGTCCTCGAAAACAATTGAGCGTCCTCGAAAACAATCGAGCTTCCTCGATTACTTTCGAGCGTCCTCGATCACTTTCGAGCGTCCTCGAAAACAATCGAGCGTCCTCGAAAACAGTTGAGCGTCCTCGATCACTTTCGAGCATCCTCGATCACTTTCGAGCGTCCTCGATCACTTTCGAGCGTCCTCGATCACTTTCGAGCGTCCTCGAAAACAATCAAGCGTCCTCGAAAACAATCGAGCGTCCTCGAAAACAGTTGAGGGTCCTCGATCACTTTCGAGCGTCCTCGAAAACTATCGAGCGTCCTCGAAAACAATTGAGCGTCCTCGATTACTTTCGAGCGTCCTCGAAAACAATCGAGCGTCCTCGATTACTTTCGAGCGTCCTCGAAAACTATCGAGCGTCCTCAAAAACAATCGAGCGTCCTCGATTACTTTCGAGCGTCCTCGAAAACTATCGAGCGTCCTCAAAAACAATCGAGCGTCCTCGAAAACTATCGAGCGTCCTCGAAAACAGTTGAGCGTCCTCGATCACTTTCGAGCGTCCTCGATCACTTTCGAGCGTCCTCGAATACAGTTGAGGGTCCTCGATCACTTTCGAGCGTCCTCGATCACTTTCGAGCGTCCTCGAAAACAATCGAGCGTCCTCGAAAACTATCGAGCGTCTTCGAAAACAGTGGAGCGTCCTCGATCACTTTCGAACGTCCTCGATCACTTTCGAGCGTCCTCGATCACTTTCGAGCGTCCTCGAAAACTATCGAGCGTCCTCGAAAACAGTTGAGCGTCCTCGATCACTTTTGAGCGTCCTCGATCACTTTCGAGCGTCCTCGATCACTTTCGAGCGTCCTCGATCACTTTCGAGCGTCCTCGATCACTTTCGAGCGTCCTCGAAAACAATCGAGCGTCCTCGAAAACAGTTGAGGGTCCTCGATCACTTTCGAGCGTCCTCGAAAACAATCGAGCGTCCTCGATTACTTTCGAGCGTCCTCGATCACTTTCGAGCGTCCTCGAAAAATATCCAGCGTCCTCGAAAACAATCGAGCGTCCTCGAAAACAATCGAGCGTCCTCGAAAACTATCGAGCGTCCTCGAAAACAGTTGAATGTCCTCGATCACTTTCGAGCGTCCTCGAGCACTTTGAAGCGTCCTCGATCACTTTCGAGCGTCCTCGAAAACAATCGAGCGTCCTCAAAAACTATCGAGCGTCCTCGATCATTTTCGAGCGTCCTCGAAAACAATCGAGCGTCCTCGATTACTTTCAAGCGTCCTCGAAAACTATCGAGCGTCCTCGAAAACAATCGAGCGTCCTCGAAAACAATCGAGCGTCCTCGAAAACTATCGAGCGTCCTCGAAAACTATCGAGCGTCCTCGAAAACAGTTGAGCGTCCTCGAAAACAGTTGAGCGTCCTCGATCACTTTCGAGCGTCCTTGAAAACTATCGAGCGTCCTTGAAAACTATCGAGCGTCCTCGAAAACTATCGAGCGTCCTCGAAAACAGTTAAGCGTCCTCGATCACTTTCGAGCGTCCTCGAAAACTATCGAGCGTCCTCGAAAACAGTTGAGGGTCCTCGATCACTTTCGAGCGTCAAAAAAAAAAATATTAGGTAAACTACATACAACTCTTAAAATTAGGTTTTTATATTGCGACATTAGTTAAAGAAAGAATTAATAGGCTTGGTGTAGACTGCAAGGAATTACAACCATATTACGACGTGCCATCCACAGTTCCTGACTACTACATTTTTTTTTTTTAAATGTTGCCCCACACTCCGATCTTCTCCTGTATCGTGGGTGTGTTTACAAACATACAATATCACATATTCATGTCACCCAGACCCAGAATAACAATCTGTGGATCACACAAAGAGTTGTTCCGTGCGAGAATCAAACCTCCGACATGTTGCGCGGCAGCCAATTGCCGTGCAGTCGAAAATACAATGAAATAAGAGACCTCAATCATTAGCGATGAACACCGCTAGTGTAACAGTACCTTTATAATAGTGTGAAGACTTCATCAGCTTGATAAAACAAAAACCTTTGTATTATTATATAAAACGTAAAAAAATGCGAGCATACTTCTATTTTAACTTGAACAAACTACTTTTGTTAAATTCTATCTTAGTTTTATCTCTTAGGAACATTTTATTGTTATTAATTTTCATTTCGTTTTAGTAAAGTCATTTAGGTAGATAATTTTTATATACATAGTTACATAAGAGGAAGAAAATTAATCGATGGTAATAAAATTACGGCGATAAATCTAAAGTACTTGAATCCAATGTGTTCTATAGTAATAAAATATTACCACTATTAACTTCAGAGAACATTTTCTGTTATAAATTTATCTGATCTTTCATCTGCAACCGTTCGCTCCGTAACCTATAAGCGGAAGAAGTTCTAATTATATAATATTAATTATAAAGTACTCGAACCCTTCTAGAAACGTCCAACACAGGACGTCTTTGGAGTAATTAATTTTTCATAATTACCTATAATAAATTATATTGATTATGAAGCTTTTATTATTTATCAACGCTTTTCCTTGTCGTTTGGATGTTTTTATCGGCATTAGATGACAAAGTAATGAACATTTGCATGGCTGAGATAAAGAAAAAGTAGTTATTTTATCTTCATTTATATACCTGCATAGTGTTACAAAATATAAGATATTTTGCTATAATATAACCGTTGTAGGTTGTCCACATCGAAAAGAACTTAGTATAAAAAAAATTAAATATGTACTAATAAATTTAATAAATTCTTTTATAATGTGCAGTTATGATGCTCAGTAATAATTCTAAAATATTGAAAAACGACATCGATTCTCCCAAAATGGGTAGTACTAATGGACATATAACATACTAGTTGTTATCCGCGACTTTGTCCACGTAAAATAATGACTTCTGGTAGAAATTAGGTTTTTGAGTAGTCTTTGCCAAGGTATATTCAACGGCTGTACGGCTGTCACTTATGTCATCAATATCGATTCAGTAATAGGGATAGATTTATTGCAAAATTAATTTAATTTTCGTAGTTTCAAAATGTAAACAATCCCACAGAGGTTTTATCCGTACAGTGCCCGTCTCGTGAGGTTTCAGTTATAAAACCTATTCTATGTTGATATAGTGATTTAAAAGATAGAGAGTGCCGAGATATTAACGTATGGTTCCCGTTCTTCTGGGATTTCCAAGACTCTGGTACTAATAATATGTACCGGTGCGACGTTAATATTCCAAATTTTTAGATGATAAACAGTTATTGTGGCATAACCATTGTAGACAAAAGAACAGTGATATACTAGTCTTATAAAGGACATTCATATCAACGTAGAAGTCCGCGATATCATGTCTCACTTTTACAGTTATGCCATCATGGTTACTACATTTTCATCCAAAAATGTGCAAAAGTAACATCGCGCAACCGCTCCGGTACAAATCATCCCAGAAAGGACATAGAACAGTTTTTATCACTGAAATCTGTCAGGAACGAACACTATTTGGGTAAATCCCATGTGAAATTTTAATTTTTCTGAAATAAAAAAAAAATAAGTTTCGCTGTCGGACTTTAGTCGACAATGACAAGTTAATTATGGAATCTGATAATATACAATCAGATACGACAAACATAAGAGATACGACCGACACGACAATTACAACCGACACGACAGATACGACCGACACGACAAATACGACCTACACGACAGATACGACCGATACGACTAATACGACTGATACGATCGACACGACCGACACGATAGATACGATCGACAAGACAAACACGCCAAACACGACCGAGACCACAGATACGACAGACACGACCGACACGACAAATACGACCGACACGACAAACACAACTGATACGACCGACACGACAGATACGACAAACACGACAAATACGACCGACACGACAGTTACGACCGACACGACAAACACAACTGATACGACCGACACGACAAACACAACTGATACGACCGACACGACAGATACGACAAACACAACAAATACGACCGACACGACAGATACGACAAACACGACAAATACGACCGACACGACAGTTACGACCGACACGACAAACACAACTGATACGACCGACACGACAGATACGACCGACACGACAAATACGATCGACACGACATATACGACAAACACGACAGATACGACAGACACGACGGATACGACCGACACGACAGATACGACCGATACGACAAAAACTACCGGCACGACAGATACGACCGACACGACAAATACGATCGACACGACATATACGACAAACACGACAGATACGACAGACACGACGGATACGACCGACACGACAGATACGACCGATACGACAAAAACTACCGACACGACAGATACGACCGACACGACAAATACGACCAACACGACAGATACGACAGATACGATTGACACGACAAATACAACCGACACGACATATACGACAAACACGACAGATACGATCGACACGACAGATACGACCGACACGACAGATACGACAGACACGATAAACACAACTGACATGACAGATACGACCGACCCGACAAGCACGACTAATACAACCGACATAATATCGTTACAAATTACCTACATGACTGAAGTTCCATCTAAATCTGATCAGTATTTTTTGCGTGAAACAGTAGCAAATACATACAAACTTACGCATTTATAATATTATAGTACGAGTCATTAGTACCACCATTTAAAAAAAACACGCGTTCCGTCTCCAAGGATCACTGGACCCTACTTAATCAAGATGACAAAGAAGCATTTCTCATAACAGTCACATAAAAGTTCCTTATAACGCTCATTGCGTACAAAAACTCTAATGCATGGGATCTTCAGTTTCATATGTAGTATTACTACAAAAAACGTGACTTCCACTAAACATAACGATTCAGCTTACGACCTTCAAGCTATCAAGACAATTGCCGTCGTGTCGATGCTGACACAAAGTCTCATTTTTTTTATTGCGAGACTAGGTAGGTACGTCTTTTTACGAGTGATTGCTTCTTAATGTTTTGGCTAGAATAGCTACCCTTAATAACTTTAACTTTAGGAAATTGTATGTTGTTAGAGTAAATAGAAGGTCTATTAGCGTTTACTATCTAATAATGTTTTTTTAACATTTTTTTTTATATTAATTACCATTATGTTCTTAGTCATACACTAATAACATAATGGTAAACGGTATGGTACGTAGAGGTATGTACTATATTCACAATGTAAAAATCCTATTAATATTTGACAGTTTTGAACCGACTTCATTATTTTTAGTATGACGTTGGTTGAGTAGTCGCAAGTGCAACTGCCGTGCAAGGGGTCTTCGGTTCGATTCCCGGATCGGACAAACTATTACTAGCACTATTACTCAGTACAAGCACGAAGTTTGTAATTGTGCCCGGTATATGGCAATAGGTCACCCTCTATTACATGGGAGTCATAACAAAAATAGTGAAAAGTGGGTGTTACACTGTTCAGTCGTATTAAGTGCCGTAATGTGCACCTCTGCCTACCCCTTCGGAGATAAAAGGCGTGATGTTATGTTAGTATGAAAGAACTGTCAAATATTCAAAGTTATTTCTCAGTTAAAATATATCTGGCGTTGGAAAATACAAAGACAAAGAACTAGGGTAGATGCCTAATTTTTATTTTAATGACCGTCTAGTAGTTATTTTAAATCATTAGACACGTATTTTTTATTTTCTTACAGAAACGAATACTTTCGACGACGATTTGAAATGTCACGTGACGTCACTTCTATGTACATTATATACGTAGAAATGACGTTTTGGCCCCCACTCCTAAACTTTGATTCGTTTTATCTAAGTATTATTTTATTATACGATAAAATAAAAAAATACGTGTCTAATATTTTTTCATTACCTAACTTACGGACAAATTATATTTTTAGTTTCCATACCCTGTCATCATCCCAATTCTCCACTTTGTATATCTGTTTCACATTTAATACGATTTGTGGCTCTAAATTTTAAAATCCTTGGGGGTTTTAGACAAACTTGAAATAAATTGTCCGGACAATCATATAATTGGATCAAATAACATTTCAATCTTTATCTATAAGTCTTCTCTTAAACTTATAATTTACTACACTAATAAGGACTAGAAAATTTAGATGCCCTAGGGATAAACTTATCTAGATTTTACTGAAGGTTTACCTTTTTGCTTTACCAAAATTCGCTATCTAAGATTCATCTTGAAGGCAATTTCATTTCTGCATCAAAGTTTGTTATCAGCAATATTTGGAGTGGACATTTATTTACTAGTATTTTGTATTATTTTCTGAAATATTTTCTAATTTAGTTGAAGTTTCATTAAAAATATTGAAAATGCTCATTTGAATAAGTGAAATACAGTCAAAAAACAAATTTAGACATACTTGTTATAAAATATTCAGTCTGTTTTACATACTTTTAACTATATGAAGTTTTTAAACGTATTTTTGTCAGTATCAACTTGAAGTTACTTGCTCTCTAAACCTGACTGACTGACCTGACTGAATGACTGCCACGGTGATTGGGCAACTGACTGCCGTGCAACGTGTCGCGGGTTCGATTTCCACACGGAACAACTCTTTGTAAGATTCATAGATTGTTGTTCCGGGTCTGGGTGTCATGTGTATGTGAACTTGTATGTTTGTAAACGCACCCATGACACAGGAGAAAATCCTAGTGTGGGTGGCAACGTTTTTTTTTAAATAAAAAAAACCATTCTTAGTGTAGAAAGCCTCTTGGTTTAGAGGTCTCTAGTCAAAGTTTTATTCCTACACCACCAAATGTGTGTAATAAGTCTAAGAATAATCCGTAGCTTTAAAACTATTGTATACCCCGTCTTATTTACGATAGCCTTAGCCGCGTGAATCGTGTTGGAACGCGCCACCAGAGGTTTTTACACAGAAATACTGCTGCACAAAGATACTCCATTTCAATTACGTTATGTACTGAGTGGAAGAAACGGAGAATCTAAAACAAACGGATAAAATACACGCTTTATTTTATATCTTAATGCTAAACGTTTGCGATAAGAAGGCAAGAAATACAATTTAGTTCAATTCAATTGTGATATATCTCGGTGTTGAGAGGAGCGATTTTATTTTAATGCGAGGTTAACGACGCGACGCGCGCCCTACTAATATACGAAAATCGGGCCTCCATTGTGGAATTATGGAGAAGAAAAAGATTTTATTGTTATCGTTTGCTCAATGATTGTCGCATCCAATGTCAAGTAATTTAATGTGTCTATTAAAGCTAATTTACTGATTTTTACTTAGTATGCTTATGAAAAAGTTGTCTAAAATCAAATAGTCTGTTATATGTTTTGATTAATCATGGGGCTAGATTAACTTTTCTTTATTTTACACATCGACATTTTGTTCTAGAAAAATTAAGTACGGATTGTTGCCAGGTCGTAAGTTTGGCCTTCTTTACCTGATAACACTGAAATTGTTTTTAAAAACTAAAACAGACACAAACATCCGGACCTATCTCACCATTCCACGAAAAACAGGTATAACCTTTTTAGTGAAAGTTAAAGTTTATATTTTAATAATGAAACTTTATTAAACAAGACTCGATGTTAAAAATTGGGACCACAGAACCAAATCAACCAAACGCTATACAATTATCTTGGTTAGTACAAATAGGCTGTAATATTGTCAGGCCAAAACACTAGGTTGATATTAACCGAGCTAATGTCATACCCAGATCAACAAACGTTCATATATTTGTTCACGTTATAATGAACTGTCTGTCTGACTCCGTGGACTGTTACAGCGAACGACCGTCGCAAACATTTGTAACACTCGCGGGATCACTAATGGGTTCCTGACCCTTTGCGGGGCTTTTTCATAAAACAGTCAGAATGCTCCGTAACACACGTAAACCTGCAGGTATAAACTTACGGTAAATGTTCGCAGTATACCGTCCGCGTAATGGATTAAGTATCCAGGATTACGTGTATGTATTATTTAAATAAGTCGGTTAAACTGTTATAGTAGAGGTATAAAGTGGTTTTCATTTAAAATGTAATTCGTTAATAAACGCTATTCGTGTTATTCATAAACAATTTTAGCTATAAACAATGTATTTAGAACTCAAATCATCGAGCAAGAAGAAATCAGAATTTATTCAACACCGCTACGATACGATATTGTGATTGTGAGCTACGACGAAAGTGCTACGGCTACGCTAGCTACGGTCGTAGCACTCGTAGCAATATTCGTAGCACATCACTGATTCATTCTCACTCCTCGCAACTTGCACAGATTCTTTTTTTACTCTGTTCAATTCAAACGATTCTTTATTATTTTACAAAGTCCGACAGAATGTTACAGAATTTCTTTAAGCTTTTCTCATGTCTCTTTGTGGACCAAATTGGAAAGTTCTAATAATAGGTTCGCATATCACTCACACCCCTGTCTTCCTGGCCAGTTAATCTCATTTGAATGCAATCAGCGCTCTAGCTACATTGAACTCAGTGAACAACTCTTGACCAGTGGAAAATTGCCATTCTTCTGCCACGGACGGACGGTGTTGCATAACTAAAGTGATTCGTAACTGAAACCTTAATTTGATTTGACTGTGTAAGAGATATAAAGTATAAAATGCTTGAATGAAAGGTATCATCATGCCTATATCTTTAATTATTGATTTCATAAACTATCAAGTCTTACATTCAATGAAAAGGTGAAGAAAATGAGCCAGGACCGCTTACGTACATCATTTTATTGTACGTTGTATTGTTCGATTTGAACTCTTTAACTTTGTTGACTGCTGAAATACATGTAGATAAACGAGAACCACAAACAAATTATACCTAAACAAAATTTTCTATAAAATATAATTCAACTAATATATTTCATCTTTGAAATGCCTTTTTAATGCAAGTACTTGAATGTAATATTTCAATTTGGAATACATTTCTAAAAGTCCGTCCCGGGGTCGGCGAGTAATTGAGTTTCGGTAATGACTAAGCGTTTTTCTGTTATTTGTTTACATCCTTTAACATAAAAACAATTACTTTGTTACTTCAAACTCTTTGTAAAATAGGTACATATACGTGTATAAGTTCAATACTAAAAGTTATTAAAATGGATTACAATTTGAATTAAAACATTATTACGTAACTTCCTTATTGATTTCGTTTTTTGTCGTTGCATTTGAATTACTATTAATTTGTAGTATTGTCTTTTATTACAGACTCAAATTAACCAATATTATAAGGAAACTAACTCAGAATTTGGTTCAGAAATATTAATCATAATATGTGCTTTTTGTATTAAGAAGAAATCATCATAACATCACGCCTTTTATCCCCGAAGGGGTAGGCAAAGGTGCACACAGAAGTAACACCCACTTTTCACTATTTATGTTATTACCCCCATGTAATAGAGGGTGAGCCTATTGCCATTGAGAGGAAAGTTAAAGGTAAATAAATATTCGCTGTAGCACAGTGTACCCACAGCACTATGATGGCAATCTCGGCAAAATTCACAATCACGCCGGAACTTTAACAAAAGGAAAACGAAAATCATCACAACGGATTCTATTTTCGTGCCATCCCTACCGTCCTTCCTATGCAAGTTCGATAAATAATTTAATGGCAGTGCGCCCGTCCGCAGGGCTGTCACTGGCAGCGCCGCACTCATTTGTCAACGGCGTGATATAACAGGTTAGCAGACAGTCGGCCATTTGCATGCCCCTATCAACGAAGTTAGCTTCGTAACGTGCTATCACATTTTGTAACTAACTTCATTATGGGTCACGCTGTTCAGTATTCGTATAATACTGTTATTCATTTAATTGTTTAGTTAGTTTCGGAAGCTGTAGTACATGAGCATCGTTTAAATTTCATTAGACATCAAAACGCCAATAGCAGTACTTCAACGATTTTACCAATCAAGCATTTAACAAATAGCAGTTGTGCTACATACATTGTGTACCTATACATTTCTTAGTTCATCTTAACTCAAAAGAGCTCATAATAAACAACTGAACACTAGATTCTATTCATGTTACCCTAAATCAACCGATTATAATGAGAACTCACTCTTCACGATATCACAATCTCACAATCCATAAAGAAACTTAAAAAAGAACACAATCGCAATCACAAACCAGCACGAACAGTGGAACACACAGCTCAATCCTCAAACGGTCAATCAAGAATGTTCTTTTTCCGCATTCAATCGGTCGCCATTACCGAAAAACGCAATACGAAACCGGACCGAAGTTGAAAAATCAACAAATGTAAAAATCAAAATGTAAAAGGACGTGATTGATGGGTTTGTTTTACCTCATTCGTCCCCAATCGATTGCGATACGCGAATCTATTTCAGTAACTGGCATGTATTTTAATCTGATGTTTCGAATGAATTCAAATGCAAACGAAAATGTCGAGGGATTATAGTCTTTTAAAAATACTCTCGTAAAGGCACGGGTGGAATTTTGTAGGAAAACCGACTTTAAAAAGAGGAGGTTCTCAGTTTGTACCTGTATGTATGTATGCTTGTACGCGATTATCTGGCTTTGATGAGTGAAATGTGTTTTTCTTTTAAATCAAGTATCATAATATATACTATTATTATTTTGACATCCGATGAAAACCGATGTGAAAGAACGCTTGCGTCGATTGCTTATCATCAGGTAATCCTTCTGTTCGTTTACCGTCTTATGCTATAAAAAAAACTCGGTATAAAATTCCTCAATTAATTTATATGTGCAATTATGACTAATTTGTGCTATAGATTGATTCTTATAGAAGGTTAACCCTTTGAATAAGCCACAGAAATTTGAATGCCATGGGTGAAACTGCGATACGGAAATCTGATGATAATGATAAATTAATATATACGAAAACGCAATACGCATGAAGCTTTAACCACAACAACATTTTACTGGAAACGACAAACGGTTTAAGGGATCTTTGTAAATGATATATCAGTCTGTATATCTATGTTAAATATACCATTTATTTTCGTTACAGCGATTACTGCTTTATCCAGAGTGATGGACCATGTTAAAACAAATATACAGGATGATAACTTCACAAATAACAGTTTGATATTGTTTACAATCAAGTTTTAAAGACGTCGATCATAGTAAAAGGGGGCAAGTTACTATGCGTTTAATTAATCACTTAAGTTTACTAAACCAGGAATTGATCAACGTGACGTGCAAGACTAAAAGATGTACCCAAGTCCTATTGTACGCACCAAAATTAAATAAAACAACACTAGAATTTCTAGATCATTGTTATCCTATTCGATTTGCTTACTAGTGAAAAGTAACGTACCACTACTCACATACCTATACAAGGAATAAAAAGCGAGATGTTATGTCGAACAAATTTGAGAACCCAATTTTCGTAATACTTTTTATACGCTGGAATTGTTCGCGATTCATATTTGTTTACGCGTAAATTAAACGTTCCCAATTTCACCTTGGACTCTTCGCTGTTTCATAATGGAAATTTTAAAACGATTTATTACCCGTTTTGTAGTTCCAGTGGCGATGGAACTGCGAAATCATTCGCTTGTTTAATATAAAACGGATTTGTCATGGCTCTGTTTTCCGCTGTGTTATTTTCGTGAGGCACATCGCCTATTGAATTTACATTCGGCAGGCGCGCCATGCTCGTCACTTCATGCATATGTATGACCTTATGCAAACTGCAACTTTGCCTTTCATTGAATAAAAATATTTGGAATGTGGCGACGTTTCGAACTTACCGATTCTCTGTGATGATGTATTTTATTGTAATCGATATGCTACTTGAATTAAGCGAGTTTGGTTTTGGGACAAGAATGTTGACTGTATTTTTTTATGCACAAAAGCATCAAAGCAAGCTCTTAAGGCAGATACATAAAGCAAGATTTCCAATATTTTCAGTTCTCGATGATCTTACGTTTTATAGAAATACATTTAAGAGTTTAATGTATCTTATTTAGATGTTCCAGCTTAAAAGTAACACAATTGGACTGCTAGTTTTTTTAATCTAGGATCTAGAACAATACGACTTCAGTGCACAATCCAAACAATTAATAACTACAAACTCGCAGCGTGACAGGGAAGTTTTCAACAAATGTTACAAGTTACCACACTGAAAATTCCCAGAGTATGTACATTTGTAGGAGCACACGAGCTTTCGAGACGACAAATATTTTCGTACAAGTTTGCCAGTGCAGCCGGTTAGTTCTAATCTTAATTTACAGTTCGCCTCGAGTAGTTTGCTCACAGTAACAAGTAGTAAGTTGGTCGACGGCTCGAATCGCTCTGCGCTCAGGTAACTCAACAACAACTTGATGCCATACACTCCTGCTTTATTAGCTTTGTATTGAATCATTTGTTACAAAGCGTTAACGTTCTCTTAAGAAAAGGAATAGAGTTGGTATTTGTGCAGCAAATTGATACAAAACAGAACGTGTGATTGGTTTTGTTCGTTGGCGTGAAGTTTTAAAAGTATCTTATCAGTTCGGACGATGTGATGTTTTTATTGAGACTTGGCTTGTCTAACTGTTCAGCTGTAGACAAAGCTGATGTCTAGTCTAGTTTTGTGACTCCTACTTAACAGTATAATTTACGATAATACATTGAAACTGTTACTTATTTATGAACTGTTTTCTGTAAAGAAAATCAGTTACGTCGTAAATTGTAATTACATTTGATTAATGCTTCAAGCTTTTTGATTATATTCTAGTAACTAATTACGAAACAATATACCTTAATCAGCTTCCATACTTGCTTTAATTAAACTGATATAGGTCGTAATAATGTAGGGCAACTCAAACATTTATTATTACAAATTTTCGTAGGTATAATCCTTTTCCTTTATTACTTATTATTAGTAGAAGTTTAGTTCGCAATCAGTTTTATTAATATTAAGGTCGTATTGGGTCGTGTAGTCTGGTTCATTGCGTTACCAATTAGCACGTACTCTATACATCTTGTTTAACTGTATCGCTTTATCGAATGTCAAGTGAGATTGGACAATGAATGTTACTACTTTGTACATAATTACGTATAGGTATCAGTGCGAACGTATATGGTGTTAATTGATTTGTACGAGTGTTTAGTTCTTAATATGAATTTATAATTTATATGTAGAGTCACTAGAAGTATAAACTGTAATCTGCAAGATAATGATGCGAATTAACAGCGGATGACCAATCCACAGATTTTGTAATAATATAATATTACGCCTTTTATCCCCGAAGGGGTAGGCAGAGGTGCATATTACAGCACTTAATGTCACTGTACAATGTAAAACCCAGTTTTCACTATGTCTGTTATGAATCACGAGTAATAGGGGGTAAGCCTATTGCCATATTGCAGAGCACAATTCCAGACTCCGTGCTATTACTGATTTTTTTTAAACCCAATAGTAGCTTGCCCGACCCGGGAATCGAACCTGAAAAACCTGCGACCATTCGGCCAATGAGGCATATTTTGTAATCTTATTTAAAAAATCAGAACTTTCTTTTTACATGATTTCACCTTATTTTATTGTGATAATCATTTTCTAAAACAACTAGGCTAACTTTCCAATCCAGTAAGACTTAAAAATTACTTTCAAATATTGTTTTTCATCGCGTAGATAGAAAACACAAACACAGACACTATAGCCCATATGATCATCTACAATACAATACCTACCAGAAGCAACGCTCACACATATCCCAGTAATGAGTTTTCATTACAAGCAAACCAATTAATTAATTCCTACATCATACATACTTGAGTATGTATGATCAAGTAGAATAATAACCTATTTAACCAGTATAATCAGAACACCACCGTCGCGTTACTATAAACTATTCATGTTCTATTAAACCCACTTTTATTGACACTGTCAGGTCAAACACTAACTCGGTTAGAATTTTAGTGGGAGACGATGTCTGAGTAAAATATTAACTAAGCTACCGCGAGTACGTAATGTGTGCCTTAAATGAACTCAATTCAGTCAGTTTATTTAGTTAATACTTCGTGGTACTTCGTAGTGGCAAGTAAAAGCAATTATCTTGTAGTGACTAGTGACTTATGACTAGTGTCTTTGAATGGAAGTTGAGATATAGATTATGATTGTTCGATTTGTGTACTAGTGTATACATTTTTTTAGATGTTTCGTTCTGTAAATTAGTTGCTAACAACTAGTACCTAAAAGTACTAACTAACATAACATAACATAACATCACGCCTTTTATCCTCGAAGGGGTAGGCAGAGGTGCACATTACAATGTAACACCCACTTTTCACTATTTATGTTATGAGTCCCATGTAATGGGGGGTGAGCCTATTGCCATATACCGGGCACAGTTTCAGACTCCGTGCTACTACTGAGAATTTTTTTTTTAAAACCCAGTAATACTTTTCCTGACCTGAAAATCGAACCCGAGACCCCTTACCCGGCAGTCGCAATTGCGACCACTCAGCCAACGAGGCAGTCTAGTACTAACTAGTAACTAAGAATTAACTAAAAATCACGAGTTAATCACGTGAAAATACTAAGAAAAGCTGAAAACTACTAGTTTAGTACTCATGCAGTCGAGTCGAGTAGGCTGCGCGACATCGCAGCGACCGCACACGCTGCTTATGAGGAAGAACCCCAGAATAGAAATTTTCACTTAATTTACTATATCTCACGATAATTATTATGAAAACAAGTACCTAACTAAGAACTTTCGGAATAGTGACACTATTAGTTCACTTTGGATTACCTTTGTAACTGCCACGTTGGTTTTGCGCAAGGTAAATATTGCTGTTATTTTGGGCATTTTTATATTTTCTAAAACTGATTAGTGCCACTGCCTTGTTGGCCGAGTGGTTGCAATTGCGACTGCCGGGTAAGGGGTCTCGGGTTCGATTCCCGGGTAGGGCAAAGTATTACTGGGTTTTTAAAAAATTCTCAGTAGTAGCACGGAGTCTGGAACTGTGCCCGGTATATGGCAACATGCTCACCACCTATTACATGGGACTCATAACATAAATAGTGAAAAGTGGGTGTTACATTGTACAGTGGTATAATGTGCACCTCTGCCTACCCCTTCGAGGATAAAAGGCGTGATGTTATGTTATGTTATGATTAGTGCCACGGAGTGTGATTGTATCTGGTGTATGGCAATAGGTTGACATGAGCCTTTATAATACGCCTGTCGGAAAATGCGTGTTAAATTTAAAGTACCTCTACTTCCCTTAGTTTAAGAAAAGTCATATTTCGTATTTAGGTAGGTTTATTGAATTCCTAGAAAATAGAACAGTTTGTGTGCACTACCTATGTGTCGACATCGTTTGAAGGCACGGTCTAACCGCAGAAGTGAGCCGAGCTTAACGTCCGAACAGTTGACGACAGCGACAGACAGGCTAAATTACTGCCTTGTACTGCTATATGCAGTTCCGATTAAACCAAGGTGTTGATCGCTCAGTAGTTGATGAGTTGTTGTAAATTGATTTTGTATTAAATACCCAGATAATTCGTAGTGTGTGGGGTCATACTCATTGTATCTATGCGTAAACAAAACAGAGAATTCCTTCGTTAAAAAATAATTTAGAGTACATACCCCACAATAATATGTGAGCTAATCTTTTTTTTGTACTACAAAGTATCAGAATAGATTAGCATAAAGGATGGTACAAAGTAAATCTTCAAAAAGTAGCCGAGATTTTAAAGGGAATGACTTATCAGCTTTATCTCATCCCGACCCAATCGAATTCAAAACTTCAGAACCCCTTGGCCAACAATGGCACTTATGAAAACTCGACGAACAAAACAGTTACAAACAAACATACCAACAGTTCTATTTCCAAGGCATCCAACAAAACAATGCATTAATTACAGCGATTATCTGTACTAAGCGTGGAATTTACCTGCATTCGTGGCGCAAGCAACGCAACGTACTATAATGACCGGGAATTGGTGAGTTCCTAATTTGATTATCCTTTGGTATAGGCATAAACGTTCAGTATGGAGATTACGGCTTTATTTCACTGCATTTGGAAATAAGTCATACTTGATTTTTTTCATTCGTAGGTAAACTGAAATAACTTGGAAAGAGGAAAGTGCACGTGGACTTTCGCTTTTTTAACACATTTTACCTTTACATCACCTGGGCATTTACTCTCAAAATCAATCTCAATGTCAATTTAATTTCAACGCAATAGTTATTCAATATCTATAGAACCTCAGTCGTAGCTGTTAAAATAGCATTCAGAATACGGAATATAAGGCCAAACTCAATACCATTTAGTTTCTTTAAAATTCACGCAATACGGATGCAATAAGCGCTAGTCTTGGTACTCAAGAACATAACATTAGCATAACATAACATCACGCCTTTTATCCCCGATGGGGTACGCATAGGTGCATATTACGGCACTTAATGCCACTTTATAATGTAACATTCAATTTTCATAATGCGTCCTATGTAATAAGAGGTCAGATGTTGCCATATAAAAATCATATATTTCTTATTTGTATTAATCGAAGTAATGACCCATGCATGCAAACAATGCACCTTTGCCAATGCCACTGCGTTTGCAAAGTAAGCCACTGCTTACTTTAGATTATTGACGCCCTTCTTAAAAAAATCAGGTGGAAAAAATTCTTCAAAGGCATTTTGTACTGTCTCTTGGGCATTGAATTTCTTTCTCGCCAAGAAGTTATCCAAATTCTGGAAAAAGTAGCAGTATGTAGACGCAGTCTGGTGAGTAGGGCGGATGGTTACCTAAAGTTTAGATTACAAGTTGGGTAGGTATAGAAATACAGATTAGAAGTACTGACTGACTGACTCTTTAGTGGTCCTGTAGTTATAAGCCAACAATGAGAACTATTAATTAAATGTAGCGATAAATAGAATGAGGGGAACTTGCAGAAATTAATTCATTAGTGTACAACTTGCAGTAGACAGTTTAATTAATTTGCAAAACGTATAATTTAAAACTTTGCTGGACGGCAACCAAACCCGTGGAGTGTGACGAGGTCGCCGCCATTAATTTTTCAGACGCTCTTTCTTTGTAAGAATCTGCATTCCTTACTTGTGAATTTGTTAGTAACACTACAAGAAACCTTCTAGAAGAATTAATTCCAACTACAAATTCACGAAACAATTCAGAGATGAGCTCCGTTTATTAAAACAACAAATGTATAAAAGAAGTTCAGTTTGCAACGATTATGACTTAAAAAAATATAATTACTGTTGACTGCCTCACGTGTAACAGGACCTATAACAAACAAAACAAAAAACAAATGAAGGCTTAGCGAAATAATAGCAACGTGATTGTTTGTCTCCCTGATAACGCTGGGTTCGACAAATATTGTCCTAGCTAACACCTCGCACAATCTAAATAGCCGTCCTATATTTTAATCCATTCATAATCCTAGAAACATAACGGTTATACCAAAGCAAATATGTTTCTCCATCTAGTTTTAGCCTCACCTAGTTAGGTAGTTAATAATTTCACAGTTGCTGAACAAACTTCAAGTATGTCAAAGGGATTCGGCTAATTTGATTTCTGTGTTCGACGGCCACAAGAGGGTTGCGACGAGCCTCAGTTTATCGGACATACAACACGCATTTACGAAACAACTAAGTTACCTCTTATCATAAATGTATAGTTCAGTATTAAGGTAAAAGGTATCTACTTATAAACCTTAATTAAACGTGAGCTCAATCCACTTTGTTTAGAAATTTCTATAAACCTTTGATAGTAGATAAATGGATTAGATACAATAGTTGGATTGAAGCAGATTATTTTACCATTTAAGAGATAAGTATCTAAGTACGTTAATTTCTCATTGATTATAAGTCTTCCAAACTCAAAACTGTCATAATGATCAAATAGAAAAGAGACTGAGATAATAGTAAAATATTATGTCATAAAAGATTCATATCTTGGTTGCAACATCATAAAAAGTAACAAGGAAGAGCATTGAGAAGTAGTAGTACGGAGTCTGAAATCCCGGTATATGGCAATGGGCTCACCCCCTATTACATGGGACTCATAACATACGTAGTGAAAAGTGGGTGTTACATTGTACAGTGGCATTAAGTGCCGTAATGTGCACCTCTGCCAACCCCAAGGGGTGATGTTATGAATGTCAATGTTAATGGAGGCGTTCTCAGATATTACCAACAACCTTCGAAAGATTTTGAGAATAAAGTAAAAGATTGTTTTAATATTAACTTTTTAGTTATTTTAATAAATATTTCAAAAGCTTCTTCTGCATGAACCAAAGCCGCAAGCAGATACTATTAAAATAATAAACAAAATGACCTTCCAAATTGCGACTTAAGTCATGCAAATATGGTAACTAGTTCTTTGACAACTGGAGATATGAGTACTAGACCAACTAGAACTCGTTAGAATATTCATTACTGTCAAGCCTACCCGCCTCGCTTGAATATTAAACCTACAATCCCTAATTACGACACTGAAGAGGTAACATTTTCAAATGTAAGTGACTTTGTAATATCAGAATTTTAATCACCATCAACAACAACAGCCTATAAGCGCCCACTGTTGAACAAATGCCTCTTTTCACATGACGGTTTGAGCATTACTCGCGATTTCAAAACTTGTTATTAGAAATGATAAGCTGATTCCTCACAATATTTTCCTGCACCGTCTATCAGCGATGTCTAAATAATCTTAGAAATTACATAATTTAACTACAATCGCGGGTTACTCGCGTGAATATACTGAGAAAAGCTCTACTAGTTTCGAACCACAGGGGGGTTCTTCCTCATGAGCAGCGTGCGCGGTCGTGGCGACACGTCGCGCAGCTCACTGAGTAACCCGCGATTTTAGTTAATTTAGTATGTCTCACGATAGTTATTATAAAAACAAACTACATAATATTATAACTCGGAAAAGTAATATTAGTACTTACTAAGTTTTGCACCCTCATGTACAAGGCCAGGCCACCACGACATCCAGCATAAGACCACGACATTTAAAATCTAATAAAAAAAATATTTTAATAGGCACCCGTATCTGTTGTTACTACAATAGAAAATGTCCAGTCACTGCGGTTGATAAGGATTCCTAGCAGTTAGGAAGCCCTAAAAAGCTCCTACCCGTTCAACTGGACAATTGAGTCAGGCTCCGGGAACGGGCAAGCTTTATGGGGACAGAGTAATTACCACAGCCACGATTTACGAGCACATACCGACATTATGTTCAGGAAATTCAAACAGACTTACGACTCTGTGGTCCGACTTGAGCATTTAGTTCAATACTGTCAGTACAAGTTTCACCTCATAAAGCCAATTAATTCACTAGCTGTACATTATGACCAGTAATTTTGTAATTATGTACCCCCGTGTCGAACAATCAACAAATTAGCAGCAATGTTTAACATTTCCCACTCCCCCTACCAAAGGTTAGTTGGTACCACAAACATTATTAAATTTCGTCGACCAATGTTATATCTATTTATTAATTTTGCTCTCCGTTATGTCGACAAACTGACCGTAATATTCCTAATTGGGTAAATACAGAATAGAGCAGTGTTCGAAAAAAAAAGTAATTTCTGTAATCCTGTTCTGTTTGTCGTAATAAAATGTTCCAGGACCTAATAAGAACTAAACATACGAATAAAATTTTGATGTAGGTACTTCAGTCACCATTAAATACTGAACCTTAACGCGCTACATATAACGATGTATGCGAATAGTTGTGGGGATCGCGGCATCTGCATTTACTCTCCGCTGAGAGGCTCACGATCCCATGAATAAACCATCAGTTGAATGTGGAACTTGTGTCAAGTACAAACGTGTTGACAGACGGCCCGACGGCCCATTGACCTCACCTCTCTATCAATGCAGCTGTTAAAAGAACAATATTGTACTTTAAGTTGTTATTTAAACTGTCAAACACCAAGCGGTCACCGGTGACCGCGACCTATTGTTCTTTAATTGTGTCTATAAAACCGGTACTCGACGAGTTAAATATGGTCCTTTTTATATCTATCTATGTATATTGACTTAAGAGAAAGCATGCATTTCACTTATCTTTATATTGCTTCTCATAGATTCTATCACGTTTTGAACTAAGCTATAACGTACCATTGTTGACAGTGCCTGGACTACAACGCTCTCTGATAATCCTGAACCGTTTCAACTGCAATCGCAAACCCAACCAAGAGGAGTATTACAGATGATCACTCAATGTTTACTTTATAATCGCGAACACCATGTTTATTTCTTACTGAGTTATTAATAACGTGATTCGCAAAATCCGTGAAAATCATTGGATCTTATAATGATACTTTGGGACATTTTTCCTGATTAAACTTTTCAGCAGTAGAATAGGATATTTTCAGAAACCTTTCATTCCACTACCCTGACTGATATCATTTCAGTTCGCTTGAATAGTTACAAAAAATCTTTTAAAATATTTTTAGAAAAAAATACCGAGTACGTCCGACAAAGTTTGACGGGCTTCAATCACCTGCCAGTTGAATCGTAGCTCCCCTAGATATTCCAGAAAATTCCTCGAACTAATTCAAGAACTTCCAATCAAAATTCGGACGTAAAAATAATAGCCTTGATTTCCACCTCGCGGCCTCGCTACAATCATTTACATAAATATTTCGCTTTAATCATAATCGATGTTTGTCAAAATGTCTGAAATTAAAGTGTTTATAAATGGAAATTTATTGTTGGCAAGCTGTCGTGGCAAATATGAATGAAAATTGATGAATCAACAATTTATAACAAGAGGAACAATTTTAATAAATATTTCTGGTGAGATCTGAAAGTTTGCGCGTTGAAATCACGTTTAAATCGGAATATTCAATTTAGTTCAGTACCTACCTTTGTCTGATATCGAGTGTACAATAAAAGCAGTTTCGTCTCAAGTTAAATCTCTCGGCGAAGCGGAAAAGCAATTAATTAAACTGGTTTGTATAAGGAACATCTTCAACCAGAGCTATGTTGCATTTGTAAAGGAATCGATGTTTAATTGTTGAACACGAAACAATTCGTTCTATTTCGGCGTATTCGGAAGTTTGTGGCTCCAATTGTACAATTTCTTGTGTGGTTTAATTTCCTGGTTTTGTCTTTAATTCTGTGGGAGAATGTGTGAGTGTTTACTCTCAGGGAAAGTCAAGGAATGCTTCTATTTGGGTTGAAATTAGAATTTCACTCTCATCACATTTACCTACCTGGCTGACCTAGATGAAAATGTCTATTCATATTTTGCTAATTTTGCAGCACCTTTATTCCTCACACCTTCCTTAGATCCTACGCATAACAACGCCTAAAGACTTCAAAATTATGAGGACTAACAGTCGCCCTATTCCGTATTCTACCTGTGTATTTCATACAATTTAATACTTAAATAAACATCGTGTCCCTATTAATTACAACCTCATAGAAATATTAACTCGTTAAAGAAATTCTTATTATAAATTATCATTATGAAAAATGAAGTGACATTTTTGTACAAGAGATGCAGTCGTAACTGTACGTTGTTTTTTTTTATTTTGTGATAGCTACTTTATTTGTAAAACGTGAGCTAATTAACTAAGGACTGCTCTTTACCGGGCTGGAGTTAGTTGAAAGCTCGTCACTGAAGAAGGGGAGGTTATTTAGCACCCTAAATTAAGGCATTCACAGCTTGAGCTAACGTTTGAGTATTTATAAGACAAGCTATGAATTTAAAATTTGAATATAATTTTTTTACAGATACAAAGAAGAAAAATATAATTGAAAATCAAAGTCAATCTACCAAATTCATCTATTTGATTCAGAAGTTATACTCATGATACCGGTTTTTAAAGATCCATTACATTCTCTAGTAAGGACACAATTAATTAATATCTAATAAGTCTCAAATAAATGTTTTTAGAAAACAAAAATCAAGTTAAAGAAACAGTTGTGTTACATTTACTATGTGCAATTCAGACTACACTTTCGAACAAAATAAGGTATGCGACATGTATACACACATCAAAAGCCTGTAAATGCCCACTGCTGAGCAAAGCCTCTTCTCACACGAAGAAGGGTTGAGCATTAATCACCACGCTTGCTCAATGCGGGTTGACGATTTCAAACTTATAATCAGAAATTATAAGCCCAGGTTTCCTAACAGTGTTTGCCTTCATCGTTTGTCAGTGGTGTCTAAATAATCGTAGAAAGTACATATAACTCTGAAAAAGCCACATTGGTACTTGCCGTTAGTAGGTTTTGAACTCGCACTATCATGCATGAAAAGTGGGTGTCTTAAACGACATGTATTGGTGGGTAATTGTACTCATAATGAACGTACCTATAGCCAGTGACATTCATACTCCAAGCCGAATATATTTTACGTTCGTAGTACTTTAGTCCTATTATACCAAGGCATACATCTCGTAGGTATGTGTAAGTAGCGTATTTACATGTAGCGCGTCGACTCGCACTAATTTGGTTTAGTTTGCACACTAGTTTGTTCAACAAATATACCGTAATTTATTCAAAAACTTCACTTAAATAATATTAATTTAGATCCACAGTGTTATCTCTATGAAATAATATTTATAATCCAAATATGAAAAGATAGTTTCAGTTATAAACTTTTGTTTTAAAACTGGTAGCGTTGTGTAAATATTAAAATGTTGTTTATCGTATTATAATGTCGGCTCGGCGAATCCAAAAAGTTGGTAACATTTATTAGAATAACTTTGTTTTTTCCCAATGTGTCTGCGATGTCTTGGAGCATAAATAGATTGGTGCGGATGGTGGCCACCGGGGAGGTTATAGTGAGGTGAAAATCCCACAAACCCTAGTTTTTTTTCCCCAAAAAGCTAGGTGCCTTTTGAAGGTTTCCACGCGTCAACAAAAAGTATGAAGAAGAAACAAAATTATATGAAGACTAGCTGTGCGACTTCATCCGCGGTTAATAGTGATTTCAGCTACGCCCCGTAAATTATCACTATCGCACATATAAGCATATTATCACGCCATAGCGTTATGTGTCCTCTGCCTACCACTTCGGGGATAAAAAGCTTGATGTTATGTTCATCATCATCAACAGCCTATAAATGCCCACTGCTGAGCAAAGCCTCTTCTCGCACGGAGAAGGTTTGAGCATTAATCACCACGCTTGCTCAATGCGGGTTGGCGATTTCAAATGTTATGTTACATATTCGCATATAAAATAATATTGATATTATAACACATTCTCTCATTTACTAAAAAAACAAGAACAAAATTGCTCTGTAAAAAGTCACAGGTAGTCTAATAAAAAGTTGCTGTGTAACTAAAACTCCAACAAATTTTAAAGTTATTCAATGATAGCGGCAGCGAAAATTCTCGCATTTTAGATGGCTTCATTTTTCAACAGTGTTCCAAACTTCCTCGGTCAGCTTGTCGTCTGAGCTATCGAGATCAGGGAAACAGATAGACGTGCTAACATTGTAACTTGTAACCACCGTTCACGAACAAGTTTGCCGAACTGCGATAGGTACGTACTCTTCAAACATTTATTCGCCACAAATATTGTAAAAGGATTATGTTCTGAATCAAAAGTACAGCTTGTTATCGACTGTATTGTATCGGATTGTATAGAAGTTTTGAACAAGATTTTTTAATGAAAATCTCTAATTGGGTACTTGCCAACTAGTCAAATTCAATACTTTTTTCGAATTGTGTACGAGATTGTGGATTGTGACGTCACGTTTTTTTTTTTAATTTGCTGGAAAATACTAAAATTAAGTTGGTCATAAAATAAATTATAATGAAAGTGTGATTATTTTTCATATTTGATTATAGAGGTATTGAACAGTCGAATAATTTAATATTGATTAAGAAAGGTGCTTAATTAAGTAACGTTGATTAATAAAGAAAACGAGCTCCTGGGGACGACACTAAATCGACATCAAATATCAACTTTTTTACAAAACAACACACGTAGAATAACACTCAAAACTAGCAACTATAAGCACGCTAGAAGATAGGAATGCGAATGGTCAGAAAATCCCAACATTCCCTTGGGAATGAAGTAGCTGGCAAAGAGTTAATCCGTTTACAAGAGTACAAGTAACCTAGTCACGAACAGCAAAGGCAATATTGACCAACTGTTATATAATTCTTCATTATTTAATTAGTATCCCTTTGTACGAGCATAAACAGACAAGCTAAATAGAGGGAATTGGGATGATGACGGGGTATGAAAATTAAAAATCTAATTAGTCCGTAAGTTAGGTAACGAAAAAATATTAGACACGTATTTTTTCTATTTTGTGGTATAATAGGTAAAATAATACTTAGACAAAAAGAATCAAAGTTTAGGAGTGGGGGCTAAAACGTCATTTCTACGTATAGAATGTACATAGAAGTGACGTCACGTGACATTTCAAATCAATACATCGTCGAAAGTATTCGTTTGTGTAAGAAAATAAAAAATACGTGTCTAATGATTTAAAATAATCTACCAGACAGACATTAAAATAAAAATTAGGCATCTTGGGTAGATGCCTAAGTTGTGTAGTATTATTGATCATGACCGCCTTTACGTTAATTTATTAGCCTCGCTTCATATGACATACAAATAGGTCAAGATAGGTACACCCACATGACTGAATGGTCGAGTCTAATTGCGATATAATTGTGAACAGAGTCATGTGTCCTGACTACATATATAAGCTCCTGCCATCATCTAGTAATTACCTAGGAACCAATTAATTTCGAATTACAATCTTGATCATCAATTTGCTAATCAATGTGTGTAATACTGATTTCTAGGAAGTCTATCTGTTCGATATTGAACAAATATTAATAATACAACATAATGTAGATAGAAGTTTAATTGATAGGTACTAGCTTTCAGCCGCGACTTATTTGCATAGAATTGGACATTTTGGTTACCTTTAAGTAGTCCCTGAATTTTCGTAATTACAGGGTGTAAACGGAACACTTACTAAACACTGACAATTTTTTTTTTTCAATTATATGGATATAACCTATCTATCTGTAGATTTGCGTACTAGAGATAGAATTTTGACACATTTTGTATGGAGCTTGTGTCAAAATTCTATCTCTGGCCTCTATCTATTCTATATCTAACTGGCTGTTAATTGTTTTGTTTTCGTGTTATTCAATTCCTGCAACATTACCCTTGAGCGGTTGATTACAACTATTAATTATGCTTTCTTGCTGATCGACAGCAATGCGTGGAAATAACAAGAACATATGAAAATGTACAAAACACATACAAATCAAGGTACAAAAAGAAAATCATTGGCACACCCCAAGGAGGCATTTTATCCCCTCTGTTATTTTTGTTGTACATTAACGACCTGCCTCAAGCGATCAATGAAGAATGCGTATTATTTGCTGACGACACAACACTGATAATTAAAAGCAAAGATAATGATGACTTAGAGAAACATATTGTTAAAGCACTGGATAAGGCGACTAAATGGCTAGAAGAAAACAACTTAAAAATAAACATGACAAAAACGAATGTAATAAAATTCCAAGCACCTAACACAAACACACATCATTTACTCAACATTCAATTTAATAATTTCACCATAAACACGGTCAATGAATGTGTATTTTTAGGTATAACTGTAGACAAACATTGCACCTGGAAACCTCACATAGATAAAACACGAAAAAAACTGGATCGATTTGTGTATGTCTTGAGACGAATGAGACAAACAATAAACCTAAGGACTGCTATAGTTGCTTATAATGCCTATGTGGCATCGGTAATCAGATACGGAATCATAATTTGGGGAAACTCGGTCGAGGTCGAGACGTTATTTAAAGCACAAAAAAAATGTATCCGAGCAATGTGTGGAGCCCACTTTTTAGAAAGTTGTAAGCCATTGCTTCAAAATCTTAATATTTTATCTTTACCGTGTCTTTATATTTTTGAAACATGCATGTTTGTGAAAAGGAATTATAGTTTATTTGAAGAAAACTGTTTAAAACCAAATAGTAGAATAAGACACAAAGATAGATTGAAATTACCCCAAATAAAATTAATGTTATTTAAGAGAAATGTTTACTGCATGGCTATTATCATTTATAACAATTTACCAAACAAATTTCAAGATTTGCCTGTCCTAAAATTCAAAAAGTTATTGTATAAACGCCTTGTTGAAAAACAATATTACAGTGTTAGAGAATACTTAGAGGATAAGTCATGGAAATAATAAAGTAATTGGACTTTTATAAATTACATAGGTATGTAGGTACTTACTTGACTTGTTTATGAATTGTGTTGTACTTCGACATTTTATTATTGTATTATTATGACTATTGTATCTAAAAATTGAATTCTTTGACATCTTACATTGTGACTACTGAACTACCTACTTAATCACTTATGACTTTTATCTATCAACATTTAATTTTATAAAAATCAATGACATTTTATATTATAAAGTAGGTGGTTTCAGATATTTAATAAACTAGATAGTACTATATAGAATCAGTGTTTTTGGTAAAATATGAAATTTAATGTAATACTATTAGAATTATTTCTACACCGGAGACGGTTGTGTATGTGAAACTGCTGTATTGTTAAGATCTATGTGTACCATATACTGAGAAATAAACGATATTATTATTATTATTGTATGTCTTTACCATTCACGGGACCACAGGGTCCCGGTCATTTGGGAGGCATGCGAGGGGCCGAAGCCAACTGCGCAGAGGCCCTTTAGACAACTTTAATATAAATGTAATGGACACACAAACCGGCGACTATCCCTGTATGCACTATGGAAATGCACCCAAGGACAGTCTCCGGTTAGTGTAAAACTATTGAGGATAATGGAAAAAAAAAGATAGGGCTATGGATGGGTTGCTGTGGACTGGAAAATTGGGAACTATGGATGACTATGGCACCTGCCGAAACAATGTAATTATTACACGTAAAAATGGCAGGCGGAGACTCGCCAACTCACCGACCGGGCCCCGGGAATGGCTGCTAGATATAGCAACAGAGGGGCAACGAGAATGTGAGTGGCTGAAGGGTTAAGAAACTACCACCGCTTTCTACTCAGATCATCTGCTCCAGCCGAAGCTTCCTGCATCCCTGGCCCACTCGCGACTTACGAATAGTTTCTTACCCTCCGAGCAGGATCACTGCTCTCGCGACTCCACTCTGGACGGCCAATGAAGGCAAGCCAGAGGTGGGAGACCTGTTCCTTGTCATCGTTCACTCCAGCCAGCCAATTAAGGCAAGCCGGAGAAGAGGGAACGGTGACTTCTCCCTGGAGCACTCGGGATGATGGTAGCCCGCGGGATCGCTAATGCCCGTCACCTCGCCTCAAGGTGCCCTGCGGGCTTATTATTATTATTATTATTATTACATGATAAAGATAATAAAAAAACTATTATTACATAAAAGAAACATTTGCATCCTTATTTTTATGAAAATAAAACCTATTTTTGACCGTCACCTCTCGGCGTTTTTCGGGAGCGTTCATTGTTTACACCCTGTAGGTACATCCTTGCTATCACGCTGATAACTTGTAATAACTAGTTCCTTACCTATCTTTGTAACAGCTTTAGTGATGAAATCTGTTAAAAATGAATAATAGATAAATCAATGTTTTAATGGCAATAGGGTGTTACATTGTACAGTGGCATTAATTGCCGTAATGTACACCTCTGCCTACCCCTTCGAGGATAAAAGGCGTGATGTTATGTATGTATGTCAATGTTTTAATCATAGTTTAAATTATCTTCTTATTTTTACCAAAACATTTCATTCAAGTAAACGGATTTAGCGTAGAGAGATAAACATACAGATTTGCTTCAGTATTTACAGTATTAGTATAGATGTAGATAAGTTCGTATTTAGGAATATTAGTTAGTAGTAGGATTAGTAATACTCATCAACAAACTGAAATGTTACACTGATTGAGGAACCGATAGCTTACAGTGAACTAGATTATTTGCTTTTAACATTGCTTCGAAATACTTAAGATCTTATATCTGTGTAAATATTGAAGTTTGTTCCAAGAAAATAGTTATTTTCGTTGATAATTTGTAGACAATTATTTCTCAAATATGTGTTTTATCATTGTGTAGTGATAATAGCGTAGATTGATTCTTGTCGTTAAATGTCGCGTTGGATCTTAAGAAAATATGTATGTTGTTGCTTTATCACATTGTAATCTTATACTTTCTTATACTATTATATAAAGTGGAAGAGTTTGTTTTTTTGTTTGTTTGTTTGAACGCGCTAATCTCCGTAACTACAAGTCTGATTTGAATAATTCTTTTTGTGTTTGATAGCACATTTATCGAGAATGGCTATAGTCTATAAACAACACGCTACGACCAATAGGAGTTGAGCAGAGCGTGTAAAACCGCGCGGAAGTAGCTAATAGTCAACCATTTTGTAGGGAGTACTGTGTCGACCACATTCTTATATAGTATAAGTTTGTTTTTTATAACTGAAGACTTGTCATTGGCTGTCAGACTCTCACACAATTTCTTAATTTTTGTTTTGCTAGCTGTTAGTGTTTCAAAGTTGTTAAATAAATAAATAAATAGACTTAAGATTTTACCTGACCAGACCATTTCTGTTCACCTAGAAACATTAGAAGGTATTTAAAAATCTAAGAAAACTTAAGTTCCACACAGGTATAAATTTCAAGACATGTCTTAGCTAGGTTTCAAAGTGAATATGCAATAAATTACTTTGACATGTAGCCTATTCTTGGTGCACATTATTTTAAGTCTTCTGTTAATGTACTCAAAGTTTAATGTAAGTTTTGTACATACGAATACCCATTAGCGATAAGTTTGTGTAATATGAGTACACAAAAATAACAAACAGAATGAAGAATATTAATTGATATTAATCTGTTGTTTGTAACACAACTGAAGAGGAAAACAACAGTTTAAATCACCCATGGCGACTATAAATATTAATTATTTCTTGCGATTCCATTCGCTTGTACGTGAGAAATAGTTTTTGGAAGTCCATTCGCGGACAACAGCGCATTTTAGATAAAAAGTAACAGCGAAGTTATATAAGGCACGATAGAATTACAACTTGAATGATAGACTTTCAATAAAAAAATATACATAAGCACCTTTGGTACGTTACAAGTGAATGACAATAGTTTTAGTAGTGGAATTTTAAGTGTGGGAGAGCCATGCTTCGGCACGAATGGGCCGGCTCGACCGGAGTGATACCACGGCTTCACAGAAAACCGACGTGAAGCAACGCTTGCGTTGTGTTTCGTCGTATGAGTGAGGTTACCGGAGGCCCAATTACCCTCCCCTTCCCCAATCTCCCCAATCCCTGAATCCCCAACGATCCTCAAACTCCTAATCCCCAAAAGGCCGGTAACGCACTTGTAACTCCTCTGGTGTTCTCGGTGTCCATGGGCGACGCCGATTGCTTACCATCAGGTGATCCGTCTGCTCGTTTATAAAAATTCATATGGCATATGCCATAAAAAAAAATTAAGTGTTTGCAATCGCGTACATAACGAGTTTGAAATTAAACACGGGAATCTTAAGAAATGAAAAACGGATCTTACTAAAAAGTCTTGCATTAAGTAGAACAACTACATACATACTTTATGCACCATCTCACATCAAAGTTGTTTAACTTTGATGTTTACGTGTTGACGTAATTCTATCATCTTCATCATCATCATATCAGCGACAGGACGTCCACTGCTGAACATAGGCCTCCCCCAAATGACTTCCAAATAGGCTGGTTGGAAACGACCTGCATCCAGTGGTAAAGTATTTAAAGTACCTAATTCTATATACACACACAACTACAAATCTGATATTCCCGATTTAAAGAGCATTTACACTACGATGTTCTACAAACATTAACCTCAGCTCGCTAAAATCTGAACAAAGAAATTATATCCATAAAGGAAACGGCTAAGACGAAGTGGGGCAAGCTCGGAGCAACGGAGTTATATTGCTTGCCGGCTCAGTGCAATGATATGCCGGCCGCAAGCTACGCGGAATGCACAAACTATGCCCGGATGCTCTGCGGAATTTCTTCGCCTCGGGGAAGATATTTTAAGTATAAAAATGTCTTTGCGACTTCCTACCGAGCGGATAATGTATGAAAAATAGGATAATAAAACTCGGAACTTATATATCTCTGTTGATTTTTATGCTGGATTGCAGCGGTGATACTTTGAATAATATTTAATAGAATATGAAGAACACTCCAAATGAGTAAACGAACATTTTATATAATCAATTGGTTGGTTACTCTATGAAGTAATAATACATTTACTTCTGTCGTGTTGGGGGTGAACCTATTAAAAAAACCGAAGACAAATTCAATAACTGCCTCTCTAAAGACAATTTCGTAACTCGAATCCAAAATCTCTTCATCATATTTTAATTATCAAAGCATAGATCCAATGACTACTCTGTGAGAAGAACGTTTAACTTATTAATATTTGGACTGCATCGTTGGCCGAGTGGTCGCAAGTGCGACTGCCGGGCAAGGGGTCTTGGGTTCGATTCCCGGGTCGGGCAAAAAATTTAAAATTTACAGTACTAGCACGGAGTCTGGAATTGTGCCCGGTATATGGCAATAGGCTCACCCCCTATTACATGGGACTCATAACATAAAATAGTGAAAAGTGGGTGTTACATTGTACAGTGGCATAATGAACACCTCTGCCTACCCCTTCGGGGATAAAATGGCGTGATGTTATGTTATGTTATGTATTTTGGGTAATTAGAAAAGCATTGCATTACCACAACACAAGTTTCGTGTACTATACAAATAAAAAAACGTGTTATATTTATAGTGTAAACAGTAACAATTTCCTGTGTATACATTCCGCTAGTTTTGCACCACAACAGCTGTAAATTGCTCCAGGCCACAACTGGAATTGTAACCGAGATTGTGTTGCAACGAACTTCTTAATTCACGCAGTTTTACGGGTTGTCGAAAATATAGTTAAACACGGTGTCTCAGTATCCATTATAATGTTAGGTATATTGGTGACTTAAGGACTTTTAATAGTGATTTTGAAGTCATTAAATTGTTTATCAGGTGAGTATTTGCAAAAGTAATTCATGCTTCCAAACGAGCTAATGGCTTCACTAAAGAACAGACAAAAATTCCAAAGCATTCACTTGTCCAATGAATTGGGTTGATTTTGCTTCAACATCGGTCTACTCTAGGATACAAGTGTAATCATCATCATCATCATATCAGCAACAAAACCTTCTCTTCCGAAGATGGGTCTCTCCAACAAAGTGCGGACGCATTTACTAACACAAATCCAAGTGTAGAAGAGCCATGCTTCGGCACGAATGGGCCGGCTCGACCGGAGTGATACCACAGCCTAACCTGCCTTTCATCGTGTGAGTGAGGTTACCAGAGGCCCAATTACACCCAATATCTTTAATACCTGAATCCCCAACAATCCCCCAACTCCTAATCCCCAAAAGGCCATTAAAGCACTTGTAATACCTCTGGTGTTTCAGGTATCTATGGGAGACGCCGATTGCTTACCATCAGGTGATCCGTCTGTTCATTTACCGGCTTATCCCATAAAAAAATCGCACATGAACGTATCACAATCAAACTAAAAAAAAAAAATTGTGAATCACACAAAGAATGATCCCTTGAGTTGCCAACCACTGCACTACTATAGTACAATACCATGGTGACTTTCACAGTTTTATGATCGACAATTTACGAGTAAAATGTGTTTTGGTAAAGGATAACTTATACGGTTATCCGGAGCGATGGTGTTTGCACTTTCAGGTGTGTCAACTCTGTCAGAGTGGGTGATCGTGTTCGCAAATGGTTTGCTATTACTACTCCGTGCGGGATGGTTCGATATAAGAAAAATAACCATCGTTTTAAAATGGAAGAGGTGCACAACACTTGTTTGACTGTACTTAAAGTTTTTGCATGATGATACATACTTGAAGAGCTTGTTTCTCAAAAATTAAGTAAACTATGATTTAATCAAATATTGTTGAAGACGTTGATGGGTAAAGAAAGAAGGCTATGTGCTATTTTTGTTACACAACACTTGTGTATTCCTGTTGATTCTTAAATACGCTTGCTTCTTGCATCGACCATTGTTTTTCTTTCTGCATCACCCAAAGGTCTGGCTGGAGGAGAATGCTCAAGGCATTAAGCCCACCTTGTACATTAGTGTGTGCATGAAGCGTTTTAAAATAAAAATTAAAAAAAACACTTTAGAATACAGTAATCTCACATTTTTAAATAATACAAGTGTAATTCTGTTATTTCTAAAATTATAATCCTGCACGTGACTTAAACTCTAATACATATCAAAATACAAATACCAATTTTTCGTTGAACAAAATATGGTATTCGGAATTTAGGTATTTAAAAGCTTTATTCTACCACTAATTAAAATCAATTTTAGCAAACCACTGAAGTAGGAGTATTTTGAATAATTAAGACTTTAAAATTTAAACTCTTGTAGCGCTCACTCGCTTCATTAATTAACTAAAAGCGTCCATTTCGTGTCTCAAACTCTGGAGAAATTAACAAATATCTAGATGAGAAACAAAAAATAACTACGTTGAGTAATGAAAGATGTTACTACATTTTATTCATTAAAATTATGAAAGAAATTATTTGAAAAAAAAATAAACAGAAATAGACGGCACACATTTATTTTTCAACAGTTTACTTTAGTTCTGATTTCATGAGAGTACTAGTATAAAATATTGCACAACATTTTAAGCATTGACTTTTCTCTGAGAATTTTCATTTTCTTTTACTGTTAAAGCAATATCTGGCGTGGTTATGTAACTTTTAAAGGACCGATTATTCAATCATCTATTTTATAGATAGATTCTATAGAATAAAATTGACATTTAACAGTTTTCAGTATGGAAGATATTCAAAGTTATTCCTCAGTCAAAATTTATCTGGCATTGAAAAAATCGGCCCTAATTGCATTAAACTGTATTGGTCTAAGGGATACACAAGTCAAAACAATACACAAACATTACATTAAACATGAACAAAAACCAATTCACAAGCACAACAACTCACCATACATAAAAACAAAAAAGTGAAAATGAAAACCATATTTCAAAACAAAAAAATAAACTACAATTCTCACTGCCACTATTTCGGTGTCTCGAACCACTAAGAGCATAAAACAGAACAATTTTATCTCATAACAAGTTTCAATGGCCACGCTCCTGGGACTCGGTACCGTCCACAACTTACAAACGACACTCAACTTCGTCCACCGAGGGACGCCCGTCCCACTTTTAATACTACATTTGCAAAATCCACTACACATCATCCTCCTATACATCTGTTATAAGATTCGCTGCGAAGTAATGGTTCAGAAACTTTGTAAAGTAAATTAATTCCACTTCGTCTGTGAGGGAAATGAAATATCTAGGAGATAGTGCAAGTTGCATGGTATGTTGTATAGTTATTCTGTTGCATCTCAGTACAAAACGCTGATCTTTTTATGAGAATTTACTTAAATAGTATGACAGACAGACAATGACAGACAAGGGGTCTCGGGTTCGATTCCCGGGTTGGGCAAAGTATTACTGGGTTTTTAAAAATCTCAGTAGTAGCACGGAGTCTGGAAATGTGTCCGGTATATGACAATAGGCTCACCCCCTATTACATACTCATAACATAAATAGTGAAAAGTGGGTGTTACATTGTACAGTGGCATTAGGTGCCGAAATGTGCACCTCTGCCTACCCCTTCGGGGATAAAAAGGCGTTATGTTATGTTATGTTATGTTAGTATGACAGACAAAAAATGTGGTGGTATTCTTTTCAGTGTGTGTCGCGCAATCCTCCTCATGACCTTAGTGTAGTTTGAAACTAGTCGAGTTCTTCCTCAAACAGTTACGCGATTAAGCCGAAGATATACTAATTACTTCTATGAGACTACTAAGGCAGGAAACTATCTATTCATTTAAAGATAATTTACAACCTAAAATTACTTCTACATTAATTTAACTTAAGGTACAGCTTCAATACAATAACCACACTTCAATACGATACAACACATACAATAATCATACCCACATGTATTGTATTGTAAGATCATTAACATACATTAGTGGGGAAGCCGTTGTTCTTGCAAACAAAAGAATTAATTATATCATTAGGGTTAATATGGCGGAAATATATGGCGGTAATGTTTACACTTCCTTACCACAGTATAGCACTGCAGTTCATTAAGTAAATTAATGTAGTGTGCATCCTTCTAGTGTGAAAACTCTTGTATTAAATTAGACCACTGGATGTAACTTGTTTAGCCATATATGTAACAGTATTTTTAACTGACTTCAAAAAAAGAAGAAGCTTGATCTGTGTGTATGTATATTTGTGCGCGAATATCTCGCAATTTGCTGAATCTAATTTGATGCGGCTTTTAGAAAAGTTTTTGATACACTTAGGAGAAAGTTTTAGTATATTAATTAACCGACTTAAAAAGTCGTGATGGCCCGGAGGATTAAGACGCCCGCTTCTCATGCATGAGGGTACGGGTTCGAAACCTACCAACGGCAAGTACCAATGTGACTTTTTCCGAGATAGTATATGTACTTTCTAAGATTATTCAGACACCACTGACAAATGGTGAAGGAAAACATTGTGAGGAAACCTGGGCTTATAATTTCTAATTATAAGTTTGAAATCGCCAACCCGCATTGGGCAAGCGTGGTAATTAATGCTCAAACCTTCTCCATGCGAGAAGAAGCTTTGCTCAGCAGTGGGCATTTATAGGCTGTTGATGATGACTTAAAAAGTCGGTTTTTTAAACATGGTTTATAAAAGAATTATTTAAACAACCACTGAAGCTGTAGAAGTATAGATAAACCATTAAAAAAGAAAATAATTGGCAACTTCTGCATTAATAGTCATTTTAATACTGCACGTAGTTTATAAAATAATAATGTGTTGATTCAAAAATGTTTTTTTAAACCAACAACGTCATATTCCTGAAATTATAACAAGAAACCACCTCGGTGCAAATTTAATATAGTAAATAAGTACCTCTAACATAATATTATCCACGAAATTATTTTGTATTTCATTTCATATTGCCATGCATTCAGCCTCAAAGCAGCACACGGCTCATATTTACCAGCTGCTAACTAAAGTAATACACCAAGGCGGCTTTTAATAAGCTCCGTACGTTTAGTTAAACCGAAATAACTTGGTAACCTCACACGTTGATTTAATTCAACAATATCACAAATAATATCATATCATTCATTAACTTAATCAGTATTGATCACTGACCCGTACGATGACGTAAAACGAACAGTTTTCGATACAACCGAGTAAATCCCATTGTTCATGAATATTAATTACGCAAAATATTAAACATCCGAATAGTATTTCACGCAACACAGCACTGATCGTCCTAATAAAATGATCGAACACCAAACACAAACGAATTCGTAATGAAAATGGATGCGCAAATTAGTTTGAAACTTTTGAAAAGCCCTACCGTGTACCCAACTAGGCATTCAACAAATTTTAGTTGGACATCTCTCGGAGGCGGAAAATGAGTAAAATTCAACACCACTTAAAATTTTGGGCACCACCAAATTGCTTCTCTAAGTACCATCCCTATTAACTTTGTACTCACACTTTTTGTTTTAATGTTTACTACTGTTTACAAATTATAGTAACGACTCCCTGTAAACATTTGGCGGGGAACATTTTACAGGTATAACCGTATAACAAGCATCATTTGTAGGCTTATAGCAGCTTTTGTTTATTGCTGTTTACAATGATTACATTAAAATCAAACTTCTGTTTGTATTTCTTGTTATTTATTTTTCTTGTAATTGTTATTTGGACAAACGTTATATTGTTGCGGTCTGAAATAACGGCTTAAACTTTAGCTTTATATTGTTTATTTCAATGCTTTGGTTAATTATTATTATTATAATTGTATCCTTTTGAACATAAACAAGAATACACCTGACTCGACATTGTAACATCAAGTCTAATGTTATAACAGTAAACATCAGCAATGTTTGGTACAAAAATATTACATAAATTTTGAGAAAATCACAATGTAACATATTATGAGCAGCTGCATACAAGGGGACGATCATGAAACGACTTTCATTTTTTAACATTACTCATTCAATTTAGCCGTATTAATTACACAACACCTAGACTAGAAACGTAAACGCGTACGATTCCCTTTTCTATCTATTCTGTGGTGAAATCCTCAATCATATTATATCAAAGCTACTCTTAAAAACTAATGTACCTCCCTAATACAAAAAAAATCATCAAAAATAATAAAAACCAACTTTCGACTTCTCAAATGACAATGGATATTTACGCAACCTAACGACGACTCCATGGAGGTCTCGGTCATTTAATAAATTGCTTCCATTATCAAACGGAGCCGGGGACGAAAGCGCAGCAATTTGTTTGCAAACTTTTTGACTCCCGAACAATGAACGTCCGTTCAAATTGTAGGGATCGATGATGGTCTATAAATTAACTCTTTATTGCTTTGAGACAGTTTCAACTAAAATAGGAAACGACGGTTAACTTGAACCCAAAAGAGTTTAGTTTAAATGCAGAGATTCTTTGGAAAATATTATTTCCAAAATGACTTCATTTTGTATATGGTGTGACGCAGTATAAACATCTAACAATTCCTTACACATAAATATTAATTATCTAAATTTTTATCTCCATGAAATAATATTTGCAACAAATTAAAGAACTCACTACACTACAGACCCAAAATATCCCTTTGTAACACCGAAAATATTTTGGGTTCATCATTCAGTATTTCATTGAACAAAATGAATGTAGGTACACACACTTTCATTTAGTATTTTGTTATACCTACAATAGTGCTATGCAATGTTAATCTTTAGTATTAGGCCTGGGATACACTAGGGGAGAAATGTGCCAAGACGTGTATCGGCGACATATCGGGCGACTTCGCGAAACTTCGCCTGACATAATAATAACTGGCGATATCACGCGACTTATGTCTGTAGCAACGTCAGGCGAAGTCGTGCGTCTTCGCGAAACTTCAAACTCAAACTCAAAAGCATTTATTATAATTAAACCATAATTTGGTACTTTAGGTAGATACCAAATATATACCAGGTAGAATGTCAATAAATGTAAAAAAGTCTGTCAGTCTGTCCGTTAGTGAAGCTAGGTACTCATTTCAAAAAGTCACTTCGCCGTGCTACGCCGGGCATATCTGGCGACATCATGAAGTTTTGTTTTACAAGGCATTCGCATATCACGCGATGTTGCCAGATAATATGTCGTGCAAAGTCCGGCAACGTCGCTCTACTTCACCCAACGTCGCTGGCGACACGTGTCGCACGATATTTCGTCCTCTAGTGTAGCCTTGGTTTTAAGCTAGTTAAAGCTTTATAAGACGAAAAGACATGTTTCATAATATTCCGTTTCTACCCCGAACTTTCTCTTCACTTGAAACGCAAGGTTTAAATTTAATTTAGACGGTAAAGTTTCTTTGAATGTCTAGTCTAACGATAGCAAGAAAGACTGCTGGATACAAAGATCTTAGAATGAAAGAAAGTCCGGAACACAGGTCGGGAGAAATATTTTGGACTAACCTGTTACAAATTACTTAAGAAGAATGTACCTACTTATGTAATTATCTACATAATTTCGATGTTTTCAAGTACCTGGTGTAAGTGTCTGTCGATAACTAGATCTCAGGAAAACTTCAAGTAACTTAATAGTCTTTGCTAAACTGAAAATCTTTTGGTTTTCTAAATTCCTTGTAGTACAATTAGTAATGGTCTGCCACATGAAGACACTACAGTGTAATCGATTCTCAACCCAAATTGTCGACTAGAAAATTAAAATTTTTAGGCAAAATTATTTTTTAGTGCATAAGCCGGTAAACGAGCAGACGCATCGCCTGATGGTAAGCAATCGGCATCGCCCATGGACACCTAGAACACCAGAGACGTTACAAGTGCGATAACAGCCTTTTGGGAATTAGGAGTTTGAGGATTGTTGAGGATTGTTCTTCAAGGATTGGGGAGATTGTGGGGGGGGGGGTTTGGGCGTCCGGTAACCTCACTCACACAAAGAAACACAACGCAAGCGTTGCTTCATCGGTTTTCTGTGAGGCCGTGGTATCACTCCAGTCGAGCCGGCCCATTCGTGCCGAAGCATAGCTCTCCCACACTTAAAAATATAACTGTTATCGAGAACAAAACACAGCACTATCCTGTAGTTACTATTTTATTTTAACTTGTAACAGAACAAAAAACACATGTAGGTAACCTTTGATACATTTAAACCGATCGGACCGAAGCTTGGGCCGCAGTTTGTGGCACAATAGAGTATGACCGCTCGTTCCACAATCTCGTTTAGAATATTTTGCAGGCCCGTCGTGTTATGCATGACATAACATTGCTGGACCTGACGTAGGTGACTTGTGAGGTAACAGCTTTTGTTCCGAAAACCCAGTCTACTATAATGGTATGCCTACAACCTACAACGTAAACCGATTTTAGTAAAATCTGTTTACATGTTAATAGTCCTGATTTTGATTAAGCAAAAGTAATTGTTATTTTAATAGTAGTTGAACACTACAAGAGCTGACTTAGATTGTAATGCCAAAAACTACATTGATATAATGTGTAGACTGCACAGCTGGCGTGGTGGCTGGGCGACCAGCTGCCGCGCAGTGTACAGCGGGTTCGATTCCCGCACGGATCAACTGTTTGTGTTATCCACAAATTGTTGTTTCTGGTCTGGGTATCATGAGTATATGAACTTATATGTTTGTAAACGCACCCATGACACAGGAGAAAATCCTAGTGTGGGGCAACGTTTTCAAAAGAAAAAAATAAGAAAAAAATTAATTGTTTATAACAAGGTTCATGATTTGATAATGTGCGTCATATTTGAACCCTTTGGACTCACCTTGAATTAACTTAAGCACAGACACCGTTTAAGTGCCCATTTTTGGTAATGAGCACACAAAACAAATAGTCCTTTGAATATGTACGCATGAGAGTTTATGTTCTGACCTCTAGTCCCACCTAAAGTTCAACGACTTTTAGACTTGTCATGACATTAAATCCATCAAGTTTTAACAACTCGACTTTAAAATACGTGGCCCCTATTAAAATCTGTTTAGAACATAATTCTTTAAGCTAAACGTGTTCAAATTACAAATAAAATTATTATAATTCTTTGTAGAATTATAACTTTAAGAGATATATATCTCCGTAGATGAATGTAAAGAAAATTCTTTCAAAGATATGTACGTAGTGTTGTTACCTAATTCGAAAGACGTTGTATTCAAAATCTTTTGAGAAACACGTACTTCGTTATTACATTGAGAATTCAATATGAAAATGAAATTTTCGCATTATTGGAGCTGAGAATAAATATGTAGGTACAGATGTTATTTTAAAAGTGTATTTCAATGAATCGTACTGTATTGAATTTACTGGGAATAATTTTAATAAAATTAAATAGTTACGTCACCCTGTTTATAGAAGTAAAACTCTTGTACATACATCTGTCTGTCATTGGTAAGCAGCGATAATCAATACGATCTGAATTGTAATTACACTTTTCTTTCACATTTCTTCGAAATTCCTTTGAAAGCTAAACTAATCATACATTTTGATGTGTTTTTTCCTTAATGTCGTTTCATTTTGTACTTTTACACATGTCACCCATAGTTCCGAATGAATATGTGATTTATGCAATTTACCTTGTACTCGTGTTCTGTAACCATAAAGAATTATTATGAATACTACAAAACTTTCTGTGAATTCACTCAGTGTAACATAGTGAAAAACTGTAATGGTCGTCATTTGGATTTGGTGATAGTGAATATATGATATTCACTATCACGGTGGAATCGCGTTCTCGGACTAACCTTCTAAAGGAGGCACGACTGACGTGTACGCTCCGCGTGCTCAACCTAATAGCGAGTAAGACGGACCTATTCTACTGTTCTCTGAGTGAATTTACAAGGAATGCTTTGATTGTAATCCTTACTTTCCTTACTTATATTATAAATCGGAAAGTGAGTGTGTTTGTTTGTTTGTTTGTTCCACTTTAACGCCGTAACTACTAAACCGATTGCTTTGAAATTTTGCAGACGTAAAGTTAGAAGTCCGGATTAAATAATAGGGTACT